>OY987226.1:10002500-11202500 GCA_963920705.1 Odiellus spinosus | reverse complement strand
ACTTTTATTCTGATAATTTTTTCTCTTTTGTCGTCATTATGTAATCGATGGCAGCCTAAGAAATGATTTAAAATTTCCATCAAAGAAAGAGGATTTGACGCTGACATATCTGGTCCTTTCTTAGATTGCGACTAAAAGTTCATATCTACGCTTCGTTTCCGTTTGCAGCGACGATCATTATTTAGAAAGAAATGATTTCGTTTTTCATGACTATTTGTTGCTCCGTACGCGCGGCCCTCTTTTGATTTCCGAGTTTCTACCGAATTTGTCTCACCCCCCGCTTTCTAAGTTCTATAACGGTTCAGAGCTGTTGGACTTTTATTCTTAAATATAATATAAAGCGCCATTTAAGCGTTAATAATCCACAGTTTCACAAAAACATTAAATTAATTTTCGATCAAAAGATAGTTAGTCTTACAAACCTTCGAGTGGAAATTATCATTGTAATTGTTTTATAGAAGAGAATTCACATGGAGGCAATTTAAAAAGTGACAATCAGGAGCTTTCGAGCTCGTCACTCTTTATCAACTTTGATTTAAGGTTTTTAAACTGCCTCCATGTGAATTCTCTTCCATAAAACAATTACGATCTCTAGACTTATCTTGCTTTTTCTGGCCATCTAATTTTTCCCCTTTCTTTCGAGATATCTCTAATACATATGAATGCCCTTAGTATCTAGCATATTGAGATTATGCATCAAATTATATGGATTTTTATACCCTGACTCATTAGGCCTATTTTCAAATTCCCTGGCTCTCTCGGAATATCTATGCCATTATCAAATTAACTAACTTCCCCAAACTATTAGGTTTATTTAAAAATTGCATGGCCATTTAAGTCTATTAAAAATTGTCTGATATTTTAAAGTCATTTGAGCCTATATCCAAATTCCTTGACTTTTTCCGGATTATTTGTGGCTATTTACAAAATTACCTGACCTTTTTATGCCTATTTTAAAATTCACTCACAGTTGTTTCTTATTTCTGAAGCCTACTTGCCAAATTTCCTGGTTTTTAAGTGACCTTTTAAGCCAATTTACAAATTCCCAGACTTTTTCTAGCTTTTAAGTCCTAATTTTCCAATCTGCTATCTTTTCAAGTTTCGTTTATGCTTATTATTAAAATCCCTGACTTTTTCTGACGTTTAGGACCATTTCCTGAACCCTTTAAATTTATTTTCCAATTAAATTACTTTTTTCAGACATTTGAAGCATATATATTTTCAAATTTCCCCACTTTTAACGATTTTCAAAATGTAATTATCAATATTTCGTAAGAACTTTGGACTAGATATACAAATTTTAAACTATAGTCGCGTGTGAATGTGAATTTAGCCAGACTTTATCTTTAGTAAGGTGAAAGTTTTGAGAGCTGGGTTGAGAACTACGATGTTGTTAAGGATTTTCCGCTTTTACTCTTTTATGCCATTTGCACGCGATGAACACGTTTTCTCTCTCTCTCGCTCTCCGTGGAGTTGAATAAGGGCATTTCTTGTTTCGAGATTTCGTGAATCGCGGACATTACCAACCAGCATCACATCATTTTAAGACTATAAGTGGACCCATTTCGCATTTCCAACCCCACATCATCCCTTCACCTATCCCCTAATGACTAAATACTAAAATTCTGCTGCTTCAGAATACGAGAAAAATAGAAAAGTATAGAGTCCTATTGTTTTAGAAAATAAAAATATGGCAATCATGAAGTACGACTAATTTAGATCAAATTTATACCGAGGAAAATCTACATTATCTAATCGATTCATTGCAGTTGAAGTTCTTATAGGAATTAAGGGGGAAAGTGAGCGGTTAATTCAACAACTAAGGTGTTTTTGTGAAATTGTTAAGGAAAAAGTAAAACCCCGCAAAAATAAATGGTTTTAACTAATGAAAACTAGAAAAATTGAAGTAGTTAATGAGTCAGTGGTTTAACCGAAACATAGTCTAAACGTAAATTAAAATATATTCATATTTAAAAGACACCATTTGTCATTGTTATAGGATACTCCTTGTCCAATTACTAGATCGTTTAAAGTTTAATTTAATAGCATTTAAAGGGTGAATGCAACTTTTCGGGTTTGATTTAAATTAATTTCAAGTTTAATACCTGTTTGTAATTTTTTTCTGGTAGATTAAGCTTATTTAAACGATAAGGAATCGATAGAAAAAAATCACTTGTTGCTAGGTTGCATTCTCCCTTTAATAATTTTCTATTAATTGAACTTTATAAAAAAATTAAATAAAGCGCAATTTCGGTATAGTTTACGTGCAAAGTTCAGATAACCTTCGCATAAATTCGAAAGTTATCAAAATATTTTGTCAACGATTTCACTTGTACTGTAATTTCTATATAATCAAGAAGGATCAGATAAGGAGAGGAAAAGTGGGGCTGCGTTGAGTTAGAGAGAGAAGAGCCAACCTCCCACTCGGGTGGAAAGGGGGGATAGGAAATTCTCGAGGTAAACTATTGTCACGTGGTCGCTAGCTAGCGCGTCTCATAAAGGATTCGTTTTACCCACGTGACAACAATTTACCACGAAGCATCTCTACCCCCGTCTGTCCCCCGTTCTCCCAGAGTGGGAGTTTAGGCCGACGCAGTAGGAGCCGCGCTGTTCCCACTTTTCCTCTCCTTATCTGATCCTTCTTGATATAATAACCCAAAACATACGAGGTTTTGTTAATTACACAATTAAGCCACTGTTTTCCGCTATATGACGCTTATAATCGTCAGTTTTGATTGTTTTTCTCTCCTTATTAAGATAAGGATCAGTTTGTTAATCAAGACGCCATGCAAATTCCCACATAATTTTTGTTGGCGCCTGTAGAAGTGTTCTAACCATTGAGCTTCGATGCTCAGGATGTAGCCTACCACCGGGGGATAATTCCCAAAATGAAATTCATAAGCCTAGCTGTGTTAGCTGGGTTTAAAAGGAGCGTGTTATCGAATGGCTAATTAAGTGGTTTTAATATCAAAAAATTTAACATGAAAGAACCGTAAAAAGATTTTCATCAATAAAATCTGTAAACCATATATTCTTACAACCTGGTAAGATACAAACTAGAAAGGAAGCAACAGTTGAAATATATTTTTAATGCTTCTATACTGTCATTTATAACTTTCCAAGGATGCGAGAGAGTTAAGCGACGGTCACATTAGAAAATGTTAAACCGTTTTCATTGTTCAAATCGGTTATTCAAGATAAAAAAAAAAAATCGCGTTACTAGATAAAAAGATCCACAGCTGACCCCCCAAATTTTCAATTTGCACCTTTCCAAAAAGATTTAAAAAATTTCAAAGTCTCTAGTTTGAACGCGACTTAAACTTAATCTTCGCTATAATTTGGTTTTGTTTGAATACGCAAGAGGAAATAACTTGACATCCAAGCCGACAAAATTAAAACCCAAGAAGAGTTATTAAAAGCCAGTTTATTTAGTTTTATAGTCGTGGGTTATTGAAAACCCGAATTCAAGTGGGCGTGAACCAAAAAGCCCAAAACGATGACGCGAGCTTTCCAATTGTAATGACGAAAGGGCATAGGGCGAAATTTTGGAGTTCACTTTTGAAGAACGTACGGGACCGAAGTGTCCACGGAAAAAAAAACTTTTTTTAAACCCTGAACCGAAGCCCGGAAAACTCATTGCGCACTCGAAATAAAGAGCTGAACGCACTCAAAAAGTATTAAAAATATTTTTGAAATATAAAAAAAATATATATAATTTTAGCGTGACTAAGCGAAATCATTGGGAAATTATAGCGCAAGGGCTCAGTAATAATACTTTTTAAAACATCAAAAACCTTTCAGCAATAAGCTTATTTAAGTATAATCCCTAAAGGAAAACCTAGATATTTGTGATAAGAAAAAAAAAAAAGCAATGGTAGAAATACTAGGAATTATTAAAAACAAAGATATATTACTCGTGTTCAAGAGTAACCTGCAAAAACTACTTTATTCCTATGAGGTTTAACATTGTATATTAATCCATCCAATGATTCATTCATACACAACACCTAAACAAGAATATCACCACGCTAAAAACGCATTCAGAATTTATTTTTTTAAATTATTTTGGTTTTCATATTAAATTCCTTGATGTATAAAATCCGACCAATTAAATGAATCCTTCGGTCCCACCATTCTAAAGTACATATTTCCAAAAAATTTCTAGCATCGTCGATCTCGCCTTCTGGCGACGTTTTTAAGAAACTCGATCTCTATATAACTGTTCAAGCTGAAATAATTACTGATATTCAAACTTTACCAAACTTCAGAATTTAGATTAAGAATTAAAATTTACGAAATATTCTTATATCATTTGCTGTTCTATTTTATATCGTAGTTTCCTTTTAAAGGGAGTGTGGGAAGGAATAAAAATAAGGCTTGCTCGGGTATTAAAACATTCGGGAAGTGTCTCTAAATTGTCTAAATATTCGCTAAAGATTCAGCCTTTGGTATTGAATTTAAAGGAGAGCCTCCGACTAATCAAAAGACTCAAAACCTTTAGCTTCATAAAGGATCCGCGATACGCGCCGTTGTACGCGTGAAAGTCATTATGAACGTGAATTGGCGCGATTCAAAGAGTGTACGGCAGCAAGTGTCGCAGGGATTTTATTAAGACAAAGATTAGTTGGAGGTTTAATTGAATCCCTATTTTTATTGTAAAATTCAGACACACATCCTGATTGTTTTATTGCGCAAACATGTCTTATATTTAAAAGCATATTCAATAAAAAATATCTTCGATTTTCCATTTTATCCTCCCTATAATGATTGGAAATTGTATTATATATAAGAAAAGAAACTTCATGATACACTACTAGTAATTTATTAAACGACCAAAAAAAAAGATGTTTTTGGCGTAGGCCTAACATCACAATGGTAAATAATAGAAGATTATTCCTCTAGTTCTTTGAGTTGGCAGCTTTTACAAAATTAGGTTCCTTTTAGTCAACAAAAAATAGAGAAAATCGAGAGACTATCTTTGTACGTACTATCACAAGTAACGTAAAAGGTATTTAAGTATGACAATTAATGAAAAACTTAGTCATGGCGTGTGCTGCCAGTACAGAATTGAAACCTATTTAAAACTGCCTTCAGCTAATCACGCGATATGCGTGTGTTTTATAGACAAGCTCGTTAAAGTTGCTTGTCTTGAGGCGCACGATTTTGCTGATTAGTGGGAGACGCATATTCAGTTAGATTTCAAACTATTATTGAATCCCTGTTAAGCCTACTTTTCCAACTAAGGTTAAAATTGACTTTCAACTTAATTTTTGTTTGTAATTTCTTTACTAGTCTAGTAAATTAGTCCTATTTTACCGATAAAGAGTCGATATAAAATCACTTTTGGTTCGGTTTTATTATCCCTTTAAAGACGACCCCACCTATATTTCCGGAAATACGTAATCACCGTGAATGTTTTTATTCAACAAGAGAATCATCTCGTCCCGTTACCCAATGTATACAAAAGACCAATCCCTATAAGCTTTCCATCTACCTTGCAGTCTGTTCGCTTGGCGGGAATTAATAGAGTGGAAGGTAAGAAAGATTGGATTTAGACATAACCCTTTACCACTATATGTCTCAGTTTTCTTAACATGAATTCAATCAAACCATAAATTCGCGTATAAAGACAAAATCAAGATTACTATGCGAGTAGAATAAGTATAAAGTAATCATTAAAAGGTATTAATATCAAAACTAAACATTTCACGTTTATATCTCCTTCCCCTAATATTTCTTCATTAAGCCTCGCTTCACGCACAAATAAAACCAAACTCATTGTCATTCAGTTGTCTCTTCCCGCCAAAAAGAATAGCAATAAAAAGAGCGCAATTTTTTCCCCTGGACTGCAGTTGGGGACAACAAAGTCGCCTAGTTATCTTGGCGAGTAGTTTGTAAAACTATTTTTATATCTATCAAATTTAACATCGCGTATCAATCCTCTCAGCTTTATCTTTTATGCAAACCGTACTCGAATGAAAGTATAGATACCTAGTAATATATTCCATCTTGATTTGTCAGCGCAAGCAAAGCTACGTAGGCTATAAAAACAAATCATATAGGGATTAACGTGTATCCTAGCTTTCTACGTGCTGACAAATCATGATATAATAAATTTAGTTTCAAGAATAGTTTGTAAGGACTATATTTAACCCTATGTGGTTTAGCATTGCGTATAAATACGCGCCAGTTTTATCCATTTTGTAAATTACTCGTGAAAAATGATGAATACCGTACATTTAATTTTAAGTTTGCATCGTGTACGAAGCTAGGATTCCCTGCACATCTTTGATTAGGTTTTGTAACTGGTGATACAGGACCTACTACTTCAGTACTTGTTGTAAATTCAAGTTGGTGAAACACTACAAGTCATTAAGAGGTGGACAGAACAGAAAGTGGGATAGCGGGTTAGGCCTTTTTCGTGGTAGGCTATCATTCTTTTAGGGGATTTTCCCCACTCCTCCCTCTACCTCGCTGGTTGCGCGTACTGCCGTCCACCCATTGGTCAGCCCCATTGTCAGTATACGCGGTGGTCAGACAGGTGAAGCGAATCTCACGGGGGCGCCCAAGACGAATATAAAAATCCCAACCATATCGTCTGGTCGAGGTAGACCATGTATTAGGGATACGATAGGTAAGGAGGACGAAAGTGGGATTATGTGAGATTTTGTTGAAGTGAATTACGCGGTAAGAGATATGATTTCTTGATTCAGAAGAATTCTCTGATCTTTTGTAACAATTTTTCCCGAATTATTACGGGGGTGTTTTATGATCGAATCATATGTAATTTTACACATATTTTCTAAGTTTAGTTGTCATTAATTAATAGAAATCGACATCTCGAATAAATTTTAAAACTACGCGTAGTGGATTCTATGACGTTTGAACGACTGCTCTAACAAATTTCCCAAATACAGGACTTCTAAACCAATTTATTTTCAAATCTCCTATCTATTTAGATATGATTTCCTACATTTTTAAGACAATTTTAAGATTCCCAGAGAATTTAGATCAACTGATTTTCGCGGTTTTTTAAACCCCTTTTTTAATTTCCGATTTTTTTGACACATTTTGTAATTTCCGATTTTTTTTAAAAACTAATTTTTTTAATCATAGTCCAAATTTGAATTTTAAATTAATTTTCAAATTTTAAATCACTTTCCAAAAAATTAAAATAAATTCCTGTGTATACCTTTGATACAAAATTTGTGAATTTCTTCAAATTTGACATTACTAACCATTTAAAATATCCACTTTCACTATTATTTAAAAAATGGCTCAAAGTAAAAGCATTATTTTGAAATGAAGCTCTATAAGCTGTGGCCTGGGACAATTAGCTAAATTAGAGGGACCTTGCCCTGAAAATTATAAAATTATTGAGCGTCACATGCAGTAAAACAAAAATTATCAAAAATTTAAATTCTCAGAGTCAATATTTTAAAAATTCTAATCTATGTATGAAATTGAACATGAACATGTGCGCGCCTTTGAAACTATATTACAAAACCCATCCACTACAACTATTAGCTCGATTCACTCGGACAATTCGAATGCAATTTTTACATTGGGGGCGCGAAGTGCCGAGTCGGCAATACGCCCGAAGGGTATCTCCCCTTGATATAACTTTTTCAAAATGAGAATATACTTAATCTAAACTAAAAAGACGTGTATTACCTGTGCCACACGCTAAAAACCGTTAAACTAGCGCTTCCCCCTTCATGGTTTCAGTATACATTCCACGTGAAAATACAATTCGATCAAAAAAAAAGGGGGCGAGGGGGAAGAAAATTCCATTTGGCACCCAAGACGAAATAAAAAAAAGGGGAACAAATTTGAGCTTCCCTATACTATATCGGACGGACATACAATGGATTAAATGCTTCAGGCTTATTGGCCAATTGCCGTTGCTACTATACCATATATATATATAGTAGTCTGGGGATTTTGGATTACGACAAGAATGGTTTTATCGGCGGTTATTCTATACGGAACAAAAGAAGGTTTTCTTGAGCACTATTTGATTCTGGTCTCGAAATGGGGTAGTAACAATCTGGTTAAAAGTTTTGAACGAGTTTTATATAGGTATTGTTTTATTTTTGGGCGGAATTGGTTTTTGTCGCCCGAAGATATTGCTAGTCCGATTTTTAAAGTGATGCTGTCAACATTTTCTCACGAATTATGAAAAAAAAAACGAATGTACTTAAAGTAGACTGACTCAATTCGGGCTTCGTCAAGTTGATCTCGCGCCAAATGTGTGAATTTAATTTCAATGTGAACACAGAATAACCAAATGAGGAAAAATCTTCAAATTTGATCGTAAAGGTGCAAATTGGAAAATTGCAACAAGACCAAATGAAATAATCTGAATTTAACAAACGTGGACCAAAATTATTGAAATGCCTTTGCTCCACATTTGTTGAATTCAAGTCATTTCATTTGATCTATTTGACCGAAATCGGTTGCAATTTTCAAAATTGGACCATTTTTGACCAAAAATATAGTCTAAATCGATTAAAAATAACATTTTATCAGAGTCTAGTATCCCTTGAATCTTTTTTTAGAAAACTTGTCATAAGAGAAAGGTTTCGCTAACACCCATTACGTTTTAAATAGGCATATAGCGCGTTTTATTTAAAAATATATATATTCTAATTACAACTGGCCTCGCGGGAAATCGAACCCAGGTTCTCCAACACAGGATTCGGATAATCAGAATTTAGTGACGGTAACCGTCACTAAATTCTGATTATCCATGGGGGAACATGTTACAACAACGTTTCTGTAATTTCGTACTCCCTCGCGAAATTATAACCAATCTTGGGGCGTTACTTGAATTAACAATAGAAAATGTGTACGTCTGACCCTAAATGGAAACCTTTGACTCTTTGTCGCTCAAATTATAACCAATCATGGGGTGTTATTTAAATAAACAATAGAAAATCCCTGATCCTTTGAATTACACAAGTAAATGGAAACCTTCGACTCTTTTTCGCACAATCTGAAGTAGAGAGAAAGGCTAGCAGTTCCGTTTCGGAACTGATTTGTTCCGAATTGCACTCACAAACTCCTGGCAATCCTGCAATGAAAGAAAAGCTGGGAAAGAGTGTTGGAATCTTTTTTTCTCCTTTATGTTTTAGAAGATTTGTTCCTCATTTGAAAAGCCGATATCTTTCGTTATTATATCTGAGCACAATGAAATGAAAAGTAACTCTGACGTAACTCTGTAAAAACAGCCTAGGGATTTTTTTTCCAATTTTTGGAAATGAAATTCACGTGTTTGTCGCGAGATAAATTAGACGAGGCCCGAATTGAGTCAGGTTGCGTGTCTAATATGGGTAAAGGGACATTAAACCTGCATGGGTTCGAGAATTTCCAGTTAAAAGTGTTTCTGTGGTAGAAAATATCGTAAAAAAAGGTTAAAACATAAATTTTGTTCATAATTGGATCTATTCGGTGTCAAAAAGTTATTTCCAAATAAAGATTGGCAAACCATTCTGATATATAATTCAATAGCCATGCACGGAAACGGGTTTGTCACGACACGCCGATAGGTTGTCAAACTTCTATAAATATTCCTTAAGGCCCAAGAAAGATATAAAGTTGATTCAAGTAGTAACAAATCTTACTGAAGGTCAAGTCTCATAAAACTATTAAAAAACTGTATTCAAAATTTTACACCTCTGCGTGGAAGCGTTTGAAAGAAACTTCAAAATTATAATGATAAAAATATACTTGCATAAACTAGAAAACGTCTACGACCTCAGCTTCAAATATTAAGGTTGAATTTGAATGAATAAGATTTCCTATAGACTCTAGATTTAATATTTTTCCCACTTGATGACGTATATTGATTCTGGGATGTAATTAACGATAAGTTTCAAATAAAAGGCGATGTTTCTGGGTTAAGTACCTTCACAAAAAAGGCACCGTGAGAGCGTGCAAGAATAAACTGTATGCTCCGTAGCATTATTGGTCTAGATACGCTATTTCTTTTAACACCAAAGTACAAATTACTAAATTTTTAGCCGTACCTTCCATTGTAAATATTACACGCGCTTAAGAGAGACATCTCCCCTGATGTGTGTGCGTTTTACAATGAAAATATTGTCACGAAACTTAGATAGAGTATAGTTAATTTCGTCCAATTCATACTACACATTTATGGAAGGCGACAACGTGATGACGTATGGGTAGCGGGGAATATTTGTTTTCACAAATTTCGAAGAAAATATCCATTATAAAGGAGGAGCCGACGGGAACACCCGAGAAAAGGAGAGAAGATTTGAAATTCCAAATTAGATTTGAATTCTTGAAATATACATTCCGCGGTTTTAATTATGGAAAACACTCGCTTCCTACTTTCAATTATGGAAAACACTCGCTTCCTACTTTCAATTAAATATAATGAAACTACATTTAAGATGACATTAATTAAACAAATTTCGGGTTGGCTAGTACCCGTTAGATGATAAAAGTGCACCCATCCCGTGAAAAAAATGTTGATTCAGGGGAGGATTTAATAAACCATAATTGCAAATTTGTAACTCCGATATCATTGCAATAGATCTCAATTTACAGCTTCTTTTTGACCCTATCCTAATAAATTTGACCTTATCCGAATCAATATTTCTATTGATTTCCACGCGACCTTTCCTTTAATGGTTAAATAATCCAAAAGTGAAGTTCCCCATTACGAGCCTAAAGTTTCCTCACGAGAGTCCAAAAGTATACATCAACCAGAACTTGGTATTCGCGAGGAGTTTGCAATACTACTTTTATCCCTTTTGAAGTGTACCATTCTGTATTAATACGCCGTCCCCTTTCACTTATTGCAAACTATGTCGCGAACGAAAGTAAGTTTCTGGTACGTCAGTTATTACAACTTCATCTCATAAAATCCCCAAACATTTATAAAAGTATTGGTTCTCTCATATGTAAATTTAGTGATTCTACACTCGTTTACAGGTTTTAAAGTGAGGCTGCCACAGATTTTTAATTAATACCAAATAGAATTTGATAGGCATTTGAAAAATGACTCGAAATATATAATCATATGTCGTGGAAACAATTTCCGCAACATAATCGGAATCTTCGAAATTTGCCCGACATTTTACGTCATCAATATATGGTCGCTTGGCTATTATAGACCCTAGTTGGTTCTCGCGCGTTCAGTGGTACGTGATATGGTTGTTTTTGCGGGATCATTCTCGTTAAAGTAGGCCTAATTAATCCGAAAAATCCTGCTATATATTTTAATCTTATCGCAAATTACGTTCCAGAAACATTCTACGTCATTAAGCGGAAAAATTTATATTTGTTATTTTACTTTTGAGGTTTCTTAAAAATGCGTCAACCAAAAAGATAATTTTAATTTAGTGATACGCAAATTTATGATCAAAAGATGGAGCAGAAAAAATAATATAGAAATTAGTACATTTAAAACACGTTTTCTAGTCTTAAAATGCCAAAAACAAAAATATTGTAAATTGAAAGTTCCGTGAGATACTGCGAGGTATCTATTTAAAACAGATCCCCACAAGTGGCACCGCCACACGGAAAAAAATCGGAAATATATGAGATTTAACGCGTTTCTTGTAAAAGTTAATGAAATCAAGACTAGCCCGCACCAGGCAAAAATGACACAAGAATTTAGCCATTATAGCAACATTAATTTTAAAACGAAAATTTTAAATCTTCTTTCCGAGAAAACGGTTTAAATACTATGGAGTTGAATTTTTTATAGGCTTTCTTAAGACCTTACTAAACCCATTTCAAAAGGTTTGGACGGAATTTACTGCATTTCTCCCTTTAATATTATATGAAGAGGCTAAAATTATGTCTTCTAAAAAAAGTGACAGCATCACTTCAATCAATTGTATCACGCGAATTAAGTTCTGTTAAAGCTTTCAGTGAATAAAGACGAGTTACATGTTATTAATAATCAATTATAACTAAAATATTCATATAAAACTTATTAAATCTCGCTAAAACTTTCTTGTTAATTTATAATTAATTAACAAAGTTATTGTTTGAATTTACTAAGCCTTCTTCCATTTTAATATGAATAAAAACATGGATAAAAATAATATAACATCTTCTGCAGCGCATTCAAAGAACGTCTAAAAATATCTCAGGCTCAACAACCGAACAATTCCAGCATTTAAATACTAACATTTTATTCTATGTAGATTTTTCTGACAATTTTATAAGTCTGGAAATGAAATTAGGCTATGTTAATTATTATTTAAGTTAACGAGAAACGTTTGGTTTAGTTTTAATGATGTACTTTCTACAAATTTTAACATTTATATATAATTGATTAATAATAACACTTTACTCGTCTTCATTATCCCTTTAAAGAAGCCCTAGTGTTACATTTCAAACTAAATTCGCGAAATTTGCATATCTTTTCAACCCTTTATTTGCGATGTGACGCGAGGCAAGGTTAAAATAAACCTACAGACTACAACAAAATAAAACAAAGTCATCGAAAAAAAGGAAGACTTACAAGATTAAAACTTCATAGATTCGAGAGTGAAGCCGTTGATATGATTTGATATAACGCTTCAATTTTCACACCCAAAAGTTCACGCTTACAATTCGTCTACGAGGCATTATTATCATACAAATTCACGACATTAAAAAACACCGAATCACATTTTTCCCGCGAAACTTAGTCACGCAAATCTAAATTTATATGAAGTCCGCGAATATAAAATGACTCGGTAAAACCTCGATTACAATGTCAAACATGGATATGTTATTAAAGTCGATGCTAAACTGAGATCGAGGCAACTATCTATGAGAGGAGAACATGGTTTCTAGCGACTCGAAACTCACACACCTGACGTAGGACTGAGTGAATGTCGCGTGCGACTAATAGCAGACGAAAAGTTTAAAACGCGATTTCCGACTCTCCCGCGCTACGTTTTTACTCGCCCAGGCTTATAATATGTCTCTCCACGCGCGCGTGGTTATATGCTATCGATTTTAGCCAGCGCGGGGCAAAACAATGTAAGCTTTTGATTGGATACTACTTGGTCCTCTAGCTCTAACGAAGGGACCGATATACCCGAGTTTGGGGGGAATATTAGTATGATTATATTGTGTAAAAGCCCCGCGCGTTTCTATGACGCGGTCGAGTGTAGGGAAATAATAATTTATGTGTCGACACTGTTTTCAAGGGGATAATAAGGTATTTTCTGATGAGAATAAATGTGAGATTTTGGCGGGAAATTAAGGCGCGAGATTAGGTAGATATATACGCTTACATTGTTTTAGTTTAGAGGGAAAGTCACGTGATAAAGACACGAGTGAGCTAGAATATTTTGGATTAGCCTCAGATAATAGGCTATTAAAATTTTCTCCTTTACAAGAAAGTGGCCCCATCTATATAATCTTGGCTTAACTCTAGAGACGGAAAATATTTTGCGTCTTACTCTAAAATAACTGAATGGTGAATGCACTATTATACTACTTCTAATAATAGTTATTTACGGAACTTCTTTAGAGTTAACTCCTACTGTTGAAGGCTAACTTCTTTTAAAGGGTAACAATTCTTTTAATGACTTACATCTGATGAAGACCAACTACTTCTTTTAATGGCTTATTTCTTCAAGTGTCAGTGCGCTTCTTAAGAATTAGCTACTAATGTTTTATCGGCCAACTACTACTCTTAATTATCGGCCAACTACTATTAATTATCGGCCAACTACTACTCTTAACTATCGGCAACTACTACTCTTAATTATCGGCCAACTACTACTCTTAATTATCGGCCAACTACTACTCTTAATTATCGGCCAACTACTACTCTTAATTATCGGCCAACTACTGTTAATTATCGGCCAACTACTCCACTTAATTATCGGCCAACTACTACTGTATTTATATGCAAACTACTACTGTATTTATTAGCAAACTACTACTGTATTTATCAGTAGTACAGTTAAAAGCTAACTACTTCTTATGAAACAAAACACATAAGATTTGCCCAAAGTAAAATCTGATTGGCTAGCATTTCTTATTCCACGTGAAACTAAATGGTGTACAATTAAAATAAGTCGGGAGAGGGGTAGTAAAACCTTAATTTTGGCTTAATTAAGCGGAGTAAAAATATTTTAATGGAATTGCTTTGTATAATGTAGCTACCTACATCTATTCCGAAATTCCAACTCGTTTCTATTTTAATTTTTCCCAGGAAATCCAAGAATTTCGTATATAGAAGAATCTAAGCATAAGATATATCAAGAAAATTCAGCATGACTAACAATACAGTCCGAAAAAGAAAGAAAAGTGGAAGCTCGAGATGAGGCAAGAATACAAATGGCTTCTTAATACTAAAACAATGTCTTTAAAACGGTTCTTTTTATCTTTTGTTTCCTCAAAGAAAAACTATTTGGGAGGAACTATAGAGATAAAGCTCATATACAACCCAACAGAAAGGGATACGTACTAATTTTTAACTTTATACTCTTTAATATTACGTATAACTCCGCGGCAGAGTAATCGGTAACTTTCAATTCGACTAGTAACCAGTTACCTTCGAGCAAATCCAGCAATTTTCTACTTTTCCCTGTACATCACCGATTTTTCGCGAAACCCTTAAAAAGATCACAGATGTGCGAATGGTAAAAACGCGTGATCCTTTGTTCGAATGATCAAATTACGCCCTTTAGAAGTTATTTTTTAGGTAGTAGTTTTCGTAGAAAAGGAGGAAACGCTTGCGCCGCGCGGGGGAGTGTTCAGTGTTCATATTTTAACTTGTTAAGCCCCCGAAATAATCCCAAAAGAGGTTGGGAAAAATACACAAAGGAGGCATTGTGAGTGATTTAATTGACGCTTAAAATGAGTTATATTACCCAGGGGAAAGAGTATAATTAAGGGTTAATTTAAATTTTAAATTTATTTTAGTGTCTGGGGTCACGTTGGGTATTAATGTATAAAGGCATAAAAGTTCATTGAGTTTAAAACAAAAAAAGGAACAAGCATATAAGGTACTTACAAATTCGAAGATTTCGAAGTCGGTGCATCTTTGATTTCGAAGGAGACTTGTTGGCCTTGTTTAAACTTTATGGCACTAGGCCTTACACAAAGGCGTTCGGAAGCATTTTCAGTTCTTTGTGAGCTATGTAACACGTGGTTTCCCGGGATCATATCGTATTTGCACCACCAATAAGGCTTGATGACGTGGTTGATAATGATGACATCGTAAAACATGATGTGGTATCTATAATGAAAATTTGTAATCCATCAAATTTTGATTTCGAAATTTAACATTTAAATAAAATATCAGGTGGGCCAATATCCAAACGTTTGAAGAATATATTTGAAATAGATTCTTGGGCTGTTTTTCTTAACCATAATGTATTGAAAATCGAGTGAAGGGTTTTTGGATAGTTATTATTATAGTTTTAGTCCAATTTTACTGTAAAATCTATCTTTTAAATTATTCAGAAATCTACAGTGAATTTTTTTTTAACCAAATGTTTTTTACTGCTGATTTGGCTTTGGAGTGCAGCTCGCCTGGTATTTTTTCCCTCTCCAGCTGAGACACGGTGTAAAGGGAAGGCCAGAGACAATTTTATACAGTGGAAGCTATACTGTTATAAGGAATAGTTGGGGTATTATCAACGAGAGCTTAGATTGGGAAATGCATTTTATTTGGAGTGAATGGGGAGGGTAAGCACTGGGGGAATGGGCTTCCTCGGCCTCAATGAAATACCGAGGAGGATCTTGGGAAACTGATCGCCCCACGTAGCGACGGCTGCAAACCAAGCCAGGTGGCGCATTCAACGTTTCTCGGCTAGGCGAAATTCCGCGGGGGAGGGGGCTACAACTGTCGTCTAAGAGAGGGGAAACGGAGAACTTGCCTGTGGCGTTAGAGGAATAGCTCGTTGATAATTTCGGTTCATCTATTTCTGGTATTATCCTATTCAAATTATTTACAGGGTTCAAACGAAACTTTTGGATCAAAAATCCCTGACATTTTTGGGGTCATTTAAGGTAAAAGAACAACATGCATATTGCATATAATGATATATTAATTGGCGATGCGTGTATTGATTGACCAAACGAAAACCTTGATTTAAGGTGCCTTCCCGAGTAAAGGCGAGAAGTCGAAGCCGAAAGCCGATATTATTTCTTGCGCTTTGTTTTAAAAATCGCACTGACCGTGAGCGCGCAAGTTTTTACTCGCTTATGGGTATATATCCCATATTTGTAGAAGCTAAGCCTATTCAGTATAATATTTTAATAATAATAAAAAAGGCTGTCGTTAAACATGAATTCGTAAATTACTATACTATTTAAAGCTAAACGATTGTTTTAAGGAAAAATAAAATAAAAGCGTCATTGATGGGTCACCCAATGTGGGTGAACAAAGCCTATTTTCAGGTTCATACTTTGACAGTAAGAAATTATAGAGCATAGCATTAGGCTTAACAAATGACTGCTAATAGCGTAATACTTACAACTTTTAGCTTGTTGAAAACAGAAACTACGACCCGGCATACTTCAAAAATTTATCATTGTTTTCCAAAGTTCCGCTAAACAAATTAAAGTTCTAATCCAAATAACCACTTAAACAATTTAAATTTCAACCAAGGCTTAAAATAACCGCGATTCCACGACCCTGATTTTGACTTGGGAGACCCGAAAGAGGAGAAAAACTGAAAAACGCACGGTGAGGTCCAAAATGATTGGCTCTCAATTATCACGTGACACGACGGCTACGCCAATTCTCTCTCCGAGTCTCCCTTGAAAGGGGAAAAAAGCCGACGTTAGCCTAGGCGTGCAAAACTGGAATCTCCTGTGTTTGTGATACCGCCGAAAACAAGATTCAGCTTTTCAGCATTTCTCGGGCATATGGAAAGGCACCTTTATCCCAGACTTGCTATGAAATATATTAATACATGACTTATTCCTGAAATTTGCCCCCGTTTTGGAACTTTCTGACCGTCAGGCCCTGTATGACAGTCAAAGGGTGCTGCCCATTCAAACAGCGGCATAGCGCCCAAAATATCAGGGTGTAAAATTTATATTTATCTTTAATCTCACCTGTACTGATGATACACATAATTAGTTTGGGATCCGGGCCAGTTATTGTAGGCATGATGGTAATCCAGTCAAAAAAACTTTTTAAACACTTAATTGAAACATTGAAACCGTTTAGGGGTTCATTTGAAGAGTAACCGATTTTCAAGGCATTCCATTAGTAAATTCGCCACGAAATCAGAGCCGAGCACTTACGAATTATTGTATCGTTTCGAGTTAAAATAAGTTAATTACAAACCATTTTCGCATTAAAATAATCTTAAAACGTTTGAACTTAACTTCAAATACTTAAAAACACGTAAACTTTAATTGTTTCATCCGTTTAAAAGCCGGTAAATACCAATACACATTACTCGGTTTACTACAAGAGTAGTTCCCGCGCGTTTGATTAACTAAGCCTATTTCAATTTGTCTGTTTTCGTGAAACACCGCTAGATGGCGAGTGGGAGCCCTTTTCTATCCTTCTCAAGTAAAATCTAATGTTTTCGACTTGAATATTATTTCGACTAAAGTCCTTAAAATTAAAATCCATTTTTGCTTTTCGTGTTTCGAATCCAGAACTTTTTCGTTAATTTAGGTTCCTTTGGGAGTCCGATTTCTTGATCGAGCCCGATCCGTTTATAAATATATTTAAAATCATATTTGAAATGTTAAATATAAGGCGCCAATTAGGTATCATTTGGAGTATTTGATTGATTGCAACCTGTTTTCCTCCTGCTTAATAGACCTTTAAAAGGCATAATTATAATTTACGTAACTAATTACGAGAAGAAAACCCGGTCAAAATCAATCAAATACTCAAAATTAGGTTTTATTGGCGCGCCTAAGGATATTTAGCATGCAAAATCATGATTTTAAATATTTTATATAAAAAAAACTACTGAACGGATTGGACTCAACTCGCTTTAATGGAAATAGGACCCCGAAAGGAACCGAAATCCACCAAAAAAGGTTCCAGATTCGAAACTTTATTTTTGACATTTTGAAACTTGGCGAAAACTTCAAAAATTCATTTTCCCTTTTTTCGTTTTTTCGTTTTTTCGAAACACTCAAAAATAAAGTTTCGAATCTGGAACTTTTTTTGATGGATTTCGGTTCATTTCCAGGTGCTATTGCCATTAAAGCGAGTTGAGTTCGATCCGTTTATCAGTTTTGTCAAAATAAAATATTTAAAATCCAGATTTGCCATGTAAATCTCCATAGGGCGCAAATAATTTATTATTTCGAGTATTTGAGTGATTGTAACCGGGTTTTTTCCGGTTAAAAGACGATTAAACGGCGTAATTATAAATTACGTTACTAATTACGAGAAGAAAACCCGGTGAAAATCAACAAAATACTCCAAATAATGATTTATTGGCTCGTCTATGGAAATTTAGCATGCAAAATCATGATTTTAAATATTTTATATTGAGAAAACTACTAAACGGACTGGACTCAACTCGCTTTAATGGAAATAGGACCCCGAAAGGAACCGAAATGCACCAAAAAAGGTTCCAGATTCGAAACTTTATTTTTGACATTTTGAAACTTGGCGAAAACTTCAAAAATTCATTTTCCCTTTTTTCGTTTTTTCGTTTTTTCGAAACACTCAAAAATAAAGTTTCGAATCTGGAACTTTTTTTGATGGATTTCGGTTCATTTCCAGGTGCTATTGCCATTAAAGCGAGTTGAGTTCGATCCGTTTATCAGTTTTGTCAAAATAAAATATTTAAAATCCAGATTCGCCATGTAAATCTCCATAGGGCGCAAATAATTTATTATTTCGAGTATTTGAGTGATTGTAACCGGGTTTTTTCCGGTTAAAAGACGATTAAACGGCATAATTATAAATTACGTTACTAATTACGAGAAGAAAACCCGGTGAAAATCAACAAAATACTCCAAATAATGATTTATTGGCTCGTCTATGGAAATTTAGCATGCAAAATCATGATTTTAAATATTTTATATTGAGAAAACTACTAAACGGACTGGACTCAACTCGCTTTAATGGAAATAGGACCCCGAAAGGAACCGAAATGCACCAAAAAAGGTTCCAGATTCGAAACTTTATTTTTGACATTTTGAAACTTGGCGAAAACTTCAAAAATTCATTTTCCCTTTTTTCGTTTTTTCGAAACACTCAAAAATAAAGTTTCGAATCTGGAACTTTTTTTGGTGGATTTCGGTTCATTTCCAGGTCCTATTGCCATTAAAGCGAGTTGAGTCCGATCCGTTTATCAGTTTTGTCAAAATAAAATATTTAAAATCCAGATTCGCCATGTTAATCTCCATAGGGCGCAAATAATTTATTATTTCGAGTATTTGAGTGATTGTAACCGGGTTTTTTCCGGTTAAAAGACGATTAAACGGCGTATTTATAAATTACGTTACTAATTACGAGAAGAAAACCCGGTCAAAATCAACAAAATACTCCAAATAATGATTTATTGGCTCGTCTATGGAAATTTAGCATGCAAAATCATGATTTTAAATATTTTATATTGAGAAAACTACTAAACGGACTGGACTCAACTCGCTTTAATGGAAATAGGACCCCGAAAGGAACAGAAATCCACCAAAAAAGGTTCCAGATTCGAAACTTTATTTTTGACATTTTGAAACTTGGCGAAAACTTCAAAAATTCATTTTCCCTTTTTTCGTTTTTTCGAAACACTCAAAAATAAAGTTTCGAATCTGGAACTTTTTTTGGTGGATTTCGGTTCATTTCCAGGTCCTATTGCCATTAAAGCGAGTTGAGACCGATCCGTTAATCAGTTTTGTAAAAATAAAATATTTAAAATCATGATTTTGCATGTTAACCTCCATAGGGCGCAAATAAGGTATTATTTAGAGTATTTAATTGATTGAAACCGAGATTTTTCCTGCTTAAAATACGTTTAAACGGCGTAATTATAAATTACGTTACTAATTACGAGAAGAAAACCCGGTCAAAATTAATCAAATACTCAAAATAAGGTTTTATTGGCGCGCCTATGGATATTTAACATGTAAAATCATGATTTTAAATATTTTATATCGAAAAAACTACTGAACGGATTGGACTCAACTCGCTTTAATGTAAATAGGACCCCGAAAGTAACCGAAATCCACCAAAAAAGTTCCAGATTCGAAACTTTATTTTTGACATTTTGAAACTCGGCGAAAACTTCAAAAATTCATTCTCCCTTTTTTGGTTTCTTCGAAAATGCGCAAAAATAAAGTTTCGAATCTAAAACTTTTTTTGGTGGATTTCGATTCTATTTGGGGTCCTATTTCTATTAAAGCGAGTTGAGACTGATCCGTTAATCTGTTTTGTCAAAATAAAATATTTAAAATCTAGATTCGCAATGTTAGATATCCATATAGCGCAAATAAGGTATTATTTAGAGTATTTAATTGATTGTAACCGGGTTTTTTCCTGCTTAAAAGACGATTAAACGGCGTAATTATTAATTACGTTACTAATTACGAGAAGAAAACCTGGTCAGAATCAACCAAATGTTTTATTGGCAATTTAGAATGTAAAATCATGATTTTAAATGTTTTATATTGAAAAAACTACTGAACTGATTGGACTGATAGGACCCCGAAGGGAACCAAAATCCGCCGAAAAAAATTCTAGACTCGAAACTTTATTTTTGGGGATTTTCGAAGAAACGAAAAAAGCAAAAATGGATTTCAAATATTTTCATGGACTTCGTAGTCTGGCCGGCGATAACTCTTCAATATGAGTTCTAGGATTGAAATAAGGTGTTTAATTTTCGTTATAGACTATCTTTAGCCAATGAGCCCGAAATTATAGTCGAAATATTTAATAAATAATTAAGTTAATGCAGGATTTGTGTAAAAATTATAATTGAAAAAATATTTAATCACGTATTTAGATTAAAATTAACAAATTCCCGCCGATATGGTTCAGGTAACTAGAACCAATTTTTTCTAGAAATCGTTTTGTTCCATAAAATATCATTGGTGGTACTGCCTTGAGGGTTGGGGTTAGTTATAACTTTTGTGCCCGCTCGCGCCATCTATCGACGACGGGAGGCGAGCAGCCGAGCAAACACCTAAGCCTTTTTTGACTTTTCAAAATCGAGTAGGAAGCCGGTTCTTCTCGTCCCCGAGTCGTCCCGAAATGTTTAAGATTTCGCTATTTAAATGCCCAACGATTATATCTTAGTATTAATTAAGAAGGTAACTGTTATAATAATCGTGAAAGGTAAAATTAGTTGTCATAGGCGTAGTTCTGGGTTATTGCACCGTTCGTATAATTCTCAAGTCAACCATCCATGGTGTTACATGGCCATCGTCAGCGTTCTATCTATGACAGCCGAGAGTCCTAATTTACGGACACGTGTTAAAGGTAAATTAATTTGTAACTGTCAGGGAATTTGGAAATTATCACAAAAGGTCAGGAAAAGTCAGGGGATTTGAAAAATTCCCAAAAGGTCAGGGAGAAGTCAGGGAATTTGAAAATGAGCCCAAATAGCCAGAGAAATTATATATTTCGGTACTTGTCAAGGAACTGTTCGTGATTGGTTTATAAATTAATTGTAACCTAATTATTATAAACTGAAAATATAATATATAAGATTCATTATCACCATGAATTGATTGGGGTATGAATCAATTCATGTTATCACTTTTAATATTTCATATTTTCATAAAAATCAAAACTTTATTCACGCAAAACCCAAGCCTTTGGTTATTTTAAATTGTATTACGGGGCCCCTGACGCCATCTATTAACTACAGTGGTGGCGCGCGCCAAATGCTAAGCCTTATTTGACAGATTTAAAAAACAAGTTTAGAAGATTAACTGCTGAAGCTCCGTTCTTCTCATCCAAAAATTATTATAATTTCACGAATTAAGTGCCAAACGACTGGTTTTTTTTAATAATTATTACGAATATAACCGTTAAAATTGATCGCGAAATTGTTCCATCGTTCTTAGGAAAACAAATCCAATTTTAGACTCAATTTTTAAGTCTACAGTATATTTGGTATTGTCAGCCCTCCTTTACATCATCATAGATAATCATGTTTATTTATTCTATATGGATACATCAAAGTTTATTGTCTGTGGCCATTTCCTTCATTCAAATAATTAAATTCATTTGATTGCATCATTTATGGCGGGCTACTACGTTGCCACCTCTGAACGACCTGATCAACTATATAAAGCAGACGAATTGAAAAATTCGAACGATTGAACGAATGTAACCAGAAATTAATAATAAAGCAATAATGCCATCCCAATACGATTATGGATGGATAGGTAAATTATAGAAACGTAGTATTGTGTGGCTTGGATAATTTGCCACAGACTGAAATGGTTGAAGCAACGTAACTTACGTAAGTGGAGTATTTTCCACGGACTGATACAATGCAAGCTGAAACAATTGAAATGGAGATTTTTACTCATTCAAATAATTAAATTCATTTGATTGCATCATTTATGGCGGGCTACTACGTTGCCACCTCTGAACGACCTGATCAACTATATAAAGCAGACGAATTGAAAAATTCGAACGATTGAACGAATGTAACCAGAAATTAATAATAAAGCAATAATGCCATCCCAATACGATTATGGATGGATAGGTAAATTATAGAAACGTAGTATTGTGTGGCTTGGATAATTTGCCACAGACTGAAATGGTTGAAGCAACGTAACTTACGTAAGTGGAGTATTTTCCACGGACTGATACAATGCAAGCTGAAACAATTGAAATGGAGATTTTTACTCAAGCTGAAAAGAGAGAAGAGGATATAATTAAAGAGGAATCGGAGATAAAATCACATAGAGACAATTACCCTAGCCTAACGCCTGATTTAGTAGATTTTTCAATACTTCAAAATATAAAAGAAGAACGTGATAGTGAAAGAAGTTTGGTTTCTAAAGAAATAACATTGAAAGAAAGAGATAATGAGTCAATAGTGTCATTTTCCGCTAATTACAAAACTGACACGATAATGGACGTTGAAGATCAAAATCACCCATTTCGGACGCTTGAACAAATAGCCAGGGAATATTTAATTCACCAAGCAAACAATATCAACTCTATTAAATGGATTTTTGACATAAAACGGGAAGAAAATGTAATCACAACCTTAATTTTCAAATGCAACGAAATTTTGAAAGTTTTTTTAAAATCAACATTTATCAGCGAAGTCACCCTTTGCGGCGAAGCAATTTCAGAAAGTCACAGGATTTTTCAATCATCAATGGTTAATTTAAAAGCGCCGGTTTAATATCTCAGTGATTTAGTCGATAATTTCACGGAACTAGAGTTACCGGCGAATTGTTTGGTTATTTTAAAGATAAATATTTGTCATCAATTCGAGTTTGTTCGTTAAGTCAATCTTTAAGGTCAGAAAAATGTGAAAAACTCTTCAGGAGCAGTCGGTCGCTTCAAGTTGTCGAAACAAGTTTTGCAAAAAACTAATACTAATTTAAAGTATTTCTCTGAAAGTCACTATAAAAATAGAATAGACTCTCTTAACGCCAAGAACGCCGCTTTGAAGAGTAAAGTGAAAAAGTTGGAATCTAAAATTAAAACAAGTTTAGGAAAAAAGGGAGTTTTATTAACGGCTGAAGAAAGTGCTGACTTTGAACATTTTCGTTAAAAATAAAAATATATTTCAAAATCTATACAGAACAAATTAAAGGGAAACTTGAAGCTAAAAATGTAACAGCTTTTTAATTTATTTTCGAAATCGCAATGCTAACAAACGTATTCGAGAATTTTGTCACAATTATTAGACACGTGTTTGGTGATTAAATTAATTTCTAAAAAATTTGGTTAAGTTTGAATAAAAGTAAAGTATAAAATCGAATCAATCATTATTTCAGCCATCAACACCGCTAACATTAAGTGAATAAACTGGCGGCTAATGCCAGGGATCACTACATGACTGTATTTAGAACTTTTAGTACCTTTTACTGCCCATAGATGCCAATGGCCTCACCAAAAATATCAACTTTTGCGATATTTTACAAACTAAATATTTTGACCATTTTTGAGGAGCTACTCCTGTTACTTTAGGTATTCAATTTAAAACTAAAGTGCTGTCACAGGTTAACAGATTATATTACCTACCTTATAATCTAAGGTTACGTTGACATTCAACAGTTATTTTATGTATAATGTTAGTTTTAAATTAATATTTACGGGATTTTGGGCTAAAATTGAAACATTTAATATTAAAGCCGAAAGTAGGAGCAGGAATTAAAAAGTCACAAACAATCTCAAAATTAGATATTTGAAAAAATCTGATTCCAAGCACTAACTGGATTTAATTAAAAATTAAATTAATAAAAAAGTTTATCCAATAATTTCTATGAAATAAACAAATATTTATTTGTTATACAAACATAATCAACTAATTCCAATTATTATTTCAAATTATAAATTATTCACGCATGAAGTAAGAAAATAAACAAAGGACATTTTTCATCGATTATTGCGCTTGTAAACATTAGGGTCAAGAACTACAGACATTCCTTAAACACTATAATTAATTCCTTCAAGGATAAGATTATTTTACATATCTTTACCTGTCAACCTATAAACATTCGAATGGTAATTCATAATTCAGTATCGACCCCCCAAGTCCCTGACACATAAAAACACGTCAAAGGGATAGATGTCGGTGTAAAACTTAACATATAAATATAACGATCCATATTACTAATTATCCTTTAGTACTGTTCACCCTTTCTGAACTAAAGTGTACGAAACAAGATGTAGTGATTTACAAAACCCAAGCCTATTAAGATATTTTATTTCCTTCTAACTTAACTCAATTGCTTGAAATTAGTTGAATGAAAGATACTTTTTTTCAAGACCAGTTTGCAAACTCTCGAAGGTTGAGGCGTATTTATACACAATAATAAACCATTTAACGATAAAAGTAGTTTTTAAAAACACTGTTATAGTAATATATACTTTTTGAATTTGCAATACTTGAAAACCTATGCACCCTTTTAGATCTATGACAGGGGCTTCTTTTGTGAAGTACTGTCGTCTCTCTTTCACTAACCTTTACTTTAGTGTAACTGAATTATACGAAACTGACCGTGTCAACAAACTGACCACGGCACGCTCATATGTATGGATATTTGAAATGGGTAGTTCATATAGACATGTACAACAATAACTTGCCTTACTATAGTGCTATAGTTTCGCTCGTAATAATGAGGTGTGTTTCAAGGCGCGGCTTAGAGTCAAATTATAAATGATATATTTGTTTTGAACACGAGAAACGAGCTGATCATAACCTGCGGATAAAGACTACGTAATCGTGTCGTAATCTGTGTAATCTTGTTATATAATCTGCGTATTCCACGCGATATTTACGTACTCCATGTAATCCCTGTAATTTTGACGTAATCTTTACGTACTTGTCGTAATTTCGGTATAATTAGCGTTATCCTTGCAATCTTGCATGGCGTTATATTTACGTACTCGGCAATATTTTGGTACTCTGCGAAATCTTCATGTGCTCAGCGTGCTTCGTATAAACTCTACGTACTCCATGTACGCCACCTAATCTTTAAGTAATCCCAGATTACGCAATCGGTGTACAAGAAGACCAGTGACAAGTACGCGACGAGGAATACTATTATGTCAAATATAGTGATCCATTGATCAGAATGGTGGATAATTTCGAATGAAAAGTAAGAGTTTATTATTGTTCGTGAGCATTTTTATCTTTTAGTGAAACGGTGGAACGGAAGAAAGGGCAGATTAATACCCAACGTTAATTAGTTAATTAGTTAAAAGGATATATTAGTTATATTATAGCACGCACAACCATTCAATATATGTTCAAGGAAAGTGGACGTAAAGGTTAGAGCGTATTATCACAAAATGTTAAATCTCATAGAGAAAAAAATAGTCTGTGCCAACTTATTTCAAAAGCGGCTCCTTGACCAATTGCAAATTCAAAATTTTCCTTTTATTTCTTATCAGGTATAAATCAATTTTATTCATTAATGTTAAATAAGTTTCCTTATAATTAACAGTAATGTTTTAACATAGTCCATTCGGTATTTTAGGAAGGTCATCCGATGAAAAACAGTCTTTCAAATTTCTATAAGAAATAGAGCCTTGAAACCTTTTTTATCTCGAATATAAAAAAAATCTGTAATAAAATAACCAGTTTCCAAATTTTTTTTTTTTTTTTTGCAATCTATAACAAAATAGTTGGTAAAATTAAGGGAAAAGAGTTTGTAGCACGTATAAATTAACCTATAGATACCCTTTATATAAACTAGTAGTACATTTACATAAGACTCTTAGATGATCTTGTACAATTTATTTAGAGTGAGATTGTCGCAGATTTACATGAGTATCAAAAGAAATTGGAGTAGAATTATAGGAAATATCAATAAAAAAATATTCAAAATATATATATAGAGTGAAGTAACAGATTTGGAAATTGGGCCAAAAAGGTCAGGGAAAAGTCCGGGAACTTGGAAATTGACCCAAAATGTCAGGGAAAATTCAGGAAATATGTAAATTGGCTCAAATGTCAGGGAATTTGGTAATTGGTCCAAAAGGTCAGGGAATTTGGAAATTTCCCTAAAAGGTCAGGGAATTTGGAAATTGGCCCAAAAGGTCAGGGAAATTTCTGGGAATTTGGAAATTGCTCAAAAGGTCAGAGAAAAGTCGGGGAATTTGGAAATTGACCCAAAAGGTCAGGGAAAAAACGGGGAATTCGGAAATTGGCCCAAAAGGTCAGGGAAAAGTCAAGAATGTGGAAATTGGCGCAGAAGGTCAGGGAAAAGTCAGGAAATTTGTTAATTCATCCAAAAGGTCAGAGAAAAGTTTGGGAATTTGGAAATTGGCCCAAAAGGTCAGGGAGAAGTCAGGAAATATAGAAATTGGCCCAAAAGGTCAGGGAAAGTCAGGCAATTTTAAATTTGCGAAAAAAATCTGGGAAACGTCAGAAAATATAGAAATTGGCCCAAAATTTCAGTGAAAAGTCAGGAAATTTGAAATAACCCCAAGTGGTCAGAGAAATTAAGTATTTTGGTAAATGTCAAGGAACTGTTGTGATAGGGTTGAGCAATTAATTGTAACATACTTATAATAAATTGAAAATATTTGCCTAAAGATAAAAAAATGTTTCCTCGTATTCTGAGTAAACTATCGACCCTGATTGATATTAAACTATGTCAAATAAAAAGTGGGAATTGCCAAGAGCTCGCTCATAAGAATAAATTCATGAAAAAAATTAAAATTGGTCATTGAAAGTATTTAGAAGAGGTTAGGGAAATCCTGAAAAAGTCCAAAGATACGCATGCAAAAAGTTTGGTGAATGCTATTATATAAAAAGTAAAAGGTTAAAAATTGGGTAGTATTAGCTGAAACGGTCAGGAAACATCGTTGGAAAAGGTCAGGGAAAAACCTGGAAAAGTCAGGGAATTTGAATCTGAAAAAACTATGGCAACCCTGTAATATGTTGAAAGTAAAAATATGGTTTATGACCGCATTATTATAAGAATTCCAGGTACATTCACCAAATCATAATTTTTGTTAAATTCAAACTCGGCTAAATCTATAAAATTTATATTTATAACAATCAAATGAATGGATCGAAAATCGCTTGTTTCCGAACTTAACTGACCTTTTAATATCGTTGTTTATATAACTGCGAAAAAACTTTGGGCATGGTGATTACGAAACTGAAGTGTAATTTTTAACCTTTATCTTCCCTTTAATTATGTCTTTATTTAAATATAAGGCCCCTTTCTTAATTCTCGGGTTTAATAAATTAGTTCTTATTGGACGCCTACTATTTGTTCATAAGTATTTCAGTTTTTTTTTCTTTCTTTCTTTCTTTTTATGCCCTAACGTATTAATGGTGGTTTAATATTAGTCGGACATTGAACTAAGGCCTTGGAACGATCAATATTCCCCTGTGAGCAGTTTAAAGTCTGGTACAACTCTAGTTTATGACATAACAAAAATGTATTTCCCGCCGTTTTGGGGCCCAACTGGAAAAGTAGAATTTGTTCTCCGTCATAGAGCCAATAAAGTGGAGAAAGAATTTTAATAATTAGACTGATATAATTCACGGTTGTTTGACCCTCAAAATTTTAAGTTTAAACCATAAAGTATTCGTCTCATTTCTGTTTAATTTTTAAATATTTTAGACACCATGCATGGTTAATAAATTTTATTTAAAAGAGAAATAACTCTATGCGCTTTTACATCACCGCGCCTTTCGGCGTATTGGCTCCGAGTCACTTGACATGTAGAGTGTTAGGTTTCAACAACCATAAAAAATTACACAAAGATACGTATGAAAGCTCAGACCGTTCAGTTACAAACCTAGTTGGTTAAAACTTTCAAAAAAAAAAGGCTTAAAAACGGGGGTATTTGAACTTTCAAGTGACCTAGGAAATATTACATCATATAACCTTCAAATTTTCCCATGATTCAAAATTACACAGCGATTATTATACTATAGGTTACACGGGAGTTTCTATAGACTATCTTTTATATATTAATATTGTGTATCAATCCGCCTTAGATTTTTCACAACACCAACCCCCCTAACCTATTTCGTTACGTCTAGCTGTTTCTCCCTTTGTAAAACAATTATACTTCAAATGTTACTTAGAGATTATTTGTTTAATTTAGGCTAAAAGTCGCCTAATTTAAGTGGAAAGAAATTACTTTTTCCCCAAAGTGCGATTTTCCAACTCCTTAAGGGAGTGTGACGACACTTACACGTGGTATTTTTCAAAATACCACGTGTAAGTGTCGTCACACTCCATTAAGGAGTTGGAAAATTGCAGTTTGGGATTTACAATTCCTTTAATTTACATCTTGAGTTTTGTTTAAACAATCAAGTCATTAAAAACTTCAATTATTCTAGTTTTAAATGGTGAAAAGCATTTATTTTTGCGGGGTCAGTTTTTCCATAACAAGTTCACTAAAACACCATGATTTCTGAATTAACCGCCGACTTCCTCCCTAAAGCCCAATATACCGGTAGAATAGAAACTGATAAAATCTGTAACAGTATTTAAACACGCGTTCATTGAAAGTGGCTTTTAAAGGGATAGTACCACGTGATTTATCAAACCCCGTTTTGTTTTAAATGGGTACTAGACTCTAAGAACAAGTTATTTTGAATCGATTGTTAAAATATGAGTGAAAAGCGTATCAAAACTAGCATCAAAGTTTACTTACAAAAATTTACAATTAATTATCGAAGTCGCTAAGCCTAAATTGACTTCAAAGAAATTTTCGACTAAAAATATCTTGAAAACTGAGTTTCTGATGCCAATGAAATATCGAATTAATTTAACTCTAAAGCGCACGCTCTTTCTAACAAACATCTCTTTTGTTCATAAACTTTCATTGACTTCAGCAACTGAGTCCTATCCGCGAATTAGCGCGAAACATTCACAATTAAAGTGCTTTGATATCAATTAAAATTTAGAACAAATCGGGGTACTATCCCTTTAAAGGGGCGACCCCCATTCCTTCGAGATGAGCCTTTAATAATACATTTTCCGTTCACTAAAGAAGACCGAATGTAGTGATACTAGAGTAGTGAGAAAAAATAAGTAAACAACCGTAAGAGATTGGATTTCGTTAATTTAAATTCCGTTTAGACACGTGAATATTGTATGCCAAATAACCCACGTGCGTCTCGTAACCTCTTGTTGAAATCAGTCTATCTTCTCAGCACTGTTAATGATAGATTCCCAATTATATCTGTTATTTAAAGTGATGCTGTCACCGATTTCTTACGCGATACAAATGGAATTCGAGAATTATTTTAGGAAAGATCGTTAACCGACGATTCAAATGCCAGGACAAGGTCCCAGCAATACTACGGCATCGTGGTCGCGTAGCTATTGATTCATTTACATTTTGGCACGTGATACGGTTTCTCGCACGGTCTGTTTTGTGAAAGTACATAATAATATGAAACTTATACATGGAACAAAATAATTTTTAGAATTTTAATTTCGTAGTAACTTAAAAACGTGTCAACGCAGACGTATACAATTTTGAATATGCCTTTTTGGTAGTATGATAAAACTAACAGTATAATGTTTAAACCTTCGAAGAAAATGGTGGCAACTTGACTTCAATTGGTCAGAGATAGAGTGAGACGTAGTTTTGTACGTTATGAAAACTGATCCTGAAAACTTAAACTTATTTTTCTTAAATAAACGAAATTAGAGCTTTAGGACAACCAAGTTCAACAAACCACCTTTTTTTGAGGTATTAGACTTTATATGGAAAAATTATCTAAAACGGGTTTTTTGCCCATATCGATGGTACGTAATTCCTTCGACGTGAGATTGGAAACTTTTTGATTTCGGACTTTTACTCCGCTGATGGTCGCTGCCATTAAGTATGTATGAGTCCTAGCTAAGCCTAAAATCCACCTCAAAAACCTTCCCCGTTTTTGGTGCTGAAAAAGGTTTATGCAAATACAATTTAATTCACTTTAAATCTGCATCACGCCCAAAGCAAAGCAACGACAATGATTACCAAATATTCATTTATTAATTTAGGATAAATGGAGCGTTAATTTATACATGCTGCCAACTTGAGGTATAATAGATTCGAACCATATATATTTATTGCGTAAATTATCTCCAATAGTTTTTTCTAGGAATTTCTAAGTTGACTAATAGTAAAGTTTGGGTTAACGAGCGTTCTTTGTAATACGAATGAAGTAATGTTAATACTTCAAATTATGTTAATAGGGGTTTCTAAATATTTTAACGTATCCCAAATTTAAAATATTAAAAAATTTAGTTTTAGCCCTGAGGGTTAAAAAAATCCAATTCCGAAAAAAAAAAAAAAATGAAAATGATTTGTTCAATTTTTAATTTATACTGGATCAACGTTTTTGTAGTTCTTAACTTTACCATGTCATTGGGTAATTGATCAATTTCTAAAAAATGAATATTTTTTTAATTTTAAGCATTTTTAATGAGCTTGTTTTTAGATTTTCAACCAAAAATAATTTTAGCGCGCTGTTATTGAGATTTGAATATGATTTATTTTTATTTAATTGCATAATTATTTATTCTTGTGTTGTTTTCATGGATTCATATATAGAACTCGGAATCGGATAACCATTATCTTCTGTTAATCAAATTTTTTCAGATATTTTCGGATTGATTGTTTATGAATAAACAAATGCAAGTCGTAAATTCAGATAAAAGTTAAATGGATAGGGTTTATCCGAAGATAAACGCTTGAAGCTTTATCTATTAACGAGTTACTCGAATTAAAACGTGTAACAATGGATAAGAAAATTTGCATTCTCAGAATTCGTAGGAAAAATTAAAAAATATATATTTGAAATTTACTTAAAATTCAAAGAAAATAAATAAAACAATAAAACCAAACTTTAAGGTTTAAATTTTATTTGTTATTTTTGGAGAAAATAGATTTTTAAATTTTCTTATCCGAACGTATAACTCTGATAATATTCTAGGATAAGTTGCCATTTTGGGTTAAAAAGAGATACGAGTATTATTTTTTATCTTTGGATAAGTTAACTGGATTGATAAATAGTCTATTTTTAATGAAACGGATAATATCTGAATTTAATTCAGATCTATCCAGTTAATAAAAGTTATACAAATTCCGAACTTTAGTCATGTAACGGCATATCAAGAATTTCATGTGATAACCAAAGATCTTACATAATTTAATTTATATATATATTTTTTTCCAATATAGCCTATTTCATCTAAAGTTTCAACATGGAGAAATATAGCGAGGAGACACATTCAGAAATAATCCTTTCTTCTGTGAACTTCGAGGATATACTTAATCGACGGAAAAAAGATTTTATTTAAAGGGCAGTTCATTACAGGATAAAAATGATGACGGAAATCAGTTTCAAGGTTTATTTATCAGAACCATATCATAATGAAACCCATCGCTGCTACTTCTCCGAAGATTAAGAAAAAAAAGATGTTACCAAACCGGTCGCTTTTAGAATTTATCGGAACTTAACATTAAACATTGTTTAAAGTAATTTTGAAAAAATAATCCTCGGGGTGGACGAGTATATTTATACCCCTCCCCCGAGAATACAAATTTAGTTCAACCCTAATAGCCCGAAACCTTGAGGAAGGATCGTCTAAGGGGGGGTAGAAATATGTCGGCTTTCTTAAAATCTCTCGCGTCTGTGACTTCATAACCCAACAAATCCGGTCGGTAACGGATTGAAGATTACGCGCCAAAAATCGGGCAAGGGTTTCCGCGAAAAATACTTCAAATTTTCGGTTAATTTAAATTTTTAACGCGTTTTTAGTTCTGATGGGTGCTCTCTATCGCACCAACTTAATATGTTGGTTTCTCGCGTTTGCGTACGCGTTTGGTGTTCTAAATGCCAAAGAAAACGATACCAGGTCGTTTGTTCCAGTTTTGACACGGGGTCAAGATGATAGTTTGACCAGTACCCAAGCCCCGTTGTCTTTGAAACAATTGATTCGTAGTTACAAGGATTTGTTGGATAACGCGCTCAAGATGATGATGGAACGAGCTCTCCCCATCATTATGGAATCCAACATTAGTCCTCAGTGTTTGACCAGTATGTTCGAGATTACGAGAGGAGTACGGAATTTCGATGATTGGGCGATAAGTCTTCTCGATGCCAGTGCCAAATTTCCCGTTGGTATTTTGGACGGTACGAGTCTTCACCACGGAGAATACGACGAGTGTTTGAGAGTGGTCAACACGCGGGATCGTAATGGTCATCAAGAGGTAGTCTTCAGGGGTCAATACTGCACCGTTCAACTATCTCCACCAGATTTCATGTTCAATATCCCGGCTGAACATCGAAGAGAGTTACACCAGGATTCCATCATACCGGAGTTGAAATCCGCTGGAACGGTGAGCCACTATTTGACTTACAAGGGAACTTCTGTCGATTCCTTTTTTGATAGAAATATCAAGGTAGAAAACAATTTTTAACTTAACTAGGAAAGTAGGCTTAACAAGGATCCATAGAGAGTTTGAATTCTGGCCGGAAAACAGTCTCCGACCAACGATCAAAGGTCTATAGTTTGAAACGATTATTGTCGCTATAAAGCGCGCTTCTCACGTGATTCGCTGGAGACTGTTTAACGGAGCGATTTCTAACTATTCGTGGATCATTGTTAGGCATACTTTCCGAGCAAGTTAAATATTGATTACTAGCTTAATGAAGGGTTGTAATTTCTTTTACCATTGAATAAGGCATATTTTAACAAAAAGGAAAGAAAACACTTTTCTTGGGCTTTATTCTCCCCTTAAATAATTTTATTTTATTTTGAAACATGAAATGAATATATACTCGTGTTCAAGAGGAGTTGGTACTAAATTCTTGCCTGTGTGAGGTTTTAAATTGTTTCAATCCCCAACTTTAGCATTACAATAAATTAAAGTAATCAACTATTATACTTGAGCAACTATAATACTTCCTTTGCTAGGAGTTTTTTTTTTTTTTTTTTTTTTTTTTTTTTGTTAGATTTATAAAACAATGTTTTTAATAACGATGGCCAAAAATAATATTTTCCATTTCAATCTTGGAATGTATTTGAATTCCATTAGAAAGTCCGGACTTGTATGAGGATTAATATCCTTTTCAATATTGTGTATAGTGAAACTAACTGCCACGTTGAATACTTATGATAAAATAGATACTTCAATATTTCAGGGACAACTACTTGTCCGAGTAAAAAAATATTGGAAGTTAAATTAAGTTTAATTACCAAAGACGTTTTGGCAACGGTGAGGCTTTAACCATTTTCTTCTTAAAATATATTTTTTTAGTTATAACTTGGTACGCTAGCCACGTTTTTAAAATTATAAATATATAAATTCATCTAAAGGAAACACTCAATAAACTCAATATATTTGGGTTCCTTAAAGGACAGTTCTCATTTAAACTCACGATTTGGTTACAAAGAAATTTAAATAGAAGTCAATGTGAGCGACGAATTGTGACATTGAACTTAAAGATGATTTAAGGGGGCCTCATCTCAAAATTTTGTTTGAGATTCACCTTCACCCTAAAACCAAAAATAGTTTTTTACCTATCCTTACTCCAGTGTGACGACAGTGAAAATTTACTCTATCAATTAAAGTTACGCGAACGACGAACGGTCGCTTTATTGTTATGATTAAAATTTTTATTTCGTAGATAATTATTTCTGAAAACATTCGTCCTGTCGCCAAGAGTGATTCATATCACGTTTTGAATGAAAAATATAATTATAGATTCCTTCTTCTCTAGAATTCTTGATTTTCTGATATTTTAATCATTTGAAATTTTGAAAATAATTTATGTTCAACCTTTATGCGTTGCCTATGGTATACCGGCCTCTCCTTAATTTTGAAGATTTTTTTATTCATAAACATTTATATATTTAAATTCTAATTGTTTCCTTTTGTTGAAACGTTGTGTAATTCGTTCGTCAGGGTTTAAAAATTAGCTGAATTTAATGCAACTGGCGACTTTAACGTATCTCCTAAATTCCCTCTTTTTTGCTACACAATTAATTTACCATACCAAAGGCAGAAGGGAGGGATTTGTAAGTGTATGTGGGTCCCATTGGGTTCTGACTTTAACGAGGCATATTTGGCGTGCATCAGGGAAGAGCCTTTTACAGGGAATCCAGTTGCTTTAAGGAAAAAAGGTTTAATTGACAAAAAAACTACATGGTTTTGTTTTATTGCCTGGACGGACTTTTTGTCCAGTAGCGGAGCTAAAGATGTTTCCTGGGTATCCTAAGTAATTTGTGGCCCTATCTACTTTTACTTTATTATAAATATGATAAAACGTGGTCCTTTAAAAAATTTTGTGTCCATTGTCATGGACCTGTCAAAATCCAGCCTACTTCACCCTACCCTTAGCGCCTCTATTGTTCTTATCGAATCTTTACAAGTACTAGCCAAAGCTATAAAATGGGCGAATCTTTTAGGGTTCCTTATAGAATTAAATGCTTGTATGTCCAAACAAGTAATTATCGACAACACTTGCAATAATTAACTTTTAAAATTAGGTTTTCACTCGAATTCTTAAATTGCACTTTGGATTTAAATTCTCCTCTCTTCGCTTGGGCCTGTGCCTTCCTTCTTCCTGTTCCGAAGTCGATCTTCAAACCCTTCTAGTGACAGGTGAGTCGTGTCATTAAACCTTCAATTTAAACGTTAAAGGGAGCACGTAACAGAAAGGCTAAATCTTGTAACCTTGTGATGTTTTATTTGACTAAGCTTGCAACTATAAGATGTTAAGCCTAATTTGAAACATTTTTGGAATGAAGCTAAGCCTAATTTGAAACTCTTTTGAAAATATGCGAAGCCTAACCTGAAACTCTTTTGAAAATATGCTAAGCCTAAACTAATTTAAAACTCTATTGAGAATATGCTAAACATATACTTTCAACTTTCTTGAATTACGATATTAGGCATATCACATTCACTAAAAGGGAATAAAAAACTAATAATACCAGTTTCAATCTCCCTTTGAAACGATTATCGTATCAAGTTCATTTTCAAAAATGAACCTGACACTTATTTCAGCTACGAAGAATATCCACGCCAACATCTCGGTTGTAGGATGCGAGGTGCAGAAAGACAAATTAACGTGGAGGGGCGAGCAGATCGTCATACTGTGAGTTAAATTTATACCCTTTCTTTTAAACAATAAAATAATAATAGCCAATTAAAATCTATACCGGTAATTAAATCCCAATTTAGGGCCGTCTTCGTTTTCATGTTAGTTCTAGTAATAGCCGGTTCAGGAGGCGAATACTATCTAACCAAACAAATGTGGGCTAGTAGGCCCGAAGATGCCATATCCAGAAAAAGTAAGACTTGAAACCGTGACCTTGATTTTGAGCTTTAAAGCCCAGTTCAGACGAGGCGAACTAAGAAGTAATCGTAGAGCAATGGCTAATTAAAGTTTGTTTTTTCTAATTAATGTTCCAGTGGGAATCGGCCTCTTTCACTCCTGCATCGAAGCATTCTCTTTCCGTAAAAATATTCGTGACCTTTCGTCTACCAAAACGAATTCCGCAAACACACTACCCTTCGTTTGCGGTATGAGGGTCATAAGCGTACTAGTTTGCATTACCGGATACACCTTCGGCTTGCCATACGTACCGTTTCTGCATAAATTAGGTAAGATTGTGTTTTTATTAATATAGAAATTGGGTTGACGAAGGTCAGAGATCACGGACTCTAATCCAATCGAAGGGTTTACTCATCCTCGGGTCATTTAATATTTTCTTCAAAATGGGGGCCAACATATGGATGTAGCCATAAAGATCGACTTCTCCCACTTATGTAAAACTGAAAGCGCGTGTTCATTAAGTGCGTAAAAACGTGTGTAAATACGAGAAGTCGAAGCCGAAAATCAAGATTAATTCTCGACACTGGTTTTAAAATTCCCGCGGAGCAAAAAAACGACGCATATGTTTCGTTTACGTCCAAAATTCTGCATCTTGGGCGTTTGTGATACCCTCAAAAAATAAAAGTTTGCTTTCCACTTTGAAAATCTACTTCAACTTCATTAACACTTTTCGCAAATAAGAATTTTAAAACCAATTCTCGCGGGACTGATGGGAAGCTCTCGGAAAGATTACTATCGCACACTTTTTTCCGATAGATGAAGCTGGTTTGATATTTTAGTTCTAAGCTATACTCGTGAGCTACTTGCTTGAGAACTCGCATTTACGCGTAGTTATTTTCCAATTTAATTTTATTGCCTCTATCTGGCCTCTGAACATGAGTTACGTAATAACATGCTTAGTGTATTTATTATCGAAGCCTTATGTTTTAATCTCAGGATAATTGTAGCCAGAGTTATTTCATGGCCATAAAAGTAGGGATTACTAAATTATTCCAGCCAATTTTTCCCCAAGGTTTTTTGCGAATATAATTAAAAACTTGTATTTTTTGGCATTTATCTATTTTAATCCTTTAGAAAGTGGTGAAAAACTTTAATTCCAGAATCCTGATTTCTGACCGCAAAATGTTTTTAATTGCAAAAACTGAATGTCCTTCAAAAACGTATAAAATATTGAAACTTCCTGCTTATTTAAGGTTCCCAAGAACGTATATAATTGGGTATAAGGGGAGGGGCCATATTTTATACAATCAAAGACATTCAAGGTCAAATAGCCCAGTTTGAAAATCGCCCCTATATTTGAATTTGGAAGAATTGCATGTTCCAGCCAATAAAATTTCACTTTCGCGAAACGTCATATCTCTGTGACTTTATTAGAATTAGCTTACTTGATCTTTACATACAAATTCACAAAAAAACATACTGCGTTTCCTAACTGTTAATGCAATAAATAATGCGCGTGACATGGCGTGTGCCACGAATATTTTGTTTAAAAGAACAGTGAAATCTGGATCTATCTGGTTTTTAAAATCATTGGGATATATTTCCTAAATTATTAACTATGCGGATATGTCTTTTAATTAGTAGACGAATTGATAAAAAATCATTTGATTTTCCTCTTCACCCTTTCTTTAAGCAGTTATAAAATTAATCAATATAATGGGTAATTTAATTACAAAATAACATCTGTCAATTTTGTCAACTCTGATTTATAATTATGCAAGGATTTTTATCTGAGAGATTGATTGGTTTAAAACTCTTAAGGAAAACGAATACCTACGTTGTGAAGTTATCTTTAACTTCATTTATGTCTTGAAGTGAAGTGTACAAGTACCAAATACGAAATCTCAAAATTTGTAGACCATGCATGGTTAATAACTGAAAATATTATTGAAATAATTAACGAGACTGCTACTTCATGGTTGTGAAAAACATTTTCTTTAATAAATTGTTTTCGGAACCACGAAGTAGCAGTCTAGTTAATTATATCAATTATACTGTATATTGAATCAATGTGGTTTACTCCTTAGGACTCGAGGCTCGAAATAGATGATAGCTTCATGGTTGATAAATATTTGCGAAAATTTCTCTTAAATTAAATTTAACGTTTATTTTTATATTATAATAAAAAACAAAAGTTAAATTTATTCAATAAATAAAATTTTTTCAGGGAAGAAAAGTCATTATTTTATGGTTAGAGAAATATAATTTCAAGTTTTAATACAATTAATTTGCTTTGAAGAATATTAAGGGTCTATTATTTTATCGCGTCAAAGTTTGTTATTCACTATTTATTGTTATGGCCTTCTACAAACAGTTAAAGGACAGGATCAAGAAAGAAAGGCCATGTTTAAAAATGTAGGAATCTTTTCAAAGCTTTGTTATTAAAAATAACAAAAATTAAATAAAAAAAACAGTCTAGAACCAGATCAGCCGTCCTGCATGCCTTTGTCCGTAGAAAACAGATAGTATAGGTAACAAAAAATTATTCTGGTCTGGTATTCTTTCCCCTGGAATATCTTGAGTCTGCAGAACCCAGGGAAAACTATCTCTCTTCTCTCCGCGCTCGCATACACGAAATATTTTTTGAGCGCGTCCGGATACTATTAGATTTTTAGTAGCTTAGGCCTTTTTGGATAATATTGGCACCTTTCTAAGTAACTTAAATTTAATTTTAACTAAAGGCGGCGCCAGGGCGGTAGGCTGAATAGTCTACGTGTAAATTTCAATGAGGCACCAAAAGCTACTCAAAGGGGCCTCGAAATCAAACGAACGGACATGAAAATCCTCTCAAAGGGGTCCTCTTTATTATAAAAGTTAGCTGCTACAAAAATTAGGGCCTACATGTGAAAAAATCCTGGTGCCGAAATTAACTTTAACTTTTAAGTGAATAGGCGGATCTAATGAGAAGATGTTCCCGTGACACAAAGAGAAAATTATGGGGAACCTAAGTCTTTTTTTAATTTACAAAATTGCTTTTAAATCATTAAATATTTTTGTAATAATATAAAACAATGGTTTTTGTGGCCTTTCTTATAAGGCCAAGTTATTTTTATTCCCAACCTTTCCTTTAGATTGAAGTCTCGATTTAATATAATTTTAATCATATTTGATTTAAAATTATCCTTATATACGATAGTTAAGTGTAATTTTAAAAAATATAAAAACAATGCATTTAGTATATTAAATAAGTGGATTGATAAGAGATTAGTACGTCCATAAGTTCTACGAAATTGTTTATTTAATAAATTGTTTTTCTTATGGTCGCTCTCGGAAAAACAGTTTCGTTAATTATTTTATTTAAATTTTATTATATTTCGTATTTATATCTATAAAAAGTTAAGATTTCATCGTGTGAAACCCACAAAAACATTATAATCCCTATTTTATTTTTACAAAGAGATTAGGGAAGCCCAGGGCTTTTTAGGTCAATGCAACTCTATATGTTAAATCAAAATACGCTACGATTACCTACAGTACGTTAATTTTAAATATAGGCTGTTAATCCATCCTTAAAAGAAACTATCTTCCAATTAATAAGCCAGCTAATAAGGTTGGTTATCTAACCTTTGAAATGCTGTAACGAGGTATATACGTACCAGGAAGTTTTGAATTTAAGTTTTATTCGGTTTGTTTCTAATTTGTTTAATGTTTTTTATAATTTTTTCGTTGCATTGCAGGACGAAAGGTAAATCACGTGATGATGCGGGAGAATTTCATGCATGGTCTTTTCGGAAATGGCACAATTCCGACCGAAACGTTGATATTTACAAGGTAATTAAACACAGCTTTCACGTTGTTTTGATTTCTATCATATGTTTCTAGCGATAAGATAAAGCCTCGTTCATACACAGACTTAAATGCACCGATTTCTATAACTGTTTATCAAAAGCCGCGTTCGTACTAGGCCTTGGAGTCGATTTAAACCGTTTTAAAACGTTTTGCTAGAGTCGTGTGAACGGGAAACCGTCTTTTCTCGAATCGATTTGATTAGATTTTTCGAATCTGCTTCGGGAACCAGTTTCATACCGATTCGGCTTCCACAACCGATAAATGAAGCTAGAATAAATCGATTTATAAAGATAATGCGTGAACACGTGACGCTTAAAACGATTCCTGGCGATTTGAATATCGGTTTGATTTTAAAGTTCCGAATCGATTAAGAAATGCTAGTGTGACAGTTGCTAAACCAACGTGAGAAATCAGGTGTTGGTTCGGGAAGCTATTTGGTCAAGTCGCTTCGGTTCAAACCGCTTTGAAAATAACGAGGTGGGGTGACAGATTTCCTGACAAATCTTAAAATAACACGATTAAAATATACTTTCTGTCAAAAATAATTAACCAACGAGTTACAAACACGATTTACTAATTAGTTTGAGATAATTATTTATAATTTTGAAATTCTGTGGATTTTTTAAAACGACACTAAGCCTTAGCTTAGGTGGAACCGGGGCGAAAGGCCACGAACCGTCTTGTCAGAGTGTGAACCAGTGAAAACAAAACGCTTTTTACCCGTTTGGTAACCGATTTTTCCTTCGAGTGTGAACGATGCTTAATTGGAATCACTGTAGCTTATTACCACTAGCTGAAGGGGACTTAGAGCCGGAGATACAATTGATGCATCTTTCCTGGTATTCTCGGGTTCAAAATGATTATATCAAGAGAGAAATAAATCATAATTAAAGTGATGCTGTCACCATTTTTTTTTTCGAATGCTAATGGATTATATTTTTAGTTTTATCATATTATCAAAACGATATATTCAAAATAGCATACTCGTGAGGTTGAAACGTTCATACATCATCACTTTAATATAACACCAGCAAGGTGTTGCGTAATTATTTATAAGGGCGTATAGTATTTGCGGTATTTCTCTGTAATTGTTTACCTAACTGGCCAGATATTTACATCGTGGGTGTATAATATGACAAATATGATAGTTTTACCGTTGTGACCCCGATTAATGTTTCGTTTTTCAGCGCCTATTTGTTAATTCAATTTCTTTTGTGTTTGCAGTGGGTTACTAGCGGCGTATCAGTACGGTATTCGAAGCCCCAAAGGAAGCCACGTTGCCAGAAGCTTGACTTTCCTCGCCCTCACTGTTTTAAGGTCAGAAATAAATAACCATTATGTTCGTAACATACAAAACAGACGCAATTTAAAGGGGCTACTGGAAGATATCGACAATATATAGTCATTATGTTAAGAGATTCCGCCGGGGTCGAAGCGAAGGGGTGTCATTGGAAGGGTAGCGTATACTTGATATATTCGTATTGACAATTGAGTTGGAACAAATTTCAGTTCTTATTTGCTTATTCTGGGAAAAAGTTGCAGGGGGTGACTCCCTTGACCTCCTTAGCTACGCCCCGGAACTCATCTTCGTCTTAGAAAAATTATGGGAGAAATAATAGTGAATATTGACGTTAATCCTTGCTGGAACTGAACTTATCTTAGATGCAAATTTTAGGGTTGATCACCTGATTACTTTTAACTATAACTATGAATCTATGTTAGGAAACAACCAGTAGCGCGAAGTTCACAGAAGATTTTAGAATTTGGTTTATAATCCCTTTTAATAGAACAAATCTAGTCGATTATCAAACTCTCTAGTGTAGTTTTAGAAATTATAATCTTTCGTATATTGTTAATTATTTTTATTAAAAATTTTGGAATAGGAGTTTTGGGGGTATGATCTTGGCTATCGGAACTTTTCTGATGTTACCGTTGATCGGTGATGGTCCGGAATGGAACGAGTTAGTAAACAAAAATGTTGATGTGTGCCGAAGTAACTGGTGGAGAAATTTACTCTTCATTCAAAATTTTTGGGATTTTGGGGAAAACGTATGTTAATTTCATGGCATCAATAGAGCCATTTAGCCCTAAATTGTTTTTAATTGCTTTCCTTGGTACTCCACAGTGCATGTATCAGACGTATTTGCAATCGGTCGTGGTGCAGTGTACTGTTTTAGCCGTTCTAGTCCTATGGATTACATACCGTCACCCCAAGACTGGGATAGCCATACAGATTATGTTTATCTTGCTATCGGCTGCCGCTTCCGGTACACTGAACGCTTTGAAGAGATACCCACCAGCCTTAGCCATACCAGTTGTAAACGGCGAGTAAGTCCATAGACCAGAATGCATTTCATAAAACCTTTTTATTTGAAATTATTTCATAATTTGCAGTACCATGTTCGATATGATGAGTTTGGACTTAATAAAACCTTACCATCACGTGGCTACTTATTTCGTCGGTATGCTTGTGGGTTACTTGATTTTGCAAGATTTCACGTGGAATGTCGTAAGTATACACTCATTTTTCACTCGTTCTGTTAACATTTCATTATATAATTTCTAATCTATTCACAGACGACAAAGTCTGTTGCGTGGGTTACATTTCTCGCTTCATTTTTCATGGTATTCTACGTTCCTTTTCACTTCCCATACTGGGGTGACACTTACATGACACTGTCCGCTCTCTATGCCGCCTCGTATAGGATAGTTTGGGGCATTAACTTAGGATCCTTCGTTTTATTATGTGCCAAAGGAGGAGCAGGTAAAGTAACATTTTAATTTGTATTTTTAGGTATTGGTCTTGATTAGGCTTAGCTTTAAGTAACTTCGGTGCCTAGTAATTAGTTTTATCTCGGGGACATATATACGTACGGGATTGTATATACATAGGACCGTAATGACCAATTGCCACGGGGTTACAGATTTTCAGGCCTTTTAGTCCTTTCGGGGTGTCAATTATGGATGTCCTTTTGTACCTTGGTCTTGTTTTCGGTGACCACTTAAAGTCTCCAATCCATCCAAGGATACCAAGAGTTCGTAAAAAGGCTTACCATCTCAGGCATATCAAGCTATCTTTTTTCGTTGGGCCAAACATTTACTAACTATTAATGATTATTTTAGTAACTAATGATTATTTTTTCTTCTATTATAGGTTTTCTAGGTGACCTGTGTTCGTGGAAAGTATTTGTAGCCATGGATCGTATGACTTATTTGGCTTACGTCATTCACCCTCTTGTATTATTTTACTACCATGGTCAATCCAGAATCAACTTTTTCTTAGGATACCCAGAGATTGTAAGTCCGAATAGTTTTTATACATTTTTTTATGGGTTAATTGGGTCATCAATTGAGGTCAAAAGGTTAAACTGATTTAATCGTTGAGTATTTCTGTTTTCAGGTAGTTAATTCTCTAGGTTTTTGCGTTGGTACTTTCGTGTTTTCCGCTATCGCCTACGTCATATTTGCGGGTCCATTATTGAAATTGTACCGGGTCGCTATTGGTTCGAGCGGTAGTATATCACCTACACCTAGCCGACAGTACGTGACCAATATTGACGACTTACAATCGGCAATGCCATCGGCAAGTTCATCGAGTACCAAAGGCGTTAAAGGTTGATCAAAAGTCATATCACCTAAAAAGAGCTCAAATATTTTTATAATGAACTACAAATAAGTTATGACTCAGTTATTTGTGATATAAAACTGCTCCAAATGAACCATGCCTTTACCAAAATTGGATTATAGCGCAATAATGCTATGTATTGCATCAGAACATTCAGAAGATATAGAATTTAATCATCAATTTCATCAAAAAAAATCTTCACATTAAGAGAAACAATTTTTATTTTTATAAAAACAAAATTTGACAGTTTTAAGACCCAATTTTAAAGGGTTTTAAATGAACTACATGTAATGAATGATTTTACAACGTTTTAAATGTATTATATACAAACTAAGTAAGATTTAATCATCAATTACGCAATTAACGACATATTGTTCGTTATCATATTCATTTTCTTCAACTGATTTGATATCTCCGAGAAATTTGAACAAATTTTCCTCCAATCTAAAGCAAACATTCAAATTATTTGAAAATATAAAGCTCAATTATGACCATGGTCAGCGACGCATACCGAAGCCTCAAATATATTTTTAATAGAAACGTTGTTTTCGTGTTGTCTCTGGTATGCTACGGTCGCTGAACTAAGCTTATATTTTATAGTACCTTTTTATCCTACTTAAGTTGTCTCTCATCTTTTTGTTCGCAATATCAACGACATATTTTATATACTATAAAAAATCACGAATAATTAAAGTTCATTAAGCATTTTCCAAGAAAATAAAAATTTGTTTTCAAACCTTATTTGAAACTAATAGTTCTCCGTTTTGTGATAGTGGAACTTCAAAGGATGTAGAACTTCTGACAGCCTAGTTTTTGTTTTAATTATGGTTAGAATTTTAATGGATTTTAAGGTATTTATGTTTAAATTTACTAGCGTTATGTTGCCTTTCTTTCCTACAGTTAGTCCTGAATTTCTATAACCAGCCGAAACACAAACATGCATCTATTAAAATAAATCGAAGAAATTAGCCTTTCATTTCGTCCCTCCTATTTTATAATTTGAAATATTACCATATTCTGGGCAGCGGTTAAATTGGCACAGCGTACGTGTAAAATAAAAGCTTCAAACTTTAACACTGACGAATCACTTGATTTGGAAACACTTTCAATCTAAGAAGCACATGTTAAAAATATTTTAAATTCGCGGTTCCGTTTTTAGACAATCTCGACACTAGATGGCTTTAGCAACTTACCACAGTTTCCCATTGGATCTCTTCGTGAGAGACCAAAAGCCACACGAATCCCTGTTTTATTGGTTTTTCTAAATTCTGCGAAGTTAAAAACGTACAATTAACGTATTTAAAGTATGGATTATAAGTTTCTATAACTATTTTATACAAAACAAACAAAGAGTCTCTAAAACTCGATGTGAAAAGTAATTATAAAAACTCAGGTAACCATTTAAACGAGTAGCCAAGGCTTAGAGATTACTTACTTCTTCCTGATTACTAAAAATAACTATTCTTCCAGAACAACTACTTGTGGTGAAATAATCAGGATGATCGTTAATTCTGTTGATTAAATCCACGATTGGAAGGTCAAAACTTTGTTTCCTGCTTTTATCCGTGACTTGGTTCATTCGTTGTTCTTTAAGATGCTTAAAACCTTGCAAAGCTTGTGTTGCCATGGTGGCGGCCATTGATTTGTGACGTCACTTCAAAATTCAATTTAAAGGTAAACAAACACATCGATAGTGGTTAAGCGCGCTACATAATTGCGTAAACTGACTAAACAGGACGGGAAAATGTCTTAAAATTGTGGCTAGATACTATGCATTAAGATTGACTGGAGAGTGTGGTGCGGGGTTCGTGATTTATGGTGTTTAATCAAATTAATTGGGTGTTACGATACATTCAGATGAATCACATTTTCACTTCTGATTGCTAACTAATTAAACTAACTGTGAAGTTGCGCGTATACATTTGGGCTAGTAAGACTGTGTCACGTTCTTTTCGGAACCAGAAGTTTTTCATCTTGTTCCTTACTGCGTTATATTTTAACTAAGATTCTTTGATGAAATAATTTTGAATTTTTTTAATTATCATGAATACCCCTAAAATAATTTCAAATCCGAGTGTCTCTAAAGGCAATAATGAAAGGAGGAAAGTATTACACGCAAAACCACCTATTAAAATTGTACAAAGAAAAATATTAGCTCAACCTGCTAAAACTTTAAAAAGAAAAATATCGAACGAACGTGCTCATATTACGCAAAGAAAGATTTTAGATGACACAAATTCAAAAATCTCAGAGTCGAATGCGGGGAAACTTGTAACTCTAATCCGTAAAGTTAAAACTGACATTGTCGAAACAAAAAATGTTCCTAGTAGGCCAATTCCAACTCATAATCACGGGACAAGATCTAAAGTATCACCTAAAACTAAAATAAATTCTACTTCTAATGGTAATTTAGAGATTGAGGTTCCCCTAAAAATAACTGTTATTAAACAAGAAATTATTGATGATGAAGAAGATGAAGAAGAAGTAGTGGTTAATGAAGAAGAAGAAAAAGTAGCAATTAATGAAGAAGAAGAAGAAGAAGTAGCGATTAATGAAGAAGTAACAATTAATGAAGAAGTAGCTATTAATGAAGAAGTGGAACAGGAAAATGTGGAAGAAGTTGAATCAAATGGACTCGAATTCACCGACGAACAAATTCGTCAAGCTGAAGCGCATCTTTATAACCTACACTGCCGTAGTTACGGTCCAAAAGGTTTATTCCTAGACCCTTACGAAGATTTAAGAGAAAATGAGGAAAATGGGCGTAGAAATAAAAATCGAACTGACCGTAGAAGACGCAGTCGTCGAGAAAGTTTTTATTCCTCCAGTAGCGATGACGAAGATGATGCGCAATTAGCCGAACAGTTTTTAGAACTAGAAGAGAAATACAAAGAAAAAGAAGCTCAAGCTCGATTAGTTACAACTGCGAAACTGGAAGCGTTAGAAGCGGGAATAAAATTTCTTGGGGCCATTTTTACCGTTAGCGGTTTAGGAAACCTTAAAATCCCCGTTAAAAAACCAGATCTGAAGGAAAAAGTTAACCATGGAGAAAAACCATCGACTAGTAAAAATAAGAACATTCCCCAACCTAGAATGAAACCTAATAACCCCAAAACTCGTCGTAAATCTCACTCAAAAGTTAGAAATGAAAAAACTAATACTATCGAGGATGATTTTGATTTGGGAGTTTTTCACCCGGCGGAATTAACGAGAAAAATGAAACAATTCATATCTCAAGAAGATATCAACCCTTCGGAAAGCTCGAAACAAAAAAAGTGTAAGCGTACAATTACACGACTGTACCAACATAATCGTAGGCGCGAATTTAACGTACAAAACGTGGAACCTAATGGTCGATTTAATTGCAATTTTGCTGCGCGTAACGCTACGGCTTCTTCGAACAGATTGGTTGCTAGATCAAAACGAATGGCTTCAGCGGCGAGATTTAATCCCCTAGATCGACCAGAGGGTGAAAGAACGGTTAAACAAAACCAACAAGATCAAATTCAAAAGAGAGTTCTTATGTATAGACAAAATCCCGCTGCCAGAAGAGTTCCGAATATTATACGGAAACCTACTCCGAATATTATACGCAAACCTGCTCCGAATATTCTTCGAAAACAACAAGTGGTAGTGAAGAAAGTAGAAGCGAGCCCTTTACCTCCTCCGATTGATTTACCACCACTCTCTTTAAGTAACGAAACGGATGAAGAAAGAAATCAGAGACTATTAGAACTTTCGAACGCAACCAGTAGTCAATCAATTAGACATCAAATGATGAGGAATTCCTGCATTGATGATTTGTTTCAAAGCAGCTTGTTTCGTAATAATTCGTAAATAATTTTTAAATGTGAGAGTTAAAAATTTTAAGAAGCACTTAAAATGTTTTAAAATGATTTTTTTTAGTTTAATTAAAGTGTAAGTGATGTGATTCAAATAATTAAACATAATTGTAAGATAATAATAATCAGGTTGTAATCAGTTAGGATAAATTAAGAGTCCAAAGAACTTCACCATTACTTTTATTTTTACACGTTTTAACTTAGTTATAACCATATTCTTCATTACAATTCTTAATGGTTCAAAAAGGAAAATACTATAGTTTTTACAAAAGTAGGTAAATGACAATACCCCCACTGTTGCCCACCATTGCCTGGTCCGAAGTTTTGAAACTGTTATGTTCACAAGCTCCTGGCAACCCTACAATGAAAGGAAGGGTGGAATTTTATTTTGCCCTTTTATCGGAAACTATGTTCTATCTTCACTACGTGACTAGCAGCTGAAGAGTAATTATCTACCCCATAGCAGACCCTTATATAGATTTGGAGGGTCCTGTGATCACTGATCAGCTGAACTTTGATTTAGGAGGCTGATTATAATATGGTCCTTACAAAATGTAAACTAGGGCTATTAACAGAAGCCGATGAAACCCTCCTTTGAAGTCTACTACTCTAATGTTCGATATAGCGCGCCTCTCTGTATGGGTAAAATTCCCAATTTTACGAGATCGGAGGGGTCCTACTTCATACCCCCTGTCTACGGAAAATTGCAAATTCTCTCTCTCCACAAACGACGACGTTTTTTTTGACAAACTCCAAGGAGTCCAAGGCTGCTAGAGATATTCGCTGGACGAACTCCCTTTCCGAAAATATCTACCGTTAGGAGGCGTACGAATCGCGCTTTTTGAAACTAACCCATACAGAGAGGGGTAGACAAGACCCGGGAGTAATAGACTTCAAAGGAGGGTTTCATCGGCTTCTGCTATTAACAATGGATCACCTATTTCAAAAGAAGTTTACTAACTACTTTTTCCACTATTTGCCGTTAGAGGAAGCTTATGAACACCTGGTTTGGTTATTCATTGTTATCTATTAAAATAGGTGCCCTTGTTAATAGTAATAGAGTGCATACTTGTTTTATCAAATTCGATCACAGTAGAGACCCCTGATGTCAAATTTTGGATTTATCTTTGGGTAAAGGCTTTAAACATTATACTCCGTTAAAATCAACATTTATTGGATGTATTTTATCTACTTGCATTTATCTAGATGCCATTATTGTAAGATTACACTAGATAGAAACTACATACTTTCTGTTACCAATTTATAACTCAGCAATAAGCCAATAATTTAATAATTAGCCTAGTGGGCCATGAACCAAGCTTTTCTACCACTATTGAGCCGACATTGCTGGAAAGAAAAGTTTTTCAAGTTATTTCATGATTGGCCAATTTAATTACGCTAATGGTGAAAGAGCCAATGGTGCTAGAGATAAAATATTTTCGAGTAATCCATTCCGTTCTCACTCAGTATATCGATCCTAGTGAAACACACATTAGTTAAGAAATTTAGCATTGAAATAATTATGATATAAATTAAAAATAACACCTCAACGGCTCTCTTCTAGATAAGTTTTTACAATTTTCACTAGGCCTTACTTTAGAAATGATTTACTTGGCTTCTAGCCTTCTACTGCTATCAGAACTATTTCGTTACTTGATAATGAAACTAGAGCATATTCTAAATAACTTCCCTTAGTAACATTTTTATTTACGACAAAATAGTAATGTTAATTTTTACTGAAAAAATAACGTCAAAGATAGGGTTACTTTGAAGGTAAATTAAAGCTTAATGCTAATTTAATAAATTTAATCTCACGGGCAAGTAACGCAATCAAATCTAATATATTAAATAAAAATGACAGCTTCAAAGTAAATCTAGGGGCTTTCCAATAAATCCTGCCTATTGTCCGGGGCCTATCTTAATCGTCACTGTTTAGCGAAGTTTAAGGTTAATTTAAAAATTAAATATAACCGTAAATGAAAATGTTACTGTGGGAATTTATTTTATATTTTCTCTAGTTTCATTATCAAGTAACGAAATAATTCTATTGAAACTAGAAACCGAGTAAATTGTGTCTAAAGTAAGGCCCTGAGAAAAAATGCTTGATTGGTGCTCTCTTAATATCAATTATCGTTTTAAATAACCAGCAATGATATAACCGTGTCACTTACACTTTAATTTTTAAAGATATAAAATTTTAAATAAAAAATAAAAATAATTTGGAAAATTGTTTCACTGCATTAAATCTAAAGTTTAAATAAAGTGATATTGTATCAAAAACAGACCAAAATAATTTCTACTTTTGAGCCTTATTAAAAAAATATGTAAGAGAAATGTAAATTGCAAAGCTCCGCAAACTTCAAGATGAAATGAACACTCGTTTAATTTTATGCACTGGTAAGTTTTAATAACAAGATTTTTATATGAACAAGCTCTTCATGATGTTTTTAAATGTCTCACAATTACTTGACTTTTTTTTTTTTTTTTTTTTTTTTTACGTGTAAATTTTATTTCACATCACTTTGTTCCAAACACGATACGATTTGTTTTCTTTTTTGTATCTAAAAAAGTTTTATACAATAAAATTACGATAATAAAAGCAAAATTAAACTATTTTCTTCCAATTTTATTTTGTCATCCGATTAGAACTAATTTCATGGAAAAAATTATATTTGAAAGATTAGGGTTTGTATTTTTATTAATTTATTAACCTAGTTTTTTAAAGTTCGTTGGTGTCCTGATGTCATCCCTATAACATAGATAAAATTATATTTAGGCTTAGGGAAGTTTTTAACTGTATTAGACCTAACTCTCTTTGTTGCGGCAGAGGTTTCCTAATGACTTCATTAGAACTTCGTCACTGCATTAATGGTATGTCAAGTTGACAATATTAATTTCTGATTTACACCTAATTACTGTTTTCCCAGAAAGACTTTTATACCCTTTAATCAAGGAGAATTGATTACAAATGGAGAGTCAGACGAAGTGAAAGGTATTTTAGTTGATGTGGAAAATCTCTTAATTTGCTTCCCCCTATTGAGACGATTGGTTGGCTCTCCCTTTGTATTATTTTCTCCGTGCTTGAACCGATTAAAAATGTGTACTTTAAATTTTCTTGCTTGAACATGAGCAAATTAATTATATAAGTCATAATATACCCGCGGGTACAAATTATTCTATTCAATTATTACCTAGTATCTCAAATTAAGTGTAAGGTACCCAAAATGTTAAGAAATTATCACCATTAAGAATTCTTCATAGTAGCAAAAGTATATAAAACTTGGAAGTATTTCACTTTTCAAAATAAAATAATAATGTAGAAACTATCAAATAAAAACCGTAAAAAATTTAATAATAAATAATAAAAAAATTTAATTATTATAATATTTTCTTTTCTAATTTTACAATATTAAACGTTAATACTTTAGAAAACATTCATTCGAGAAAAGACTAGGAAACATTCAATTAATTTCTCCTTCGTGAGTTTGGTCACAGGTCAGGGAATTTGATAATTGCAACTAAATGTTAGATAATTAAAAAAAAAAATTAACCAGAAGGTTATAGAATTGAATATGTAGCATACTCATTTGGTCAGGGAAAATGGCCAAAGATGGTCAGGGAAAACATGGAAAAAACGGTAGATTTGAAACATCCAAATTTTGAGCGCAACAGTATAGACCTCGGTATAGACTATGCATGGATTAATTATACGTGCCTACTTAAGGCACTTATAATTAATCCATTTATTTTTGAACGTGAAATATCATAATTTTATGAACCCTTATTCTTCTAGTTTTAATATTTTCCATCAAATTACTTCGGTTTTATTTCGTTAATTTAATTTTTTAAATCCTACTTTCGCTATATGCTAATAATTATATTTTATTAGCAACATAATCGCGAATTATATTATTTAATTTTTGTTATTTTCTTGTAAACTGTACAAAATAGTTCATATACTGTTTTTTTCTTTTGTTTTAAGTATAGAAAGGATAGCTTCTACTTATTTCTTCTGTTTAGTATTATTTTTCATTAATTTTTGAGCAATTATGTTAATTAAATTATCGCTATTCATTTTTGTTGTCCCCTATACTATAATTTTTAGATTTATATATTTTTTTTTTATTTATGCAAAAATAAGGCAGGCTATTTTTTTTATATATATATTTTTTTTAATTAATAATTTCTTAGTCTTTATGGTTGTGGTGGTTGATCCCTATTATAATGATTGACTTTATGCTAATTTTAATTATTTTTAAGCCTACTGAATATTTATTTTTATTTTTTAAGATGTGATTTTACGGTAGTACACAGTACTCTACATTTATTTGTGCCCTTTTTTAAATAGAAGCTCTTTAGTTTTAAGATTTTAATCTAATTTTAAGATGATGATATGGTATTTAATTAATATTAATTAGTTTGATATTTTAATTTGAATAATTTAAAATATTTCAAATTCAATTTTTTTTTTTTTTTTTGGTTTTTCGTTTTCAAGTTTTGTGGTATTATAGGAAATTAAATTTAATTAAAATATAACTAAATTTAACATTATACCAAGCGCCATATATTTTAGTTTAACATTTAGATTAAAGTATTTTTGAAACATTACTTTTTTATCCACATTTAATTACGAATATATATTAATTACGAAAAATGATCTGTAACTGCATTTTTATAAATCTTTATTTATTTTTTTTTTTTTTTTCAATTAAACCTTCCTTAGTTGGTTACTAAGGAAACCGTCAGTTTTATACAAACGCAGTGCAGTTTAGTCTAAATATATATCTCACTTATTTTTTATTTGTACTGGAATGAGTTCATATATACGTTGTATCAAAAGTTCATAAATTATTCCAGAAACGTAGTTAACGCCCTATTAGTGCACGGTATCCGCAAACTCAATGACTAATAGAGGGACCACATTTCCTATGATTTTTCGGACATTTTTAATATGCTCGTTGAAAAGCTTGTTTTATTATAACTTGATATATGAAACCTATATTTTCCTATAATTTCAGTTGAAATTGTAACTCTCCTCTATTTCTAAAAAAAATAATATTCCTATAATTTCCTATAAATCTATGGAAAATTTCGTGTTTTCCTGTAATGTTTTTGGGTTTTTGTTGTGGTCTACACCCTGAAAGAGTTAAAAATACCGAAGGGTACCAAGGGTGGTAGCTGATATAGTCCTGGTCGATTTCCAAAACCGGAAGTCTAGAGAACCTCGCGAAAATTTTGGCGGGGAAAACTTTTTGTCACGTGATCGTCCGCCATCTTTTTGTAGTGTGAAAATAGCTACAGACTAACCAACGCCTCCTATACTTTATCATATAGGAAGCGTTGGACTAACATCTTGAATTTGGTTTGTGGGAAATAAAATTAGAAATAGTCTGGCAGCCTGTTACTACAAAAAGATGGCGGCGCGGCTATGAGACAAGGGCCCATTTCCGGCAAATCGACCAGGACTATTTCCTTTCGAGCCGACTCGAGCTTGGTTAGGTATAACGTCTGTTTGCTGATACCGTAATTACGTTACTTGGCGATAATTACTTTTCAGGAAAAAGTGATGAACTTTGGATTTTAAGCAAATAAAAAATATCTCTAGATTTGATAAACGCAGAGAGGTTACGTTTAGAATTAGTAGAGCTTGATAAGAACTTGAAAAATGGTACAATTTTGTGTCGAGCAAATTACAAAGTGACGTCTTAACGAACATTTGCAAAAATTTGCGAAAGTTTCATATATCTTTCTTATTTATGGACCGATTTTGTTGTATTGAAGCGGATCTTATATTGAGGCTCTTTCCCGTATCGAATCAAAATGTCCCATATTAAATCCATAATAACGAACAATTGGAAATATTTGAAACTTTCATATAAGCTTTTTATTTATGGACCGATTTTATTTTAGTTGATCTTATATTGAAGCTCTTGCCAACATCGACACTACAGTATCCGTAGTGACGTCATCCCAAATGTTTAAAAAAAAAATTGCATCTTTCGCATAATTTTCTTATTCTTACATTTAAGCTCTTGTCCTCTGCCCATATCGATTCAAAACGGCCCATACAAAATCCATAGCGACGTCATAACGAGCATTTGCAAATTTTTGCTAATTTCAAATCACTTTCTTATTTAAGGACTTATTTTATTGTAGTTGTTCTTAAATTGAAGCCATTGTCCATCTCTTTCAAAATGACCCTTATCTGTAGTGGTTAATGTTGGTGTTTTATTAATACGCTTGACCATTTCCACTATAAATGGTCCATATATAGTGACATCACTATAAACATTGCAAAAAATTTGCAATTTTAAGATAACCTTTTTATTTATGGACCGATTTCGACGTGGTTAGTCTCATTTTGAAGCTCTTGCCAATCTCTATTCTAATATCAATAATTGGTTACTGAAATGGTACACATTTTGCTGTAAAAACTTGATGCTATTATCTTAAAAATCGTAACCTTTGAGAGTTTATAGCTACGAGCCTACAACGACTAACATATACAAAATATTCCTAAAAATATTTTTACAAAGTTTTTACCACAGTGTTTTTTTTTTTTTTCTTAAATTACGACGGTAACATTTTGCATTTTTCTTCTTTAAAACAAAGCATTATACCGTATACGTACACAATATAGTCATAATTGAACTAATTTAACAAAGTGACGTAATTTAATTTGATTTTCTTATAAGCTTATTAGGATTAATCTAATAATTGAAATAAGTTAACTAAATTTTAGCTCCGAATTAGAAAAATCATTTGTTTTAATTTAACCTTCACCTTTGATTTGACAGGGTTCGTACACGACCTGGAAAACTTGCAAAAGACAGGGATTTTGGCCCAAAAGGTCAGACCATCAGGGAAATGCCATATAATTTTGAAATGTCAGGAAAATTTGAAATGTCAGGAAAATTTGGAAATATGCCCAAAAGGTCAGGGAAATGTCAGATTATTTGTAAATTAGCCCAAAAGGTCAAGGAAATGTCAGGGAATTTTAAAATTGCCCCTATAGGTCAGGGAAATGTCAAAGAATTTGGAAATTGGTACCAAAGGTCAGGGAATTTGTAAATTGCCCCATAATGTCAGGGAAATGTCAGGGAATTTAGAAATTCGCTCAAAATGTCAGGAAATTCGGAAATTGGCCCAAATGTCAGGGAATTTATAAATTGGCCCAAAAGGTCAGGGAATTTGGAAATTGGCCCAAATTGTTAGGCAAATGTCAGGAAATATGGAAATTGGCCCAAAAGGTCAAGGAAATGTCAGGAAATTTGTAAATTACCCCAAAAGGGCATGGAAATGTCAAAGAATTTGGAAATTCGCCCAAAAGGTCAGGGAATTTGGAAATTATCTAAAGATTAATTTGCTTAGAGATTTTCCTCGTATTCTGAGTAAACTATTGACCCTGATTGATAAACTATGACAAATAAAAGTGGGAATTGCCCAAAGCCCGCTCATAGAAGAAATTTATGAAAAAAAAAAAAAAAAAAAAAAAAATGATCGGGGAAATTAACTTCCAAAATTTAGTACGAACCCTATTTGACGCAAAAGCTCGATTCTTATCCAAAATATTTGGTTGAAAACGCGCCTTTTACATACATGATCTTTGATGTTACTATAGTTTTGTATTAAAACCAATTATTCAAACCGTAGGCTAAATCACGTCACTTTTGCTAAATATAAACTATTTTTTGGCAGTATTGATTTTAAACATTAATTGGCCAAATGCTTACGGTTTATTTTTTCAAATGTTTATGCCTTATATATCTAAAAATGTTTATAATCACTATTTAAACACGAAATACCGGTATATTAATATATATTTATATTTCTTATAATCCTCGAAACCATTGATTAGAATCGGGGTAAATCACATTTAATTATGGACGATTATTATTTAAATAGAAAAGATTTATTTTTATTGACCCTATGTTGTCCTTTGATAAATGTTTTTCGTTTTCATATTTTTTTTATTATTTTTTTATTTTTTTTTTTTTTTTTGTTTCCACTTGGTCAAACTTTATCCGTTTCATTTCGAAATTAATTTAATTACTATATTTTTTTTTATTCGGATAAAAGTTCCGCTTCTATATCTCCGTCATTGCCATTTTTAACTTAAAAATATCACTTGGAAAGAGTTTATAATTATTTAAAGTTATTTTTTCGTGTTTTTTGTTTTGTTTTGTTTTTGTTTTAGTTCCCATAGAGTTGAGTGACCAGATTTAAAACAAAAAGGAATTGGAATGTGTAAGGATGTTTGGGATTATTTAATTTTTTTGAAACTTTACACTAACTAAAACTTAATGTGCTATAAATTAATAGGGTTCTAATTAGGGTTTTTTTAATCAATATTTTTGCACATCTTTGTGGAAGTAGAAACTTATCATATCTTTTTAGATCAAGTTCCAAACTGACTTAAATTTACTCTTTGGGTTTTCCGGAAAGTTTTTTCGTGGGAGAGATTTCACCAAACCTTGGAATTATATCGAAATTGAAGCAAATCTTTGATATGTAATATGGGAAATAGTTTAAAATTGTAAATACATTAGTACATTTTAGGTCTATGGGAATTTACTGGAAATATATTTTTTGCTTTACTAAAAATCGAATTTTTTTTAGTCGATGGGAAATTTATGGAAATATTTTGCGGTTACTAAAATGGATATGAAATTTATGGGAATATTTTTTGCGGTTACTAAAATCTATGGGAATTTTATGGAAATATATTTTGCATTACTAAAACTATGGGAATTTCATGGAAATATATTTGCTTTCCCCAGAAAATATATTTCGAGTTTGAAATTAATCTAGTGGAATATCTATAAAAGAAATTTTTGTTTTCCTTGATTTTACTATTTTAAATCTAGACGAATAGAAAACGTTAAATTAAAACCTGCATATGAAACACGTTAATTTCTGGGAAAAAATGTATTTACATTATCAGACAATATCCAGAATTTTTCGAAATTTCTTATATACCCCTTGAACCAGACCGTTTGTATTATTTAACAGCAAAAATTGATATTCGCGATAGTACAGTACTTTAATTATTCTGCCAATTCACCTTAACTATAGGGTATACTAACAGGATTTCTCTAATACTAAACTAAATCTACAAAGGAAGGATTGTAGATTCTAATTCATCCAATTTAGACGCGGTCACCCAACTCTCTCATTTGTCAGATGATGAGATGCCGTCTCGCTTTGGTTTGGCAACAAAGCGATAGGCAAAACATATGTAAGCCTATCCTGAATTTGGGGCTCATGGTGACGTAGATGACCGGTTTCCACAAGCAATCGGCGATTCCCAACCACAAGAGACAAAAGTGCAAACTGTGCGAATCGACGATTTCCCCGGAGAGTTTTTCGTAGAGACTGAGTGTGAACCAAGGAATCCACGAGATCCAGAACACCAAGATAAGCACGAAAGCCATTAGGTGATCCGGGTTCGACAAATTCTCGTGGACGGCGGCGGCGTACTCCCTATCCTCCTTGCTAGTGCATCGTTTTAGACGACGTATCGTCGCGAAGATATATCCGTACGTGTAGCCAATCGTGATGAAACTCGGCGCCAATATGAGAATGGCTAACGTCACGCTGTACGGCAAGGTACTACCCAAGTCCAGCAAGCAAACGTAGCCGTCGCCGTAAAATTGTCCCCTAAAATCGGAGTAAAAGACGGACCAAGAACAATAGGGCGAGTGAGCTACTTCAAGGTAGCTTAACCACCGACCAGGAACGGTTAAAGATACCTTCAAATATGTACTTACTTACGCCTTCGCGTTTCTAGCACGGTTTGAATTTCTCGATATCTTACCTTGAAAAGCCGAGAAGCGGTGGACAACACAGAAACATGGCCGTGATCCAAGTGAATACCATCCAACATTGGCATCGAGTGCGCGTTTGCAACGTGTCGTAGCGCGAGGGCTTACGCACGGCCAAGTAACGGTCGACGGCGATCCACATGAAGGTGTAGACGTTGACGCTCCACAACGTGATGGTAACGTATCCGCTAAGTCGGCACAGGAAATCGCCGTAAACCCATTCCTGGACTACTGCCGGGTAGACGGAGAGGGGCAGGACAAAAGCCCCGCCCAGCAGATCGGCCATGGCCACTGAAAGGACGTAGAAGTCGATCGCTTCCTTGTTAGCCGGATTAGTGACGATGGTGGCGATGCAGACGACATTGGAGGCCACCACAGCTACGGACACCAACAGGATAATGACGCCTTCGATGATGTGCTCGGTGGCCGCGCCGCCACTGCCGTCCGAAATTGGTGACGCCAGAGTGTCGACGGGGAAGGCCAAGGGCAAATCTTGCCCACTACCGATCATGATACTTGTTCCAGCCGAGCCAGAACTGAACACTATATACGCAAATTAACGAGGGAATTTGGCGAGTTTTAATAAAGATTTTACGCGTAATTTAACGTTGTTAATGGCCAACGCGAAACCTTGAGTTTTAAAGTATTGTAGAAAATACAACCTCGAGGTGATAGCCCGTACAAAGCTTTACTGAGTTGTTGACTTATTGGACATAAACAGAGCCTAGCTTCGTATTCACTGCCAACTAGAGGTGGATTAGACTATAGTCGAATCCACTCAACCTAAATTATGCAAATACTTGACCTTCCAACTCATTTAGGATAAATTATTGGCATTATTAAAAGACGAGAGCGCGAGTTCCGCGCGAATTGGTTCGAAGAGGCCAATAAAATATGATAATAAATAATTTACGCTCAAGTAATATAGATTAGCTGACGTCAGAACTGCACCCGTCATTCGCAGTCGCAGTCTGACGAGTACGTCATAATTTTGGCTCTAGGGAAAGGGGTGGACTACATCAATGTGTCAATTTCCCTTCACCATCACCAGATTGCTCCTCCCCCTTCACTCCTCCTAGAAATCGACCCATCATGGGCTATTTTTAGATAAACTTCTTTCAGTCCTTTTTCTTTATTTTTTCCTCGCAAGAATATAAGATGGATAAGTCTACTAAATCCCTAGTAAAGATCGATTTTTAAACTTAGTAAATAAGCGAATGAATAAATATTATATGGTTAATACTTGTCCGGGAAAACACGGAAAAGTCGGGACTGTCAGCGAATTAAAAAAATTGAAAAGTCGAAAGTTAAAGAAAAAAAAAAAAAAAGCTTTGATTTTAACGCTTAGGCTTACGTTTTCTGTCAAAATTGTCGTCTGCTAGTTTATAACCATTTATAAAATAATTTAAAAAACCTAACTTCCCGTAAATAATAACTAATGCTTATAATGAATAAATATAAATCAATAAATAATATAAAAATAAATAACCAATAAATATAAATAAATATAAATAAATATAAATAATATAATAATAAATAACCAATAAATATAAATAATATAATAATAAATAACCAATAGATATAAATAATATAATAATAAATAACCAATAAATATAAATAATATAATAATAAATAACCAATAAATATAAATAATATAATAATAAATAACCAATAAATATAAATAATATAATAACCAATAAATATAAATAATATAAATAACCAATAAATATAAATAATATCATAAATAACCAATAAATATAAATAATATAATAAATAACCAATAAATATAAATAATATAAAATATAACCAATAAATATAAGTAATATAATAAATAACCACTAAATATAAATAATATAATAAATAACCTATAAATATAAATAATATAATATAATAAATAACTAACATTTATCGTCAATTAAAAATAAACAACTAATAAATAAAATTATCGGGAACTAAAAAATATATGATAAAAAATTAATAAAAAAATTATAAGTACTTAACTAAAAAAATTTGTAGTACTGTTTAAATCTGCAGAAGTGTCCCAACCTTATAGTTTTGGAGTTTTGGAAGAAACAAACACGCAGGGGTAAATTTTCTAACGTATTTCCTACTAAACGCCTGTAGAAATGTTTCAACCGTAGAGCTTTAGAGTTACGGTTGAAGCAAACGTGACGGGGTAAACTAGCAACGAACGAATATGTACTCCCATTTAAAACAGGGTTACATCGTTGTCTGGAACAACGATTATCGAAATCTATAATTCATAATGAATTTCGACTTCGCAAATAAATATAATTTATTGGTTTAATCGAATGAGGCTTAACAATTTTAATATATAATAGTCCTTTGATTTAACTTCGGCTGAAACGTACTCGTTTTGAGAAGCGCCTTAACTTCATTGGGAAACTAACCCTTTGAGAACCAACGAGTTCTTTCCTAAAATCTAATCACTTCCCTTGTAGAAGAATATAAACTACCAACTTGTAGACCCAAACTCTTTTTCGTATTGTTCGAAACGGCCGCCATTGAAATGCACCTTTATGCCCTTGCCTATAGTGATTTTACCCCTTTTCAAGCCCCAATGGCTGTGCCCACATTTTGGCGAGAGAAAGAGTCTATATTTCCCGGAACTCTTTCGATAAGGTTTTCTTTTACTTTTTTTGGGGGGATATGAAGAAAAAGAAGAAGAGTAATATAGAGAGAAAAGAGAGAGAAAGAAGTGGTCAGAAGGCGGAGTAACTTGAACGGAATAAATTTCTCTTGGAAGATAGAGAGAGCTATAAAGGCCTTCCTAGTATTCCGACCTCAATTCGGTTTAAGAAGGGGGAGGGGAGGGGGTTTGAAGATAAAGAAGCCTAGCAAGTGGTTTCTTTTCTAATTACCGTCTTTTCAAACCTTCTATATTTTAGCTTCGAGAACCGTTTGCAATTTTGCAATGTAGCTAAATCTGGAGCGGATTAATACGCAATGTTAAACCATATTGAGTAAGATAGTAGCGTTATTAAATTCTCGCGAAGAGTAAGGAGCGAACTAAAATTGTATTTCATCTCTAATTGACAACGCGTACAAAACTAGGCTGTATCAGAAGTTTATAAGAAATCCCCTTTGGGTGGGGGATATGAAAGAGGCCATACTAGCAATGCTAAAACTCTGTAACAACGAGATTACGCTGTTGACTAAGACATCTAAGAACTTCTTAACTCACTGTACTCCAATATTTTTTTGTCTTTTGGTTTTAACTTCGAACCGGAAGTTAAAAAGTTTCCTTTTCTGCGTAACGGTGTAAAAAATTTGCATGTTGAGATATCTAAATGGATTTGATATAAGTAAAATCGAAAACAGAAGCTTGAAAAACGTTGATTGAAAGCTACTGGACTTTAATTACTTTTCTGGAATAGGTTATGAACTTTTGCCATTATCTCTATAATTCGTTTACTTAGAGATCAAAGAAGTCTAATTCTGTACGCGTTGACAATTCGACTTGGTATAGACTATATTTTAATCCACCCTAATCCGACTAGATATGTTCAACTTGAAACATCTGCACGTACAAAACTATACCTTCTAAATGTATTGTATTTATTATTATAAAGATAGAAGGTATGGTATAGATTTGTACGTGTTGAATTTTCAAACTGATACCAAATATATAAGGGATAATCTAATAATAATTGACACTTGACCCCTATCAATAACGTTCGCGGCCTGAGATGGTCAACGCCCTAAAATTTTACTCCTTCGCTTAGCTATAGCTTGTCGGCTTCTCGGACTCTATGCTACGGAATCCAGGTCAACCGACGCCCTGCTGGTCGTGACCCGCTTTTACACAGCCTCCGCGGCACGATTCTATACGCTTATTTTTATCCCCTACCACTCACTTCCCGGTTTCCTTTCCCGTTTTCACAGTTTCCTCCTTTTCTGTAGAAACATTAACCCCTTTACAAGCTAGGAGGATTAATATGAAGAGTGACTTTTGTAGAATTTTTACCGCGGTTATTATAGGATGACAATTTGACTAATTAGAACTGGACTTTTAACAGTTTTTTATTCCCGAGTGACTACATTATTAAATATAAAGTTTAAAGGGTTGCTATATTTTTTGGAGAGGTCACGGAAACACAAAGGGATAGTATTACGATCTAATATATAATTACTGTTCGCTGCCCGAAGAATATCTGTTGTTATATATACCTCCAAAAACCAGAATATTTGCTATTTTTCATAGGAATAATTCGAAAGGTCTTGCGAAACTTATGACAATACTATGACGTCACGAGTATTCAGTCAAAACAAACGCTGGATAACGAATTGAGGTTTTTAATCATTGTTTCTTTCAAATGAGACTGTCTCCTTAAAACCACTTAAATTTACTAGATTTCCACTCCAGTTCTTAATCCTCCTACAAATCTGCTTAGTCCTGAAACGACCAAAAATAAATCGGATAGGCTTGGTCCAAAACCCCTTCTACACAACTCCTTTGACACTCTTTCTCTCGCACAACTCGATAATGTTTCCACAAAGGGTTTTCCTTTTCCTGTTCTTAACTGTTGTAGTTTTATTGCAAAGATGCACGCCTTCGTGTCCCGTATACCGTACTTATTTTCCAGTACGGAAACCCTCTGACAAAGTTCAAGGATCATTCTACCTTAAGACCATTACAGACCTCCTGAACCTCGAATGATAAGCGAAATCCCCATTTTTGAAATGGCATCGCCCGTTGTCGCACCTATACCGAAAGAGTCGGACAACTTTTCGATTCAGAGATGCTTATTATCAAGTGTATATGAAACTCTCCCTGGGTGAGCTACTCACCCGAATCGGATTCCGTGACATTTCGTTTTGCGTGGGAAATTTCGTGGTCAGGCAGAGGGAAAAGTATTTTAAACCTTTTCGGCTCTCCTTTGGAGTGAAACGGAACCTATATATCGATAGTAATCCGAGCTTGGTATTCCATCTTATTCACTATCTCCCAAAGGAGGAGAGGAAACTGCAATTCCCGCACTATTTCTCTCTTCCAGCCCCATTCATACGCACCGCGTTTGTTTCTGTTACGTATGCCGGCTCGTATATCGCGGACCCATGTATATTCCTTATAGTGCGGGACATTGGGTTTAGTATTTGACTAGAAATTGTTTCAATACACTTTACGTGGTGGCGCTGCTCCAAACTAGGCAATCACCCTATTTAATCTACATATATTAATGATAATAGATTCCTAAATTAAATTTAAGCACATACATTGGCACTTCATTTGGCTTATTAATTAAGATAAACGTCGCAATTACTATAGCTAGAATTCCTAGTAATTTTACTAGTAATTTAACCAACCACTATAGACTTTTTGCCGAATGTTGCCGCCATTGTCTCCCAACCAATGGGATAATGGTGACTATCGTGACGTGTCTCAAATTTTCTAGCTTTACTCCGTTTAGAGAATTTTTTTCGCCAGCGAGAAGAGAGGGGAATGACACGCCCATCCGCAAAAAGCGTCGGCAAAAAGTTTATATCTCAGACTCAGAAAATATTTTCGCTACCAAACTTGTCGTCTACTGTTCTTATTGACTCGGCCAATTATTTTTCTTGAAAGGCACAGCCTATCCCTCAACAACATGATAGAAAAGTTACAGATATTGTCATGTCCATGTGAAGATAAATAAATGCATTATACTCTATACTCAAACCGTGGCAACTCTCCATGAAACAAGATTCTCAAAACGTTCAAAAGGCGGGTGGGGTGGCCCTTCTGCCTTAAAAACATTGACACGCCCCCGAGTTCAACGTATTTCTAATAACTCAAAAGTACTATTTAAAATATATGGGAACATACCTTTTACCCCGTTATCGATTCAATTTGAAACGAGGTATCGTATTTTTGTGTCGTTAAAACGCCCACTCCCGCATCCACTATATTTTGGGCCGGGTTTAATTTGAATCCTTACAGAGGACGGTCTTTCGCTTGACTTAATGGGTTCCTTCGTTAATGAGCCAACCTTAGCTACACAGCGCCTTCTTTCCTAATAATCGGCTTATATATTCAGCAATTTTTTTTACTGCTTTCATCACGAGACGAGACTCTAAAGGCAAAGTCTCGTACAATAAAATACACATTTTTGGTTAAATGGCTAGTACCACGTGATTTTTAGCAGCATTTTCTAGCCTAACTGACAGAAACTTAGCCCCTCCTACAAATAAAAAAAGATAACACTGTCTTGGAGGACGAAGACTTCTAGCGACTAATACGTTTTGTATAAGTTCAAGGAAACCTTGCCGATGGACTAATCACTCTCAGATTCCCTGTACGGATTACGCTTAATCATTTTAGTACTGTCAAAGGCGGGAATTTTAAAGATTACGCGTAATCGCTTTAGTACAGTCAAGTACGGTAATCCCGAAAATAAATTCAAAAACTGTTCCATTTTTAGCTCCAAGTTTCCCTTTAAATGTTTAATAGTATATGAAAAGTAGAAGTATAACCGACAATAATGGTTCATCAGGATAAATTGAAATGCGACTCGTCCTTTACTGGTACTGGTAATTGCTGGCTCTTTTATAGCTTCAGAATAAGTTCTAAATTTTGTGATGGAATTTACCTTATTTACGCTTATACGAAGTTCATTCGCTGAATTAGAAGTGACGAAGAAAACAACGGGAATGAGATTCGAATAATGGCGGTCTCTCCTCGAGTATCTCTTTCTGCCTTTCGAAATCTATATTGCGTTTAAGCCAGTGAACAAAATAAAGCTATAGTTGGGACAACCACTACGTTGGGACAATTTCTAGCTAGGGTTAATCGCACCCCTGAGAGTATATTTTTCCATTTGCCTTTTTTATTGATATTTTTTCGGGTTCTCTAAATGAGAAACAAACCTCGCGCCGCATTAAGTCCTATGTAGTGTTTATTCTTCCAACCATTTTTGTTTTAAAGGAAAGGTGAAAATAAAATGAAAATTAACTTTAATTCATTCATAATGCCCGAATGATTCTTGAAAAGGAAACTTTGAGCTAAAAATCGAACAGTTTTTTTAATTTATTTTCGGAATCACCATGCCAAAAAAAACTAATTCCTTTAAAAAAGTGTTAATTAAAGAAAAATAAATTACTCGGGAATATAAAGCGAAAGCTAATAGAGAATATGTGGCTTCTATTTATCTATAATAGGTCCAAAAGCTCTCTGAAAACGTTTATTTAATAAACTGTCCAGGTAATGTTTCTATGTCATATATTTTCAATCATTTTACAACCTTCTTTCTCAAAGCTTTACTCCATTTGAAACTCGTGAAAAATCTGTGATAACGTCACTTTAAGTCATCTTCCACGCATAAAACTAAAGTCTAAAAGTAACCCTCCGCATATTCTCTGCAATTATACTTAAACCAATGAAATAGTCCCGTTTCTAAAGGTCAGTAAAGTAGTACAAAACTACATTATAAACACTACATGGCGTCCGATTCCCTATCCCTCTATAAATCAAATTTATTTTTATACCAATCGAAAGAGTCTCCCGCAATCCTGAATTGAAGAATTATAAGTAAAATAAATTTCCGCATCACTTTCAAAGTACGTTTTCCCCGCAATGAAGTGTATCATTCTTATCTATCGTAGAAATGGCTTCCCCCTTAAATTTCCTCTCATAAAATTGAGCCAAAAGTACTCAACACAGCCTAGAACACACTCGCCAAATCTAGGTCAAACCGAAATGGTATATATAAAAAAAAAAAAAAAAAAAAAAAATCAACAGACCACCCCAATTCCTTCAAAAATCCACCCAACACCGTCAAAACTCTAAACCATCTTGAGACATCATTACGTACAAACAGAAAGGCGATCCTTCTATCTTACAGAAATCAAATATTGGTTCGAGTCAGTTTCTATTTACTGAAACCTCAAATTGACATCGACTTTATACTCGTTTTTCTGAGAGGTTTGTAGTAACTACTTTTTTATATGAAAGTTAACATTTTGTATCGTTCCGCCGCAGTTTTCGCTGCATCGCAAACTACTCTCGAACTAAGTATCATTCCGAGAATTCAGTATGAACCATTTCTATCCTTATAATGGGTTTCTTAGTCTATAGCTTTCAACCCATTGAAAATTCAACCTGATATTCGCTACAGTTTCGATCACATCTTCATCTATCGCCATCAAACATGGCGTCCAATCCACTTCCGATTGCTAGCTACACGCCCATTCGCGTTCCTCTTTTTGAATACGTTAGAATGTTTCGGTTATAAAGGTTGCAGATTATCTTGTTACCCTGGGTTTGTCATAGTCCCCTAATCTTTGTTCATTCCATCGTAGCTACGCGAACATCTTTTCCAAAACAGCCTACAAGTTAGTGTTGTGGATTTTATTCCATCTACTGATTTAGACGTGATAAACTGAAAAGGCGGGGAGTAAGGAAAGAGTAGGAGTGACGTCTTTACGAGTAGCTCTTTTCATTTTGTTGATTCTAAGAAATTGAACGAAATTTTTGGAAGATGTCAACTATCATTTCTTTTTCATTGGAAAGGTTCAAGGATATTTCCTGGTCGAATTTTGCCTCCTTTGTTGTATATTTTCAAACTATCGTAGTTTTTACACTAAAATGGTATGTCAAATAACTCGTAACACGATAATTAAGTTTAGAGAAGATTGTGAATATAGAAATTTAAAGTCTAAGTAAAAATTACGTTTTTGGTTTTTAATAAGAGATTCTATTAGAGATTAATGAGAGCTTCAAAGTGTGACTAATTATCATCAAAATCGGCCAGAAAATAAGAGACTTATTAATTTTTTAATTATCACTTAACTGTTTCTAGAAACTATACGCCTCTCTTAAAATTTTGAATTTACAGTGCACGAGCCTATTTTCCACTTCTACGTCATTTTTAACTAATATAAAAAACGGATTGGGATTGACGTCACAGTGAAATACATATATTTCCGGTTTAAGGAAGAATCTGTAAAAATATTTTCGAGATAAGGTCAACTTTAAAGGGAGTCTGAAATAAATGGAGGGCAATAACTTTATATTTAGATTTCTTATATCCTAAATTATGAGATTTAGTAAAAATAAAATGTATATTAAAGAGTTTAATTGTGATAAAACGTAATTTAAATAAGTAGGTTTTCGCGCTTCCAAGTCGGCCACCATATTGAATTCCGCTCTAAGAAAACTACATTCAAGCCAATCAAATCTCGCCTTTTTAGGCAGCTATATGCCAACATCAACAGAAGCCCGCGAATTATGAATATGAAATACCGAATGTTCTTTAGCGCGAATTATTCTCTAAAAACCAAGGCAAACAAATGTCCATTATTTTTTCTCTAAATTCGAATAAATACAACACGTTTAACGTTTGGCCAAAGTAAAATATGATTGGCTGGGATGTACTTTTCTACATGGGAAAAAATGGTGGGCAATTTAAAAAAAACTTAATTTTGCCGTAATTATGCGAAGTAAAAAATGTTTGATTGGAGAAATTAACAGACTGTATTACGATTTTATCAACAAAATAGGGCTTTGGAATGTTCCTTCGGGTTGAATATTCGAAACTTTGCTTTTTATTCGCCGATTTTGGATTTAATGGTCTCATTTTGTAGCTCTCATTGAGTTATTTTTCGATATCTTAAAAACAAAGAATTAGAATTTAAACTACACCTGACCTTTAAGGAATACCAAAACTGAACGTTTCCATTAGATAATTCCATAAAAGGTATTTTTCCTTTTACATTTCGAGTTATACCAAATAATTCATAAAGCTATTTCTTATTGGCAACAAAACCAGTTCTAATTGGAGCCAGTACACTGGTAGCTAATACTTTAATGACATAAGTGGATTATCTCTAGCAATGTAAGTTACACTGGGCGTATTCAATAATGTAGCCAATGATTTCATTCTAAACTTTAAACGTGTACTTGTACTTGAAACTGAATACCTTAGTCTACAGTACATTGATCACGCTATAATGCAAGTTCAGGTAGAATTGGTTTAAATCAATTAAAATCGACGGGCTAGACTGAAAATCAAACCTTTCGAGATTTCAAAACTATATATTTTTGTTCTAGTTTTCCGTATTTCAATGTTAATTTTTCATATGGATTTTGAGATTTCAATGAATTGTTACGATATTTTAGGAAGTGTCCGATCCGCGATTAAAATTATTTAATCCTAGCGTGTAGGGCGTTTAAAGGGATAATTAAGACGAGCTATTTTTTTAGTTTTTATCGATTTCGAGCTTCAAATTATATGTTTTAAATTATTATTAACACTCACCAAAGGTTTCACGTTAATTTATAATTTGCTGAAGCTAAGCCTATCTCTATTTTCATACTGATTAAAAAAGGTAACGAAATTGTAACTAATTTAAAAGCGTTCTTAATCCAACCGAACCCAAAACATTGATGTTTTAATCAGTATTAAAATGGAGATTAAATTAACGCGAAACCTTTGGCGAGTTTTAATAATGATTTTATAAATATATTCTACGCCTTTTCATTATCTCTTTAATGATATCTTTAGAGATTGTAATTTTAGAACAATTTATTTATTGTAGGGATATCGATTAACCACCTTCTTATTAACAATAAATTAAATACGAATACTTAAAAGTAGCGTATTAAGTATTAACTGTAATTTAGAAACAAAATTATTTATTTTAATCGCAACTTACGGTAGAAAATGTCGAGGAAAATTCACGTAATAACACCGTCACGGTAGCCTTGTCGCAAATAGATCTAATCGTGATGTTTTTCGACTCCATACCGCTATCTTCGACTATACGGTCTCTCCCGCGGTCGAACGCCATCCGAAGAAACCGATCTTGTCTTGTGTATTTGTTGTAATTTTTCTTTCTCTCGTTCTCCTCCTCTTTCGGGCTAGCTTTATGTCTCTATCTTTCCCCGTCTTCCGTAGCTCGAAGCTTTCCAACCCTTTTACTCTCTCTATCTCTCTCGATCCCTCTCTCTTCGAAGCCTCTGTCGGGAGTAATCCCCGGACCCAGGAGATATCCAGGCTCTCTCCCTGGCTCTGGCGCGATGTCCGTTGCCTGTTTCCCTGGTTCGATGTAATACCAGTTTCCCCCATCATTTTGACCCCCACTTTTCCGCCCAACCTAGACAACCTCTCGTTCAGGTGGGCTGGAATCTAGAATTTCATACCAAGTATTGTTAGAGGATTAAGAGGAAGAGAATACGTAACATTTTAAGATGTTACTAGGATGCTTGTGAATGGACCATTTTATTATATGGTTCTTTTCCCCGCGCAGTCTCAGTGTGGACTTAAATTTCATCTCTCGCGAAGCTAGAATGATCCTAGTATTCTGATATTTCAAAGAAAGAAAAACGACACCTTAAAATAATTTATTGCATTTAGGCCCCATATTTCCAGTACGACCAAAAATAAATAAAATTATGATTATCCGATGATGTGGAGGTCCTTCAAAAGATGATACGTAACTATGCCTAGTTGTACCTAATGAGGTTAGGGTTTTCCTCAAGAATTTCCTGCATCTTTTTTCATAAGGTGCATTCCTTCCTTTAGGGATTTTAATTTTTGAAACATTCTACTTATTATCAAAGGTCTATCACTTTAATTTAAATAAAGTAGATTAATACTATCAACAAAGGTCCAGGTCAAGGTACAGGCAGATTCTGATTCGAGACATTCTAGCGGCCGCACTTGGTGTTAATAGTGAAATCGGAAGCGCCACACTTTGGAGAAATTTCTGAGTTGGGAGGGAAGACAATATAGCCATATAAATGCTTTTAACTTGGTGTATTTTTACTTTATGTAGACTATAAAATATCAATAACCCTCGTTTCGCAGGCAGCAATGTAGATGACGCTAACCGTGTTTCTAAAACGGTCTATTTATTGATTCTTACAGTATCATTATTGGGTTTGAAAGCGCAAGTGCGTTAATTTGATGTTGCCTGGGAACAGGGTAATGGATAGGTGATGGTTTCAAGTTCCTCGGTAGTAGTGTGACGTCTGTATATTTTGTATATTCATATGCATGAGAAATATATGAATATATATATATATATATATATATATATATATATATAAAAAAGAACAAATAAGAGATTTCAAGAGAACTAGTAAGAAAGATTATGGTTTAGGTTTGGATACAAAGTCTTGAAAAAGCTCGAAGACAAGACCATCTTTAATTGTCTCGTGTACTTTTCTAGATGGACGAGTTTGTCTAAGGGGGACCCCTTTTAACTATTCTTGAGTTTTAATATTGTGCATATTGCTTTTATTATATTTCGACTCAAAGCAAAAGGAAAGGCTCCACCCCTCAATGCCTATCCCAACTTTATAAATATCTCATTGCCTCTCTTGAGTCTTGAATTGGCGTTGCAGACGGGAGTGGTAAGAAACATTCATTTGGTTGCCCTGGCTACGACCTGATTTCCCCTTTCTACGCCCTCCCATAATTGGGGGTCAGACACTAGGACGCCCACTCACTAAAGCCAGACAAATATTTCCTCCATATTTATTTATGAATTCACGCTTTAACTGCAAATTAGTGTGAAACAGGGGCGTGCCAACTGCTGGGCAGCGGATGATTAAAAATAACAAGTTACTCTTTATTTTCCCTTTAAGAATTGTAAAATTCGGTCACGACTAAATTTGTCTTTTAATTCAACGAATAGCGAACCATGTCAACACAATTGCTTTAGTGACCGGTTAGAACGGCGAAGTTTGGCAAAACCTCACCCCACCCCCCTTAGTAACAGTTATAATCACAGAGGTCTCATCTTTTATCGAATTTTCGGCCCAAATTCATTGTTATTCTAACGAGAGAGAAAGGGATCGTTGAAAGCTATATCATTTGCGGCTACGCAATACGACCAGGGGGGTGGGAACTGATAGTCTGAGAGGTGTATATTTAAGAGGAGATTTGAGGCTAGAATTTGATATCATTTGTGTTCGCAGAAAAGCAAATATCACCGGTTCTAAGCGATAATTAAAAGTTCGTGCATTTAATGTTTGTAACAGTAACACCCTAAAATAAACATTTTAATTTATTATCTAGCGCCTGAGAAAATTATTATCTCGCAAACCATTCGAGCCCAGTTTGCGAACTAGGCAAAGGTGAAAGCGAAATAATTTGTAATACCAGGAATTCATAAATAAAGAAGAATATTGGACATGCTTTAGTTAGTGCGCGTCATGGTCCACGACCCATTTCTATAAATGTTTTGCGGATGGGCGTGTCATCCCCCCTATTTCGCGGGAGGAAAAAATTCTTCACAAGGCGTGAAGCTAGAAAAGGTGAGAAACGTCCCGATAGTCACCTTTATCGCATTGGCTGTTAGGTACACATACACTCTAAATAACGGTGGTTATGGACTAATTATGACAAGGGCAGTTCAGAAAAATACTTATAAAATTTACGACCAGGAGAAATGTGGATTCCATGTGAAATTGGTGACATCATCACTTTAAGATTTCAACTGATACTACTGTACTGTAATATTTCGGAAGAAAAAAAATGTATTTTATCAACGTCGTCATGCTGAGAGAGCTTTCGAGTTAAAAAAATTTAAGTTCCAGAATTTACAAATCCATTTTTTGTTTTTGGTATTTACAGCGCCATGGATCGAAACTTTTTAATTACCCTCAGTAATTAACTCGTGGATCTTTTAATAATATTGATTGTGACTTCAAAGTCGCTTTCACACTAGAGTTTGGAATCGATTCAACTAGCCTTTTCGTCACTTTGAAAACGGTTACTTTAAGTCGTGTGAACTGGAAAACGTTTTTTCTCGAATCGATTTGAAGCACTTTCTCGAATCGATTTGAAACACTTTCTCGAATCGATTTGAAACACTTTCTCGAATCGATTTGAAACACTTTCTCGAATCGATTTGAAACACTTTCTCGAATCGATTTGAAACACTTTCTCGAATCGATTTGAAACACTTTCTCGAATCGATTAGAATCAGTTTCTCGAATCGATTTGAATTAATTTCCCCATTCATTTGAATCAGTTTCTTGCAACTTGAAGCAGTTTCGACAGATGAAACTTAATTTTTATGGAGTTGATTTATGAACATAAATGCTCTTAAACCGATTTGAATATTGGTTTCATTTTATCGTTTCAAAACGATTTCGATACACTGGTGTGAACGTAGCTCGTTCGTTACAAGCTTGGATCTTCCGAGTTTTGTCTTTTCGCGTGCGTAAAAAGCCCCATTTTTAGCCGGAAAATATTCAATTACAAAAGTGACTTGCTTGGTAGGTGATTACGGCAGGGGATTTGAATTTCAAGCCTATTTTTAAGTTCAATTAATCAGGGATTTTAATAACTCCTGAATAATTAACTGTTCCATAAAAAACTAATTAAAAACGAAATTAATTTATTTTACCTGGTCTAATTTACTCTTTTCGGCTGCATTTGACATTTCTATTTAAAGGAACCATCTACTAGAGAAAAACTGTCGTTTCATATCAACGTTGTTTCCTAAATATTGCCATTGATTGTTCTATTCGTGCTAAATACCATAGAGAAAGGTTAGTTTAGAGACAGATTAAGCGAGATTAAATAATCAGATAAGGTTGATGCCATCTTGAGCTGTTTGTCTATTTAAAAGTATTTTATTTAATATTTGAAAGATCGATTAAATGCAAGACTTTTGCCAATCGAAACTGTAAGGAAATTTCCATGATTTCATAATGAGCTGCCGGAAAAATCACTGTGACGTTTGATGGCTTTTGCTAGATTTCATCATTCGAAGTAAAATAAAACATTATTGACGTCAGCACGTCACGTCTCCTAGCCCCTCTCACAGTCAAAAGTACCTTATTGGGCTGATGCCTGTTTCGTAATTTACATCTGGGTCTTTATAAAGCAGATGGTTCCTTTAAAAAAATTAATTTCTCTTTATTTGGTCAATCGCAATTTTTAATAATGTAATATTTTTTCAAGCCCGGACTTGGATTGGGGCCAATATAAACGAAATATAATAAATTTAAAAACTGGCATAATGTTGTAGTGATCAGATTAATTAAGATATATTAATTTAAAATATAGAACCTTTTATTTTGACTGCAAAATGTCTCTAGCTTCAACAAAAAATAACATTACTTTTGATTTGAAAAAAACGCCAAATATACTTTTCATTTCTATCGTAAGATGGCAATAGCGTCTCTATAAATATTTCAGACTATAAAAAAAAACCTTTTGGTATCGTCTGCTACATTTGACCTGATTGAATTCAATCATAATTGAATATTCTTAATGTTTTTTTGCAGGATGTTTTTTATCATGTGATTTAATGAATATAATTTAATTAATTTTAACTATTAACAAACCCTATTTATTGATTGAACTTTTTTAATTATAAATAAGTCGATTTCCAGTACGATATCAAAAGAGATATTGGGAAAATCATTGTACAATATTGATCTAGTAAGAATTTGCTACAATCGTTCAATTTATCTTATATAGAGTGTCATATTTAATTGCGTAATAATATTGATTTATTAGATCGAAAAATATAATAGTAGTGGTACAATGGCTGATGAAGAAGAACTTACCATACCACGTGCGGCTATGAATAAAATGATTAAAGAGATTTTACCGCACATACGAGTAGCCAACGATGCTCGTGAACTTGTTCTTAATTGTTGCACAGAATTTATTCATCACATATCGTCCGAAGCGAACGATATTTGCAACAAGCAACAAAAGAAAACGATATCGGCGGAACACGTATTAGGAGGTTTGATGGTAGATATTAAATAAAAGTTTGGTCGATAAAATAAACTCGATGTACACTGACAGCTTTGGAAACTTTGGGATTCGGAGCTTATAAGCAAGATGCCGAAGCCGTTTTAAAAGATTGTAAAGCGGTGGCAGCGAAACGCAGGAGGCAAAGCACGAGGCTTGAAAACTTGGGAATTCCAGAGGAAGAACTTTTACGACAACAACAAGAATTATTTGCAAAGGTATATTTTAATTTTGCAATAATTCCTTTGATTTTGTAGAGAGAATGAAGTTTACCAAGTTATTTTTGTTAATTACAAAATCTTCATTCTCAAACTTAAAAATCTACTCGCTTAATTTAATTAGCGATCTAGCTATAATAGTTAATTTATTAAAGAGCGTATGTTTGTAATTAGGCTAAACAACAACAAGCGGAACTTGAGCAACAGCACTGGCTTGAAATGCAAAAGCAAGTTGAACTTCAGCAAAATATTGGCATGCCTGAGTGTAAAGCTGATGAAGATGATGAATATTAGAAACCAAATTTACGAGATTGCCTGAAGATGTTAATAAAGAAAGAAAATTTGGGACTTTTATTTTATCTTTCTTTTTGCTTGTATTTTTCAGTCGGTATATATGTTGAAAATAAAGTTATTTTTGGTATTATTTATTTATTTTTTCATTTAATATAGGTATTAACTATTAAATTGATTTATATGTTTATTTCAGAGAAAACTAAATGGTATTTAAAAATAAACTTTGTTTTATTTTTAATACATTGAAATAAGGGCAAAAAATTAATTGTCAGGGTGTATTCCTTTTACAAAATATAATATTCTGGACTTATTAAATCTTTAATCATAAATTCATTGTGAAATCAACAATGTAAAAGTTTTTGAGTGAACTAATCTTTTAAATTTTAAAGTTTCAACCTATTTCTCCTCCAGGCGGCGCAGTTGAATGCTCGAAGCGATCACGCCCACTTATTGCACCAAATTTGACCGAACCACCTTGAAGCCACGCATTCACGGAGGTCAATCGGGTTAAACGCGTCGTCTGCTCTTGATGGTTTCGTATTTTTAAGTAGTGAATTAACGGCCGCCGCCTAATCGTTCTGACTATTAATAATTAATAAGAATATTAAAGGAAATAAGAATATTAAACGGAATAAAAGTATTAAACGGAAAAAAGGATGTACCAAAAATACAAAGGAAAAGCGCAACTTATTAATGTAATAACAGTGATTAAGCTTGATCAAAATTGATTTAACTAGCAATGTGCTCGCCGGTTTTTATGGACTAAATAACAATGACGACACCCAATGGATATTTTCAAATGTGGATGAGGGATTCTTTGGATAGAGGATATTATTGGTAAGTCGAGACTTATTTAATATATTCGTTTTATGGTTAAAGGAAAAAGACATTGTTTATACCGTTGTGTGACTAATTATGGCGGTACATGTAATCTTTATAAGATTTTAATGGGTAGAAGCAGAGTACTAAGCCTAAATGTTCCGCAAACTAAGGTAATCTCCGATTTACATGCTTGGTGGGAAATAATCCAGCTCTGCTTGATTATGATTTTACATTGTTTTTAACATTCGCTTTGGCCAGTCAAAGTAGATATGTATACCGAGTTCTCACCGAAGTTGTCTGATTACCGCTATAATAGCGGTGTAGGATGTGGCTAATTTTACCACCTGGCAAAAATGAACCTTTTTCTCTGCCATTTTGAAGATGTAGTAGCGATAATCTGATTGTAAATTCGTTGTTAGACTAAGTGAAACCGGATTCAACTTACTGTGATCAGCCAGGACTATGCAGCCACGCTTATTAATATTAGTATCATAATCTTGTTATCTTTAATTTTAAATATCAAATAATAAGGCCGTGGTTGGAGGAACTTCATGATGGAGTGCAATTTATATAGTAAAATGTTGAGTTTTAATTTAAATTTTGAATAGATATTTTTATTTTATAATAGTAATAGACCAATGGATCTCATGATAAATTGGAAATAATCCTAGATCACCGTTGAAATCTAACAACTGTTCTATCATAAGGGACAAAACTTTCATCCTAGATTTCTTAGCGGGAGTAAATGTCATCCTATCGTGTAATCTTGAGCAGATAGTACTGTTGTAATTTTACAAATCTTGTATGATAAATCAATAACCCTAGCGATAGATTCCAATGAAACCAACAGGACCATTTTATATCGAGGTTTGAAGTCAAATTTCAATAACTTAAGCTCCTTATTGACCCATTGCATTACCATAATTAGGCCAAAATAGCATCATTTCACTTTAAAAGCCAATATTGTAATTAGGTAATAAGAGTTTTGAGGAACCCGCTGATATTCTCAATCAATCAAAGCGATGTTCTTGGGAAAGAGGAAAAAAAAAAAAAAGGAGTTAACAAATTCATTCCTGTTTTTAATTTTTTCTTTTCCACTGATTTTTCCATAAAAGGAGGAAATAAGCCTTTTCGTTCGGTATACTCTTTAGGCATTAGCTTGATGGATTATTTTGCCGATATTAAAAAGTAGGGGGAGGGAATCATAAAGTAATTAATTTTTGTCAACTAGTCCTCGAAGGCAACGAGAAAGCGCGGCTAGGAATCTGTTGCGATTTTGACAGCTCCAAATGGATTAGTTTCATAGCCCAACCCCTTTTTTAGAATTCACTTTTCCAAGCTGCCAAATATTTTACTTGCAAAAATGCGATGGAAAGAGATCCTAAGCCTTAAATGGTTAGGTGCGCATCTTTTACATTCTACATTTATATGCTACCTAGTATTTTGAATATTTAAGCAATTTAATAACATAGCTATGGACATGCAAAACGCGAGACACAGTGAAGAGTTCGGTCCACCAGATGGCACGATCAATTGTCAATTTCTACAGTTATTTTAGGGAAACGCGTTCGTGTTTCATCGAGAGCTAAATATAACCCCGCAGCTCGTAAATCACGCTATTTTCTAACTCACAGCAGAAACGCACGAAGTTTTGTTAGTTTCACATTTTAGCCACTGTTAACCGCTAGATGACGCTTAGTATCGTAAATTTTTGTTCTGTTGAAACATGGATTAATTAATAGGGATCCTATTAACGAATTTGAAGGTTCCATACTCATAAACCAACTTACAGGGGCTATGGCCATTTGGATACAAATATAATGATGAATTATCACAATAGATGGCGCGCTTGCGCCTCACTATCTCTCGCTCTTGTACCTATAAATGTAGTACACCCGTTGCTATGGAAACGCGTCAAGCGTAGTGTGTCTCTCGTCATAGGATCAGAATGTGAACTACGATAGTGACATCTCTTAACAGATCGGCGCGTAAAGAGTGTAACTCAATATGGCGCGCTGCCCCTGTAAGTTCCTCTTCAATTTTGAATTGGTCTATTATTTAATTCGTGGTTGAGATCAGAGTCAAGAAAGAATTGAAGCCCCGAAGAACCTTGAAGGAGACTCTCGACTTATCATAAAACGGCGTCTGCTTATTTATTCATTCTGCCTCACCATAGCCAACTTAGATAAGGTCCTCTGTCGATGAATAAGCAGCCGCCGTTTTATGATAAAGTATGCGTAGGTGATACCAGAGGCTCTCATTGTTCTTAAGGGCTTCAATTCGTTCTTGTTATCGTTCACGGCTTAATCATTAGCTTGAGGTTTTTGAAATACATTTTTGATCGGAATTTTCCACATGAAACTATCGTTATATAAACCCTTTAAATCAATTCGAATTATTTGAAGCAATGATGGAACTAGTAGGGGAAGAAGAATAATATGGTAGGTGGGCTTAACGACAGCTAGAAAAATTCATGCACTTCAACTTATTATTCATTGAATTCAACAAGATGAACACTCTATAATGTATATTCCATTCAATCGTTGCGCGTTTTCAAATATGCGCCGATTCAAAATACATTAGGATTTACAAAAAAATCCCCCTTTTTTTCTTTTCATTTTTTCTCGCTACGAAATTCTCGGTAAACCGATCCCATTTGCCTAAAAATATACCAAATTTCCTCCCTCTTTTTATATCAGAATCTCGGTTGTGACGAGATAGAGGGCGTCTAACTACGTCACATCATTTTATAAACTATTACCATAAGCATATAAGATGAATGACGTAGAACTCGGATAAATACACCACTTTGCTGTTCCACTGTGCGCATGCCCGCTCTTGAAACGCTTATTAGTGGCGAAAAAAAAACCTTCACTTGGTAAGGCGCGCGCGCGTAGTATCCCGCGTATTACCCCATTCAGGTTTTTTTCCCTGCCATTTTCACCAAGTGGAAGTTCGCCCTTTGCCGCTATAGCGCCCCAAGTAATGGCTAAATGGTGTATTAATCATATAAGCTACGTTCACACTACAGACTTTGAAACCGTTTTGGAAAGGTCAAATGATAAAAATTTGGGGTCACCCTTGTAGATCTTTGATCAAGAAACAAAATTAAAATCTTAAAAAGTCGATTTGAACATTCGAAACGGTTTGAAAACGGTTCCAAAGTGTCAAGTGTGAACGTAGCTATAAAAATATATAGCTGCGTTCATACCAAGCCTTGGAATCGACTTACACCGTTTCAAAACGTTTCGCTAGGGTCGTGTGAACAGGAAACCGTCTTTTCTCTAATCGATTTGATTCGATTTCTCGAAACTGCTTCGGGAACCAGTTTCATATCAATATATTAAGATTTATAAAGATAATAGCTACGGTCACACTAGCATTTCTTAATCGATTTGAAACGGTAAATTCAAACCGATATTCTAATCGCCAGGTATCGTTTTAAGCGTCATATGTTCACGCAATCGATTTATTGTAGAAACCGAATCGGTATGAAACTGGTTCCCGAAGCACTTTTTAGCTGCGTTCACGCTAGAGACTTTGAAACCGTTTTGGAAAGGTCAAATTATAAAATTTTGGAGTCATCCGTGTAGACCTAAAAGCTACGTTCACACTTGAATCAAATCGATTCGATAAAAGACGGTTTCCCTTTCACACGACTCTAGCGAAACGTTTTGAAACGGTTTTAGTCGATTCCAAGACCAAGTACGAACGCAAAGCCCATCTTCATAAAGCCATTATTTGACGTAAAAAAAAAAAAATAATAAAAAATGCCGCAATAGTATAAATCAATATTTTCGGAATTATTTAAAACAAAAATTTGCCTCGATACTAATTAAAAAATTCGTGACATCCTCACTTTAATTTGGGCTAACTAGTTGCTTGCACGAATACGGCTTTATTCGCTGTAGTTTAATAAATCAGACACGGCTATCAAAACCAACGTTTGATATATTATACTCGAAATAATAGCAACTTGAGCGATATATACCTAGTTGCCCATTTGCTTCAGTCCTCGAGGTTTTAGACGCGAAATACCAGAATATATACGTATTTTCGTATCGTATCTTTATCAAAAATAAGCCATTTGGTGATTTTTTTTTTTATATTTTTTTCCGAATGGTCGGTTATCCGAGAAAAGCGGTGCCAGCTATAGGGCAAACCCCAAATTGGGAAAGAGATATTTTAGAGATATGGATGAAAACTATACATCTGTATATCCGAGTTCAAACGCGCGGGAGGTCGAGGTTCAAATATAGCGCAGTTCACGAATCGAAACCGAATGTATTCGCTGGTTATAAAGGCCTAAAACGAATGAATATGTGTAGTTCCATAAGATAATAGTCGTTCTTCTGGATTTAGTTACAATCAGGTCATTTAAAACAAATCTACAATTATCTGTTAATAGGTAAATATATTAAATGCCTTTTTGGCTTGTTCAACATGTTTATTTAATCAGAATCGTCACTGTAATAAAAGCCAGGTGACGTAGGCAGTTACTTCAAAGAAACAAATCGAGCGTATGATTATTTATACCTCAAAATTTGGTGTTAATTTCTAGGGAATGTATGATGTATTTTGGGATACAACCGTAAATTTTCTTCTTGTTCAGAAACTTCAGACTCTACAGCTTTTTGAATAGTTGAGCCAAAAAGTTGGATCACCTGATGAACAATATAATAAGCAATGTTTTTGATCAATAACTAGTTTAATGATAAATCTCTAATTATATTTAAATTGGGGTCGTAAGTTACCCCGTAACTTAAATTATCAATATTCTCTTCTAAAAAGCCATTTTGGAAAGTAGTAGGACCAACTGATAGCAATAACTTTAGCGTTAGCGACCGATATACAGACATTGTTACGTAGAAAATTACGTATTTTTATCTGATTCTGTGTTTTACTAATAAACGTTAATCGACGTCACTTCTAACCACACGAAACGTCTGGCTTACACAGTAAACCCTAAGCCTGAACCATATCGTAGTTTGTTGATAAATCTCTAATTATATTTAAAGGGAGGTCGTGTACGCTCTACTCCTTTAACTTGAATTATCATTATTCTCTTCTAAAAAGCAATTTTGGAAAGTATTAGCACCAACTGATAGCAATAACTTTAGCGTTAGCGACCGATATACTGACATTGTTACGTAGAAAATTACGTATTTTTATACGCAGCCGATATGATTCTGTGTTTTACTTATAAACGTTAATCGACTTATAACCACACGATACGTCTGTCTTACCCAGTAAAACCCAAGTCTGAACCATATCGTAGTCGAAATTGCCAAATGTATATCTCCCGTATTTAGCGTCTGGCTTGGTCCATTTATAAAAACGCAATCTTTCTCCGTCGGCGCGCGCGGGGTGATCCATGGCCCTGTCCTTTATAATGTTGTCCAGGGAAATCTATTTTTCCTCCTATATATATTCCCAGCTCTTTTCTATAGGGCTCCGCTACAGCTTTCTCTCTACGTATCTCGATAACCAAGGGGATATTGTTGCTATGACGACCCCTCCCGGATCCAAAATATCTCTCTCTATGTTCAATTCTGTAGGGAGAATGACTCTCAATGAGATGAGTATACGTGGCTCTCGGAGCTTCTAGAGTAAAAGATGAAACGTAGCAAAACTATATTATATATATACATAGTAAACGACGTTTCCTGTCTTCTAGACTAATTGCTATAGTTTCCTCCGTCAAAGGGAAAGTTAAACATTCAAATCATTCGATTCAAGTTACAATATATGCGTTAAACAGGTTGCTAAGTATTAGGAACATTCTAGTAATGCCATGGAAACCAAACACTGGGCAAAGAGATTAGGAAAAAACACGGGGAATTTGAAAATTTGATTAAAAGAGTCTACTTAGGAATTTGGAAATACAATATTAGTGATTGATATTTCGTTTGGGCTAATATAATTTATTTTATTTACAAAATTGGATAGTTAGTTAACACTTAGCCCTTAGCGTGACTTAGGTCCCAATTGCTAGCTCTACCAGCGCGACATAGGTCCCAATTGCTCGCTCTACCAGCGTGACTTAGGTCCCAATTGCTCGCTCTACCAGCGCGACTTGGATCCCAATTACTGGATCTACCAGCGCGACCTAGGTCCCAGCTCGCTCTACCAGCTAAAAAGGGCCTGTTTCCAACCCTCCACCATTATCTTATTTTTTCAGATATTTCATTTTCGAATTGATTGTTTGACTAAAATATGGAATTCGTAAATTCAGATAAAAGTTAAATGGATAGGGTTTATCCGAAGATAAACGTTTGGAGCTTTTTCTATTAATAAGTTACTCGAATTAAAACTTATACCAATGGACAATAAAATTCTCATTCCTAGAATTCGTGTAAAATAAATAAAATATATTTCAATTTCACTTACAATTCGAAAAAAAATAAATAAAACACTAAAACCAAACTTTTAGGTATAAATTTTATTATTTCTGAAGAAATATATTTTTCAATTTTCTTATCCGAACTCGAATAATATTCTAGGATAAGGCCATTTTCGGATTAAAACATATACGAGTATAATTTTTTTATTTTATCTTCGGATAAGTTAAGTGTATTGATAAGTGATCTGTTTTTAAGCAAACGGATAATATCTCAATTTCAGTAGATATGTCTAATTAATGTCTAAAAATGTATACAAATTCCGAGCACTATAGCCACGTCACTGCTTATATTCCTACTAGAGCTAGGAATTCGTATAATTTTTATTAATTGGATAAAATCTACTAAATTCTGATGTATATTATTATTATTGTTTGATTAAAAATATATTATTTTTCATTCGAGTTAATTTATTCGAAGTTAACTAAAAAACATAATCCATATCCATTTTTATCCGAAATGGCCTTATCTTAAAATATTATCCTCTTTATACGTACGGATAAAAAAATTCAAAATATATTTTCGTGAAAAATAATGAATAAAAAGATTTAAAAATCTTAGTTTTCGTTGTTTTATTCGTATTCTTCAAAATTAAAAGTAAATTTGAAATATTTTTCTTATCCATTATTTCCTTATCCATTGTTAGTATATAAAGCGCCAAACGCTTATCTTCGGGTATCCATTATTCATTTAACAATTATACGAATACTCAAATTTCATTTTTTAGTTACAAACAATTTATCCGAAAATAAAATATCTGAAAATGTACGAATAACAGAAGATAATGGAAATCCGATTCCGAGCTTTAATTCCTACCAAAAACAATTTTATCGACGACATCCCATTTGTGTGAATAGGACTTTATAAATCAAATCTTTCTTTAGAATATTTAATCTGAATACCAAGGCCATTCTTTCTTAGCTTTCACACAGAATGACGAGGTTTTATTTTTAAAAACGTGTAAATTCATTTAAAAACAAACAACAAAATTGTGTCATCAATTGACCCTCATCTATAATCGTTAATATATCTATACTATAAATATTTAGAGCCTTGAAATTATTAGATTGACCCCATCTTCCAGAAAGAAAAAAGGGCCATATGGGAGGTAGCTGTATATTATATATATGAAATATATGTATCAACAGGTTGTTTCTTAACAGTCTTTACATTATCCAGGCTATTTTCGAATTTTATTTTTTTATATCTTCTTAGAGCCTCGTGAATTTAAGTTTCATTCGATATAAACCTTTCACTTCGTCCCCTTTATAATGTAATTTTGAAAAAAAAGCTACATTTAAACCGTCAGAAAAATGAATGGTTTTTAGGGTTTGTTAGACTGAGTGATGAAGGCTGGAACTTAATTAGCCCTTATTCCTGAAGCTTCCAGAGCGAGCCTAGTGCAATAAACCTCTTCCAATGACGTCATTTGAAGCAAATCTCAAAATATATGTTATTTCGGAGATACTTATTTATATTTACCCATCAAAAACAAATTCAAATTTCTAAATTAGTTAAATAACAGAGCTATGCAATAAATAACGAGCATGTTTATTTTTTCCGTAACAAATTAAGTAAAATCTCCCAAGATTTCTGAATTAACCGCTCACTTCCTCTTTTAAACCAAGTTTTTAGTTAATCCATTATGGCGTATCCATAGCAACGCGTGTTAATCTTTCTCTGAATTAATTATAGTATTAGCGTAAAAGCAGCCAATTTTCGGTAATTGCTACAATAATATCGTTTTCGCTTTGGAAAGGTCCTTTAATTATTATGGTTTATTAATATTGAAATATTTGTTATGAAAGGGATCTAACAGTAGGCGGTCTTTCGATAACTTTACCCACACTTAACTAACTCTGTACCACGATTGGCTTAGTGAATGGCAAGTACTACCTATAAAGGTACTTGTTAATCACTTTAAGTCACGAAAAAGGTAAAACCAAGAGCTATATACCTTTTTATTGAATATTTTATGTTTAAAATCAGCACTCGAAATTCTGAAACATGTAGTTTTCTAGTCCCTACATTTATGTTGCTTCGCAAACCTTGTTTTCTAACTCACTCTGGATGTACGCTGAAATCGGGGACGGAATCCTTAGGCAGGCTATAAACTATCCAATGGATTAGAAGTATTATCGTTAAAGGCCGAGAAAGATACCAAGACAAAAAAAAACGCCTCTTTTTCCGTGCCTTTGACTCTATTGTCTCTATAATAGTGGACGGAATATAAAAATGCCAGTTTTGTTCGTCGCGGGACTAGCCCCTGGAGATTCCAAGGGATTTACCACGGCGGCTCCTCTTTCGACTCGAGTGCAATTTTCGGGAATACGAAACTCGTTCAGTTCAGCAAAAGGGTCTTTTAAAATATTCAAAGAATTTCCCCGAGTTTTTTCCCGGTTACTAGATAGTTTAACACGGCTATAAAATGGAACCTATACGAAGGTAGAAAGCCTTCTTTCCCCGAAATAACCAAAATAGGGAGTTTCTTTTTTTTTCTCCACTATTTACTGTTATTTATCGGAGAAGAGTCGAATGACCTCCGCCGTAAATTCGCTTCTCCGCCAGACCTTTCACTCGTCTTTCTCTATCTGACAATTCAAAGTCTTCAACGACAAAAGCAAGTCTGTGAACTAGAAGTGTGATATAATCAAAAATATGTTTCTCCGCCAGAAAAGTTTCATTGGAATTAAAACAATGGTGTGAACTCGTCAGTGAAAAATTAGGGAAATTCTAAAATTGATTTAAGAAGGTCGGGGAAAAGTCAGGGAATTCTAAAATTGATTTATTAGGTCCGGAAAATGTCATGGAATTCTAAAATTGATTTATTAGGTCCGGGAAATGTCAGGGAATTCTGAAAATAATTTATTAGATCATGGAAGTGTCAGGGAATTCTATTTATTAGGTCTTTGAAATGTCAGGGAATTCTAAAATTGATTTATTAGGTCCGGAAAAAGTCTGGGAATTCTAAAATGGATTTATTAGGTCCGGAAAAAGTCTGGGAATTCTAAAATTGTTATATTATGTTCTGGAACTGTCAGGGAATTCTAAAATTGATTTATTAGGTTCGGGAGAACGTCAGGGAATTCTAAAATTGATTTATTAGGTTCTGGAACTGTCAGGGAATTCTAAAATTGATTTATTAGGTCCGGGAAATGTCATGAAATACTAAAATTGATTTATTAGGTCCTGGAGTTGTCAGTGAATTCTGAAAATGATTTATTATGTCCTGGAAATGTCAGGGAATTCTAAAATTGATTGACTAGGTCCGGGAAAACGTCAGTAAATTCTAAAATTGATTGAATTGGTCCGGGAAGACTTATGAAATGTAGGTTTTTGACGACCTTTTAAGCGTTTATTTTAATTTGTATCCCTTTTTTACATTAAAATATATTTTGCGTTAGACGCACTCGAAGAAAACGTCATATTTTAAGCAGATTGTAGTACGGCACGTGCCGCATTATGGTGAAATATCTTTTCGAGTGTTCATGCCACTTTGATTTAAAATCTGAAAGTATTCTATTGTTTTGATACTTTGGTTCGGCGAAACTTTGCTTCTTGGGAACTTTAGATTCACACTCGAAAATATCTTTGTTTTAAAATTTATATCTACAATTTATGGCGATTCTTATATTTATCCGTAAAGATAGTATAAACATGGTGTGACCTTGGAGGAATTATAGGCGGAGTCACTGATTGACAGTTTTTACATAGAGACCCTTATAGAGGCTGTCAGCCCTTGGAGGTGGGAGAATTAACTTATGGAGGGAAAATTGCAATGGTACTATAAGATGAGTGTCCCCAATTTGTGTCCTAAGAAAGGGCGCAACCTATAAGCCGAATTGTGAAACAAACGTCTCTCTCCCGTTCTATAAGCTCTGGACATTTACTCAATTTGTATTGGTGAGACATCCTTTTGGAGTGGCTCATGCCAATTTTATTATTCTAAATTAATCAACGAAATGTCTACTTTCTAACGGTGCAATCAGTTTTGGTCTAGGTGATCGTAGTGAAAAGTTATGGCCATGACAATAAGGGTCATTTCTGGACTTTTTGCTCCATTTGAATCTAGTGGCGAGGCATCCTTTTCGAGTGGCTCGTCAATTTTATTTTCCTAAATTAATCATCGAATTGTCTACTTTCTACCGGTGCAATCAGTTTTGGTCTAGGTGATCGTAGTGAAAGGTTATGGCCATTTCAAGATGGGGTCATTTCTGGACTTTTGCTCAGTTTGTATCTAGTAGCGAGGAATCCTTTTTGAGTGGCTCATGGTAATTTCATTATTCTAAATTAATCAACGAAATGTCTACTTTCTAACGATGCAATCAGTTTTGGTCTAGATGATCGCAGTGAAAAGTTATGTCAATTTTAAGAAAAGGGTCATTTCTGGACTTTTGCTCAATTTGAATCTAGTGGCGAGGCATCCTTTTCGAGTGGCTCATGTCAATTTTATTATTCCAAATTAATCAACGAAATGTCTACTTTCTAACGGTGCAATCAGTTTTGTTCTAGGTGATCGTAGTGAAAAGTTAGCGCCACAGTCTCCATCCGTGATCCGAAAAACATATTTGTCAAAAATAATTGGTTTAAAGTCAAAAATATGTGTAGATCTATTCAAATTTATAAGGGTTTCTCTTTTTACGTTTGGAAATGACATACTTGTTTACATTCGCTTACTTCTGGTAGTCAAAGCTAAAACTCATATCTTTCCGTGGTAGTAGAGAGAGCTCGAGGCTTGCGTGGCAGAGAGAAAGGCAGAGAACTGTACATTGACGTTGACATCCTTCTCATCTTGATCTTCTAGCTTTTCTAGCCCTCTCTCTCTGCATTGGCCTTCTCTCCCAGCTTTCTCTCTCCATCCAAGCGGCAGTATAATAAACGCGGTATCTTGTAGCGAGATAGTCGTAACTTCCAAAATATTAAATTGGATTAAAAGTATCCTTAAGGCTATTGTTTTCCCAGTGGGGTTGATCCCGAAACTTCTCTCGCAGCCTGAGGTTCGCGGGTTTTGTTCCCGCGCTGTTGCACCGCGGATTGAGTTTTGCAAATTTTCCTTCCGCTTGACGAAGAGCTTTCCCCCGAGCCATTCGGTTATTTCAAAATCTTCATACAGTGGCCGATGGGTTGGTGGCGAATTTTTTAACGCCTTCGCCTCGCATTCTCCGAGGCTCTGGGAGTCCTGAACTGTTTGGCCCGAGGTTATTACGAAGCTTATGCTAAGGAATTTATCTCTCCATTATAGGTAAAGAGATGGTGAAGAAGAAACTTCAGTGTTTTTATCGATTTTGAATGCTACTGAAAGTAAGCCCTGTTTGCGTAGCAAAAGCACCAGGAAGTTCTTGTCTCTGAATTGTGAAAAATATGAATTTGCAGCGAATTAAAATCTATCCCTTAGACCAACCACTCAAAAGACGAACCACTTTTGGCTTTATAAATTTCCCAATTGAGCGAATGAAAATAATTTAGCGCGACATTGGATACGTTCAGAAACTACTAAACGAATAGAATCAAGTTTCTCCAAAAAGGTTTCCTAGGTCCTATACTGACGTCTTAGTGACGTACGAAGTTACTGTCCGAATATCATTGAAATCTGGTTTCTTATTCTTAAATTTGTAACAGCGGCAGACAAAATCTGTGGACTGGAAAACAGAAGAATAAGAAATATTTCAGCTTGCTAAAGATGATATTGTGGGACAAAACTTCATTGGTATTTAAAACCTTCCAACTTATGTTAAAAAAGTAAATCCTATTATCGCGTTTATTGTGGTTTTTGAAAAATCAGCTAAGCCTACGTTCTACCCGGTCAGAATAACTGATTATGTTGAAAATACTTCGCTTCTCACGCCACTAACCGAAAAGCAGCTTATTCGGTGACTCCGATGACTATCTGAAGAAGATGGTGACGACAAATTGGAAGTTGTAAAAATTCGTAATGTATGAAACCGGTTTCCAATTTCTCAACGGATTAATTAACGGTTGGGTAGTTACTGAACGTACCCTCGAAGACCGTGTCGATTACAGCACAGGTGTGACGTTTTTTGATCCATCGTAATGGACTTCTTTAAAGATTTAACCTTTTAGATTTGTTTGGACAAATTAGAGAAATTTCCTGGTGGTTTTACTCCACGAACTGGTCTTTTGATAAAAAAAAATCTTCTTCACCCTCCCTATAGTTTCTGCTTTCCTCCAAATTTTGTTGCGGTTAACATTATTACAAAGAAATTTTGTGTCCTTTTCTTCAACTTTACACCATTTAATTGATTTTCAAAATTAGTATAGATAACTACGATTCGCTTTGAATATTTGGGCTCTATATTTTTCGACCATCTTTTATTTTTAAATTTAAAAAAAGCCAAAAGTTTTGACTTAACACGGTCTTGGTGTAACTAATCTTTCCCATCCTCTAAACCTAGGCTATAGCTAGAGCAGCTCGGCTTCGGAGACGTGGCGCCCCCTTCCGAGAGTTTAAAAGGCCTAGAGAGCGCTAGAAGCGAGGTTGCCCGTTTTGTTCGCCTCTCTCTTTCGAGCTTATATAGCATCTGACTTGGCATTCCGCTAGTTGCACTCTCGATTCCACGTTGCCAGCATCTTCCAGATTTCTCTCCGCGGTGTATGTCCCGTTGTCATAGAAACATTGCGAAAAAGAGGAAAATTTCTCCATCCTTTAATATATATTTACGTTATTAAAAAAACTTAAACCCGTCGTAAACGCTATTTATCGTCTTTTAAATAATTAAAAAAATAGGTTTTAACGATAATAATAATGTGGTCAGTCTTGAAATCGGTCGTTTTGTTTGTCGTCTTCGCTTCGATTTTAGTTCGCGCTCGTCCGAGCGGTTCGTCGGTCTTCCGTTGCCCGCACAAAGATTCCATCGCCCCTTGTACTTGCAAGGAGTTGCACGCCTTCAGCTACGTTCGTTGCGCTGGCCAGAATGACGTCGAAGTAATTAGACAAGCCATCGGCGGTAAATTCACCTGTAAGATACCGTGGCTACGTCTTACCGGCAACAATCTCACCGACTTGGGTTCTTCAGCCTTCGCCAATATCAGCATTGCCAGGCTGTTGGTCAACGGTTCTAATATCAGCGGAACCAGCGACGACACGTTCGCCGGACAAGAAAGCTTGGAATTCTTAGTACTGCAAAATGACGGTTTCGAAAGAACGCCCAAAAGTTTGTTGTCCAAGTTACAGCGTCTGAAAACTTTCAGTTTGGCCGTAAACAACATCGCGGCGATTGAAGAAGGGGATTTCACGTCTCACCCGGTCCTGGCCCATTTGGTTCTGTCCGGGAATAAAATAGAACGCGTCGAAAAAGGCGCTTTTCCGCCGTCCTTGAGAACTTTGTCCCTGTCCGACAACAGGCTGACGACTCTTAACGGAACCGTTCTTAGTCTACCTAGAATCGAATGGTTATTAGCCTCGGATAATCATATTGCCAGTATCGAAGGTCAGTTGAAAGGTTTGGAACGTTTGCAATTGCTGAATTTGGCGGGAAATTCCATAACGGATTTGGGCGAAGCGTTCGAGGATTTGAACGATTTGCGCGTTTTGAACTTGGCCTATAATCTGCTAAGGAATCTGGGCAATCCCTTTAACAATCTGGGACATTTGAGACATCTGAACCTGTCCGGAAATCGGATATCCGGCGAGCTGAAAGGCGACGAGTTTTCGAACCTGACCCAATTGCAGCTTTTGGATCTTTCGAATAACGAGATCGTCTCTCTGGGCGATTCTATGATGCCGTTGAAAAGCCTCCTGGGTCTCAATTTGTCCAAGAACAGTTTAACGTCGTTACCTCATCGCGAATTGCATTGGCTGAAGAATTTGCGAGATTTGGACGTTTCGCATAATCGTTTGAACACGTTAGACGACAATTTCGGTCGCGATTTGTCCAAGATGGTCAGCCTGATACTGGCCGACAATCACTTGGAGTCGTTGCACGGATGCTTGAAGCATTTGCACGATTTGCAGGAGCTCGATTTGAGTTTCAATCATTTGACGTCGCTGGAACGACACGACATCCCCAGTACGGGAAGACTGCATCACGTTCGACTATCAGGTTCGTATTTTGGAACAATTTATATAAATCACCACCCACCCGGCCACTAGCCCACATCAGGCCCCGTCGCATATCCGAGAATGATTTCTAAACGAACGCTAATCGTTCTTTTTATGTAATTTATTTGTTTGTTAGATTCAATTTGAGTTCAGATTATAAGACCTATAAGATATGGAAAAAAAATATATATATATTAACATTTCTTTGAACGTCAGAGTTTAATTTGTATCTTTTCCCAGAGTGAGAGGGAAATACGAAGGTGGTTCTATTACTCCGCCTAATTCAAATACAAACCGATACAAACTTCGGAGAAAATGATTTTACAGCTAATAAAAAACCATCTCTCCAATTTAGATAGTCCCTGATTAAACACTGACCGGTCTTAACATCTTAGAGAAACGTTACTGGGGAATTTGTACGTTCTGCCTTGGGTTTTATTTGCCGATATTTATATATTTAACAATAATTGAAACATATCTCTAAAATATCAGTTACAATTTTATCCGTACCATGGCAATTTTAGTTAAAATCGATTAATTACAATGTGGTATACATTTACCAAAAAAATCGTCTGGAAATTGTTCCGGTGTGTGACGGTCCTTAACCTTTTCATTCCCCCTTTCTGTTTATCGACCTTTCAACGCAAGAGATAGTATACCACCAATACTCACTACAACCCCATCTACCCACTTCATCTACCCACTACATCTCTAGGGATCCCTTTTTGAAAATTGAGCAAAAAAAAGGAGACAGATAAGATTTCCAAATGTATATTTCACACCGTTCATTTGTTGGAAGCGTTTTTCTTTTTGAAATCAAAACGAGTAGTGCTTGCGAGCGTTTATATAATGTAGTAGCCAATTCAGTCAGTTCATGGAGAGTTTAATTTACTATAGTCGCTGAAAAATACAGTAAAAACCGTGGGAAATAGATAAGAACCTCCATAAATTGTATATTAAGACATTAAGTTATAATCTCGCGATTGACTTAAATTCATATTCGAAAATCGGTTTTTCTATTTGATTTTCGATTTTCTTCCTAGATTGTAACCGTGATTATTGTAAAATGTTTAGAGGGGTTGTGTACCATCAGAACGGTATTCTGGACGGATAGTGCGCCGTAATATAGTTTTATTATCAAGTTTAGATGATGATACAAAAGTATAGCCTGCGTTTCTACCGAACCGAACGTTCGGGTAATCAATCGTAGCCAGTGCTCGGAATCGGATAACCATTATCTTCTGTTATTCATATTTTTTCAGATATTTTGGATTGATTGTTTGTGAATAACTAACTAATAGTTAAATGGATAAGGTTTATCCCAAAATAAGCGTACGAAGCTTTATCTAAGTTACTCGAATTAAAACGTATATCAATTATACCGAACGTATAACTCGGATAATATTTCTAGGAAACAGATACGAGTATTATTATTCATTTTATCTTTGGATAAGTTAACTGGGTTGATAAATAGTATATATTTAAGCAAATAGATAATATCTAAATTTAATTAAATAGATATATCCAATTAATAAAAGTTATACAAATTCCGAGCACTATCTGGAATTTGTTTTGATAGTCTTATTAAGTTTTCATAGTCTTATTAATGGGGAAGTTTGATATCAAATTATTTAAAAAATAAGCATGGATGTAATCAATATTTATATCCATTTCTTTCTTGTTGTATTCTATCATATTTTATATCAAAAATAATTAAGGAAGAAAAAAAATGTAATGTATTTGCCCCTACTCTGTAATTTTCTTCATGAATACTAACCAATGGCAGCTGAATCACTTACACTCATTCATACGAGTCTCTAAAAGTGTTTCAACACTAGATTTTCGTTGTTTAACAGAGAAGTATAATAAGTAGACATGCAAACCTGACTCAATTTGGTTCTCGTCAAACATATGAATTTCATGAATGGTATTAGTTGACAGGAAAATACGGGAATTAGTGGGCGAGAAATTACGGAAATTAGTTGACAGGAAATTACGGAAATTACTTGGCAGGAAATTACCGGGAATTAGTTGGTAGGAAATTACTGTAAATTAGTGACAGGAAAAAAGAGCAAAAATGAGCCTACAGGAAATTACTTTAAAAAGGTGGCAGGCGATTTTTGGATTTAGTTGGCAAGAAGTTTCTGGAATTAGTTGGCTGGAAATTACTTGAAGTTAGGAGAGACATTTTTTTTTTTTTTTAATTGTTGCGGGAAATTACTGGAATAATGTGACTAGAAAGATACGGGAAATTAGTTGACATTAAATTACGAAAAGCAAACTGGCAGAAAATTACCAAGAAACGTCATTTATAAAGTATACAGACTTAAGAGTTTTAAAGTTACTTTTTACCACAACGTTTTATTGAAAAGGGAAACTAAGCTGTAGTAATTTTAAACTGTGTACATGAGCAATAAAACTCTCAGCGGTTTGTTTCAAGATCCAAGTAAGAATAAGAAAGTAGCGTATATAAAATTGTAAATTACAGACTTTGTAAGAAATTCGTCGAGAAAGAAAAAAATTTCAAAATTGCCGGAATATAAGAAAAACTCTCATATAACCCTAAATCGGGGCTATGTCGAATTGAACCAAAAACCCTTTTATTTCAAGGAAACACCAATAAATAGGGTAAAGGTTTATTTTTTATTGCCAATATATATGGCTTCTCCAATACCCCACTCTTTTTTTTTTCTCTCTCTGCCCAATACTCAGGTATTAAATTTTGCCAAACTAAGAGCCGCATCCTTTACTATATATATATATACTTTCATCCATATCCCGAACATCCGAGTGGAAATCGATCCCATTCTGCCTTTTCCATATCATATTTCAACCTAAAACCTTACCAGAATCTTATCCTACGATACGGCAAAACTGTACGCTTTTAAAATGCTTTGAAATACGCCTTAAACTCTAATAAAAACTTATTGATGAAAAATTCATAACGGAAAAAGGTAAGAAATTGATAGGTTAGCGAAGTTATCCTACAGCGTGGAGTATTTTTTTTCCCGCGAGTACCATCTTAAATATATATTTTTATGTATTTTTTTCAAGTTCAAAAGATAGCGAGTATAAAGCCGGGATATTCCGCTTTCTTAATCGCTATATAAATGTATAAGAACCGGCTTTTCAATTTAGTAACGACTACTCTTGATAAAACACTCCAATGTTTTGATAAAATATTTAAACCATATATTTCATATATCATTTTTTTTTACGAAAAATTTCAGAAGAGTTCGGTAAAAGTAGAGCAATTCTTTTGGCTTTTATAGGAGTTTTCAAGAAATATTTTCAAACTTTTAGGTAGATTAATATTTTGTATTATATCCACATCAGCTTTCGACCTTTTGCAAACTGCTTTTGAATAGAACATTCTAGTTGGATATGGTATATCTCTAGATTTTTTACACGGTGGTTTTGAAACTAAGGAAAATTATCGTGGAATGATACACAATATTTAATCGTATTGGAAATAAAAATAGTTCGATAAACGAGATGTAGTTTAGATGAGTTTGAAAACAGATACCTTAACTGAGATTGTCACCAAAGGCCTATCTGTTTTTAGATAATATTAAAAATCTATATTCAAAATTTTACATCTCTGGAATGACGCGTTTTTAAGAAACTTCAAAATTAAAATTTCAAATATTTTTTTCGCTTGATGACTTAGAACATAATTAATGACAAGGTTCAAATAAAAGGTAGGAATTTTTGGAATCGATTCCAAATATATAAACATGTCTTAGAAAAAATTATCGCAATTGTAAAAATAATATTTTATTATCGCCTTTTTCGAAATTTTGAATTTAAAAATTCCGCGTGATATTACGTCATCATTATGTTCAAGTGGTTGTTGTAGATCCTAGTACAGTTAATTCTTGCTCGATTTGGCACGTGATAAGGTCGCATTCGTGCCATCGTTTTGGTGAATCCGGAAAGTCCTACATTTCGTACGGAAAATATCTACTACGTCATATATTTTTGACATTTTCAACCCAGAGGTATAAAATTTTGAATATGTCTTTTTAATAGGGAGTTGGCAAGGGAGACATTGATAGGTCAGAGGTTTCTATCTCTCACCTCGGTGTCGTTCCCCCTTAGTGAGGCAGTTCCAGTATTCATCCTTACAAGCGCTCACCCAGTAAGGTGGTTCCATGACGTCAGGCTTTCTTTCCCCTAGGCTCTTTTCTGTCTCCCTATAGTATGATAAAACTTAAAATATAATAGCACACTTTAATTGTTATTCAGTGCTAACTTTGGTAGCACCAGTGTTCGATGTTGACTGGCAAGCTTATGACGTCATACTCATCTCTAGATCAGTGCGATTTACTTCAATAGTAGTGAAAATAACTAATAGTTATTGGACGTGTTTCGCTGCCATCTAATATTTTGGATCTAAAATATGGGAGCTAGCCTTTATTATTATTAGTTTTTTTTTGGTGAAAATTCCGATTGAATCGGACAAAATATACTGTTCTTTTCCGCTGTTATTTGACGTAGCACTAGAAATTCCATCTCTCATCCGTTGCTTGTTCGAGAGAGCTTGCCGAGCTGTAGGAAATAAGGAAGGATATGCCTATTTCTCCGTTCTCATATTTTTTTCTTTGTCGATAAAAACATAATGCGTTTGGGTTAGGTTATTTGCCAGCTTAAATGTCGTATCTCAATCGAGAATTTAATCCAGAAAGAACAGACGTTCTTAAGCGCAGACTTTGAAACCGTTTTTAATCTTCAAATCAACTTTTCAAGATAATAATTATACATTATTAATATATATAAGAAATAATCTTTATAGTTGACCTCGAGCTTTTACAATAGCCGCGTTCATACTAGGCCTTGGAATCGATTTAAACCGTACAAAACGTTTCCGTGGAGTCGTGTGAACAAGAAACCGCCTTTTTCCGAATCGATTTGATTCGATTTCTCGAAACTGCTTCGGGAACCAGTTTCATACCGATTCGGTTTCAACAACCGATAGATGAAGCTACAAACAAATCGATTTATGAAGATAATGCGTGTACACATGACGCTTAAAACAATTCCTGGCGATTTGAATATCGGTTAAATTTTACCTTTCAATAACGGCTTGAAACGGTTTCAAACTCTCTAATGTGAACGCAACTATAGTATCAAGTGTGTACGTAGCTTAAAGGGGGAATGCAGCCTAACAACAAGTGTTTGTTTATCGATTCCTTATCGTTTAAATAGGCCTAATTCAGCAATAAAAAAAATTACAAACAAATATTAAACTAGAAAGAAATGTAAAATGAAAATAGGCTTAGCTGGATTCGATTAAAATCGATTGGGATAAGCTATAGTGGTAACGTAGTTCTAGTAATTCGTTGGAAAAGTTTCTAATATATATACACTTATCCATATAATTTTCATCCTAAATCATTTTTACTTCGAAATATAGTACGTTTTTGCTCTCTGTTACTAAGTATATAGCAATGGGTGCTATATAGCTATCCTCATCCATTTTTTTCTTCCCGAAAATGGATAAGAAAGATAACCTTAGGCTAGCCTCGAAATAGATCTCTTGTGTGGCTGTATACCGGTACCGCATTTTGGCCTTATTTCTTTTTTCTTCGGGGTATGGTAATGTCTTAGACGCGGCAATACCGAAAAAAATAAATAAATACATAAAACCGGGATAAAACTGGAGATTTTTCATCCTAGCCCTTCTTTAACCCCATCTCCTATTTGAAAGTACTAGAGAAATTCTCTCAAGTTTTTCTCCAAATATTTTAAGAGTAGAAAAGAAAAATATTTGGAATTTTTTTTTTTATAATAAACGAGTAAATGATAGTTAAAAGGAAAAAAAATACGCATTTTCAAATATTTTAACGTATCTTGAAGGGGATCAGGAAACATGGTTGGAGAATTTCGAGTTAAATTGTTTTGCATGGTAGAAAATAGTGGAAAAAAATTAAAAACGCATCAGTTTTGAACTTTTGGTCACAACTGGAACTATATACATGGTATCCAAAAGTGATTTCCAAATAAAGATAATTTTTGCCATTTTGAAAAGCAATTCAATATAGCCAATCACGGAACAGGGTTAGTCATGCGAGCTTAATGAGCGCTCAAAACGCCACTTATGCCAGTTAAATTCTAGATATTTAATTTTATTGTAAGCCTTTAAATGGTCTCTCTCTCTGACAATTCAAGCCCGGAATCCGAATAGTCACGTGGTTTTGTGGTTGACGTCAAACCTTGCTTAACTAGCTCTCTCAAGATGACCAGACTTCCTATATTTCCTATTTTTTCAATGTCCTCCTATAAATTCCTATAATTGAAGGTTTTCTCCTATATTTTCCTATTTTTTCACTTTTTTCGGTTATCAGGTTATTCATTTTCAAATCAAAGTATAATTTAAAATTTTCAAATCAAAGTATAATTTAAAATTTTCAAATCAAAGTATAATTTAAAATTTCTCAAAAATAAAAAATTACCACTAAAGGTATCGAGTCAAAAACAGAAGAGATTGAGATTTTAAAGAAAATCAAAAAGCCGTAAATATGTGGTAAAAATGTAAATCAACGACGTATACTATTTTTTCCTTTAAATTCTGTTATTTTTCCTATATTTTCCTGTATTTTAGTTATTATTTATCCTATATTTCCTATAATTTTCAATCCTATTTTCTCCTATAATTCGTCTTTAAATTTCCTATTTTTCCTATAAAATTTCAAGTTTTTTCCCTGATCACCCTGCTCTCTATTTATTAACTTTCTTATATTGGTTTCTTAATGACGTCATTAGAATTTCGACAATTTCTTCCCCGAGATCAAGGGTTTGGCCCTGACTTAAATGTTGCTTTTTATTTTTAATTAGAAACAAATTAAAAGTTGATCTTTCGAAGGTTTGATTTTTAATTAAAACAACAGATTAATTTTAATAGCAAAATTTTACTTTTTCATAAAACGAGTAACCCTTTAAAGATTTGTTTTTCCCAGTAATTTTCCTAAAATAACGTGCATTAATACTTAATTATAAATTAAAGTAGTTCAGCAAACATTGTAGTATTGACGAAGAACAAAGTCAATATAAACCAAAACCTTTTTGATATCCGAATTTAATTCTCGGAAACTTTTGCAAATTTAATTTTAAATTTTATTGCTTTTGGGGACAAGTCAGTAAATTTGATCAAATAAGGGTAACTCTCGAAGTGGCTTAGGTTCATTTGCTCGACTTCCAATTGATCGACAAGGAGTCCGTTTGATCGACTACCGTTTGATCGACTCCCATTTGATCGACTCCCATTTGATCGACAAGCCATTCCAATTGATCGACAGCCCAGTTTTTCAGCGAGTAACGAGTATAGGTCAAAGTTTTTTTGCAAGAAACTATTAAAGGTTAAATTATGGTATATAAATAAGAACAAATTCAAATAATAATTATTCCGTGAAAATGGGGTCAGAGTACTCGTTTGTCGGTTAGGTTAGGTTAGGTTAGGTTAGGTTAGGTTAGGTTAGGGTTAGGTTAGGTTAGGGTTAGGTTGGGTTAGGGTTAGGTTAGGTTGGTTAATCTATTTATAATCGTTATTACGAAGTTGACCAATTGGGAAACGATCAAATGCACCCTTTGTTGTCGGTAATTTGGGATTAGGCATCAATCATTTGATCCCTTTGTCGATCGTTTGGGAGTCGATCAATTGTGAGTCGATCATTTGGGTGTCGATCAAGTGGACCTCTAGTCGATCATTTGGGAGTCGATCAAGTGGACCCAAATCCTAGAAGTAATATAACAAATTGAAAGTTGTTTTTATTTGAAATAGTATGATATGAGAAGTCTACGTGGTGCCATTAATAAAACGGAACGTCTTCATTAAATTTTAATTAATTTTGGAATGAGTCAAATGTAGGCCGAAAACCGCCTCATCAAAATTCTCGCTTCGTAAAAAGTACCTTCCATCACTATATTTTCTCCAAGCCTCCATACAGTTTCCTACTCGTTTTTTTATTGGCTAACGACGCGGAAAAAAAGCAATAAAAAATTGTAGACAACTTCGTAGAGGCTTGATATTTTAAGCCTAAGAAAAATTAAAAATAAACGCATACGTGCCAGTAGTTTTTAATTAAATATATAATGAAGACAAGTTATATGGCTTTTTGCTACTCCTCCCCAAGGGTGGGGTGTAGGCATTACATTAATTGCAGCGTTGGAAAAGACGAAAAACAAAAAATTGCACAAAATTACTTGAAAAATGCAAAAATCACTTTGGAGCTAAAAATGGAATACCTTCTGAATTATTTTCGGAATCACCATGCCAAAAAACATATTCAAGAATATTTTCGGAATTTTTAGAGACGTTTTTGGTGTTTAAATTAATTTCTAAAGTTTTGTAAAATTTCTATAGAAGTAAATATAAATTCGGACCAATCATATTATTTCAGCCATCAGCAGTGCTTGTAATGTCTTAACATTAAAAGATAGGCCGGCGTTTGTCGCCTAAGACGTTGACCATCAAACTCCGGCCTATTCTTTTAATGTTAGAACATTACAAGCACCGTTGAAGGCTGAAATAATATGATTGGTCCGAATTTATAGTTACTTTTATAGAAATTTTACCGAAGTTTAGAAATTAATTTAAACAGCAAAAACGTGTCTAAAAATTCTAAAAAAATTTCGATGGTGATTCTGAAAATAAATTCAAAAGCTGTTCCAAGTTTCCTTTTAAAATGTTCTTCGTCTTCTTTATCTCTTTAATGACGCGAGTCATTTCGTGTAGATATCTAATCTTTATCAAATAAACTCTCAACTTGTTTCGTTACTTTACGTACCCTTACTTTAAAGTTTAATTAGATTAGATCTTTGAAGAATATCATTTGTAAAAAACGATAGAGGAAAAAGAGAAATGTAGAAGTTTCGATATAGTGTCATGCCAGTAACGGAATTTGGGAAGAAATACGATTTTTTTTTTCTTTCTTTCGGTCGAAAACGCGATTTTAATAGATTTCCACTCTCTTGGTTCAGGCCCGATAACTTTCTAAAAGCTTCGTTTTCGGGGAGAGGTATAGAACTAGACTTATATTTCAAGATCCACCAACGCTATTAATAAGAAAAAGAAGAAAGTTTACTTTTATTTCAATGTCGGTGTTGCAAACGAGCCAATGTACTAGCGGATTACTACGCAATGTTAAATTTCATTCGAGTTAAAAGTAGGCTTAGCAAACTCACCTTGAGCGGGATTGTCTATATAGGAAAAGGATCAACTTGGACTCTTTATCCTCGTCCGTCGCCTACATTCCTTTTCTCAATTTTTTATATATTTTTTTTTTAAGTAAAAGGGAAAGTGAAAGTTATTTTTAATACGATTTTTATTTTCTTCTTCTGCGTTTTATTTTTTTCTCGAATTAATTTGAAAGGATTCCCGGGTAAAACGACGTTTTAATTAGGCTTAATTAATAGACATTCTACTTTCTAAATGTTTGAATTATGATTTGAAATTTTATTTATCGCCATGCGAAATTTTTTAAATAAGTTTTGGAAGCTTGTGGGTGTGAAATAATTAGGTTTTGAAATGATTAGATTTTGAAATTTTGTGGCTGTGAAATGATTAGATTTTGAAATATTCATGCTGTAAAATAATTCGTTTTGAAATCTTGGGGCTGTGAAATCTTGAGCTTGTGAAATAATTAGGTTTTGAAATTTTGGGGTTGTTAAATGATTAGATTTTGAAATTTTGGGGTTGTGAAATAATTAAGATTTTGAAATCTTCATGCTGTAAAATAATTCGTTTTGAAATCTTGGGGCTGTGAAATCTTAAGCTTGTGAAATAATTGGGATTTGAAATCTTGAGCTTGTGAAATGATTAGGTTTTGAAATCTTAGGGCTGTGAAATAATTAGGCTTTGAAATCTTAGGGCTGTGAAATAATTAGACTTTGAAATCTTGTGGCTTTGAAATCTTGGGGCTGTGAAATAATTTGGTTTTGTTATATTAGAGCTGTAAAATAAACAAAATAATTAGATTATGAAATCCTAAGGCTCTGAAATATTTTTGTTTTGAAATTAGAACTGTGAAATGATTAGGTTATTAAATCTCGAGGCTTTGAAATGTTATTTGGTTTTGTAATCGCAATTGATATACCAGATAAATTAATTCCAGGCTGTGCGCTTACATTTAATCGTATTTAATAAGCCTGATAAATTTTTTTAGTAAAAACCTTAATGAATGCATTATTTATTATTAATCCAATAAATCATGATTCAACATACCGTAACAATTAATGTTTATATATTATGAAGCTGAGAAAAAACTAACATATAATTATAACTAGAACAGATTATTTATAAACCTGTTCAATAGAATTGTTAGCAACATTGCGTACCATAATTAATTTCAACTATGGCGCATTTGAAGCAAACTGCTGTAGAACCTTTTTATTGATGTGAGAACAAGGCGCTATATATAAAATTAATTATTATTTAATCGCCTAGAATCTTACGATTTGGTCTAATCTTCTGAGGTTTTTAATAAATGATATCTAAACATTTACTGCCCCTTTAAAAGGAAGAATCGCAGAAAAAAGGGAGAGAGTTTTAGGCGAGAGAGTGGATTCATGAGAGAGATTCCTAGACGCTTTAGCCGCGGAAACGGAAACTCCGTAACAAAAGTTGGAAGCCGCCAAATAACGAAAAAAAAGTCTCTTGAAGCCATCGTCCCTTATAACATAAAGTACAAGCCTCATGAAAATTCACTTTGTCACCAATAAATTGCGATAGATTTCTATGAGAACTTTAAAATAATATAAAAATATCCAAAATCCATGCACTCATTAATTACAAAGTTACGAGAAAAAGCCTCATTTAATCCTGTAAATTAAAATTCATAAATTAAATGGATTCTTTAACGCGCCGCAATAATATTTTTAATTTTGATTTGATCGTTAATTGAACAAAATGACTTTTCCAAAGATTAGCCTATTGGTTGCTTACATTTTTAACTTTTAAAGCTCTCGACATAATTGAGATCTACTTTTATTTCTCGTTCTAAGCCTAATTGACGCGTTTTCAATTAAGTATTTTTTGGCCAAGAATCGAGCTTTTGCTGCAAATCAAGCTTTTCGTTTAACTTACGTTATCAGGCTTTGAGTGACAGAAAAGCGGATATGAAAATAAATTTGATACAAGCTTCTCTTGGAAATGCTCTTGGTGGCTCAAGACTTACATTTACGTGAGACTTTTTCTTCAACCCAGAGAGTGTACAGGATACCTTCAGGGGTTCAACCGTGCAGACTATAGAAAGACAGCTTACAGCTTAAGGTGCAGGGTTGCGATGTAGTAGTGCTGCGGGAGTTTGGTGTATAAGCGCGTGCCCCTTCTATGAACTCGTGTATCCTCAGTGTTACAATGTTGATCATTAATCACGAAAGCTTTAGACAGTCGGACAAAGTTTCGCCGAAAAGTAAAAGGATCACCGTGGAGAATGGAAAGGGTAGGGGGATCGAAGACGCTTCAATCTTGAAATGCTGGAGTCAATTGCAGTTGGGCTGAGGATAAAAGGTTTTAAACGCTCGTAATAGATGTGATAGGATAAAAGTTTTGTCCTCATTTCAGAGGTATTTTTCCCCGTAAGATTGAAGGATTTCATTTCAGCTGGAAAGTTTTCAGTTATGATAATTTTTCTATTTTTTAACAATCCTAATACTTCCCAATGGTGAAATTTCTTTTAAATAGGTAGTCTAATTCTTGAATTGTTTCGATTTTTTAACTAAATAAGTTTCTAAGAGCCTATACGCGTACTTTTCCAGTGAAATAACTATTATCAGATTCTCTGAATCTCCTTGATATTTGTCTTAGATACTGTTTTGAATGTTGAAATTAGATTTTCCAGATAATAGTTCCTTTTTTTTTTTTTTTTTTTTTTTTTTTTTTTTTTTTTTTCTGGCTAAGGATCTCTTCAGTTGACCCCAAAAGTATACCATTGGAATTTTCCAAAAACTGATAAAAACGGGTTTAAAGTCAATAATGTTCCTTGATTCTTAAAAACTTAATATCAGTTAGATTAATATATTTGTCGTATCTTTGTCGCCCTGAAGGCTCGCAGTGATGACAACTTTGTAGTTTTACGTTCAGAGCGGTTTGCGAACTGACGAAAAATAATTAATTTTAGATTAATATACTTTTTATATAATAGAAAAATTGGTTTTGCGAATCAGCCTTATAGATTCCACGTGTAAAGTTGTAACAATACATTTTTTGGGGATTTTGGAAATGATTTCTCATTAAGAATTCAACGTTTTTATTTAACTGAACATATCAACCGATCTCAATTTTTTTTAGCGCCGTAACCCTCGGAGAATGTGATAATATGATATTGCGAGGGACAAAGTCGTTCCAAGTAAAGTCCATAGACGTTCGTACCAGTCCAGGAAGTAGTGAAAGTAAATAAGGAAGCACTGCATTTCCGATGTTAAGCTTTTTGCAGCTTTGGCTTTTTGCGCTAACGGAATTGCGTGGTTGGTACGAACTCCGTGATACTGAGTAGACAAAGACGTGTAAACATTTTTGTTCTTTTGGATTCCTGTCTGGAGGATGAGTTAAGCGTTTGATTTATTGGGAAATTCTGTCTGTGGTATAACTGTCTGCTCTTGTCTGCGGAGCTCAGTTGCGTTTAGGGCTTCAGACATTTATTAGAAATGAAATAGGGACATATTTAATCGTGTCATAGTGATTTTTCTAATTATGGTGTTCACGAAGATGTATTTCTACCATGATGTAATTTTAATTTTACTCGGTAAATGTCTATAGCATCTGGTATTTAAATACCGCCTTATTTTACTTACGAGCATTTATGAGGATCATTTCAAAAAAGGGTAAACTGACCATTTCAAGAAAGAGTTTAACAAACTTTCACTTGGATAATTTGAAGAAATTTGTGTACAATTTTTAACCAGAAGGTTATGCCCACAATTTCAAGAAAAGAATATACCATTTTAAGGAAGGATATTAATTTTCTCATCATTTATTTCCCGAGACGATTTATAATCATTTCAAGAAAGAATATTAAAATTCTGACCATGTGAAGAATAGTGTGTACAATTTCTCACCATTTCAAGAATGCAGACTATTCAATTATTATGGGCGAAGAATTCCTGACCATTTAAAGAAAATCTATTTAATTTCTGACCTGTTTAAGGAAGTCTATTCAATTTATGATCATTTTAAGAAAGACTCTTCAATTTCTGATCATTTTAAGAAAGACTCTTCAATTTCTGATCATTTTAAGAAAAACTATTCAATTTCTGACCGTTTTAAGAAAAACTATTCAATTTCTGACCGTTTTAAGAAAAACTATTCAATTTCTGACCATTTTAAGAAAAACTATTCAATTTCTGACCATTTTAAGAAAAACTATTCAATTTCTGACCATTTTAAGAAAAACTATTCAATTTCTGACCATTTTAAGAAAAACTATTCAATTTCTGACCATTTTAAGAAAAACTATTCAATTTCTGACCATTTTAAGAAAAACTATTCAATTTCTGACCATTTTAAGAAAAACTATTCAATTTCTGACCATTTTAAGAAAAACTATTCAATTTCTGACCATTTTAAGAAAAACTATTCAATTTCTGACCATTTTAAGAAAAACTATTCAATTTCTGACCATTTTAAGAAAAACTATTCAATTTCTGACCATTTTAAGAAAAACGATTCAATTTCTGACCATTTTAAGAAAAACGATTCAATTTCTGACCATTTTAAGAAAAACTATTCAGTTTCTGACCATTTTAAGAAAAACTATTCAATTCCTGACCATTTTAAGAAAAACTATTCAATTCCTGACAATTTTAAGAAAGAACATTCATTTTCTGATCATTTTAAGAAAAGCTATTTCATTTCTGATCATTTTCAGATAGTATAAACTTGCTTCTAGTAAATAAGATTTATTTCCAGAATACCAAACTTTATTCTCCCTTTAAGGAAGATTTTACAAACCTCTGCTCAAAAATATTCCTAGCTCGTTCCAAGATTCCAACAGTTCGGTTGGTTTGCGAGACCATGAACGGAACATCATCTCGCATTTTTCTTAGCGGCAAATACAAATTCCTGCGCTGGTGCTTCTTATGTTCCAAGACTAATATACAATATACACGCACGCTTGAAAAATTTCCCCGGCGAAGTTTTTGCTATAATATTAGGATAGAAGAGGAAGGCGGACGCCCCGCGTTAATGTCACGTCGTTGGTTAGTCGCCCCTAAACCGAGGATGAAATTAATTAAGGTTCTTTCGCCTCATCCCTTTACGGCGTGTCCCGCGATCCGCTGTCCGCCTATCTAGCTCTCACTCATTCTGGATGAAGAGCGACTAATTAATGTCGTTTGACTTGGACAAATTGGTTTTGCTGCCCGGCCGGACTTGGGGATCGTCCGAGATCAAAGCTAGAATAACCCAAAAATAGCTAGTTACATCCAATTAGTCAGTCCAAAATGTAGCCCATTAATTTGTGCTAATTTATTTTCTAACCAAAATTAGAGGATGTATAAAATAATATTATGAATAACTTCGTAACTCATTACTATATCAGGGTTGCCACAGGTCAGAGAAAACCGGGAAAAGTCCGGCAATTTGAAAATGAACCAAAAAAGTCAGGGAATTTAAATTTTCCCATTCAACGAAAAAATGATAAATTTTTGGTATTTTACTTTCGAAGAATTTACTTAAAAATGGGTAGACCCGCACTTGATTTTGTTAGTTACAAATTTTGCCACTGTTTGCCGTTTGAGGACGCTTTTAAACGCCAGGTTTTATTATTAATCTCTATATCTATTAAGATAGGTGTCTGGCCATTGTTATAGCCCTAATTTTTTTTATAATTAGTGTGATAAAAATATCTAATAGACCTAAAAAAAATGGATGACGCTTTACTGAACATAATAATTTAATATCGGTTTAATTAATTGACAAATTTAATAGTTGGTCCCATTTTGAAGCCAATTTTGAGTTTTACATCAATATTTCACGGTCTAAAACGTTTATTTAAATTAGATTCACAATATTAAATTATTCGTTTTTTAAAAATCCAAAAAAATTCTGTAACTTGCCCTTTGATTCCTTCTCCCGCACAGGCGGTTTTCCCTCATGGCCTGGCTGTACAATATACGTGACGTATTATGTCTTCGCTTAATCACGTGACAGAATATTATTGAGGACGTCTATATCGGGAAAATGGCGCGCTGCATTGTATGTTTAGTGTTTAGGAGGGTATGGTGTATGGCTCACGGCGGGATGGGGGTCCCCATTGTATACTGAACGCTTGTTGGTACCGCTATTAGGACCATTGATTAATGGTTTTGGAATTATCAAAGGGTTCTGCTGCTGGTGCGGTTTATTTCCCTATTTAGTACTCCTTTTTTTCAGCTTCCTATATCGCTTTTTCCTATAAGAACGTTCTAAAGAGAAGGCCAAATGTATCTTGATATTTTAACTATTTTTAAAATAAACGTTTCTAATAGTTTAAATTAATTCATTATAAGTATATCATATAATGATGATTTACGTTTTTAACTCATAGTTCCACTTAATATTATAACATAACCTCTCAAATACTCACATATACTGATATACTGACAAAGTAATTAAAACTTATAATTGAAATTTCGCAACAAGTTTCCAATTTAAATTGAAACCCAACACGCTAAAATATATTTAAGCCTAATTAGAACTTCAAATCCAAGGTTTGTAAAGTCTAATTTAAACTTATTAACTTTACTAAGTCTGATTTAAACTTAATTTAGCATTAATTAAGAAGCCGAATTTAATCTTAGAAATATTTAAGAAGCCCATTTTCAACATAGTATTAATTATTAAGCTTAATTGAAACCAACTTCGCTTGATCGTGCAACTAAAGTGAATGCGATATCCGAAGGGCAGGCATAGCTATAATTAAAACTACTCATTTATATGTTGCTAATTAAGCTTAATAATTGACATTAGGAAGGTTATACTAGGCCTAATAATTATCATTCGTCGATTGCTAAGACTAATAATTATCATTCGTCGTTTGCTAAGACTAATATATGACATTCTCAGATCAATAAGCCTATTAATGTACATTTGTATGTTGACAAACCTAATAATTCACATTCGTAGGTTGTTGAGGCTAATAATTCACATTCTTAGGTTGTTAAGCCTAATAATTCTCATTCGTAGATTGTTAAGCCTAATAATTCTCATTCGTAGGTTGTTAAGCCTAATAATTCACATTCGTAGGTTGCTAGGCCTAATAATTCACGTTCTTATGGTTTTCTTAAGCCTAATAATTCACATTCTTATGGTTTTTTAAGCCTAATAATTCACGTTCTTATGGTTTTCTTAAGCCTAATAATTCGCATTCGTTGATTGTTAGTCCTAATAATTCGTACGCTGCTAAGCCGAATAATTAATTTTCCTCTAATATCAGTTTACTAATAAATTATGTAGCTTCTCTAAGACTAATCGGAACTCAGACATAAGTTATTTAAATTTAAATAACAACTCTACGTAATAAATTTTATTTTAGAACAAGTAAAATATCAGATTTCAATTATGTAACTCCGCAAGAAATGTAATTGAAGAAGGTTTATAGTTTCGTGTTTCTTTGTCCCTTTGCGAGTCGAGTTTCCTTAATCGATTGGGATTTTGAAAATTAATGGTTTTGAATTGGGGCGTCGCTTTACTCGCGATCCCTAGCTATTGTTCCGCTTTTGATACAATTGAAACGGGGCTGCAGCGTGCGCAACGCTCTGTACTCGGTTGACTTCTAATTACCCCAGTCTTGTACGCTTCGAAATTGAATACCGGTATCCTAATGGCGGAGCCCATCAGTGCATTTATTTGATGAACTAGTGAAACCGTCCAACCGCCCCCACACTATACGCCTATGTATATATACTAATTATTAGACTGATATCCCAATTGGGCCTTATACAGTTCGATAATGGAATCGTAGCAGTCAAATCATTAGCAAAAGCTATATTATACATACGTAATATGATTTTAGCTCTTGGTCAAAGTGTAAAGATAATCTGACGTATTATCTACTGTTTTGGTGTTCGCGCGGAGAGATCAGATAAAGGATTAGGCCTAAATTTGATTGGATTTTAACCCGTAAAAGGTTATATAGATGCTGAAATGAATCATACCATAGCTCAGAAATAATCTAAGACAGATAGTATAGCTCAAAATTGTACTAAAACACATGAAAACTAATGGAAAAATTTAACTTTATTATAATTACTGTAGAATAACCCATAATTGATGTTATTATTTTTCGAATAGGGCTCGCCAGACTTTTAGCAATGGCAGTCGACTTTACGATTTCAATTTTTCTTGCTAGAGCTCGGGGTTTTTTAACTAGATATTTGTAATTATTTATTCACAATTTGAAATTATCCCCGTGAAGTCTATAGCTACGGTCACACTATCATTTTTTAATCGATTTGAAATGGTAAAATCAAGCCGATATTCAAATCGCCAGGAACATTTTTAAGCGTCAGGTGCTCACTCACTATCTTTATAAATCGATTTATTGTAGCTTCGTCAATCGGTTGTTGAAACCGAATCAGTATGAAACTTTTTTCGAGAAACCGCGTGGCCCGCCTAAATTCCCTCTCTCCCGACTCAAAATATCGATGAAAAGTTCAAATCACTCGAGACAGACAGGGTTGATGACTTTTTTGGCTAGTTTTAAGTGATGAGCTAGTACGTTTACCTGGCTCTTTGCTGATAGTATTAAGCTACGGGGCATAGTTATTTATGGAATGAAGTGATAGACTTTTGTATATATAGATATATATATATGTAAAAATTAAGATCGAAAAAAATTCTTCCTTGGGTTGATTAGTGAGTTTTATTGACATAATAATTAGTATAAATCCTTTCTCGACTGACTAATTAGGTGAGGAGATTGGGGCGCGCGGGTGGAGGAGCCTTCATTTTCGTTAATTATATAAGCGCGTCTTGAAAAATGAACTTAACCTATCCCTACATATAGTCGGAGAATTCAGCGCGCACTACGATTTTAGGTTTCACTTAATATCTTTGAGCGTACGGTTTTGTTCTATTTTAGCCTTGTACGTACTGAAATATCAAATAGATTCTTGACTGCAGGTTCGAACGGAAAAGAAAATGTCATTTATTAAAGGACACGTTTCCTCAAAACGTTCTGAAGACTCAATTTCAGGCTAGGTTCGCATTAAACACTTTGAAATTGTTTTTAAACTGTTTTTAATGTTGAAATCAAATTATTATTTTTAGTCGAAAGACCTCAATAAATGAACCCCTAATAATTTCGCAGTTGACCTTCCCAAAACGATTCAAAATGATTTTACATAATTTAGTATGAACGTGGCAGAAAGGGAGGGAAGAGAAATGTTAAAGGGAAACTAGGAGCTAAAAATTGAACAGCTTTTGAATTTATTTTCGGAATAACCATGCCAAAAAACGTATTCGAGAATTTTTTTCGTAAATTTTTAGACACGTTTTTGGTGTTTGAAATAATTTCTGAAGATTGGTAAAATTTGAAATAAAAAAAGTAATTATAAAATCGGGCCAATCATATCATTTCAGCCTTCAACAGCGCTTGTAATGTATTAACATTAAAAGAGTAAAAGTCTAGTAACCCTTTAGGGCGCGAGCAAAAGATTTGATAAGCATTAACGTATACATTTTACCAAGAAGGATCAGATAAGGAGAGGAAAAGTGGGAACGGCGCGGCTCCTACTGCGTCGGCATAAACTCCCACTCTGGGAGAACGGGGGACAGACGGGGGTGGAAATGCTTCGTGGTAAATTGTTGTCACGTGGGTAAAACGAATCCTTTATGAGACGCGCTAGCTAGCGACCACGTGACAACAGTTTACCTCGAGAATTTCCTATCCCCCCTTTCCACCCGAGTGGGAGGTTGGCTCTTCTCTCTCTAACTCAACGCAGCCCCACTTTTCCTCTCCTTATCTTGATTTTACTAACCAATAGCGGTGCCAATAATATTTGATATGTTAACTAGCCAGTCTCGCGTGCATGTTTGAATTGAGTAGCTTTCCGCTGAACTCTTGACGATAATTCGAATAGTAGACTTATATATATATATATGATTCGATTGTTCAGACTGCGCTGCTACTTTTTTTCTTTCGTTTAGTAAAAGGACGGCTTAATTACGTTAAATAATGAAGTACAATAAGTAACCGACGTGTAAGAAAAAAGATTGAACCAACTCGTCCACACCCAATCCCTTAAATAACGGGGCGAGCCAATGATAATGTTGATTTTATAAGTTTGAAAACGTTCCTCCGAGTCTTCTGATTTTTTTGCTCAATTTTCTGTCGAAAAATAATCTATACTACATGAGGGGGATATCGATTTTAAAATACATGAGATGGTGACTCCAGTAAAGCTATTAAGCAACGTTTATCTTTCGTATGAAATACACTGACGCCTGTAGAAATGTTCCAACAGCCGCACTTCGGTGCTCGGGATAAAGCCGACAATCAGGGTGAAATTCTTTCCTATTATAGGAACCACTAAATCCAGCCGATATCATACGAATGATCAAAAATTACTTCAGATTAAAAAATTACAAAATTCATCCTTAATCGTTGCACTTCATTGCTTAATTTTCTTAAAGGGAGAAAACAAAAAGTCATTTTTATCGATTCCTTGTTGTTTAAATAGGCCTAATCCACTAGTGAAAAAGTTTACAAAACAAATATTAAACTAGAAATAAATTTAAAACTTACCCGGAAAATAGGCTTAACGGGATTCATGGAGATCCTGATTTCCTCGCGTATAAGGTGTAGCGACCAATCGAACGCGGTTGTGAGTCTCGTAGAGATCTCGCGTGAACGATGGGCCTTTGCATATTGGTCGCTAGATCTTACACGGAGGCAATTCAGGATCTCCAAGAATCCCGCTAAGCCTTTTTTCCGGGTAAGTTTTAAATTCATTTCTAGTTTAATATGTGTTTTGTAAACTTTTTATTGGTGGATTAGGCCTATTTAAACCATAAAGAATCAATAAAAAATCACTTGTTGTTAGGTTGCATTCTCCCTTTAAAGGAAGGGTGTAAAGGAAATTTAAGTCCGCACGATTGTGAAAATAATAAAGAACCAGATGTAACGCGATTCAAAAACCGAGGGTGGGTCATCTTTTGATTGGAGGGAGGTTCTATTTTTAGTTAAATACCAAAATTAGATGATTTCTGATTTTTTTATTCAGTTTAGAAACACATCCTGAATGTTTTATTTCTCGAACGTGTTTTATTTTTAGAATTATAATATACATTTGGAAACAAATCTGTAAAATTTCCAATCAGATGAAATACATTCCCACATCACTTATCCAAATATAATATGGATTTAATCAACAATGAAACACACTTCTAGTACATTTCACCCCTATCAAATGCTCGCCAATAATTATAGCACTCAATAAATGGTCGCTAAGCCTTTTTTTCTTCGGTTTTTTTCCCTCAGTCGCTATCAGAAACCCTTTTTTGATTTTATTTCCTTCTCCGAGTCCTTATATAGATATATATATTGGTGGTATACGCTCTTTGGTCCGTCCTTATGTCCTTGATGGGCACTGACCTTTCATTCTAACCCTTTTTCCTCCTCCTAATTTCGTTTCGATACCTCTCTCTCTCTTGATACGTTCAGGAAATCCTTGGGTCTGTGACGGTATGTTGACCCATACTCTTCACGATTTGGACACCCGGTTAATTCAAGTGGACGGTCGACCTACGTGCGGTCTTGGACCAGATGGTTTTTGAAGTTAATTATACGCCTATACGTATAGTGATGTAGTATATATAATTATAAAAGAACTAACTGTAGTTTGTGGTGAACATAAACTCCTTTTTTTTGTCAAAATATATCGCGTATATATATATATATAAAAAAAATTCAAAACTAACAAATACCCACGAAACTTTTTAACATAATTATCGGGGTATAATAAATGGTTTAAAAAACACAAAAATGATGAGGACATCATTACAAAAACCGAACCAAAATAATGTATGCCATCATTATATCGTCGTCGAGAGATCGTGAAGGTTCCAAAAGACAGTGCTATTACTCCCATAAATGACTATATCTAATTGACCTTTAACCCTCACTGGGTATTGTCAATATCCCAAAATACTATGTCCCGCCTCTAATTATTGTTAAGCTAATTATTAAATATTTGAGGAGTTTAACCAAGATTTTAAGATTACGTACCTTATTACAGCCTTTGGTAATGCTAAATACGTACTCAGTTACGTAATCACTTTAGTACAGTTAAAGCTAGGGACTTGAACACTGATTACGTGGAAAATATTTTGTGTTTTCAACATTAATTTGTTTTTAATATTTTGTTAGCACGTACAAAGCTAGGCTACACGTTATCTCCTTGATTTCTTTACTCAGATGTAAAGGGAGCCTATTGCTTTGATGTGCTATGAAGTTAAGGTGGAATAGACAATGTCAAAGTCGAAACGTACGATTTTTAATCTTTTTTCAAACTGTTTTAAAATAATGCTGTCATTCCAAATGGTTTCAAAGTTTATGATTAACAAGGATTTAAGTTTCAATTTTGATTAAATTATTGAATGTGTTTTAATGATGTGTTTGAATTAAGTTTGTTGGTAGTTTTTAAAATGATACAAATTTGGTCAAAATCGGTCGGTAAATGAAGAAGTTGGAATTGTTAGAAATTGCTTCCAAAGAAAATTAAGCGATATGGTTTATATTAGCTGATTAATTTCATTTCTTTTACCTTTATTTAAATTAACAGTTATTTCAAATCAAATTCAATTCTGACGTCATGAAATATTTTCCAAGAATGAAATTCAAAACTTATTTATCGACAGATTTTGACGTAGTTTGTATAATTTTAAAGCTCTTAATGAGATAAAAAATTACGAATATGGAATCTAATTTACCGTGAAAGGAAAAAAAAACCAAATATCAGAACTGTGAATACAAAAAGTTCAAAATTTAACATAAATGGTTTTCGCGTTAAGAAGAAAGTCATCTCCGTAAAATTTTCACTACATAGGTCGTAAACGATGAAATTTGGTGAAAATTCCGACTCTTTTCTTATCCAACAGCCAGTTTATATGACCGGACATGTTCTTAATACGGATATACCCGAGTGATCCAGTAAAAAAAGAAGGGGAACAAAAAAAAAAAAAAAAAAAAAAAAAAAAAAAAAAAATCCAAAAGAAAAACTAAAAAGAAAACCTTTGGGAGGTTTTTCTATAAGACGAAACCCAAAATTTATTGAGATTCGGATCATTTCTTTTCGCCTCTCTAACCCAGCTGCTTTTCTCTCTTCGTTCTCTGACTTTTTAAGAGATCTTTTTCATCCCCATCCCCACCCACACCTAGTTCTCTTTCCTTTCACCCACTTTTTCTCCGTGTTCCGTTAAAGTACAAGTCTAATAAATATTGCTTTTATCCAACAAATGTAAGACCAGTGTCGTATATTTAGCTACAAAATAAATCTAATTTCGTTAAAATCCGTCTATAATTAACAAAGAAACCAATTTTTTAAAATCATGATTTGAATAATGACGTCACGATGAAGTTTTAGTTGAAACTAAGTTGGATCGCATTGTATTATTAGATATGCGCTGGGATAATAAACCTAATTTTAAATTCAAAGGTCGTATTCTTTCAATACTTCACACTACATTCAGACCAGAGACGTTGAAACCATGTTTAATATTCTAATTAATTTTTAAAGCTGACAATTACATTTTTTTTTGGCAAAAGATCTCTTCAATTGACCACAAAATTTTACAATTTTAAATTTACAAAGCGGTTAAAAACGGTTTAAAAGTATTTAGTGCGAACGCGGCTATACTGACGTCATAAAACGAATTATAAATTAATAACTTTTTAAATTACGGACCGATTTTAACGTAATCGGTTTTATTTCGAAGCTCTTTTTGAAGTCTATTATCTGATATACGTATATTTATAAGACTTTCACTTCAACCCTATCGAAATGCTTCGACTATTTTTATCAACCGCACGGAAAAAGTTTAGGGTCCCCGCGAGCGTAGTTACAACCAGTTTCAGTTTTCAGCACCTTTAAATCTATTATTTTCCGCCATTTTCCGTGATTGTTTTTCAATAGAGATAGAAGGGAGGAAATACCTTTAATCGCGTTGCAAACTCCATTTGTTTCTGACTATAGAATAGGACGATGGCGAAGAAGAAATGAAAGAAAGAATTATTACGCTTTATAGTTCGTATCAAACCGAGTTTTCAGTATATTCAATGTTAATGCCCTTTTAAATTGATGTTTTAATATATTAGAGGAATGTTGGAGATCCGGTTTATGCCAATTGCATATTCAGATTCATTTAAATTTTCTAGTCTCGCTTCTCGGGTTTCGTGGAAATTTTTATTCCCATTTCAACTTTGATGGGGGATGTGGGGGAAAGACGCGATTCTAGCCCGACCGCCGCACGTTTTTGGATCGTGACCTTTTTCCAAGTCTTTAGAATCTTCCTTTTATTTTAAGTAACGCGAAACGATCCAATTTATTGACGTGAAACCACGCAACCGCCTCAAAGATGGAGATTTGATTTTTTTTTAATTTTAACCTAGGTGGCAAAATGATTAGACAAATTTGAAACACTTGCACTCCGATATCTTTTCGGTAATTGGTCGGATCAATTTTCTTAAACCAATAAAGGGTCAAAGGTCAGAAATTTTTAGAGGGAGATTAAAGTAGTACAGATATTAGAGCAAGGACGAAATCTTCTCGGTAATTGGTCGGATCAATTTTCTTTAACCAATAAAAGGTCACAGGTCAAAAAATGTTTTAGAGGCAGATTAAACTAGTACAGATATTAGAGCAAAGAATGATTTACGGAACAAGAGAATTGGGATGTAGTGACCTCAACGGATTTCATCAACTACCTAAACTTCTCTCTACCAAGTTATTTCACACCCTTTTAAACTTTTAAAGCTAACGTGACAGCAAATCGAAACCGAAAAAGCATTGCGCAGTTTAAGTAAGGTCATCATTGCCCCCTGCCTCTTATAAACCCATAGTTTTCCAGATTTTTCTCGCCAATTGACCGATTTCAGAGCTCATTTAGACCAAATTTCAGTTCAGGACACGCCTACCTGTGCACACGTCTTTGCAAATAAGTCAAATAACCGGGTCTATTAAAATTAGCTCACAAATCTTAAAAATGATCTTTTGCTTGTGTTTGTTTTGTCCTGATATGCTTCTTAAGTTGCCTGTATTCTCTGCAGGCGAGCGAAAAACAAATAATTATTATTATTTATAATAATTATTTTTAATTAGGACAATTAAGTAAGCGTTAAACACTTCAATTAATATTAAGACCGCAAAATTCTTGGTCTTAATTGTTTCCACTCTCTCGGTTTTAAATTTGATACGTTTTAAAAATTAATTATCCTTAGTCCTGGGGATAGAAACACAAAGACGTCTTTGTCATTTTATCGGGAAATTCTTAACGCCTTCTTAACCATCACGTGATGAAAACGTTTTTGAAACGTGCGTATACATCATGCAACCCCGGTTTAAAATCACGTGCGTATCAAACACGTGTCTCTCTCTTTGATAGGAATTCCCACGTTGTGTCTGGATGGTTTCAATTGTACTTAACAGCAAGTTAATCTATCATTATGTAAAAAACTAAATCTTATATAGGGATCACGGTATCACGTTCTGTTATAAGTTTAAATCATGATGTAATTCAATCTGTCTCGGAAGAGTCACGTCGCTCGCGCGTGAAATACACGTGCTCGCTTATATAGAGTTATTTGCTGCCACGTGATTATATATACCCCTACATGTGGTCTCTTATTCTTCTTATTCAATTGACGTATGAAATTCACGTGCCCGGTTATGTCTTGGTTATGTAGAATAGATTTATTTCCACGTGTTCTCCCGCCTTTTTACTCAATTGGCGAATGAAATACACGTGTTATTTTTTTTTAAGTTCTGCCAAGTAGGTTATTATGTCCACCCACGTTAGGGATACGCCACTTAAAAATCTTTTAAACACTACAACGAAGCTTTTTTTTTATTGAAATTGAATGTAATATTGTAATAGAAGACTCCTCCTAGGGTTTTTAAGGGTCAAGTTTTATTTAATTACAGTATTGAAATTGAAAGAATGTTTTCTTGGAAGACAGTTTAATTTTAAATATAATAATTATATATTTGGAAAGCTAGACGGTTTAATTTGTGGTCACCCTTTAATTAAATGCACAGCCATGGTTAATATAATTATGATTAAATTTAATCGTTAATTAAACGTTTTTGATTAGGATTAGGTTAAATTAAATCGATTAATTTGATTAAATTCGATTATGTGTAAATTAATTATTCACAATTAATGGTTTATAGACCAGTTTTCCCAGATTTTGGGTAGCATTTCGTATAAACTAATTTACATTTGTTAGAAGTGACGTGCATTTTCATCGGAAGACATAATAATTTCAAAATTCTAGACAAAATAATTTCAAAATTCTAGACAAAATAATTTCAAAATTCTAGACAAAATATTTTCAAAATTCTAGACAAAATAATTTCAAAATTCTAGACAAAATAATTTCAAAATTCTAGACAAAATAATTTCAAAATTCTAGACATAATAATTTCAAAATTCTAGACATAATAATTTCAAAATTCTAGACATAATAATTTCAAAATTCTAGACATAACCATTTCAAAATTCTAGACATAATCATTTCAAAATTCTAGACTTAATCATTTCAAAATTCTAGACTTAATAATTTCAAAATTCTAGACTTAATAATTTCAAAATTCTAGACATAATAATTTCAAAATTCTAGACATAATAATTTCAAAATTCTAGACTTAATAATTTCAAAATTCTAGACTTAATAATTTCAAAATTCTAGACATAATAATTTCAAAATTCTAGACTTAATAATTTCAAAATTCTAGACTTAATAATTTCAAAATTCTAGACTTAATAATTTCAAAATTCTAGACTTAATAATTTCAAAATTCTAGACTTAATAATTTCAAAATTCTAGACATTAATAATTTCAAAATTCTAGACATTAATAATTTCAAAATTCTAGACATTAATAATTTCAAAATTCTAGACATTAATAATTTCAAAATTCTAGACATAATAATTTCAAAATTCTAGACATAATAATTTCAAAATTCTAGACTTAATAATTTCAAAATTCTAGACTTAATAATTTCAAAATTCTAGACATAATAATTTCAAAATTCTAGACTTAATAATTTCAAAATTCTAGACTTAATAATTTCAAAATTCTAGACTTAATAATTTCAAAATTCTAGACTTAATAATTTCAAAATTCTAGACTTAATAATTTCAAAATTCTAGACATTAATAATTTCAAAATTCTAGACATTAATAATTTCAAAATTCTAGACATTAATAATTTCAAAATTCTAGACATTAATAATTTCAAAATTCTAGACATAATAATTTCAAAATTCTAGACTTAATAATTTAAAAATTCTAGACTTAATAATTTCAAAATTCTAGACTTAATAATTTCAAAATTCTAGACTTAATAATTTCAAAATTCTAGACTTAATAATTTCAAAATTCTAGACTTAATAATTTCAAAATTCTAGACTTAATAATTTCAAAATTCTAGACATAATAATTTCAAAATTCTAGACATAATAATTTCAAAATTCTAGACATAATAATTTCAAAATTCTAGACTTAATAATTTCAAAATTCTAGACATTAATAATTTCAAAATTCTAGACATAATAATTTCAAAATTCTAGACTTAATAATTTTTAAAATAAAGTTTAAAGATTTCTTTGATACAACCTAAGAAAATATGTAATTTATTAGAAAGTCCCATCTTTTTTTAATACAAATACCGGTACATTCTAAAACTACATTATAGTCTAGACCTTCTGTAGACAACAAATCTGTAGCTGATATAAAAATCTATAAAAAGGACCAAAAATTAAAATTTAATATTATTTTTGTTTTATTTGAAGTTTTGGATTATTTTTAACAAAAAAAAAAATAAAAATAACAATACTGATATAAATGGTAACCTTCTTAGAGTACTACATACTGTAAAACATACTGATATTCTTTAGACAAGATTCTAGTACTAATATTGAACCATTCCAAAACGCAAACAGAGTATAGTGTAACTTGCTGTATAACAAATGGAAATTTCAAACACACAAAAAAAAAAAAAAAAAAAAAAAAAAAACTATATACTTTTCGAAAAATTGGGGATTTTCTTTCAAGAAATCTAATTTTATTGCTTTGCACCGTGTACAAAACTAACCTCTCAGCTTTCCCAATTTTAATAAATGATAAAGTTTACCTTTGTTAGTACTGAAAACTGATCCTGGTTTTTTTTTACAATAGTATTTTATAGTTTTTTAACGGTCTTATAAGATACTGATACGGTCTTATAAGATACTGATTTTTACATAAAAATCTTTGTTTTCTTATCTTAAAGTTACAACCCTTCTCAGGTTGAAATGTCCTATATAAATTCATTTTTTTTTTTTTTTTTTTTTTTTACCATAACTTTTCCTGTGACAAATGTTTCTTCGATATCTGCTGTTAGGTTTCTTCGCTACATCTTAAAGTGATACTGTCACTGAATCTATAAATGGAAATTGAGTAACATTTTCAGAAAAATCGTTAAAAAACGATTCAAAATATATATAATATATGTCATAGAAAAAATTATCACAACATTAAAAATACATATTTTATAATCGCCATTTTCGAAATTTTTAAAATAAAAACCACGTCATCACTATGGTCACGTGGCTATTGTAGAGCTTACAGTTGATTCTCGCGGGTTCTGCCACATGATAGGTAGCTTTCGCCCTCTCATTTTCGTAATAGTATTTAATCCAGGTAGTCCTACCTTTCGTAAAAAAAATTATTGTTAATTACGTGTCAGAAATAAAATACGTCATATATCGGAAAACAATTTTGAATATGGCGTTTTAATAATATGATAAAACTAAAAATATCATTGAAAACAATGGTGACAGCATCACTTCAAGTCAGTTTAAACTGTCAGTACTTACAAAGCTACGTACCCGTCTATCTCTAATAAATCATATCAAAGATAATGATTGCACAAACTGACAATTGAAATTGACTCTTCTAGAACTTTTCAAGTAATCCTTGCATTGTAAAGAAACTTAAGGCGGATTATTTCCCGATATAAATCTCATAGTGATGAAAGTAGTAGTAGCTTTTCTTCAATAATTTTAAAGATTAGTATCGACCGCGGCTAAAGCCAGGACCAAATGTGATTCATAATACAACTGTTCCTGCTTAAGACTGTGGTTTATTCTTAGGTTGAAAATTAGTACATAAGAGCCGCGTTCACACCACAGACTTTGAAACCGTTTTAAACCGTTTTGTAAAGATCAAATTATAAAATTTTGGGGTTACACGTGTAGACCTTTGATCAAGAAACCAAATTAATATCTAAAGAAGTCGATTTGAAGACTCGAAACCGTTTGAAATCGGTTCCAAAGTGTCAAGTGTGAACGTAGATTTTTATTTTTTCTTTTACTTATCGACCACTGTCAAAACCGGATATAAATTGGATATAAAAATGCCTTGATCCTACCTATTACTCTGGTCTACTCTCCCCTTGATAATTTTACAATATAAACCCTTCGTATATGTGTATTTCTTTTGGATTTTTATACGTGGTTCGCGTGGCATTAAGTCCGTAGAGAAATGGCCAAGGAATAAGAAAAAAAAAAAATCATTTTGATTGATTCTAGCGCCGAGTAACGCTCGGAAATGATTGAAACTATTCCCTTCTGCCCCCGTGTTCGCTCTCGCTCTATATATTTCATAGAAAGAAGCGTGACCCAGTGTAGTTCTGGCGCGCCCTAGGGTCCTCTGATATGGGGTCTTCCATATTTCTCAACAAAATAGAGCGAAATTTTTATCGAATGTGACACTTTCGTGTTTTTTGACAAATTTTCTTCTTATTTTTTTTATTTTATTTTTCACTGCGTGTTATTTTCAATTTGAAATGTGAAAGTCACTTGAAATTCAAAAATTACGTATCTACGATTTTATTTCGATTTGAGAAAGAAATTTATCGTTTTTAAATTAAATTTTAATTCATTTTTTAGTCAAATTAATTAAAAAACAAAAAATCATTAAATTTTCCACTTTTAATTTTAAATTCCTTCAAAAAGCAATTAGTCTATTCAAAATTATGAAAATTTACATATTAATATCAAATTCCTATCTATAATTTTTATAAAAAAATTAGTCTAGCATGATCAAATAAATTATGAAAATTTGCATATTAATTTCAAATTTAATATATGCATAAATGTTTAATTTTAAACATTTTTTGATTAAATAAATCATAAAAATTCCCATAATAATTTTAAATTTCCTATAATTGTCTAATTTTAATAGAATTGAAGTTTATACTAAATTAATAATAAAATATCATGAAATTTTAATGATTTTAATATAAAGTTCTAATAGCTGTCTAATTTCCAATTTAATTTTATTATATTAAACGATAAATTACTAAGAATTTTCATAATACGCAATTTGAGATACATTATTTTTGCTTGCAAGTGACCAAAAATTCCAAATTTTTGGTGGTTTTTGGGGCCATTGTCCCGACTCTTTTTGATACAAGTATTTAATATCTGACAGAACTGAACGTTATAAATTGGTGGTTAACGTATTTTGTATTAAATAAGCTTATTAATCTTATTAATTATTACTATCATGATGACGTCAATTTAATAATTAGTACATTTACTATAAGGACTAAATGAACAATTTAGTACTCGATGGCTCGAAAAAATATAAAATATTTAATTAATTTTTAATTATTAGTGCTTATTTTATAATAAAGTGCTATTTTAGTATTGAAATCAACCATTTTTTTAAATATTACTAGTAGACAAATCATTTGTACTCCTATTAAATTAATAGTGTTTAATAACATGTTATTAAACCTGAGATAAACGAAATATTAATTATCATCGTAATTAAAATTAAGATTAAAATCGTTAAATATAATATTTGTTTTAAAATATAAAAACATGTTTAAAAAACTTTTTAAATATATAAATTTATTCAAATTTATTCCAATTAGTTTAAATTTAAAATAATTATAAAATTAAATATTAAAATTTCAAGAATTAGTCATTATGATTATTTTTTGAACATTTTAATCTTCAAATTAAATTTGATTTTAATATATTAATATTTATTTACCGTTAAAAATAATATTTACTAAAATCATGCTTCAAGTTTACAACAAGGCACATTATGATTAGTATGTGGTTCTGAAAGTTTTGTCGTCAGAGCTTTCGTCCGAGGAGAGAGGAAAAAATCGGTAGAAATAAAGAATTCTAAATTGCCCTCTCTAGCGGTTGAGATTGGAACTAACTAGGCGGTGCTAATATTGCGCCGAACCTTCTAGACGTTTACGGGGGTGAAAATGTATCGACGGAAAACAACTCTCCCCCCTCTCTCTCTCGCGAAACGAAGGAGCGTGTCTCGCCCGGCCGTCGCGATTTCGAGTCTGATTACTTTAGAAAGAATATACTGGGCCTTATCCGCCTTTCTGGACAAATTTCGGTATACTTAGGGTGAAACCATGGACTGAGAGAATTTAACTCACTTCATTGTCACCCACAAACTTGAAGGATGATTTACTTGTGCTAAGCCTAAATATTTTATTTAATATCTGTATTTGATTTGTCTACTATAATTAAGCGGTACTATTTTTTACTAACTCTTGTAAATAATCTGCGTGTGTTTTATAACTAAATATATTAATTATTATTATATATATATATAACTTGTCCATTTCGAACTACATATGTATAAAAAAAATTGATCCATATAATATTATGTCGGAAATTTGGGATATTACAATGACTTGCTATAGTCTTATCTATTTCCTGAATGAAAAACAAATGTGTATATTTTTAGTCGTTTATTATCAAACTAAAACTATAATGAATGCGTATTAAATTTCTATCATAAAATCTGAAGGATAGAACCTCTTTCTTTATGTTAGTAGGATTGGTAAATCAAAAATAAGAGATATGAAAATGAAATTGCATCGTTTTCCGAAACTAGATACAATTTTAGTTCCGTAATGGTTATCATTTTATTATTAGTTTAGTAACGTCTTTAAAGGGTTGATGTAAAGCGATTTATCTTTAAAGGGAAGGTGAAGGGGAAAATCAAGTTTTTTATTTTTTATTCTTCTATTAAAAATAAGATTCATTCGCGTCTCTGAATCCTCCAAAATTAAAAGGAGAACTAATCAAAAGACTCCACACATTTGGCTGTTGTAGTCACGTGATTGCGCGCGTGAAAATAAGCGTTCAAAGCGTGTGACGCAACACGTGTAGCTGGGATATTACTAAAAGAAAGGTAGAGTGTCTTTTGATTAGTCATCCTTTTAATTCTATGCCAAAATCAGGTTTCCGGTTTTTTGGACAATTCAGAGACACTTTCTGAATGTTTTCCTAAGCACAGTACGTGTCTTATTCTTAGGAGAATCGATAAAAAAAATTACAAAATTCTCCTTTTCACCCTTCCTTTAACATTTAAATACCCATTAATTTGAGTTCGTTAATCTTAGTGACGATGTTTCAAATTATGTATAATCATTCTGTTTCAAATCAGGCTTAGTGATTCGACTTTTCAAATTAGGCTTAGTGATTCGACTTTTCAAATTAGGCTTAGCAAGTCCTTTTACAATTAGGCTTAGCGAGTTCTTTTAAAATTCGGCTTAGCGAGTCCTTTTAAAATTAGGCTTAGCGAGTCCTTTTAAAATTAGGCTTAGCGAGTCCTTTTAAAATTAGGCTTAGCGAGTCCTTTTACAATTAGGCTTAGCGAGTCCTTTTAAAAATTAGGCTTAGCGAGTCCTTTTAAAAATTAGGCTTAGCGAGTCCTTTTAAAAATTAGGCTTAGCGAGTCCTTTTAAAAATTAGGCTTAGCGAGTCCTTTTAAAAATTAGGCTTAGCGAGTCCTTTTAAAAATTAGGCTTAGCGAGTCCTTTTAAAAATTAGGCTTAGCGAGTCCTTTTAAAAATTAGGCTTAGCGAGTCCTTTTAAAAATTAGGCTTAGCGAGTCCTTTTAAAAATTAGGCTTAGCGAGTCCTTTTAAAAATTAGGCTTAGCGAGTCCTTTTAAAAATTAGGCTTAGCGAGTCCTTTTAAAAATTAGGCTTAGCGAGTCCTTTATAATTAGGATTAGCGAATCCTTTTAAAATTAGGCTTAGCGAGTCCTTTTAAAATAAGTCTTAATGAGTCTATTTCAAAAGGGGTTTAGTGAGGCTATTTTAAATTAGGCTTAGGGAGTCTATCTCAAATAAGGCTTTTTTTCAAAATAGACTTAGCGAGTCTGTTTTTCAAATTAGGCTTAGTAAATCTTTTTGAAACTAGCTAGGCTTAGTGAGTCGGAGATACTAAAATTAAACTCGGTTAAAATAATAACCTTTGAACTTTGGTTGCAAAACGTTGCAAAATTTGTTGGTAACCCTTCATAAATAATCTGAATAAAATAACCGCGATTCACGTGTCCCTTTTTGAAACAGTATCAAACACGATCGAAACTGCAGCTCATTAATGAACTAAATCACGCAATATTTCGTTTTTAGCGGTAATTTTGACCCATGGTTGTTCTTTAAAGTTCAACCCTCGAAACTACCCTGAACCAAATACAAAAAACCCAAACCCAGAGTATAGTATGGAAATTACCAAATCTAACAAATCACCCGTTTTTGTATTAAAACAAAAAACAAAAAAAAAACAAAAAAATAAATAAATACAAATATTGTTGTTATTTATAAACGATAAAAAAATCTTAAAAATACCAAAAAAATGAATTTGTAAAATGTATAACACTAGTCATGGTTCCGAGTAGATACAATTATTAATAAAACGAAAAACTTTAATGGTTTTTATTTTAATTTTTAGCGCAAATTCAGTCTTAAAGGGAAACTTGGGGCTAAAAATGGAATAGCTTTTGAATTTATTTTCGAAATCACCATGCCTAGAATTTTCAAACAATTTTTAAACACGTTTTTGGTGTAAAATGTCTATAAAAGTAAATATAAATTCGGACCAAGCCTTCAACAGTGCTTGTAATGTCCTAAAAAAGAATTGGCCGGCGTTTGCTGCCTATACCTTGAGAAATAAATTTAAACACCCAAAACGTGTCTAAAAATTCTGAAAAAAAACTTTTGGCAGGGTGATTCCGAAAATATGTTAAAAAACTGTTCCATTTTAGCTCAAAGGTTCCCTTCAAAATATTTTTTGGTCAAACAAATTAATTATTTCTAACATTAGTTTGCCCAAAATACTATGGGACGTTTGGGTTCTTCTTTAATTACCAATTCACGAATCGCAGCTGGCGCTTATCGATCAAATATTTTTTATTTCATCTTACCTTTATTTTTAATTATAACTGTTTTAATTTCTATTCAAAATTAGTTGTCAAAACGATTGGAGCTAAGGCGGATTGATAAACAATGCTAAACACTGTAGAGATTAAAGTAGTAGTATTCAACTTAACTTGGAAAGGAGTTCATCATTCATCATTCAGATTTGTTTCTTAAATACAAATATTTCTGATGGCGAGAATTTGAAATTTTGACAAACTATTTTTATTGTATACGACGTTTAATGTTGTGTATTATTCCGCCATAGTAAATGGTACAGTTTATAAAGTTCGCAAAGAGTAGAGAATTTTTTGGCAACTTTCCTATCTGGTTTACATTTTTTAATTCTTTTTTTGTTCGTATTTTTAATCTTGATATAGGCGAATGAAGGATGCATTAATCTTAATTTTACCCCCCCCCCCAACACACACACACACATACTTTCTGCTCTCGTCTGCTCGTTATAGGCCCCATATAACTAAACTATCTGCCACAGTAATTTGAATTTTATCCTACTTTAGCTATTATCATCGGGGCCATTTTATTTAGGCCACGGATGAATGCCAAATTAACGATTTTTCCTACCAGTGGACGGTAATGGTAGAAGGTTTTTAAACAACGGAGTTTTTTGACCAAGGCTTAGTACCGAGGCTTCGATACCCATTAATAGAACGGATTTTGAAAGTTGATTACGCTTGACCTATAAAAAAAAAAATTCAAGGAATATGGTAGACAATTTTTTTAAACAGATAATTATGCAACCTAATTATGCAATCGATTCTTCATCGTTTAAATAAGCCTAATTCACCAGTAAAAAAATATTACAAACTAGAAATCAATTTAAAACTTAGGAAAATAGGCTTAGCTGAATTCATGTAGATCCTGGATTTCCTCGCATTGATGGATCAGCGACGAATTGAATGTTATTGAAATTCTCATGGAGATCTTGCCTTAAGAACCAGTCTTTGTTCATTGGTCGATGGCCTTTCAATACGAAGAAATTCAAGATATACATGAATCTAGCTAAGCCTATTTTCCGGGTAAGTTTTAAATTTATTTCTAGTTCAATATTTGTTTATAAATTGTTTTATTGGCGGATTATTACTATTTAAACGATAAGGAATCGATAAAAAATTAACTTGTTGTTTGGTTTCATTCTACCTTTAAAGTAATTCCAAATTTATTCAAAAATAACTTGTTTCATGAGTTTGAAATCTTAAAAATGAATTGTTTTAAGGAGTACACGATCTTTGAGTATTAATACATCATATAATTAATAAATAAACTAGATATTAGAATTGTTGTGTATATTTTAAAATTATTTTATATATAAGAAAATGATGCATATTATTATATTCATACTATAGGCCTAATGGAATCAGGAGAACTTTCAACCATCAATTATTATGTCTCTACCTACGTCAAGGATATTTTCTACGAAAGTTCATGCAAATACCAAGTAAGTTTATTTTATTATTTTTTACTAATCAAAATTCTAACTAAATTTATGGTGGCTTCAAAACGAACCCTGCTCCATATTAAACGTATATTTTTGATTAATTATACAAAAATGCCACAATATGGTATAGATTAACTCCAAGTCGGATTACAACCATAAATATAATAAGTTTAATTAACGTACATATGTTCTGACGTACAAATTCGCAATAGAATTTTAATCACTTGGAATATGTTATGAATTTGTGCTTTAGAAGTTTAGGCTCGTGTTTGTAGAAGTCGCGTAGGCTGTTTGTAAACTTATGTAGTATATATAGAACTATCTTATAGCAAAAGGCTATTACTTTATTCCATAGAAGTAAACAACGACCCGTAGCTTAATACTATCAGCAAAGGTCCAGGTAAATGTACCAGGAGATTCTGTTTCGAGACACTCTAGCGGCCGCAGTCGCCGTGTAAATAGTGAAATCGGAAGCACCACTCTTTGGAGAGATTTCTGACAATATAGCCAAGCGCGGCCCGCCTAAATTCCGTTCCTTTCTCCAGATTCAAAATATCGAGGAAGAGTCCAAATCATTCGAGGCAGACAGGGGTGATGACTTTTTTGGCTAATTTCAAGCGATGTGCTAATACGTTTTCTGATAGTGTAAAGCTTCGGGGTGTTGTTTACTTTCATGGAATAAAATTATAGACTTTTGCTTATAGAAGTAAGAAAGTTTTTCCGATCGTATTTTTTTGATGGTTGGGTTTCGCTTAAAGTGAGTGGGTTGAGCTTTCATTTTGATGGTTAATCCGATATATCTGGTCAAGGAATCTGCCATCTGGGCTAATGTATCGAAATGGAAACTTCCGCGCCAGTACCATCTCGCATCAGTGACGTCATTATCAGAGATGGTCACTGGATTAGTTTCTTTCGTCCTTTGTATATATCATTGGACATCAGTGCTCAATATAGCTGGTGGTCATTTTCTCTCTCGACCGGAGATTATACTCTATATATTCAGTTAAAATCTTGGAAAGAACCTAAACTGCTATTGAAAAACGGGTTTTTATATGGGAATTAATATACATTCTAAGGTTGAAACTTATCGTATACTGTTTTTATCCCCGCGATTTTACTTTTAGCAATCCCTTCTCTTTTTGCCACGCGGTTTAGAATCGTAAGAGTCCGATCAACTGACTCGAGACAAGTTTTGTTAAAGGGAGAATGCAACCTAAAAACAAGTGATTTTTTTATCGATTCCTTATCGTTTAACTGAAAAAATTTAAAACAAATATTAAACTAGAAATACATTTTAAACTTACCCGGAAAATAGGCTTTGCTGGATTCATGGAGATCACCTGAACTCCCCGTATAAGGACTACCAACCAATGACATTGATCGATGGCTCTTATATGGGTAATGCAGGATCTCCATGATCAATGTCATTGGTCGCTAATCCTTATACGGGAAGTTAAGGACATCTCCATGAATCCAGCTAAGCCTATTTTGATGGTAAATTTATTTCTAGTTTAATATTTGTTTTTAATTTTTTTTACTGTTGGATTAGGCTTATTTAAACAGCAAGGAATCGTTAAAAATCCCTTGTTAGGTTGCATTCTCCCTTTAAGGAAGACTATTGACTTAAATTCTTATAAGACTTACGTATTTGATTATCCCTAGCCTTTCCTTTAAAGTTGGCCTCATCTTTTGCCTTTAAATACTCGCTTAAAGCGGATATACCCTTTTATATATGCGTGTAAGTCAAGTTCGTCAGGAAAAACCAACACTTTCACTATACAGTTAACCGCTTACTACTTTTTTCTCCCGCCCCTAATATACTTTCATTGTTTCTAAAAACTCAGACATATACCTATACCTTTGACGAAAAATCCAATATTACGCTTCATCGTTCATTTCCCCCCTAAGCCTTGATGGGCAGGGGTCAAAGGGAGCGAATGAATCATTTGACCTCTAGTGACCCCGCGAAGGAAAGATGGGTTCTACTCTTAAACAGTCTATAGCTACTTATATAGTGGGTTGGAATTGGGACTGGATGGGTATATTCGAGAGATTGGAAACTTCTGTTAAAGAGTTCGTGGATTACGTGCAGGAATGGGTTTCTGGAAAAGAACCGGAGATTAGTTTGCTTTTTTTTCCCTAAAGTAAAGATAATTATTTCGGTAGACGTATAGTTCAATGATCGTTTATCTAGTACTTTTTCATTCTATTATTTTCCTATTTGATCATTACTTGTTTGAAACTTTATTTAGTTAAATGTAGATTTAGTTAATATTTAGTTAGTTAATCAATTGTCGGCTGTGACATTTGACATATTATGTTATTTTAATTTAATATCCACATATTTATCGATTAAACATCCATTTTTATCGGTTATTATAATAAAACAACCATTTATTTATCGGTACTAATATTTAAACAACAATTTATTTATTGGAACAAATATTAAAACAATAATACAATTATGGCTATATTAAAAAAACATCAACTATACTTTTAATTAAATAATAATTTATCTACAGTACTTTTAATTAAATAATAATTTATCTACAGTACTTTTAATTAAATAATAATTTATCTACAGTACTTTTAATTAAATAATAATTTATCTACAGTACTTTTAATTAAATAATAATTTATCTACAGTACTTTTAATTAAATAATAATTTATCTACAATACTTTTAATTAAATAATAATTTATCTACAGTACTTTTAATTAAATAATAATTTATCTACAGTACTTTTAATTAAATAATAATTTGTCTACAGTACTTTTAATTAAATAATAATTTATCTACAGCACTTTTAATTAAATAATAATTTATCTACAGCACTTTTAATTAAATAATAATTTATCTGCAGTACTTTTGATTAAATAATAATTTATCTACAGTACTTTTAATTAAATAATAATTTATCTGCGGTACTTTTAATTAAATAATAATTTATCTGCGGTACTTTTAATCAAATAATGCTGTATCTACAGTATGTATTTTTAATTAAATACATTCTTACTAATAAAAAACTATCTACATATAATTAAATTATCATTTAAGAGCGTACATGTACGTAATTTAATTTCGAAAACGCGAAGATTTATCTACCTAGGTGAATTTCATTATTTATCTATGTATACTTAAGGTTTTATGTAAACTTATCTATCCATGCTTGAGCATATATTTTCCTTCCTATATATATATTTCACACCTTTTTGTATATGAATAACTGAATAACATCATACATAATTCATAGCCCGGAAATCCAGGAACAACGCGAGCAAAGCGTACACATAAATTAGGCTGTTTACTCCAATCCCTGGCCATCCTTAGAAACCTTCTCTTTCTAGGTTTCTCTCTTCACACGCGAGTTGTCCAGTAAACTGGGTATAAACAAACCGTATTTGTGAAAACGATTCTATACTTACGTTCGCCAGGCAAACCTTATAACTAGTCTAAAACTTGATGAAATCCCATATGTAATTCCCCAAAATGTCGCTCTGGCAGGCAGAATTTTTTTTTTGGCTTTTTTTTATTCTTCTTGTTCTAGTACGTTACGTAATACGTTTCTCGAAGTTGCTATTCCACGAAATATAAGTCCCTTTTCGCCTTATCTCACTCGCTCTCCTAGGAAATGGCGAAAAAAGTCAAATAGAATGAGTTTGCAAGGGCAGCTAGCTTTCTCGTACACCAAAAACCTGCTGCCTACTTCCCCAGATATTTTTTTACTTCAGACAGAACTGAAGCTGAGTTTCCATACCCGAAAAAAAGAAAGATTTGAATTTGATTTTAGTTCGGTCGAAAATCACATTCTACCGAATTTTATTGAAAATACATGATTTTAAATTTAAAACAATTGCGTCTTTCTTCGTTCGGTCGGCTTTAGCGTAATAACATTTGTAAAGTATACCATAGAAAAATTTTGCCTAACCTAACCATACTGTCATAAACCTAGATTAAAATTGACGCAAAATAAGTGTGAATGTTTTTCAAATAATTCACACGCTTATCAAGAACTATTTTATGTTCATTTGAATTTGGTGGCAAAAGTATTCTAAACTCATTCTCTCGTATACTTCATATATATTTGTAAAACTTTGAAATCAAAAATAGTACATTAAACAGTGGCCAAAATGGGTAGCAACAAAACCTCCTCGTGCGTGGCTGCTATGTATGAAGATTCGGCAGAAACGCAGGTGGGTTTGTTAGTTCCTACTTGTGCCCGCATTGTTTGCCGTTAGAGGGCTCTTATGAATGCCAGGTTTTGTTCTTCATCTTTATCTATTAAGATAGGTGTCCATTGTTAATTATCCTAGGTAGTTCCAAATTACAATTAAAGCCTAAAATAAAATTAAAATACTTGTTACGGTACCTTTTAAGTATCCTTGTAGCGTCCGAGAACGATTATATTTCATCAAAAGTCTATTACTTTATTCCATAAAAGTAAACCACGTAGCTTAATACAATCAGCAAAGATCCAGTTTTACATCATAGCCCATCACTTAAAAATAGGCAAAAAAGTCATCATCCCTGTCTGGCTCGAGTGCTTTGGACTCATCCTCGATATTTTGAGTCAGGAGAGAGGGACGGAATTTAGACCGGCTATATTGTCTTTCCTTTCAACTCCGAAATTTCTCCATAGAGTGGCGCTAACTAATTTCACTATTTACAGGGACTGCGGCCACTAGAGTGTCTCGAATTAGAATCTGCCGGTATATTTATTAGTATTATAAAGCTACTTTTATGGAAGAAAGTAATATACTTTGGTTTTCATAAATTGCATTACCTTTTTACTCCTTGTTAGAGGACTGGTGAAATTTACTAGTATTCCTATAGCAGTATGCAATCTTGCTTATCTGATCAAAAAGTCCATAGAGAACAGGTTTTTCCTACACTAATTTTCACGCTATAAATTCTCAATATTTTGTAAATGTCCAACCTGCAAGCGGGATATGAAAACGCTTCTTTATTAAAGAGCTTAGGAAAAGCGAAGGGAAAAAACGGATGGGACTTCCAATAGTAGAGCCGTATAACTATAATCTGAAGCTTTAGCGCTAGCTAGATGGCGAGTCATTAGACTGCTTATCGCTGGTGGGCGAAATTACCGCTTAGTTCCCGCGTGCCTTAGGCGCTTTCAAGCGGCTTTCAGAAATAGAAACAGAGAGAAAGTTTGGAAGGTGCGTATGACGAAGGGAAGCCTGAAAGGTCTGTAATTAAGCGAAGCGTTCAGCGTGAAAGCCGCTTTTTGCAGTCGAATCGCGTTTGCCGAGGTGCGAGACATGGAAAACTTCCTTCTCTTTTAAGGCTAGTAATCCGCAGCCGCTTTTCTAATCAAGCGTTATGTTTTCCCAATCGATAATGTGGGGGGGGGGGGGTGCCTTTCCCTATATAGCTCGACTTTTGTCTTTCTTTTTTTAACTTCTTATTTCATGTAGGGCTTTCCACACTTCTTTCAATTCGCTTTAACCTAACTAGTTCGTTTCAATTCAGAAAGCAACGTCATTTAACGTTACACGTTTCTTCAAAATTCTTATTGATTATTATAAAGATATTTCGTTGAAAAACAAAAATAGAATATTTTATATAATTTGAATTTATTCTAATTCTTAGATTTCTAGATTTTATTGAGATTTGATATACCTTACATTGAAGTAATTCTAACTCGAGTCTGTATATTAGTTTTAACCCGTCTTATATCCAACGGTAAAAAAGTCTCCGACAAAAGCTGCTTCAGTATTGGATAAGTTTTTCGGTATAATTTGGGTTAAATTATCCGACGGATCTGAAGTCAACTCTAATTTTGGGAGAGATTTATTGTAAATGAATAATGCTAATAAATATTAATTCCTTTATTCTTTGCAAGTAGAACATCTCTACAGGCGTCCTGTAAAAATGGTTAATTTATATAAAGCAGACGAATCTTTCTCTTGTGACTTTTGCCATAGAGTTCAGTTGAAGTTATTATATTTCGTCCATTTTTCTCCCACCCTTAGACCGACTGAAGTTTTGATTTAATTATAAAAATGACGAAGGATATCTAAAATAAGACCATATTTAATTTCGAAAAAAGGGGCTGTAACGTCCGATATTTCGACATATCTTCGGGAAGGGAACTTTTAATTTAATTATTATTCTTTCCTCCAATATAAGAATTCTAAAATTTTGAAAAACCTCTTTTGCGGCTGCTTATAACTACCGTTATAGTTCAAAGCCACGAAACATAATATAAATATCTTAATTGTATTAACCCTAATTGTTTCATTTCTATATTAATAATTCATAATTACGGATCACTCGGATCACTTCCATATGTACACAAATTCTCGATTTAATCACGATTAATTTGGATTAAAAAACTATATAATCGTTCGCGCGGATACATGGACAGATTAAAATCTCGCCGAAACGGTGCTTTAGGTAAAAACTCGCTTTATTTGGATATTAAATCATTTTAAAGTATAGGTTTAATTAAAATACTCTTTTGCTTGTTAGTGGAAGCCACAGATTCGACTATAGGGAGTCAGCAAGGGAGACATTAATACGTCACAAGTCTCTATCTCTCACCTCGCTGTTATCCCCCTTAGTGGAGGCAGTTATTCGCCTCCTCTAAGGGGGTTTCATGACGTCAGGCTTTCCCTCTTGGCTCTCTTCTGTCTCCCTATATTACAAACTCTTCTTGAATCCTTAAATGTTAAGCCTATTTTCGGTGTAAGATAAACTTAATATTTCTTTGCAAAGATTACAATTGAATAAGGTCTGTTTTAACAACAAAAAACTATAGAAATACAGTTCTCCGGCTTCAATATCCCTTTCCTTGCTTTACATTTACTAGTTGAATCTTATTATGAGTATTGACTCTCCCCATTCTTTTTTTTTTACCCCATAGCTTAATTTTCTAGGCTAGACCTTTTTTTTTCGCGAAATTTTCCGCATCTGTAAAAACTGTCTAAAGGCTTTTGAGTAGTCCGCGAAGAAGCCTTGTATCTCTTAGGGATGCCTTGGAGCGCGAAAAGAAGACGTATTTTCCCAAAGAGATTTGGGAATATCCAATTTGTTCGAGTTTCATTTCTTTATTTTTCTTTCTCGCGGCTTTACTTTCTACTCCACACTAGACTTTTTAGTTCTTTACAAGCCCAAATTGCAACGCTTTTCAAAACCACTCTCTAATACATAGTAGATTTTCAAATGATCATGGTCTGTTCACACGAAGTTATTTTTCATTGATCCAACAAGTTGATTTAAAATATTACTTTGGTACCTGGTTATCGAAGTTGAAACTTGGAAAATAATGTCATTATCTTTCCCTTAATTGCATAGGGTTTTGAAACTGTTGAAATGCATAAATAAATTAAAAATATAATTATAAACATAAATTTATATATTTTCCAAATTTTTCTAAATTTTTATATATTTTTATACAATTTTCTAGATTTTAATATATTTATCTAGATTTTTATATATTTATCTAGATTTTTATATATTTATCTAGATTTTTATATATTTATCTAGATTTTTATATATTTATCTAGATTTTTATATATTTATCTAGATTTTTATATATTTATCTAGATTTTTATATATTTATCTAGATTTTTATATATTTATCTAGATTTTTATATATTTATCTAGATTTTTATATATTTATCTAGATTTTTATATATTTATCTAGATTTTTATATATTTATCTAGATTTTTATATTTTTATCTAGATTTTTATATTTTTATCTAGATTTTTATATTTTTATCTAGATTTTTATATATGTATCTAGATTTTTATATATGTATCTAGATTTTTATATATGTATCTAGATTTTTATATATTTATCTAGATTTTTATATATTTATCTATCTATCAATATATTTATCTAGATTTTTATATATTTATCTATCTATCAATATATTTATCTAGATTTTTATATATTTATCTATCTATCAATATATTTATCTAGATTTTTCTATATATTTATCTAGATTTTTATATATTTTTCTATCTATCTATATATTTATCTAGATTTTTATATATTTTTCTATCTATCTATATATTTATCTAGATTTTTATATATTTTTCTATCTATCTATATATTTATCTAGATTTTTATATATTTATCTAGATTTTTATGTGTTTATCTAGATTTTTATATATTTATCTAGATTTTTATGTGTTTATCTAGATTTTTATGTGTTTATCTAGATTTTTATGTGTTTATCTAGATTTTTATATATTTATCTAACTATATATATATTTATCTATCTATATATTTATCTATCTATTTATATATTTAAATTTCTAAATTCCAAGAAAAAAACTCTAAAACTAGAAGTTAATTTACAAAAATACTGATTTTCCATTCATGAATTTGCATATTTATTTTAAATCAAAGCTTATATAGTTTTGTAACGTGTGACCGGACCTTACACTTAGCAATATCCGAAGCCAATATTTCTTAGGCATTGACGAAAATAAATGGGATGGAGTTTCCCTTTTTTTTTTTTTTACATTGGACCTTTTTTTGTGGGTGGAATTTCTTATTGGCTGCTTCAAATACCCGCCCAAGTAATTGTTACCGGAATATACCCTTTTCTATAAAAAATGATGTTTCAAGCTTGGTTTTTGTAATGTAATGTTTGCCTTTTCATTATTTTATTTTATTTCATCTTATAGAAAATTAGATTGCTAACCTTTTCTATCATAAGTGCAAAATTTTAACAAAAGTTCGCCATAAAGCCCAACAAGGATTTATTTAAGAACAAATATCAGAAGTAGATGAAACCCTCCTTTGAAGTCTACTACTCTAATGTTCGATATAGCGCTCCTCTCTGTATGGGTAAAATTCCCAATTTTACGAGATCGGAGGGGTCCTACTTCATACCCCCCTATCAACGGAAAATTGGAAATTCTCTCTCTCCACAAACGACGACGTTTTTTGACGAACTCCAAGGCTGCTAGAGATATTCGCTCGACGAACTCCCTCTCCGAAAATATCCACCGTTAGGAGGCGTACGAATCGCGCTTTTTGAAACTAACCCATACAGAGAGGGGTAGACAAGACCAGGGAGTAATAGACTTCAAAGGAGGGTTTCATCGGCTTCTGCAAATATGAATATCGCATTAAGCTTTCTATATCACGTGGTTTAGAGATCGTTGAACTAGGCCTATTTACACGATAAGGAATCGATAAAAAAATCACTTGTTAGGCTGCATTCTCCCTTTAGAGAATAATAAATAAAATGAAGACAAAAATAAATAGTTTTTTTTTAATAATAGTAAACATTTCGGAAGAGTCTGAATTGCAATAAACAAGAATGAAAATTCAATTTACTGCTATAAATAGTGTAGCGCCATAAGTAATATATAGCCATAAAGGTGCCACTTCTCATTGCTTAGGCTTTAAATACAATGCTTAATTTATTAAGTTTGAATGTCAGATCCAGTAACAGGTATTTTTCAGACTAGGAGTAAGAAATTTCCGTGGATTTAAGAGTCGAGAGCGATTTTAGTAATATTTTACCCTCATTTGAGCACTAATTCATTATTTTACATATGTAAAATAATGATGTTGAGAACCATTTTCTCCGTAGAACTAAATGGGGATATTTGCCTTTAAAGGCAGAATGCAAGCTAATCCTTTACTGAAAATATTTACAAACAAATATTAAACTAGAAATAAATTTAGAACTTACCCTGAAAATAGGCTTAGCGGGATTCATGGAGATCCTGATTTCCTCGCGTATAAGGTCTAGCGACCAATCGAATGCAATTTTAAGTCTCGTGGAGATCTCGCGTGAACGACGGGACTTTGCTCATTGGTTGCTAGACCTTACACTGAGGCAATTCAGGATCTCTATGAATCCCGCTAAGCCTATTTTCCGGGTAAGGTTTAAATTTATTTCTAGTTTAATATTTGTTTTGTAAACTTTTTATTTGTGAATTAGGCCTGTTTAAACGATAAGGATACGATAAAAAATCACTTGTTATTAGGTTGCATTTTTCCTTTAAGAGACAAAGAGGTATAGAGATGACGATTCGAAAATCACTTCTAGTCGGAATGACTAACTCAGGCATACTTATGCTTAATTTAATTGTACTTATGGTTTTGTATTGTCTTTGTCCCCTCTCACTCTCTCCGTCTCTGTCTTTCCTTTTCACATCGAGACTTAAAAGGATTCTAACAATCTTCTCATTTCGTTTTTCCGGTTCGAACTCAATGAACCGAAAGAGACCTAGGCATATATACTTTTTAAGCTTAAAGATAATTAAGTAGGTTCGGAATAAAAGAGTTTTTTTTTTTTAAAGTGAAATTGACACTTTTCTTCTTGAAACTGCCATTGACAGATTTTTTTTTTTTTTTTTACCTTTTTTGCGAATAATGAAATTTTTAATATAAATAGTAAATCTTACTAAAACCCGAATCGGTTATTTTTAAAACCGATTATTATTGGTTTAGTGGAATAAAAGTGGCTAGTTTCAATCCCATTTTATTCAACTTTAAGCGGTTATTCGGCCTAATAACAAGGAATCGTTTTAAAATCGATTATTCGAATATATTTTCGAATACCCGTTTGAAAATTCGGATATTCTTTTTTTATGAATCGAATAATTGATTTTTTGTTCGAATATTCTTTTATTCGCACGTACGATTAAGGATTTTATAAGTTGGAAATTTTTTATAACTCTATACTTTTTCAGTTTGTCTTAGCCTTACTCTCAAAAACTTCTCAAATAAAATACTCCATATCTCAACTAAGTATCTCTAGATCCTTCCTCGCTGAAAGGGAGAATGTAACCCAACAACAAGTGATTTCTTTCATCGATTCGTTATCGTTTAAATATAGGCCTAATCCACTAGTAAAAACAAAATTGCAAACTTACCCGGTAAATAGGCTTAGCTGGATTCATGGAGATCCTGAACTCTTAACCATCAATGAGCCTTTGCCCGTCGATAAGGCGAGATCTCCTTGAGACTTCCAATAACATTCAATTGCTCACTGAGCCTTATATGTGAAGAATCCAGCTAAGCCTATTTTCCGGGTAAGTTTTAAATTTATTTCTAGTTTAATACTCGTTTGTAAATTTGGTTTTTATTCGTCTGAAGATTATAATTGAATCTTATAAATAGATTTCCCGTACTGACACGATGGATTTCTAAGAGCTCGCAACTGATATACGTCATGATAAAGCAAACGAAAATATATGTTCAGTAAAAATTGGATCTCTGATTGAATTTCTTCCAATTCTCTGATCTCGCGTGTATTCACACGACTCGATTATAATAGGCTAAGGGGCGAAATAACTTTGTGCAAATATAGTTATATTTCTGTTCAAAAGGAATTTGCAATATTATAAAAGCTGAGTTCGATGTTACATAATGTTATATCTTAAAGGGAAACTTGGAGCTAAAAATGAAACAGCTTTTAAATTGGTTTTCGGAATCACCATGCCATAAAATGTATTCGAGAATTTTTTTTTTTTTTTCATAATTTTTAGGCACGTTTTTGGTGTTTAAATCAATTTTTTGGTAAAGTTTGAATGAAAGTAAATGTAAATTTTGGCCAATCATATTATTTCAGCCTTCAGTAGCGCTTGTAAGATCCTATCATTAAAAGAATAGGCCGGCGTTTGACTCCCAAGATCTTGGGCTTCATTTACAGTTAGTTACTTTTACAATGGGGAACCCATCTTAATAAATACAGATAAATAACAAGACCTGGGGTTCAATAAGCGTCCGCTAATGGCAAACAGTGGTAAAAGTAGTAACTAATAATACCGCGTACGTGGCTGCTATGAATAAAGAATATGCAGTTAAGCTGACGTTCTTTTGTTAGTTCCTACTCTTTTCGCACTGTTTGCCGTTAGAGGACGCTTATGAACACATGGTTTTATTATTAATCTCAAAAGTCCATCATTTTATTCCATAAACGTAAACAACGTCCCGTAGATTAATACTGTCAGCAAAAGGACAGGAAAACGAACTAAAACATCACTTAAAACTAGCCCGAAAAGTCTGGCTCGAGTGAGTTAGACTCTTCTTCGATATTTTGAGTCGGGAGAGAGGGACAGAATTTAGGCGGGCCACGCTTGTCTATATTTTCTCCCCACTCCCCAAGAGCGGCCGCTAGAGTGTCTCGAATCAGAATCTGTCGGTACATGTACCTGGACCTTTGTTGATATTATTAAACTAAGGGTTGTTCGTCAAATCAAGTGAAAAAGCTTCAATCCGTGTAAATAGGACTTCCGATTAACGTCAGCTTGACGATTCCATCTGGACTAATTCATACTTTTATATTCATTTTGTTTTGAGGGTAAATATTAGAGAGTTTGCCCAAAGTAATTTACTTTCGTTCTCGTTTGCCTCTGTTTCGAATTCTCTTTATTCCGTTGGTTCCAAAAAATCTAATTAAACCAATCGACGAAACTCCTAATCAATTAAAAGGAGAACAATACGCTTCGGGAGGAGATTCATCTCCCAAAACAGAAGCTATACGTTCGTGAATACTTAATGGTAGGGAAATGAGTAGATTTTGGGTTAAAGTCCGGCGGGCCTCATCTTATTGTAAACTGTCTTCCCTTGTTTTAGTTTTAATGGACAAACAGAGGCTCTAGTTCAAGAAGGGAATTAGATATTCTTTAGCTCGTTTCAAACTTAGTCTTATAGACTTTTAAAGAGAAGTTAAAATGAATTTCAATGAAAGTGAGGTTGAAAAAAATTGTTTAAAGGCCCAAAGTTGTTTCTTACTATTATAGCAAATATTTAAAATTGTACTCCTCTGAATTGACGCATTTTTAAGAAACTTCAAAATTAAAATGAATGATTATGGAACGTTAATAAACGATAAATTTCAAATAAAAGGCGAAGCTTTCTGGATTAAATATTTTCACAAAATAAAACCGTGAACATATCGCGCGAGAATGAAACTGTCGGCTGTATATCGTAAGCCACGTGACCATAGTGATGGCGTAGTCTTGCAGGAAATATTTTAATGAATATGAGAGCATATTGAAATTAAAAGTAAAACCGACGTCATACGTATTTAAAAACAGCCTTGCCAATCTTTTTCAAATTCTTAAAGCGAGATCAATGAATTTGGTTAGACCTGAATCGGGTAGCGTGTTTATTTTGAAGGATACTAAATAAATTAAATTGGTTGGTTCTAAGACGTCAATGCCTACGTCACCCGTTTTTTACTTAGAGCTCGGAATCGGATAATAAATAAAAATAATCTCGGATAAATTATTTGTTAATACAAAACCACAAATTATATTAACATACATAGAAAATTACTAATTATAAGGAGATAAAATTTTAAGCTTGATTAATAAACAAATTACACGTTTATTCAAACGGATAATGCAAAGAAAAAAATATAACGTTACTCAAACTCCGTGTAGAATTAAATAAAATAATTATATTTTAATCTAAATTGAAAGTAACCAACTAAATTATTACATTCTAGAGCCTTCAGGATCTCAATTTGGGTTAAAATCCACGAAGAAACTTGAGTTTCAAATTTTCTTATCGGCGAATGAATAACTCGTATAACGTTTCAATTTCCTATAACAAATGAATAAGAATAAAAAGTTTGAATTACATTCAGATACGTTTACGTGGAATAAGAAATGGATATATTTTCGCGAACGGATAATATCTGATTGACATTCACGATGGTCTTATTCAATTAACAAGGATATCTACTTTTACTGCAGTTAAACTTGGCTTTATTAACAAGTTGAACAAGCCAAAAATGCAATTTATATATTTACATAATCAGGTCTAATATTAAAATGATAAGTTTTAAAAAATATATAATTGTAAATATCCTTTTTTACTCGCTCTTTAACGCGATCACGATGTAATGTGGGAAACTTTATAGACCCCGCGGGGTAAACTATGAGAGTAAGAGTAAATATTTCTGGCACGAATCGCGGGCAAACATTTTCATTATGCTTTTAAATGCGAAAAATTTAATGCTTCGCTCGAGTTAGTTTGACTATAAACACGCACGAGGCCTCGATCCTTTTAAAATTACAACCCTATACCAACTACGAATTTTCTCTCGGGCGGATGTTGGGATCAAAAGCGTACTATCTGGATTTTAACGCGGTCCGAGAGATATCCTCGGCGAATAACTAATTTAATCAAGAATATATATAAAAAACCCTGGGGTTTATAAAAGCTCCCATGGCAACGTTAAAACTCGTGAACAACAAGATTTGGTCACTGACTTTCTAAGTAACTCGACTTAGTAAACAATCTCACTGTTTTGGCCTAACTCTCTAGTGGCAAACGTGCCTCAGTCTTCGAATATGATTATAAAGTATATATTTCAATCGGTAAATTTAAAATACAGGCAACATGCAGTGGAAATAGATTAAATCAGATTTAATTGTTGGGGAAGAACAAGACCGTAACAGTGTTTTCCCCCATTCTTCCAACTGTAAAAGTTTCCCCCATTCTTCCAACTGTAAAAGTTTCCCCCCAATATTCCAACTGTAAAGGTTTTCCCCCCATTCTTCCAACTGTAAAAGTTTTCCCCCAATATTCCAACTGTAAAGGTTTTCCCCCATTATTCCAACTGTAAAAGTTTCCCCCATTCTTCCAACTGTAAAAGTTTTCCCCCAATATTCCAACTGTAAAAGTTTCCCCCATTCTTTCAACTGTAAAGGTTTTCCCCCATTATTCCAACTGTAAAAGTTTCCCCCCAATATTCCAACTGTAAAAGTTTCCCCCCAATATTCCAACTGTAAAAGTTTCCCCCAATATTCCAACTGTAAAGGTTTCCCCCATTCTTCCAACTGTAAAAGTTTCCCCCCAATATTCCAACTGTAAAAGTTTCCCCCCAATATTCCAACTGTAAAAGTTTCCCCCCAATATTCCAACTGTAAAAGTTTCCCCCCAATATTCCAACTGTAAAAGTTTCCCCCAATATTCCAACTGTAAAGGTTTTCCCCCATTATTCCAACTGTAAAGGTTTTCCCCTATTATTCCAAATATAAAAGTTTTCCCCTATTATTCCAAATATAAAAGTTTTCCCCTATTATTCCAAATATAAAAGTTTTCCCCTATTATTCCAAATATAAAAGTTTTCCCCTATTATTCCAAATATAAAGGTTTTCCCCTATTATTCCAAATATAAAAGTTTTCCCCTATTATTCCAAATATAAAAGTTTTCCCCTATTATTCCAAATATAAAAGTTTTCCCCTATTATTCCAAATATAAAAGTTTTCCCCTATTATTCCAAATATAAGTTTTCCCCTATTATTCCAAATATAAGTTTTCCCCTATTATTCCAAATTTAAAAGTTTTCCCCCATTATTCCAAATATAAAAGTTTTCCCCCATTATTCCAACTATACGGTTTTCCCCCATTATTCTAACTGTAAGTTTTCCCCAAAACTCTTATTGCCAAACTTTTCATCCAAAAATTTTATTATAAAAGTTTTCCTCCAATACTATTGAAGTTTCATCCTAAATTGCCATTAAATTTTTAAATCAATTACACAAAATTACACTTTCACCCATCTTAAAACCGTGTTAACTGTGCATAGTAATTAATAATACCGAAGTTTGTGTCACGACTCGGGAGAACTTTGAGATACATCATTTTATCTTTGAAGTCACAGTTCACGCGAAACTTTATTTCCTCTTGAAGGACGACCAGAGTCAAGGGCGGAAACCGGTCTATTTTAACGTAACTTTCGCATGCTAGGTTTTACCCCTGAAACGCGGTGAAAACACTTTAAGAGAATGTCGAAGTTTTCAACAGAACGGAGAAGTGGGATGGAGAAAGAAGGGGAGGATGGGAGGATCAAGATGAGAATAGGATGTGTGGGAGGAGAGATGAGGGAATAGGGTAAGTGGGGGAGGAGGTTGGCAGTCAGATAAAAGCAGTCCATGGGGAAAAGGGGCTCCTATCCTCAGGATCAGTTTTAGTCTTCACCAAGTAGTAAGCTAACCTCTTTACCATCTCTATTTGACCATAAATACATGATCATATTACCCGTAGTAAAGATCTTATAAGTAGGACAGAAGCTACTTGATGCAATGAAACATGTCCAAAGATATGTTTAAAACAAAAGGCTAAACTATATAATTCCACCCTAAGTGCTTAATTAATTGTTTAGTTTTTATATAAAAAGACTGACCAGACATGGGTAAAATAAAACTGTCAAACTGATATTTTGATCATTAGAACCACACAAATTAAGGCTTTTCTTATTTGTATTATTATACGTGGAGAAAAATCTAGATGTGAATTTATCGACTAGTATTTCATAAACAACGCACTAATTAGGCCCCATGCAATTGTATCATAAAATGATAAACGGTTTTAAATTTTGACGAGATTTGATTCAAGCGCAATTTTTTCCAGAATGTCGAAAAACAAATATTTTTTGCACCTCCATAGGGTACCAATATCTGCCTCCAAGGAATTCATCTGTAGTGGTTAGTTACTCCTAATATGTGGGGTTCTATTCCCTTTAAAGTAGACATCCAATCTGACTCATTTCCGACTTTCCCAGTGAGGAAAAATCGTCTAATTCCAACAGAAATAGACTAAATAGACGGAATGAAATAACCTTAATTTAAATTGGTTTTTGAACAAATTTCTCCTATGTTGCGGTAACATTCTAGTTACGATCACACTAGCATTTCTTAATCGATCTGAAACGGTAAAATCAAACCGATATTCAAATCGCCAGGAATCGTTTTAAGCGTCACGTGTTCACGCATTGTCTTTATAAATCGATTTAATGTAGCTTCATGTATCGGTTGTTGGAACCGAATCGGTATGAAACTGGTTCCCGAAGCAGTTTCGAGAAATCGAATCAAATTGATTCGAGAAAAGACGGTTTCCCTTTCATACGACTCCATTTGAAACGGTTTAAATCGATTCCAAGGCCTAGTATGAACGTAGCTTCTGTCTCCAGTGGACTCGTGAAATCATTAATGAAATACCGCCTGTTGTATCGAGACACTCTTAGGAACTGTAATGTTTATGAGGGTTGTAATTCTTATAGGCTTATGCTAAGACTATATATCCTTATAGAGACCCATAAGGGCGTAGCATCAAAGGCGTCGTAAACAGAGAATGGTTTTTTGATTGTAGTCTTTGTATCGATTGATGCGTTGCGGGAAAGCGTGCGAGACAAAAATATCCTTTTGCTTGTGTTGTAGAATAGGGGAAAATCGCGTAGAAAAGCTAGTACCCCTCTTTTCAGCTTTAGAAATACTTTACGTTTGTGTTTCCATCCTCCCCCATACTTTTTACCACGTGTCCTTGCGTCTAAGCTATACATATGGCTTCTTCGCCAAAAAGTAGGCCGGACGCGATTTGCGGGAAACAAAGAAATCCGAATGAATGAATGATATAAAGGCACGCTAAAGGAAGAATGAAGAAGAAAATAAGATATTTAACTCTTTCTTTAAAGTGAGGTTGTCACGAAATTTTCTTGAGTTTACAAATTTAAGTAGTAAATTCGGAAAGATCGTTAAAAAACGATTCAAAATGTATATACATATACGTAGAAAATTATTACAGGGCAACAATGACAAAAAAATTATTACCCCTGTCTAACTCTAGTGGTTTGGACTCTTCCACTGTATTTTGAGTCGGGAGAGAGGAACGGAATTTAGGCGGGCCGCGCTTGGCTTTATTGTCTTCCCCCAACTCTTGAATTTCTCCAAAGAGTGGCGCTACCTCCGTTCACTATTTACACCGACTGCATCCGCTAGGGTGTCTCGAATCAGAGTCTGCCGATACATTTACCTGGACCTTGCTGATAGTATTAAGATACGTGGCGTTGTTTACTTTTATGGATTGAAGAGATAGACTTTTGATGTTACTTATGACTAAATAAAGATGGAGTCTTTAAAAAAAATGTATTTATTGAAAGTAGAACTCAAATATTTTATTCTGCATAGGCAAGCAGGTTTTATACTTCGGCATAAAGACATTTATTGCAGTTTTATTAAGTTTTCACCAAGTAAAAGGCAAAGTTTATAGTTGTATCGAAGTTAATACAAGAAATCGCGGATATATAAAATGGAGCCTACGTTGGAACGCTATGAAATCTGGCACTGTTACTTACTAAAAGGAACCTTAATTCTTTAGGACTCGGCTGCTTAGGACTAAAAACAATAGCCTTTTTCGTAAAAGGTCATTAGAAAGTTCGCCAAAGTAATTTTATGGCAAATCGTTATATATATACACAGTTATACACCTCTATTCTACATCCTTTCCTCCTCTTTCGTGGATAGAACGGACTTTTATAGTTAAGTAGTTAAAAATAAAAATACGTCCAGTGTTAGAGGATTATATGTACATGCGTTACTATTAAGGCTGGCAATTAATTAACCGGATTTTTATGCCAGTTTAAGAAGTTTAATATATAAGTATAGTTTTTTTGAAGTGATAAAATTTGATTTATATTTTAAAGGGCTACTGCACTCTGATAACAAGTTATTTTTTGGACTTATAATATGCTGAAAAATAGTATCAAAACACCCCAAAGGTTTTCGCAGTAAATTTCCGTTAAGTATCAAAGTTTCGAACTATAGACTTTCTAAGCCTAAATTTGGACAAGATAATATATGTTTGATTTATCTTTATTCATAATTTGAAATTATCCACCGGAAGTCTATGAGAAATGTAATGAAATCGCGAATATTTAACTGGTTATTATTATTCATAATTAACTGATTATCCAAATATTTATGGATTATCTTGCCCGACTCTGGCCTCTAGCCTAAATCCGTTTCAAAAACATTTTAGATTAAAAATGTCTAGAAAGCTCAGTTGCTGATTTCAATGAACCTATGGTTCTAATTCTAATAAGCATCTCTTTCGGTCTATACGTACGCCATTTCAAAAACGAACTCTCATTGGCATCAGAAATTAAATCCTTTTAAAATAAATTGGAAATTTCTTCAAGACTATTTTCGAAAACATTGAAAAGTATTGTGAAACCTTTGTTTCGAGTTTTGATAATGTTTTTATGCTTATTTTAAGAGTCTAAAGCTTTAAAACATTGCTTGTTTCCATAGTCTAGTATCCTTTTAAGACGTAAATTCAATTTGTTCGTAACAGTTCCAGCTTCGTTTAACATCGTGTATTAATGAGCCTCAGCTTTCGCTAGTTTGCAAACTGTTCTTGATTTGTAACATGTAATTCTCTTTTTTGAACGAAAATTCACTAAATGTCGGCTTCACTGTGAATTCGGAAGCGAAACTGGGGGAACACTTTTACAGGCGTGGTCTTATATCCTGGCCTGACTCTGAGGGCGAAATATCACTGGGTCTAGCCTCTAGGCATTGTCACGGAGGAGAGATATAAAATTTCGAGAATAATCCACTCCTATTACTGGAGATCTAGATGTTCACATTTTACAAGGTTTTTCTTCTAGATTCCCTTACTTGTTTCGCTGCCGCTTAAAAGTCGATAAATTTAGAATTAAACCTTTTTTTGTACTTAATTATGATGAATTCTAATTAAAGAAAAGAGCTCTTACATGTTTCGCTGCCGTTATTCCACCATTAAAGTCGATAAATTTAAAATTAAAAAAAAATTGGTACTTAATCCATATGAATATTAATTAAAGAAAATTTAGTAATTCTTGAACGCATGCCCAGAATAGGTATAGAATGATAAAACTGGAAAGTTCATTATAAAATCTCTTTCGTGCCGTGTTTTAAAAAGATTGATTAACCCAGAAAATGAACGAGGGAGGAGAGAAGCGGTAATAAAATAAGGAATATCATTTAGTTCCATTACGGAATACAGAGTAGAAAGGGTCCACGTTCTTTAATTTAAAACACCTTAAAAGCAAAAAGTACTTATCTCAAAGTACTTTGAATCGCGTCAATTCCTTTGATCTTACCTAAATTTAAACCGATCGATACTATACCCTGTTTTTAGTTGACAGTATTGCTTTATTAATGAGGAATTTTAAACTATTATTAAACCTAATTGAAAGCTCAAATGACGTATCTCCAATTATAATAATATATTGCAATTTATACTTTAAATTCAATTCTTTGAACTTAACTTACGATCATCTTAAAGGGATAATGCAACCTAACAACAAGTTATTTTTTTAATCGATTCATTATTGTTTAAATGGGCCTAATCCATCATTAAAAATATTTAGAAACAGATATTATATAAATAATATTGACTAGAAATAAATTTAAAATAGGCTTAGCTAGATTCATGGAGATCCTGAATTTATTCGCATTGGTGGGTCAACGACCAATGAGCAAAGGTCGTCGTTAAGGCGAGATCTCCATGAGACTTCCAATAACATTCCATAGGTCGCTTTCCCTTAAATGGGACGAAGAAATTCAGAATCTCCATGAATCCAGCTAAGCCTATTTCCCGGGTAAGTTTAATTGTTTAATATTTTTTATTTATATTTTTTTACTGGTGGATTAGGCATATTTTAACAACGATAAGCGTCATCTAGCTTAGTAGTTAAATTCCGTAACTAAAAAAACCATCTTGGTATGTCTGTTGAGTCGTAGAAAGTAGTCAAGGTGTACAACCAATTGGGCATTACTCCTGGTAGAATAGTTACACGTCCACACCGGAAACTCGACTCCAAGGTGTATTAACACAGCAATTGAAAGTAGTAGTAATTCCTGTTTAACAAGTGTTATACCCAGAATTTTTATCTAACCCTTAAACCGTGCACCGTCTCTTGAATTTTGAATATATTAATTTAAATAAAAGCGATTGAATAGTACACATTTTCTCCTGACATTCAATATATACACACTGGTTGATGGCTTAAGCCAATAACATTACCATCATTTTGTATATCGGTAATAAACAGCAACAGGAAATAATGGAAAAAAGATTCGCTAAGTGCATTTGCCTTTCAAACGTCGGTCTATGTATTTTTGAGAAATACATCAAGATTAACGATTTTAGAAGTGAGAGTGGAAAAGGATAGACTCTTTTATAGTTTGTCCATGGCCTAAACCAGAATGAAGTTATGTTAAATGGTGGGAGAGATAGATGGTGACTGTAGGGACATAGCAGCACTTTTCCTCGTATTCAAGTTTACTCCATGGATAGAGGAACTCCTTTTTAATACGTAAGAATGAACAGACGTTAGTTTTAAATTCCCAATCAGTTAACATTTGCAGCGCGAAGCAAGCTACGAGCCCATTTATCTATGGGAAACCGAGTCTTAGTAATTACAGGGAGCTTAATTATATACGCGCTGATACTTTAAAGTGATTTAACTCCCAATTTTGGTTTATGTATTTGAAATTAACGCTTAAATAATTCGCGAAAGTCATTATTATCTTTCGTTTATATATTCGAAGACAGAAAGTGCATTTTCAATATTTTACCTTCGTTAATTCTCATATTATAATTCATTATTCGTTCTTCGGGAACGTGGAGAAATATTTCGCATACCTTAAAGGGAAATATTAACGTAATTAAATCTCTTTTAAGTAAAATTTTATCTTAATTTGAAATTGGGAAAATCCTGAATAATTTTAAAATATTATGGAAATTTGATCAAAGAAGCATTCGCTTAGCTTAATCGCATGTAGGAAGGAATACATTAAAATTTAGGTCGTGTAAGAAAGCGAGGCGTGGGAAAGTTCATGGGGTTTTAAAAGTAAGACATATTAATATTGAACTTCAGATTAGGAACTTTTAATCGATGGGCTGATTACTCTACGTAAAATTGGTGTTTAGTGTTAACTGCTAATAAAATAATTACCTGAGTACCGAGCTGAGTACGTATTTAGCATTACAAAAGGTTGTAATCGTGTAATCGATGTACAGATTTTACAAGTGGTCGGGGTTTGGACAAGAAATGTCTGATTATTTTATCTTTATTCATAACTTAAAATTTTTCGAGTAAAGTCTATGATAAATCCAATGTAATCGCGAATAATTTTCCGATTATTTTTTTATGATCAATTGATTATCTGATAGTTGTGGATTATTTTGTCCAAACCCCGATCTCTACAAGTGGTTAACCCCTCGCTTTTAATATACTCTATTCGAGTTTTAAAATTGAACGAAAATAGTGAAGAAATATGAAATTTCACACGAAAGGACAGAAAATTTTGATGCAAAATATAAGGCAAACGTCAGGGTATATTAAAATTGACCAGAAAAGTCATGGGAAAAGTCAGAAAATATGAATGATGACCCGAAAGGTTATTGGAAAGGTCAGGTTCTATGAAAGTTCACCCGAAAGGTTATTGGAAAGGTCAGGTTCTATGAAAGTTCACCCGAAAGGTTATTGGAAAGGTCAGGTTCTATGAAAGTTCACCCGAAAGCTCAGAGAATATGCAAATTGACCCGAAAGATCATGGAATATGAACATTAACCGAAAATACGAAAGTCATGGACAAAGTCAGGTACTATGAAAGCTCACCCGAAAGGTCATGGGAAAAGTCAGGTACTATGAAAGTTCACCCGAAAGGTCATGGGAAAAGTCAGGTACTATGAAAGTTGACACGAATGTCATAGGAATTCAGGTAATATGAAAGTTGACCCGAAAGGTCAGAGAATATGCAAATTGTTACGAAAGGTCAAGGAATATGAACATTAACCGGAAACACGAAAGTTCAAGGGAAAGGTCAACCTATATTTATAAATGAATTCCGGTTTTTGTAATTTGTAATTTTTTTAACGATCTTTCCGGAAATACTAATCAAGTTCCATTTCTGTGACAAATCGATGACACCTTAATTTTTCCTTAAGTGTCAGTATTTAAAATATGGTACATGTACGTATATCGCAGTCAATGGCGCCGTTATTGTTATAGTAACTTCATCTGACAATGTCCCCCGAAGCAGAAAAGCCCTTTCACATAATCTATTCAATTATTAGCGACCACTATATATTCTAACCCGTTATCAGTATTCCGTCCCCGCACCCCTTCATTCATTTATTCCCCTTTTACCAAAAAAGAATACATTAATTCCCCCGAGAATGGATCTCTCCATTGATTTACACAAAGATCAAACGGGCGTCCCGGATATATCCCCACAGTCAGCCCTATACGTGTATAGTTTAGCTTCAGGATACTCCAGTGTTGCGCTGGGATTTGAAAAGAATCTCTATAAGCTCGCTATTCCCATCCCCCCTTTCAAGGGTTTGTTGCGCAATTATTATTGGACGTATCTCGTATTTGGCTGACAATTGCGCTATGGGTAACGACATTCCCGCAAATCTCGTACAAATATTGAAATATTTCCGAATAAACCTTCAAATATTTCGAATTCCGAAGAATATCTTCAAATCATTCAAATCCCCAATAAATCTTCCAATCTTTGAACTTTCGAATAAATCTCCGTGTCTAGACGTCTATAGCAATACGCAACTTTGAGCTACTGGTGAGGGATGGTGTATTTACAACCTAAAGTTGTTAACATATTCCAGAAAAGTAAATAACGCTCTTTAGCTTAATGCTCTAAGTAAATGTTTGGCGAAATTGAATCGAGTGATTCGAGACACTTTAGCGGCAGCAGTCGGCGTAAATATTCAACCCCGAAACGCGGAGAAATTCTGGAGTAGGGAGGTTTAACTTTAGCCGCGTTCATACTAGGCCTTGGAATCGATTTAAACCGTTTCAAAACGTTTCGCTAGAGTCGTGTGAACGGGAAACGTTTTTTCTCGAATCGATTCGATTCGATTTCTCTAAAAGCATCACGTGTTCACACATTATCTTTATAAATCGATTTATTGTAGCTTCATCAATCGGTTATTAATTGAAACCGAATCGGTATGAAACTGGTTTCCGAAGCAGCTTCGATAAATCGAATTAAATCGATTTGATAAAAGACGGATTCCTGTTCACACGACTAAATCGAAACGTTTTGAAAACGATTTAAATCGATTCAAAGGCCTAGTATGAACGCAGCTAATGTGAAATTCGACGCTAGTTGGCTTTAATTTAAGTTATGAACTATTGTTACAACTATTGTTGCCAATCATAGCCCTATTTAACATAATTTTACGGCGTAAATTTTGTTAGAAATATTGATAAACTAACTAACCCTTTAAGATTTCGGTACAGAGTTTAGTACCCTATCAACGGGCGTCCCTATAGTTCTTGGGACTCTTTTTGGGTCTAATAAGAGCAGGCTGGTGCCTATATTTAACGCGTAATCAAAGGAAACCCCCTACTAGTCTCCGTTTTAGTTCCGTTAGCCTTTTCGTCTTCATAGTATTTACGCACCCTGCAGTTTTCCCTTATATAGATCCGTAAAAGAATTTCTTGTTATTAAACGTGAAGTAAGGGGATGTTAGAGAGATAAGAGAAACGGGGTCAAAAGGTTATTCAGAGATTCAGTCTCTTCCTGCAACTCGTAGTGTTAATTCGAAGCTCGCGAATAGGTTGTACATGTACTGGTTAAGGATTTAAAGAGAAGGTAAAGTGGAAAACTTCTAAAACCATTAATTTAAATTGTGTTTGAATTTAAAGTTCTAAGGGAAAAGATTTGATTTTAGATCATATCGGAAAATGCATTTTTAAATTTATTATTTTAATTTTTATTTAAAATAATTATTTTTGTCGTATTCCCAACTAATTGACTTAAAAATTGAAATCATAGGTACAGTGAATCAAAAATTTAGTGACTTATAGCCTGTGACTAACTAGCAGCCAAACTATGCCCAAGATTGCTTAACGGGGAAGCTAAATTACTGAGTTAATAATAGCTAATTTTTTTAATAAATATAATGCATATAATTTCTAATAAATGAAAAGTCAATTACCATTCGTAATTGAATTTTAGGATAATTACTTTGATATCAGATCAAATGTTCCTTTTTTAATCAACATTTTTTGGGCCAAGACTCGAGCTTTTACGTCAAAACAAAGCTACTCATTTAGCCCACGTTAACAGGCTTCAATTGACAGATAAACTGATATCTAAATTGAGTTTGAAAAACCTTGATTGATAACGTGATTTAACTCTAACTATCCTACTTAAACACTCTTCGCAAAATTACCTATTTTATTACCCGGTGCCCTATGATGACAGTAATGTCTTGATTATTAAAATCCTTTAGAACCTAAAATGGATGTCTATACCCGATAAATTAATATTTAATTTCGTGTCACCCTTCCTTTAATGTTACGGTATTATAGGGTCGGTCTCGCTATGATAAAGTATTTTTAAAACTAAAAGCGCGTGCAACGGGTTTTCAGTTACGGTTTATTTTTCTCGTAGAATGCAATGCTGTTAAAGTCACGAGGTATTCCATTACCTTTGAAATATTTGCTATATTTTAAAAAAGATTAGGATATATTTTTCCGTTTATGTTCGTTGTGTTTTCCAGATGAAATGAACTGCGCAAAAATGTCGTTAGGGAAAAAGAGTATGTAGGAAAGCTTAGCTATAAATCAGGTCCTAAATGGGTGTTAAGGATTAAACTTACACTGCCCATTAAAGCCATTTTCGGTAGAACTCGGAATTAGCCAACATACACGCCAGCTATAGAACCAAAAAGTTCCAGGAAAGTACGATAAATGTGAAAATGTTGCCGTATTACTAAGTATAAACGTACTTATTTCCGACTTATATATCAAACTGAAAGAAAAGGGACTGTTTTAATAGGAAGATCTATTTTTGGCCTACAAGCTGGGATTAATGGACAGACCTAGCCAGGGGGAGAAAACGAGTTGAAGCAGTGCACTCTACAAAATTAAATATTCAACTTTTTAACTCTCATCTAACACGCGTGCTTGGTTACTAATATTACTCTCGGCGCTGGTATTATCAGTATTTTTACTAAGGATTAGAGGCGAATTCAGAATATTGTGAATTGAAATTAGAATCTAGTACTTTTTTATCGAAAGAAGATTTATGGGAATCTTGAAGAGAAGAAGATTTTTAAATTGATCGAAGGAAAGTCAAACTTGATATGGAAATATTGATTGATGAGAATTTTGAGGTTGATCTTATGGGATTCAAGTTGATCGATGTGAAATATTTAGATATTAAGTGGGGAAGTTGATCGAAAGAAAGTCGATATTATTTTGCAAGTTTGATTGAAGGGCAGTCGATCTTAATGATCAGTAGTAAAGTACGCACCCGTTAAGCAAAAATTCATCCCCCTTTCCAGCCCCAGCCTGCTAGAGCCCCTCCCCAGGTTTGGGAGAACCTGTTTTTGACATCACCAACTTGTAAAAATTTTTTTTTTTCAAAATTTCCACTCGCGCCGGAGGCATTATTTGGTACGCGGGAGTCTCAAACATCTTTCTTGTATGCGTAGCAACTCTTTCTCCTTTACTTTTACTCTCGTCATAATCAAAAACTAGGTTACTTTTTAAAGCTGTTGTGCCACGGGGGAAAATCAAAATTGTTACAATTTTATTTAAATAAAATTGTTACTTTTACCTCATAATCTTATTTAAATATAAGTATTACTTTTACCTACTAACCTCATTTAAATTACTTTAAAAAGGCTTCTCAACAAAATTAAATTTATAGTCATTATGGCTTGTTTAACCGAATCATCCGCTCCAGGTGCGCAAGCACATAGATTGGAAGGAGTGTTATCTCTTCAATGTTTAGCATTGGCGGAGGTTGAATCTCGTTATACTCTACAAACAAGTAACAACACAGACGATCATCATCCAGAAATATTCGAAACAAAAACAAATCTATTAGTCAAGTTATCAGAACCAGTCTTTAATGAGTGTCACCAGTTATTATTGTCTCGTCCTTTTTCGCATTTTATAACACCCGAATTTTGCAAATTAAATGTGTGGGAATTTGACAATTATTTGTTTCATCCCCAAGCCGTTTTATCGGGTTGCGACATTAAAACTTTTGGGGATAAAGCTGTAACAGTATGTCCATATCCTTATCATTATACGAACCTTCATTGTCCGTATAAATCATTAACTTTTATGGGCTGGGAGTTCCACGACAAAGAAATGTTCCATCAATTCATCTCGTACAAAATTGTTATTTTTGCTCTCAAGTAAGTCTTTTTTTTATACAAATAAAAAATGAACTAAAAAAATATCTTATATTAGATACCGCGAATTCTTTGACGGCCAATATAGTTCAATTGCGGATTATGACGTTAAAGTATTAAGATTAGAAGAAAAGGTATGTAGTAAAAAATACAATTTTAATAAATAAAATATTAATATTTTTTTTTTTTTTTAAAGATCCGTAAATATTATTGTCAATCCAAAGAACTAAAAAAATGGCTAAAAGATTATACTTTTAACTATAAAAAATGCGATTCAGATAACTTTTATAGTGATGAAGAAGATTTATCTTAAAAATAAAAAATAGATTTTGAGTTTAAAAAATAAAAATTGATTTTAATTTAAAAAAATATCTCGAAAATAAAAATACATTTTGAATTAAAAAATTTGTGTTCTTATCTCTTTAATAAGAAATAAGAGTTCACCAATGAAAAAAGGTTTAAGAGGCTCACATGTTCTTTGACGTCAGTAAAAAAGAAGTCTTAGAAGACTACATTTCTTAAAAAAGATACGAAGAGTAGGACGCCATTTTTATATTTTATTTTTCAGGTATGTAAATGTATTTTTGTTCGTTATTTTATATTTAATTATTATCAATTATTATTTATTATTATATATCACGGCATACGAAAAAAAGATTTGACCAAGGAAATGAAGAAGTTTATACTGAATTTAAATGGCTAAAAAGAAAAAAAGTCATCAATTTATAACGCAACAAGAAATTCAAGGTAAAATCAGATTTAATAATTTTTTTCACAGTTAATATACATCAATTACTAGAGCCGAAACCACCAATACCTCTGACTGTTGTACTTAACTCCTAACAAATTTAAAAAAATAGTTTTTTTTTTAGTAAAAATTAAGGTTTAATATTTTAAAAAAAAAACATACCGTGGCTTCGCAGAGAACTGGGATTAATATTGGGGTAATGACTAATTGGGCAATTTTGTCACCGGCTTTAATAGTATATTCCGTCTCTAAGTTGGTTCTCAGCATGATTTGTAACTCGCCACGAAAGTCGGAGTCGATAATACCCGGGTAGACAAAAATACCCTCTAAAAGCTTCGCTAAAATAGAAATTTTAACTATTATTTGATAAGTTAGTTTTAAGTTTTATATCGTAAAAAACTTACACGATCTTCCTAGCAACGTCCCCACGGTGTAAGGGGGTAGTTCAAGTGCAATCCCCGTATGAACTTTGACAAGTCCATTGATGGGAATTACTGTGTCGTACAGCGAGTAAAAATCTAAACCTGCCGACCAATTTGTAGCTCTAGTTGGTACAAAAGCGGCTGGACTCAATTTTAAATATTTTAGAACTGGATAAAATGGCTGCACCACGGCGATATTTTTACTAGACATACTTGGAGGTTTGATAACAAGATTCAAAAGTGAAAAAAATGAACCTAATTTTTGCGTATTTATATATTTTGAGGTTAAATGTAAAAAAGTAATTATCTACGTATGTATATTAATAACGTGAAAAATATAGAATGTCATTTTCAATGTCATCCAGTTTTAAATTTTTTATTCGAATATCAAAATATTAAAATTATACACGTAGGAATTATAATAATTAAGATAAATTATCTAGTTATATAGATAAAATATATAGATTATAAAAATATTCATTATAATTACATTTAATTGATACAATTATCATTTTAAAAAATAATATTTTTGAAAGAATATATTTATGGTAAAGAAATAGTTTCACAAACAAAAATTATCAAATTATAAAATGACAAGAAAAATTCATATTTGGTTTTAAAGAAAAGTATATAGTTTTATTTTTTTTCATGTATACATTATAGACATTAATAATTCATCCATATTTGGCTCCAACATTAAATATATTTTTTTAATTTTTTTCATCTAAAAGATGATAACATTAAAATTTGAAATAAATAAAGGTTAAAAAAAAAATACGTACTTGTCGACTCAGATAGTTAATTTTTCTTCTTCTCACTTTTTTCATTTCCAGCGTAAAATTTTCGTAATAAATGTTGATGTCCCGATATCTAAATAAGGATATCGTTATTTTTTGGATACCAAGGTGGCATTTATTAAATAACGTACATGGTAACAAAAATGGCCGCTTTATAGTAAGTCCATTTACGTATATAATGACTGGTGTGAATTTGAAATGTAGAACAGCGAAAATTAAAAAAGGGACAGACAGGATGAAGAATGTGCACCTCAAAAGGACAAAAGGGAGGAAGGATTTCTAAATCACGATTATACCGATTGAAACAGAAAATTCCATGTTTTTCGTGTAAATAATAGTTAAAGTCTTTTAAAAATTCATAACACTCGTCAAAAACGCGTTTACTTATTACATTAACAAAGTGATTGCGCTTTTCTACTGGTATTTTGTTAAAAAGACTATTTTTATCACAAATGTGAAAACTCAGCGTGGTTAATGACAAAATTTCATAAAAAGGCTCAGCATTTTTAATATCGCAATTTGTGTTTATTGTCTATGAGTAAATAACTATAGGGCTCTCGCGTCGCTAGTTTATATGCTTCTACTATTTTTTTCCCCTGACCCGGAGCGATTTGCGAGCCTAACAAAGAAATTCCTAAGGAATCTCGGGGATTTTTAAAATAAATAATGTAACAAGTGTTTAGAGATATTAACCGAGCTTGGCTGCCTTTCGGAAATAAAGTTTGACAAAGGATCATGACACTAATATTAAAGTGATGCGATTTGACGGTCACTAAATTAGCGATAAAAGGATTGTTAAAGATTTCATTAGCTAGATCGTCCAAAACAATAAGTGAATTACGATTTTTTTCCCAAAATTCAACGTTAGAATCGGGTAAACCCTGAATAAAAACAATATTGGGAAGTGTCTGGCGTAAAACGTCAAAATTGGGTTGATAAGCTTGAAAACAATAAATTATTTTTTCGGGAGGGGGGTATGTAATTAATGGTAATTGTTTTAAAAAATTAGAGACAAAAGTGCTTTTTCCTATAAAAATAAAGAAAACACATTTTTTTTTTAAATGCTAGATTATTATATATGTATATAATTTTATTAATAATAAAATACAGGCAAAAAAAGCATACCACACATAGAAGGCCCGCAAATTAAACTTCGAAATGGAGTAATAAATTTTAAAGTATTATCATTCATTATTACAAAAAAAAGTCCAACACCATATAATAAAACCCGTCACTTTAAAGTTTTACCAGCAATTTACATTTTTATGAACCCGACACCAGTTTATATGCTATGTAGTTTCCGCCACCATATTATATTTCCTTTTTTAAATCTTGTCCTCTTTTACACGCTAAAAATATTTGTTCAAATTTTTTAATTTTATGTTGAAAACGTAATTGATCAATCCATTTATAATTTTTTCTATTTTCCGCGGGGATTTCATAAATTTGAATTACTTTAGAAAAATGCACGTGCCTGTTTCCATTCTTGGGCATGATTGGCTATTTATAAAGGGTGGACATTTAATTTTTTCTTCAACGATAGTTTTTTCAGGGGCACCGTTTATTATTGTATTTACTATACGTCCCCTTTCATCTTTACCGCTTGGATTCGAGTTATATTTCGCGAAAGGAATGCTGCCACATTCGTCAAAACCAGTTTGAAGCGGTTGAAATGGTACGAAAGAGATGTTCGTAGTCAAATTTCGTTTAGTAACAAAATCGCAATTTGGACTATATTTTTCGTGCTCTTTAAAGGGAATGTCTAAACATTCCCAGCGATATAAAATAAGCCCGCATTGAAAGCATTGACAAGCTTGAATTTTCGAGTCTAATAAAAAAAATCCAGCTTTGGCTAAGCCTTCAATGGGAACGCAACCTTTCCAACGCCCTTTAAAACTTTCTAGGCGGGTCAATTCGTGATTCATTTTTTTTCGCTTCCGTCCGCTTTGTAGCCGAAAGGCAAAGTGTCGAGATTATTTAAAATATATCGTTTATCATTTGTGCGTCTAAACTTTTTGGTCGGTTTGGTCGACTCTAGGGCCATCTGTATTTTATGTCTTTTTACGTTAAAGGGAATTTGGAGCGTTAATTCTTTTTGAGGATCCATGATTAATTCTTCGAAATTTTCTAGGCCAATAGCATCGACATTTTCACGATTTAAAGTGATGCCTTTACATTTTTGTACAATTTTTTGAGATTCTTTTAATTTATAGACGTAACTTTTTGGTCCCGTCGCCATAAATAAATCTATCGAATTGCCCTTTAATTCGTCGGCCCACGAGCCTACCGCAGTGCCAATAGAAGGTTCCCACGCCCCGGGGGTAGCTATATAAAGGCACGAGTCTGTATCTGCGTACGCGCAAGCCCTGTCCAATTTAAACAAAGTTTCATTTAATCTAATACGCCCATAAGCGGAAACGAAACTAGCTACAATAGCATTACCGTAATTATACGAAGGCGCGTAATCGCTTTCGCTTTTGAGACTCAACATCGCAATTTCGTCAGTTACGGGTCGCAAATCGGCTATTTCCACGCTCGGGTCTCCTAAATATTTAATTAATTCTGCATATTTATTAATTAGTATTGTTTTATTATGGTTCGTATTCAAACCTACCCTCCCCCACAACGCATTAATATTTAATTTCCCAACGTGACGCAATCCAGGGTTATCAGTAATGTCAAAAATATTTAAATTTAATTTTTCGCTTTGATTAATTTTTTTGACAAAATTTTTTTTTTTTTTTTCTGTGACAGCATCACTTGGAAATCCCGAATTCGCTATTTTAAGGCCAATAAAGTCCGTCATGTACTGACTAAAGAAATTTTCTTGTTTGTGATAGTGATAAACTTCGTAAATATCTAAGATTTTGTAATTAGCATACTTTACGGCCCAGTAGAGCTCGTTGCTAACCCAAACGCCTTCTAAGGCTCTATCGTTCTCTCCGTGATTACAAACGTTTAACTGAAATTTAGCACACATTTTACATAGCGGGTAATATAATTTTCCATGCACTCGAACGGGTAAAACGGGAATATAAAGATTTTGGGGGGGCAGTACGCGCGCGTGAATAACCCCAAAGTACGCATCTGCTTCGTAATTAAAGTTAGAGGTAATAATACTAGGGTGTAATCCCGGAAAAACCTTATCGCGACAGATATGGGGGTAAAGCGAAATTATGTCTAAATATTTTATAGTTTGATGTGTTTGGGGAACGCTTTTTAATTTGAAAACGCTACAGCGGCCACCGTATAAAGCGCTACGTCCATTAATACGGGGGCGTAATGTTAAACTTTTGCAAAAAGCTTTGGCTTCGGCATTTTCCTTCAAAAAGCGATAAAATTGACATTCTTTTACTGTAATATATTTATGGTTTGGAAGAGTTTCTCGAATAAAAATATCTCTATCCAAAGTGCGTTCGTGAAGATGCTTATTGGTTGTTTTTAATAGCGAATTATAAGAATTTAAAGCCAAACAAAGCTCGCAACCGTGATAAAAACAGCCATCAAAATTAATAGCTAACGGTGGGTCGTTAGAGTAGCCGTCTAATCGGTATGGGCCAACTTGTTTTTCCCCTCCGTACAAAGCTGTTTGAAGTTTTACGCCTTCTTGTTTTTCAAACCAAGCTAAATATTTTAAACTAATTTGAGAATAGGCAAATTGATTGTTATACCCATTGGGAGGGACAATACCCATTGTGTATGGTTGAAGATAATTGTTTAGAAAAATTGTAGTTAGACACCCGGCAATCGTGACGTTAGGAAAACTAAAAATGTCAAAATTCGTAATTTTTAAATAAATGTCTCGAAAAATTACCATTCCTTCCCGTAACAATTTTACATCCTGGCTACAGTATTTTAAAACTTCTTCGTGAATGTCATACTTTTCCTTTTCTCGACTTTCGTACCATTTTTCAAAATTTAAGAAATCTTGATCTTTCATTTTTTCCGGGCTAAAATAATGTTTTGGTGGCAGTGCCCCTTTGTAATCTAAAGTCGAGTTATTGTAAAAAGAGTAAGGAAAATATCCTTTCACTACGTCATCATCAAGCCCAAACATTTGCGTAAAATTTCTTAAAGGGGCTGCGACGTAAGAATAACTGTCAATAAATCTTAACTGTAAATTTTTTAAAGAGATAAGTAAAATTTTGGAACCGTCATAAATAAGAAAGGGCAATAAATTTCGCTCAATTAACTTTCTTATAATGAAGTACAGGTCGAAACCTTGTGCATAGTGACCTAATATAGAAAATCCATGGAAGCGCGCCTTTCTAGTTTTACGTTTTCTAATTTTTTGAGAACCAACAGTTACTTCCGTTGATAGAATATAATCTAAAAACTTGTCGATGCAATCTTTTCCATAAAAAATCATTTTTTCGTAACTACCATTTTCTAATTCAGCTTCACTAATTAATAAAATGGGAACAAAAATATCGTTTTCTAAAATAGTTTCAGTATCAAAAAAAATTAATCGACTTTTTTCACGTGGGCTGCAAAGGGGCATGACGTAATGCAATTGTTCGGGATGTTTAATTAGACAACGCTGACAACGGGGTAAACAATCGTGATTTTCACCTAGTAAATGTCCACATTTTAAGCACCTCTTTTTTGATTCGCATGTTCCGTTAGAAATATGCGCTTCAAAACAAGCCCCTCGAGCAAAGTAGCGAAAACATTCCGTGCACCGTTCTAAATTATTCATAGTATGATAAGCGGGGGACTGACAACGAAAACAAATATATTCAGTTGTGTTCGGACATCTATGTTTCCTTTTTTGATAATCTGTATGAAACGTTTTTAAACAAGGATTACACGAACTTCTACCTCCCATTATTGAATGAAGAGTTTTTGCGACATGAATGTGAGAGCCTACCTTTAATAGATAAATATAACGAGGAGCGTCGGGACCTTCGTAAAAAATACTATATTGATCTAAAGCGTCTATTATAACAATTCGATAAAGGGGAAGTAAAAAATTTTGCATTTTGTTAATACTAATCATATTTACGGCGCCTTCATCTAGACCCGCTTTTTCGTGTAACTCTTTGGCCATTTTTAATTGTATTTTTTTCCCGTATTTAATTTTTTGAAATTCTTTTTGATCAAATAATTCGAGCTGTTTAATTTCAGTGAAATAAAATCGATCCGCGAGTAATTGACCTAATACAATGCCTCGTCCGAAACAAAAATTATCCGTGTCATTGTCAATAAAAATAAAATTGGAATTTTTTTGGAGCCAGTCGTTTAAGTTAGCTAAAGTTCTGTTTTTAACCGAACGTTGATAACCACCAATATTTTGAGGCAAGTCTATGAAAATTAAATCAAATTTCCAGTTATCACTTTCTACAATCAAGTCTTTCGAATTTGATTGTATTACCCGACTTAACGTTCGAATAATACGCTTGGGGGTGAGTTTGTCTATTTTAATTAAATTTATATTAACTGGCGTATTTAAACTTTCGGAATTTAAACTGAAACGCAAATGAGTAAAGTTTTCGCGATCCAATAATATTTCACGAATTATTTCTGCTAAAATTCTTTTAAAGACTTTATAAAAGTCTTTAACGGGAATTTTAGTTAAATCATGAAATTGAATTCGGACATCTATTTCTTTTGTCTTCCATTTATACGAACGTTTATTTAAGCGGCGTTGAATGTGATAGAAACGTTTAAGATTAGGGAAAGAAGGTGACTCCGAATCACTAGCAGTAGAAGATGAAGAGGTTGTTGAGTAGTCAGCCATTTTTTATACGGAATTATTTTTTAAAATATTTCTAATTAAAGACACAAAGTTTTAATTCGAGGGTTATTTTATATGTCAAAAATATTTACTTGTTACCTTCTTTGGAGCAATAATTTGAGTTTCTTTACTGTTTTGAATTCGTTCGCAACATTTGTAAAAGGCATTGACCAATTTTACACCATCTCGGTCCGATTCATCACTGACACTACAAAATTAATAATTGTAAATTAAACTCAAATTTTACGCATTTAAAATTATTTAAAAATCTTACATGTATTTTAATTTTTTGTGATCCGCTTTCCAGAGTTCGTCGACGGGACTGTTTCCAATGTCATCCATTTTATACAAGTTCATTTCCATATAAAATAGTCCATTCGTACGGGGTCTCGTTTTTGATTCGTAGTAATTACCGTTGACTCTCAACCGCACGCTACTTTCTAATCCAAGTGTTGAAACAGTAGAACTTTCTTTTACTTTTTCCAGAAAAACATTATCATCGGGTGCTATTAATTTTTCGAATGTTAAAAACGAAGTTATTTTTCGTTTTGAGCTATTCAATTTATGAGAGGGACTGGGCCGATTGATGTCTGGCAATTCGTTTAAATCAGATTCTGCTTCTTCGATCGTAATGTCAGGAGACGGTAAAGGGCTGGACAAGTCCAATATATCTTGTGATTCGAGTAATTGACTCATATTCTATTTTTTTATCAGACCCTAGTCGACCCTAAACTACCAAAAACTGAAAGTAAACTTTTATACGTTATGATCTATCTTTATATAGACGAAAATTTCAAAAATAAATAAAAAAAATAGATATTTTTTGTTTTTTTCAAAAATTATAATTTAATATTTTTAAGTCACGTACAAAGATAATTAGTTTTTTTTTTTTTAAAATATGTATCAAAAACCCTTTTATGGCACAACGCCTATTTATAAAAATATTTTAATCTAGGATAATTATCCCCTCTAGTTAAATTTTTACATAGATATAACCCATTTATTTCCATATATAAAGCTAAAAAATATTAACATTTTTAAAGTCTTAGTAACATAAGAAGTTTTAAAATGGCTTGTTTAAGTACAAATTGCGATATTAAAAATGCTGAGCCTTTTTATGAAATTTTGTCATTAACCACGCTGAGTTTTCACATTTGTGATAAAAATAGTCTTTTTAACAAAATACCAGTAGAAAAGCGCAATCACTTTGTTAATGTAATAAGTAAACGCGTTTTTGACGAGTGTTATGAATTTTTAAAAGACTTTAACTATTATTTACACGAAAAACATGGAATTTTCTGTTTCAATCGGTATAATCGTGATTTAGAAATCCTTCCTCCCTTTTGTCCTTTTGAGGTGCACATTCTTCATCCTGTCTGTCCCTTTTTTAATTTTCGCTGTTCTACATTTCAAATTCACACCAGTCATTATATACGTAAATGGACTTACTATAAAGCGGCCATTTTTGTTACCATGTACGTTATTTAATAAATGCCACCTTGGTATCCAAAAAATAACGATATCCTTATTTAGATATCGGGACATCAACATTTATTACGAAAATTTTACGCTGGAAATGAAAAAAGTGAGAAGAAGAAAAATTAACTATCTGAGTCGACAAGTACGTATTTTTTTTTTAACCTTTATTTATTTCAAATTTTAATGTTATCATCTTTTAGATGAAAAAAATTAAAAAAATATATTTAATGTTGGAGCCAAATATGGATGAATTATTAATGTCTATAATGTATACATGAAAAAAAATAAAACTATATACTTTTCTTTAAAACCAAATATGAATTTTTCTTGTCATTTTATAATTTGATAATTTTTGTTTGTGAAACTATTTCTTTACCATAAATATATTCTTTCAAAAATATTATTTTTTAAAATGATAATTGTATCAATTAAATGTAATTATAATGAATATTTTTATAATCTATATATTTTATCTATATAACTAGATAATTTATCTTAATTATTATAATTCCTACGTGTATAATTTTAATATTTTGATATTCGAATAAAAAATTTAAAACTGGATGACATTGAAAATGACATTCTATATTTTTCACGTTATTAATATACATACGTAGATAATTACTTTTTTACATTTAACCTCAAAATATATAAATACGCAAAAATTAGGTTCATTTTTTTCACTTTTGAATCTTGTTATCAAACCTCCAAGTATGTCTAGTAAAAATATCGCCGTGGTGCAGCCATTTTACCCTGTTCTAAAATATTTAAAATTGAGTCCAGCCGCTTTTGTACCAACTAGAGCTACAAATTGGTCGGCAGGTTTAGATTTTTACTCGCTGTACGACACAGTAATTCCCATCAATGGACTTGTCAAAGTTCATACGGGGATTGCACTTGAACTACCCCCTTACACCGTGGGGACGTTGCTAGGAAGATCGTGTAAGTTTTTTACGATATAAAACTTAAAACTAACTTATCAAATAATAGTTAAAATTTCTATTTTAGCGAAGCTTTTAGAGGGTATTTTTGTCTACCCGGGTATTATCGACTCCGACTTTCGTGGCGAGTTACAAATCATGCTGAGAACCAACTTAGAGACGGAATATACTATTAAAGCCGGTGACAAAATTGCCCAATTAGTCATTACCCCAATATTAATCCCAGTTCTCTGCGAAGCCACGGTATGTTTTTTTTTTAAAATATTAAACCTTAATTTTTACTAAAAAAAAAACTATTTTTTTAAATTTGTTAGGAGTTAAGTACAACAGTCAGAGGTATTGGTGGTTTCGGCTCTAGTAATTGATGTATATTAACTGTGAAAAAAATTATTAAATCTGATTTTACCTTGAATTTCTTGTTGCGTTATAAATTGATGACTTTTTTTCTTTTTAGCCATTTAAATTCAGTATAAACTTCTTCATTTCCTTGGTCAAATCTTTTTTTCGTATGCCGTGATATATAATAATAAATAATAATTGATAATAATTAAATATAAAATAACGAACAAAAATACATTTACATACCTGAAAAATAAAATATAAAAATGGCGTCCTACTCTTCGTATCTTTTTTAAGAAATGTAGTCTTCTAAGACTTCTTTTTTACTGACGTCAAAGAACATGTGAGCCTCTTAAACCTTTTTTCATTGGTGAACTCTTATTTCTTATTAAAGAGATAAGAACACAAATTTTTTAATTCAAAATGTATTTTTATTTTCGAGATATTTTTTTAAATTAAAATCAATTTTTATTTTTTAAACTCAAAATCTATTTTTTATTTTTAAGATAAATCTTCTTCATCACTATAAAAGTTATCTGAATCGCATTTTTTATAGTTAAAAGTATAATCTTTTAGCCATTTTTTTAGTTCTTTGGATTGACAATAATATTTACGGATCTTTAAAAAAAAAAAAAAATATTAATATTTTATTTATTAAAATTGTATTTTTTACTACATACCTTTTCTTCTAATCTTAATACTTTAACGTCATAATCCGCAATTGAACTATATTGGCCGTCAAAGAATTCGCGGTATCTAATATAAGATATTTTTTTAGTTCATTTTTTATTTGTATAAAAAAAAGACTTACTTGAGAGCAAAAATAACAATTTTGTACGAGATGAATTGATGGAACATTTCTTTGTCGTGGAACTCCCAGCCCATAAAAGTTAATGATTTATACGGACAATGAAGGTTCGTATAATGATAAGGATATGGACATACTGTTACAGCTTTATCCCCAAAAGTTTTAATGTCGCAACCCGATAAAACGGCTTGGGGATGAAACAAATAATTGTCAAATTCCCACACATTTAATTTGCAAAATTCGGGTGTTATAAAATGCGAAAAAGGACGAGACAATAATAACTGGTGACACTCATTAAAGACTGGTTCTGATAACTTGACTAATAGATTTGTTTTTGTTTCGAATATTTCTGGATGATGATCGTCTGTGTTGTTACTTGTTTGTAGAGTATAACGAGATTCAACCTCCGCCAATGCTAAACATTGAAGAGATAACACTCCTTCCAATCTATGTGCTTGCGCACCTGGAGCGGATGATTCGGTTAAACAAGCCATAATGACTATAAATTTAATTTTGTTGAGAAGCCTTTTTAAAGTAATTTAAATGAGGTTAGTAGGTAAAAGTAATACTTATATTTAAATAAGATTATGAGGTAAAAGTAACAATTTTATTTAAATAAAATTGTAACAATTTTGATTTTCCCCCGTGGCACAACAGCTTTAAAAAGTAACCTAGTTTTTGATTATGACGAGAGTAAAAGTAAAGGAGAAAGAGTTGCTACGCATACAAGAAAGATGTTTGAGACTCCCGCGTACCAAATAATGCCTCCGGCGCGAGTGGAAATTTTGAAAAAAAAAAATTTTTACAAGTTGGTGATGTCAAAAACAGGTTCTCCCAAACCTGGGGAGGGGCTCTAGCAGGCTGGGGCTGGAAAGGGGGATGAATTTTTGCTTAACGGGTGCGTACTTTACTACTATGATCGGTGTATGGACAAAATAATCCACAAATGTGTGAATATTTAGTTAATTTTTTCACACATGTTTCGAATACATCGATTTATCATTGATTCTTGATATGGATAATCTCTGATTACATAAAATCTACTCCAAACGCCAACCCAAATGTCGATCGTATTTGGGAAGCTTGATTGAAGGGAATTCGATCTTGTATTAGGAGGTTGATCGAAAGGAAGTCGATCCTATGGGAATATGGATCGAAGGGAAGTTGATCTTATGGGAATATGGATCGAAGGGAAGTTGATCTTATGGGAATATGGATCGAAGGGTAGTCGATCTTCTGGGAATATTGATCGAAGGGAAGTCGATATTCTGGGAATATTGATCGAGGGGAAGTCGATATTCTGGGAATATTGATCGAGGGGAAGTCGATCTTCTGGGAATATTGATCGAAGGGAAGTCGATCTTATGGGAATATTGATCGAAGGGAAGTCGATCTTATGGGAATATTGATCGAAGGGAAGTTGATAATATATTGAAGGAAGTTAATTTTATGGGAAGCTTGATCAAGGGAAAGTCGATAGATCTAGGGGAAGTTGATCTCATGGAAAGATTGGTTGAATCAGTGCCGGTATAGGAAAACTGGATTGAAAAAATAATTTCATTGATGAAAGTCAATCATGAAAATCCAATCTTGAACGGAAAGTCTTTACGAGGAACGTATACATTATTTTTATGAAATAATTGATCCGTACGCAGTATGACCCTTTAAACACGAACATGTCTTCGTCCCTAATCTCAAAACATTCCATTTAAAAAGCATAAAATGTCTCTCTATATGGTGACAGTACAACGAGAGGTCAAGTATAACCCTTGTGCGCTCCCTGTTGCGCTCGTCACCATTCGGCTTCCGGCGTTTTTAATTAGATCCTGCACTCTTTTCTTATAATTTGTCATTTTGGCAAGCCCGCCATCGTTTCTCTTCTCCTCCGTCGCCTTTCGCCAGCCCATTATTATATAGCCAGCCATGGTAATAAATACTGGTGTTAAAGCTTATCCGAGACTGTAGCGACGTATATTCTAACCCTCTCTCTCTCTCACACACACACTCTCTATACCGGAAGTTCCGGTTTTCGCGCGGCCCCTTATCTAAGCGAGTCCCCCGCGTCCCCTTATCTAAGCGAGTCCCCCGCGTCGCTGAGCTTTTAAAAATATAAGCTAGATGTGTTTTTCCCGGCTAAAGGGGCTACAACTGTGTTCGCTAGAACTGATGTAATGAGGTGGACATCTTAAACGGAGAAGGGTTACCTCTTACCTGGTAAACTTGATGATGTTAATGTTATATTTTGGTGAAGTGAATACTCGAAGACAACCGTACTAAGGTGCGGAAGAAAACGTTCTATCCCAAGGTGCAGATAAAAACATTCTGTCGCAAGGTTCTCATCCAGATATATAATAAATTTTTGTGGGCATGCTTCCCAAGTTTAGTTCAGTGCAATGCTTTCGAAGCGCTTTTCGCGAAGGGCTTCGCAAACCTTACACTGCAATACACTCCGTGAAACCTGACAGTCCCAAGATGCGGATGAAAACAGTCTGTTCCGAGCTGCTGATGAAATCAATCTATTCCGAGGCTCTGATGAAAATTGTCTCCTCGAAGATGCAGATGAAATAAATCTGTTCCGAGTTGCTGATGAAAACAGTCAATCCTAAGTGCGCTGAAAATGAGAAGGTTCCAAGTGCATTGAAAATGATGATGTTCCAAGATCAATTATTCGCTCAGCTGTTCTGGAAAACTCTTGACTTCATGAGGCAGTGTGGGAATCTCCTCAAGGTACGCGTGAAAACAGTCTGCCCTAAGTGCGTTGAAAATTATGAGGTTCCAAGATTAATTATTCGCTCAGCTGTTCCCAACCGTTCTGGAAACTCTTGACGTCATAAGGCAGTATGGGAATCTTCTCAAGGTGCGCGTGAAATCAGTCTGTCCCAAAAGCGTTCAGCTGTTCCGAACTGTTCTGGAAAACTCTTGACGTCATAAGGCGATGTGAAATTATATTCCGAACGATTCAGAACTGACGAATAATTTTTCTCTTATTCTCCCCATCCCTCTATTATCTCCTCGCGTTATTATCTCCTTCAAAACTCCACTAACTATCGTTGGATTCTGTTCACGGTGTGAATCTGGACGAAGTGGAAGAATAATAAAGATGTTCGCGTCGGTTGTCATAAGGTAAAATATGGTGCCTAAACAGCTCCGGCAAATATTCTACGATGCTGGATAGCTGCTGCTGCCGCGTAGAACCATCATGGTAAAACGAGCTTGGAATATGAAGGGTTGAGGGGAGCGGAGAGAGAAGAAGGCGGTTTTTATTTTATTTTTATTTTTTGAGTATTTTTAGAGGCTGGAGCTGGAACGAAGATGGGAATGACAGCTCTCTCTCTTGATAAATTCAGTTGAGTGAGGCGAATAGAGTAGTTTTCCAAAACTAGGAAGATTAACTCGCGGAGAAGCTGCTCCAGAACCAAAAGAAGCTATAGCTTTAGAGCGAAAGCGAGAGAGAGAGAGTATAGGGAGAATTGAAGTTTATTATTCAAAAAATATATCTCGGACTTAAAATGATAGGTATATTTTATCAGTGATAGTTCACGGTGAATTAAATATATAAGATTAAAATAATATTTTTTTAAAGGGATTGAATTTTTTTTATCGATTCCTTATCGTTTAAATAGGCCTAATCCATCAGTAAAAAAAATGAACAAACAAATATTAAATTAGAAAGCAATTTAAAACTTACCATCAAAATAGGCTTAGCTGAATTCATGGAGATATCCATAAGGATAGCGACCAATGACATTGATCATGGAGATCCTCCTTTTACAATATAAGACCCACGATCAATGTGATTGGTCGCTATATCCTTATATTCGGAGTACAGGTGATCTCCATGAATCCAGCTAAGCCTAATTTCTGGGTAAGTTTTAAATTTATTTCTAATATTTGTTTTTAATTTTTTTTACTGTTGGATTAGGCCTATTTAAACGATAAGGAATCTATAACAAATCACTAGTTTTTAGGCTGCATTCTCCCTTTAAAGGGTGACACGAATTGGTACAAAAAATCAATATATAAAGTATATTTAACGTTAATTTTCTACCCGCTAAATGGCAAATACAAAAATTTAAAATTAGTATTAGATACATGCAGGAACAATTTATTCAATTAATTAATTCAAAGCTATGTTCCATATCGTTAACCAAGATCTGTGGGTTGGTCTGATTTTTCAAATGAGATTTTGATTTTGATCGCGTTAGAGTCACCCCTTTAAAACGCGTAAAATATGGACCGGGCTAATTAAAATGTTAATTTCAAAGATAAATCAAAAATAGGAAAATTCCCAAAAGTGGAAAGGAGGAAGGTGATGAGGGAATTGAATGTCGCACGAACATTTTGTTTAAAGGAAAAATGAATGGGTAAAATTAATAACATTTAATAAATTCGTGTAAAGTTAAAATTTTCGCCGATGAAACCGGAATTGCTAAAAACTACCAAACAATTTTTCTAAAGGTCGATTTGAATGAATGCTTATAATACGACTTTTAAAAGACATAAAATGAAGTGGTTTATTTATTTTTGGATTGATATAGGCGTATATTCTACGGGAGAAAATAATTGTGCTAATATTAATTTAATTTTTACTAATATTAATTTAATATTTGCTAATATTAATTTAATTTTTGCTAATATTAATTTAATTTTTGCTAATATTAATTTAATTTTTGCTAATATTAATTTAATTTTTGCTAATATTAATTTAATTTTTGCTAATATTAATTTAATTTTTGTTAATATTAATTTAATTTTTGCTAATATTAATTTAATTTTAGTTAATATTAATTTAATTTTAGTTAATATTAATTTAATTTTTGCTAATATTAATTTAATTTTTGTTAATATTAATTTAATTTTTGTTAATATTAATTTAATTTTTGTTAATATTAATTTAATTTTTGCTAATATTAATTTAATTTTTGCTAATATTAATTTAATTTTTGCTTCTGAATATAAATAAATAGAATGTCGAATAATATTATAATAATATTTTTAAACATTTAAAAAAATATTCCCAGAAACCATTCTGTTGGGAGTGCGAGTGATTTTAGCTTGAAAGGGTATAAATTGACATTTTGCTCGAGTTTAATGCTAATTATAATGTAATTGAAAAGGTTTTCAATTTAAGAAATCGTCCACAGATTAAGAATAAATACACCGAATAATAAGCCAAATCTACGTGACTTCGTCACTTTAATTTACGTCGTTTGCTTGATGATTTCCCTTAAGAAGCGCACCCTTTTGCTGGTTGGGGGAAGATTATTCAACGGCGAGATTACAAACCCTCCTTAATTGTATGCAAATTAAGCTCTCCGACGAGAACTGATTTTCACGTCTTCTGCTTATGTTCCCCCAGAGCAGAATCCCCTTTCTCTACGGAACGCGGATCTGACATATCTGATATATCTGTTAAACAGTCCGTATTATATAGTTAGAGTTCTAAATCGGTTATTTACCCTGGCATTTATCATAGCAATGCTAATTTATGGTTTGCTCTGGTAAAATGGTAATTAATAATTATAACTTTATGGATTAAAAATGAAGAAATTGCTAAAATATTTCGAAGTTTACCGTTTTAAATCGTGTACAAGTCTACTTTTTAATAGTTATTTTTGTTTGGAGTCATTAAAGATATTTTAATTACGGTTTAATGTCAATTAAATAGTCATGCATATCATAAAAACAATGCATTTTTCATTAGATTAGTCAGAATAAGAATTTTGAAGCGATAGAATGAGGAATTTCGCATAATTTACCAATTTTCTAAAAATATGGTAATCTTAGTCGACCCTATGTGGTCGGTAATGAAAATAATTAGTGGAATTATTACGTGAAATGTGCTTTATTGCATACTTAATGTTTAATTATTGTAATTATAGGCTTAGCGGAGTTCATAATTATGCCTTGTAAAGACTGTAAAGAATCAAAATAGATAAACCGTTTTTCCAATGTTAATTGAGGTTCATTCCAAAAATCAATTGATGTTTGCTTTTAACACTCCCTTTAAATGGTACGCGAGCTAGGCGTTAGGCCATCAAAGCGAAAGGGGTCGACCAGGAAGTAGTAGACCATGGCGGATCGATGACGTGAGGGAATTTACCAAGGTTTATATTACCTGACGGAGAAATCGCCCTAACTCGGTTATCTTTGGAAAAATATGAAATTTTAACGTTGTTTATCGACCCCAGAATTTAAACCAATTTAATGTTGTATACCTATCTCCTGTTCACTTTCAAAGGGATAATGAAACGGATTATCAAGTGTTGTTTGATAAATTTCACGATTCTTTAAGCGTGACAATGCTTTTTAGAAAATAGCCAAGGCTTAATTAACCCACTAAAGCCGTGTTCATATTAGACCTTGGAGTCAATTTGAAACGTTTTGCCTTTTGGGGACTTTAATTTAGCTGCCTAGAAAGACGAGATTTGATTGGTTTGTATGTACTTCTCTCATAGGGGTATTCAAAGCCGTGGTTGACCTTGAATTAAAAGTGAAATATAAACGTGCTCATTTTAGTTTTACTCTACAATCATATTCTAGGCTTTGAGAAATCAAAGAATTAAAAATTTTGTTATGACGTATTACATACTCCATTTCCTTCAGGCTCCCTTTAAGTTACCGGCATATCTTCAAATTTTTGAAAAGAAAGATTACGCAAATTGTAAGGAATTTAATTAATTCCCACGAGACATTTCTTGATTCAGATGTCTTTGACTTGATTGGCTCGCTTTTTTAATTAGTTCCTTCGGGAATAATTTAGATTTTATAGCTGAGGTAACGCGCATTTTTCTTAAAAGGTCCCCCGAGCGATATTAAAGTCTCAGTCTGTATAATTAAGATCGCTAAATTGAGGAGGTTGACTTTCGAACGAAACGTATTAATTAAACTTGGATTAAACCATAAGTGAATAAATATGATCAAGAAAATATACTTAGTAATACTTTTATTTCCAAAGACTAATCTCTGTACGGGGTTGTAGAATCATGATACTAATTAAGCTTCGTCTAGTGGCAAACAGTGGCAAAAATACTAACTATAATATAGTTTCATCTGTGTGTTGTAAGGATCGGCACTGACAAAATTAGATGGTTAATTCTTTCCTTTTAAAACTCCTTGTGAAACTATTGGCGAGCTCTGAGTAGTAAATGCTTTACGAGCTTGGGTTAGTGTTTATCTCTTGACCAAAAAAACGGACGCGCGTATTAAAAACCAAAAAATTGACAACATTATAGGCCTAACCATATTTGAAAGTTATTAAGAGTGTTTAAAAGCTGTGGTACATTTTAGTTACATTTCTGCTCTAACTTATAATAAAACTTTGAGTTACTTCAATTTAGCAGAAAGGGTTTAACGATCATACCAAAAAGAAAATCGAATGGAGTTGCGTCCCGATATATCTCACCACCTCTCTCAATTACGAGATAGCCAATAGTTGCTTGTTCCAATACGTTAATTCGTGTACGTCTTCCATATTTGCTAATCATATTTAGCCAATATTTTTAACAGGTGCAGATACGAATTCATTTTAAATTTAAACTCGCGTTGTCCGCGGTCATTTGGAAGCAAGAGTTAGAGAAATCGATCCCTTTGGTATCGTAGCGATGAATTTAATTCGCCTCCCATCCTCGCTGCCTTTTACTCCCCTAAGGATGTAGAATGGTGGATGAGGAGCCCAATATGCTTTAATACTGCTTTTCTCCTCTCTTCCAAGTTTCTGCGTGTAATTAGACTGCAGGCAGTGATATTATAAGCCATTTCAAGACTAGTTTGTACACGGTTAAACCTGAGGCGGAATAATACACCGTATTAAATCTAATAGGGAAGAAAGTAGTTTTACAAAGTAGTATCGTTAACAAAAGTATGTATGTGATGTATGGAAACTTGTTAAAGGGATGGTGAAATGCCTCGAAAACTATATTTTAATTAAAGTGCAGGCTGTCACCATTTTTTTTTCTAATGCGTATTGATTATATTTTAATTTTAGTATACTATTAGAAAGGCATATTCAAAATTCCATACGTCTTGGTTGACGTGTTCTTAAGAAACTTCAAAATGAAAATGTTAAATATATATGTATATCTGACGTAATTTATTTTTGGAACGTAATTAACGATAATTTTCATACGAAGGACTTTCTGGATTAAGTACTTTTACGAAAAGACCGCGCAAAAGCGACCTTATCACGTGCCAGAACGCGTGAGAATCAACTGTAGGCTTCATGATAGCCATGCGACCATTGTGATGACGTAGTATTGCTGTATTTTTACTGACATAGCGGTAATTTGTTCTATGACATATGTATATATATATTTCGAATCGTTTTCCAACGAGCTTGACGAAAATGAAGTCTTTAGCAGCGTTCATACTAGGCATTTTAATCAATTTAAACCGTTTCAAAACGTATCGGTGGAGTCATACGAACAGGAAACCCAGCAAGGAAACCGTCTTTTCTCTAATCGATTGCTTCGGGAACCAGTTTCATACCTATTCGGTTTCAACAACCGATATTTGAAGCTACAATAAATCGATTTATAAAGATAATGAGTGAACACGTGACGCTTAAGATGATTCCTGGCGATTTGAATATCTGTTTGATTTTACCGTTTCAAATCGATTAAGAAATGTTAGTGTGACCGTAGCACATGAAAAATCCATGACAGCCTCACTTTAAAGAATCGATTCAGATTTTAAAATTCCACCTTGAATTGTCAGTGAGTGAAAATCTAGGCTACCCATTATTTCCATTATTAGTATATATACTTTGAGATAAAGGTTTCCAGCTTTGCTCATATTGCAAATTCGAAGTTGGGATTGACTAGCAACGCGTATATTTCGAAAACTTTCATATTATTCGGCATATTTTCGTGGATTAACTCTATTACGTAATACGCGGAATCTCGTTGTATAAAGCAATTCGTGGGGGAAAAGAGGTATGGGGGCAAAACCGAGCGATACGATGGTTCCGGTACCTTAATCTCTATTCAAATTTGATCCGCGGATAAACCCTCTCTGTGACCGTTAGATCTTAATGAACGACGACGACATTAAATATTAAAATATGGAAAAGGGTGAACGCAGCTGTGCATGCGGATTGAAATCAACAATTAGATATGCGGAATGAGTTACGGTTTTCAACACGTATAAAGTTGCACAGGCTGCCAATGTATACGTATTACGTTCCAGCTCTAATTGGTGCACGCGCAAACAAAGCTTGGCTAAAACTTAAATAGATTATTTGTTTGTTTACAACATTACTAGGAATATAAAATTATACGTCCATGACAAAATTCCAAAATTTTGGTTATAGGCGAGAATTCTAACCAAGGACGACCAAGAAATGGATTCGTATACTTGGAAATCGTCCACGTATAAATTATGCAGGCTGCCACTTTATACGTATTATGTTCCATCTCTAATTGGGTGCATGCGCAGACAAAGCTTGGCTAAAACTTATCTAGATGATTTGTTTGTTTACAACATTATAAAATTATATATCCCTGGCGAAATTCCAAAATTTTGATTATAGGAGAGTATTCTAATCAAGGACGACCCAGAAATGGATTCGTATACTTGAAAATGGTCTCTTTGTGGTATAGATAATAACCCAATCATAATCTCCCTCATTGGTTTCTTACCTACCCGTAGACCCCCCCATTGTAGAGTGATTTTTCGAACTGTGAAATGGTAAAGTTTTTCAGTCACTGGAGAAAGCGTTACCTCTTACCATAAGTAGATCATCTATTAAGTTACATATCAGTCATTCAATAAATTAACCAGCGGTTTCTTTCAAGTTAAGAAAGATGTTCCGAGTGGGGAAGCGAAACTAGCGATGGGTCAGCGCAGATTCTGTCTTCCCAGACTTCCCTGGCATTTGGGTATTTGTTTTTAGGTGTCTTATGCATATAGTTGCAGAATACATGTGAGGGAACCAATGACCACATCTTGCAGGAGGGTCAAGATTTGCCCCTAAGCTACTGTTGATGAGAGGAACATTATTTACGCGCATAATGATAACAGAATATCTTTAATTCCGGACGAGCTAGCATCCGGAGAAACGTCTCTCATTGGATAAATATTGTTTCCCGTGGAACAAACCTCAAGAAAGCTTGATATTCCTTATTTATTTCATCTCTCATAATCTAGTTAAAACTATATAGTCCATGGGGCCACGGTATAGTTATGCAACGTGACAACTTGCCCAAATTTTTGGAGTTAAATTGTAATTTCGCATTAAATGATTTTCGATCAAAGTAGGCGGCGAGCTTAATGGTGCTGCCGATACCCGATATATATCTAAAAATCTAGAACTTTAGGACTATAGGGTCTTTAAAAAATCTATTACATGAACAAAATATAAATGGTACATAAGCACCAAAGCTAACACGCTGGGGCCATAGAGGTAGAACTCTGTGACCCTAAGAGAGAAAACCTATTTGCGTAGGCCCCCTGCCTTTGATAGTAGAGCATGTTTCCCCCTTTGACCGGAGCATAAACTAGTTTTTGCGTAACTAAAAACGGTCGTGGTATTTCTTATTAAGGACACTAAAGAAATATCTGGCTACATTTGAACAAGACAGTTTAACGTATAAGGAGCTAATAGTATATTAACTTTCGCTTGTACGAGTAAGAAAAAATAAATAGAAAATGGTATAGGTTTCCAATTTCAAGTATCAGTATATAAAGAAACGCTTGCCCATTTGGTCTTTAAAATGAGATAAATGGATTAATTTTTTGAAACGTTTCGTTTTTTTGGTTTACTATTCGTCCGCGCCGTGTAGAATTGTAAAATGGTGGTCGCAGCTGTAACTAATAGAGACGCCTGTTAGGGAGGGAAACTTACTGTTCGTTATTTAACCACACAAACCAATAGAGTAAAAACGTGGGAAGAGATAAGGCACAGACGCCATGATACCTTCTTTTCATTCTTCTGATACCGTTGGCTTTATTTCCTTAAATCCAGTGGAGTCTGTTCGAATACTGTCTTTGTATGCGGCGTGAGACGGGAATAGTATAATATCAGAAACTATTGTTAAACTAGAAATCAGTAAGGAGTACCTCTCTGCAGATTTGACCGAGTGTATCCAAAGTTATCATCGGGAGGTGTAGAACTGGGTGTACCTCAAACAGCGGTGTCCAAATAAGGTTTTTTTTTATCGATTCCTTATCGTTTAAATAGGCCTACTCCAACAATAAAAAATAAATAAAAACAAACATTAAACTAGAAAACGTACCAGGAAAATAGGCTTAGCTGATTCATGGAAATCATCTGAACTCCCCATACAAGGACTAGCGACCAATGACATTGATTGATGGCTCTTATACCGGTAGTGCATGATATCTCCATGAATCCAGCTAAACCTATTTGGATGGTAAGTTTTAAATTTATTTTTAATTTACTGTTGGATTAGGCCTATTTAAACGATAAGAAATGGATAAAAAAATCGCTTGTTGTTAGGTTGCATTCTCCCTTTAAAGAAATACTTATTTCCCACCCTGATTGGTCAAAAGTACTGAATTAAATTCATTGGATGAAATCGATGGCTTAATTATTGAATATGGCTATTGTGCAAGTAAATTACCGAACGTGATTACGATCTTATGAGATCGAATGGCTCTACCCAAAACCCATTTGGTCCAATTTTATTTCGATTTAATGATCCAGGAACTTTTAGAAAACTTTTTCATTCTTATTTCTTGTTTAAAATTATTTTCTGTTGATATCTAAACCATCAGTATGACGCCTTACGCTACTTTCAATCTATTACCACAATTCCACGAATAAACTTTTGAAAAGTATAGGGTCATTTTCTGTTGGCGTCACGGGGATGCCTAGCATCGCTATGGCTTGGCCATTAAGGATTGGGCGACACCTATTAAATTCGAAAAATTGAGTTCGGAGAATCTGGAAAGCCTCTTGCAGGCTTGACTGGCGTGTAACTTCCAGACGGAGGGGTTTTTAACTCGATTAAAGGCTCGCCAAGATCTTATTAGAACAGCCATTCCGAGATCTTACGTAACAGTTTATTCGAGCTATACCGTTCAATGGGATTTGGTTAAGGGGAACGAGAAAGAGACGGTAATCTCATAAACCACCATCTTTATTCGTATTATATACGCTTTAAGTCAAACGAAGCGAACGAACTTTAAACTCCCAACATTAAATACGTCTCGTTAAACTCTCTCCAATTTCGTCGAGTAATTAAAGGACGAGTCTCAATTAAATTGACATTTTGGTTAAGAGATTCTAGTAGCGGTCGATGAGGCTTTCAAAATGAAACCAACTAGGTAAAAATCGGCCAAGAAATAAAACAATTGGCAATATTCAAAGTTCAGACTTCACTTTTAAAATCAAATAGATGAGTCAGCAAAAAAAGATATCCTAATTTTTCTATACAACCTTTTTGTAACTTAATCATCCAACTTAATCATAAATACGATACAACTATAGTTGACTAAATTTGTGTAGACTGAAGAAGTTCAGTCAAAAAGATATATCTCTTGTATATTTGTTTAAAGGTAGAACATGTAACGGCAGCGGGACATGGAGAAATAATTACGAGGGATCCAGCTGTTCTCTAAGCTATCGCCAGTAGTTATACCTCCCTGTTGCTCTGACACTACCGCGGTGTGTGCGTCTATTTCAAAGGGACAAGGGAAGCTGATTTAAAAATTGTTTCAAAATTCTTGAATTAGATAGACCAGGTTCATTGAAACAGATCTTTAAATATATATTAGATCGAAATATCAAAATTATACCCTCAAAATTAATAATACAAACATATATCTAAACGATTTAAAAAATGACAATTCAATGGCCAATCACCATTTATCCGAGTTTGTAGCCAATTATAGATTCTCGAGCACTCGAGGTCGAGCGCTCGAGACGCCAGCCCCATCAGAGTGTAACCATGGCAACGCTCGCTTAAAAAACGCACTTCTTCAATTTGCTTTAGTTTCAAACCGAATTAGTCCCAAATTAGGCTTAGCGTAAAATTAACCAAAAAGATCTTTTACGAGTTTAAAAGTGAATAATTTTATCGGTAGTAGCTACAATAATATATTTTTCCCTTCGGTTATTCATTTTATTATAGTTTTTTGTTTATTTCTAATTATTTATCTGGAAATTAAGTTTTCAAAATGACAAAAAATACCTTTATTTGGTAAGTTTACCAATTGGCCAGTTCCACGCTTCACTAGGTAAGCGTTCACTTTTTCTCCTTCCCTCTCTGTTCGACCAAAATGAATGGGGAAGAAAAAACACGTGATTTGAATTGAAATTTTTAAATTTTATTCATTTTAGTGGGGTAAGTACATTTTGTATGTGGGGTGGGCGGAGGGAGCTAAGTTCTTAATGGCTAAATATTGGAACCTGTCCTCATGCTTTTTAATATGACCACTGTCTGTTTTAGCTCTAAGATTTCCCCCAGTTGGATTAAATTCCAGTTAAATTATACGTTAGCTCATCTGACTTCTCTTCCCCCTCTGTCTACACCCAACTCTGGGTTTGACACACGATTCACACAATGCAAAGCTATAAATATTGCATCTCTCTTGTCTATTTTCAGGTTTACTATTAGTTACTTCCAAAATTCAGTCTGATTTTGACATCTTGTCTCTCTTTCATTCTAGAACTAAATTTTAATTTGGTTTATTTTCGACTCATATATATAGTTTACCTTTAAAACTCGGGGAGTGGTTTCCACAATTTCAAATACCTCTCATAGCGCTCGAGATCGGTATTTTACACTAAATATATCACCGCTTAAATTCATCAACTATAGTATTCCGAAAATACTCGAAAGGTATTTACAAATGATTGACAACGCTGTATAATCGTATAGGATCTGTCACTGATAGGCTGTTGTTGGAATGAGTTGGGATCAATAATTGCGTCTGAAAATTCCAGCCGTGGTGATTAAATTCTGTATTACGCAGTTTATATCCAACAGAAGGAAATGACATTAGGCGTATCAATTAATAATTATAATAGGTAATATATGTATGTACGAGATAAAATATTTATAGGAAAAGTTTGTTTTCAATCAGTTTAATTTAATCCTAAGACATTTTCACTATAATTAAAGGCATGGTAAATAGAAAACTTAATCTATACCAGAATTATATGAAACCCGAGCACAATGCACTTCCGTTGCGTATATACTTTCAATATAATCTCATACGCTTCTAATTCTTTAACTATAAATAATGATTTGGGTCCAAGTGATCGACTTTAAAATGATTGTCGGATATGAATTGAGTTTAAAATTAATACTACAAGATTAAAAATTTAAAATACTTTAACTTCACCGTCATATTCACCCAGCACCAATTTTGTAAATAGAGCTCGGAATCGGATATCCATTATCTTCTGTTATTCGTATATTTTCAGATATTTTATTTTTAGATAAATTGTTTGTAACTAAGAAAATGAAATTTGTATATTCGTATAATTGTTAAATGTATAAGGTTTACCCGAAGATAAGCGTTTGGCGCTTTATCTATGAACAAATTACTCGTATTCAAACGTATAACAATGGATAAGAAAATTCACATTTCCAGAATTAATTTAAAATATAAGAAAAATATTTCAAATTGACTTTTAATTTGAATAATATAAATAAAACAACGAAACTAAGTTTTAAATCATTTTTTATTCATTATCTTTCACGATTTCAATAAATTTTGAATTTTTTTTATCCAAACGTATAACACGGATAATATTCTAAGATAAGGCCATTTTCGGATAAAAACGGATATGGTTATGTTTTTTACTTATCTTCGAATAAGTTAACTCGTATGAAAAATAGTTTATTTTTAATCAAACAGATAATACACATCAGAATTTATCCAAACAATAAAAATTATACGAATTCCGAGCTCTATTTGTAAATCTCCCAAAATTATAAACTATTGTATAGGTAACGATACGCAAATAAATTGAAAGGTAAAATCTCTGTGGTTAACTTATTTTTCTTCTGAAGCTGGTTTTAATAGACTTCTGGTTCCACGCGATAATTTTCTCTTCCCGTGACCTTTTCCTCAATTAAAAATTAATTTCCTTAGTGTATTGTAAATATTATTGTGTAGAATATTTCCCTTGTATTTTTCTAAGCTAAGTCAAAACTAAGTCGTAACTAGAAATTAGAATATCATTAATTTAGTCCCATTACACTTGTTCACTAATTAAAAAACAAAAAAAAAAATCTTCCTAAGAGTTTCTTGAATCCATTTTATAAATTTTTAAACCATCTGTTTCTTCGTAAGCAAATAGCTATCTCGAAAATAACTCGAGATGAAAATACCTTAGATGAAGGGTCAGATAAATTGCCATTTGGGTGTGTGATTTTGAAAATTTGAAGGTGTTATTCGTATAAAGAATATTTTGAGAACAGAGATTTCAATGTTAGTTTCGCATAGAAGATCCGACACCTCGACTTTAGACGTGTAAAACTTGAAAAATACGAGTTTTGTTTCAAGAAACGTTTTACCTCACTGTTAAGATCAATGTAATAGCGAAATCATCATAGTTTAACCGACTGTTTCGGTTCTTGATTTGGTCAATATATATTTATATACATATATACCAATAATAGTTGTAACATTAATCTCTAAGATCTTAAAAAGAGTTGTTTCATCTGATACATATATATATATATATATATAAACCATTTCCGGTTCTTCGTTTTTGGGCAAACAGGAACTATTTTTTGTTCCGGTGAATTCATTGGCCTGTGCATGGCCTATAGATCGCGTTTCCGCTCCATATTATTTTCTCGATCTTGGTCGTTGCTTTTGCCAAAGGGAATATTTTCTCGTTTGCTCCAAAGCTTCTTCTATTGTGTTCCCATCATTCCTTAGGATTGAAAATCCTCCAATACCGTCCACCCATGCAACTATGTATACTCATGGAGTTTTTTTTAGCAACTTTTTTCTATATGGAAAAGCCGAAAGGAAAACCATTCGGCGTATTCAGTACAAATGTACAATGATTTTAAAAAATACGTTACAGTATCAATTTTATCAGGAAAACGTTTATTCGGGTATTGGGAAAATATTTTTCCCAAGTCCTTCGTATTTCTTTTTAACAGAGAAAATGTACCCATTTTTTTTTTTACATTAATAATGTTTTGAGCTAGACACCGTATAGACCCAGTTGGAAGCGTAATTAAGCCAAAGGGTCATTGTTTTATTACTGCAATTTCTCACCAGGTTGATTGAATGATTAAAGAATCGTCCTACAAGTGAAAAAGGGGTTTTTGACAAACAGAAAATTTTGCTCTATATAACTATGGGCATCCTAGCTTGCTTATCGCTCTGTCGGGGTTCTGGACAACCTGAAAACGTGCAAAGTGCTTCTTGACAAACTGAAGAAAAACAACAGTTTGTAAAGAACCATTTTCGGTTTGGAGGTCGACATTGCATGATTAAATGAAACATATTCAAGATATAGTGATGACATCATATCAGATAAGAAACCATTTCTCACACTCGCTCTATAGTCTCTCTCGATTTGACCAAAAACAGGGACTTTCCCCTCTTTTTGTGGTGCCCCTAAAGATACCACCTCTACGTCAGACTATGAAAAACCAAAATAACCTAATTCGAATTTCAATGAAACGCAGTGTTTTTCCGATAAGATTTTTTTAATGATATCTATTAAGTGATTCTCGGGGTAAGTTTACTCGGGTAGCAATGAAAACAGCGGACTACGATTACCAACACCATTAAAGACTATTGTTAAAAAACCTTGAACTCCTGATGTTATTGTTCCATGTCTACAAATAAAATCCCAATACGGCAAAAGTCTCGAACATTGGAAATACTAAAACTACCAAAAATTAAGAAACTTAAAGTGGTTCCACATTGTCACATGTAGCTGTTGCGGAGTGGAACATAGAGAAATAACTAGAGAGATGCAGATATGAACATTGTTCAAGATGGTAGTTCTAGGAGCCAAAACTCCTGTTGTTATTTGTTCACGTGGACGTTTAACAAGTTGTTTTTTGGGATTTCTCTCCGGTTTTTGTCGTGTGCAGTCGCTAACTGCTAAATCGCTTCTTGTGTTTTGTGTTAGACGGCATTCATCTTGTGTATAGAGCTCAAGGCCTTGTAGATGCCGTAGCTCTTGATCTAAACATTAAAATAATCCTAATTTATTTAACAGGAAAAAATGCGTAAAGGTTTCGACCGAGAACATGAATGAATATAGCCGAAAAATACTGTCACGAAATGGAAACGGATTCAAAGCACTGTAAGTGTAATAATTTCTGATTCAAAAATGGTAGTGACTGAACAGAGGTCTTGTATTTGGGGCCTCAACTCTACCAGTCTGACCCTCCTTAATTCAAGTATTCATATAAAATCAGAAGCATATTTAAAATAAAACTCTTCCAAACGAGTACAATCAAATAGACCAAATGAAATAAGCTAAATTCAACAGAAGTGGACCAAAATTTGAAATCCGTTTGCTCCACATTTCTTGATCGCTGTCGCTGGTGAATTTAACAAAACGTAGTTAAATGATCACAATAGTTTTGCATGGTTTTACTTTAGATATAACAATGCATAAACCCTTTTTAATTATGTGTAAACACAAACCAATTTCATTTATTAAAGCTTCTTTAAAGTCGCCTTCTTGTCTCTCTTAGCAGGCGACGTTGGCCATAACAAATTTTACAGTGAAAGATAAGATTCTATAGCAGATAAGGCCTTTACAATAATTTTGACCTATTTAATATTATGATCTAATTTTACTTAGTCTCCTTTTACAAATCAGTCCAGGGCCGTCGTTAAATTGTGTCAAAACCACTGGCCCATTTTCCCCGATAAACCCTTAACCCTTAAACACCGCGGTACACGTTCACACATTTTTAAGTAAAGAGTAAACAATAGAATCACTTTGTCTTTTAGAAACTTCTTGTCGCCCTAGCTAGAGAGAGTGAGAGAGACCCTCTCGAAGCCACTCGCTTCTAATAACCAACCACGCTTCTCCTACCACTTATATAAAGAAAAAAATCAAGAAAAAAGGCGTATAAAGACTCTGAAACAAGGCCCTGCAAAACTGTATGTGTCAACCCCAAGCCAGTAAAACCCCCCCAAAAAAAAATCTAAAAACTAGTGCCACTCTAGGTTATAGTGAGGGACGTCCATTACCTAAATGAAAGTAACTTCCCTATTATCTATAGAATGAAGGGCGGCACGCAATGAGAACCCATTCAAGCCAGCACAGCTAAGCCTTGGCACCCTGCGCTATTTCGCGAGTGGCTTCAATATTGTCAAAGGCTTAACGTTACTGCGAGTAAACAGAAAATTTGTCCAAGAGTTTTTGCGCAATCCAGCCAAAGATAATGCGGATTAATATACAATGGGAGTAAAAGTAGTTTTGTAAACTATCCTAAGCCTTGGCCTGTTACATAGTTTAAACGTTATTTCGAAATTGGCTCGAATATTGTCATGTAGGTTTGAGGAGAATCACTTTGAAAAACTACTTTTTTACCCTACGGTGGTTAAAATTGTGTATTAATATACACTTTAGCTTTCGATATATGATTTGCAAACTGAGAATGCAAAAAATATAGTGTTTCGCTAAGCCTTGGTACCTTTCATAATTCGTTTATGGCAATTTATACAGTCTTGTGTTCAAGAAAAGTTTGCAAAATGCGGAAAAATGAAATTAAACCCCAGGGAAATGGTTTTATTGCCAACTACCTATTAAACACGCGTAATTTAATAAAATCATAAGTAACATAACCCTTTGAGTATATAGCTACGTTCGCATTAGCAACTTTCAAACTTTCTCGTGACAAATATTTTTAAAGCTCTAAACCTTTTTCTTCTAAATTAACGCGGTTTAATTTCAATATTTGTTCAACCTTTTCAACTCCGACAAACCAAAATTGTAACCTTTAGGTTGGTTGGCTTTTGGATGCATGGTGAAAGGCAAATCGGAGGATAGTGACGTCATTCAGCCAATCTATATCTTTCCATGCATTTTACTCTATTGCGACAAAGACGTGAACATACAGACATAAGGCTTAAGTAAAGTTTACGCTATATAATGACAACATAAATGGTGTTTTTTTGTTATGGGAGGTAGATAGGGCAGTAAAGTCTTTTGTCTTTGTGTCCATAATATGGATGGACCGTCTTTAACGGTCTATTTTTTATTGTGAAGGGGAAATAGCTCTCGAGGAAAAATAGCTGACCACTCGCTCTTTATACATTGATGTCTCGTACCCACTCTTTATTTATTGGCTAATGTCCGAAAGGTCCTAATTCATTTAGAAGATCGCTCGTGGTCGTTTATAGCAATCTACCATCTATTCAGTTTCGTCTTTCCTACTCAATAACTTGTAATCGACCCAATGGTCGGCTAGTGGTCATCCTTTAATTTTGGCAATATTTGATCGATCTAAGACTTTGTAGTCCATGCGGAGTCTGATCTTATCTTCACGAGTAAATAATAGCCGCGATCGCGCTGTTGAAAGGGGATACCAGCCATTCTATCCTTTCATTCCTGGTTCCTAGACGAGGTCTGCAAAATTTCCACGCTCATTAAAAGTCAGGCAAATCAGTTTGGTATATTTTAGCATGGTTTCCCCAAATTACGTCATCGTGACGTAAATGATGAAATATATTTGTATCAGGATTTCGACCACGCCCTAAGGAGCGTGCTAAAAAATAAACATCTGATGACGTTGGTATAAAGTTCAGTTCAAATCCAGTGTAGATATGGACCGAATAACAAAAAGACACGCCCACTGACGTCACCCACCACTAGTGGTGACTGGCGGCCGAAACCCATATTATTTAACTAAATAAATAACCGTGTTTGCTTGTATTTCCTTTTCCGGAACAAGTATTCATTGGATATTACTTTAGTTATTTCATTAAACCTTGGATGAGTTTATTATATCAAGAAGGATCAGATAAGGAGAGGAAAAGTGGGAACGGCGCGGCTCCTACTGCGTCGGCCTAAACTCCCACTCTGGGAGAACGGGGGACAGACGGGGGTAGAGATGCTTCGTGGTAAATTGTTGTCACGTGGGTAAAACGAATCCTTTATGAGACGCGCTAGCTAGCGACCACGTGACAACAGCTTACCTCGAGAATTTCATATCCCCCCTTTCCACCCGAGTGGAAGGTTGGCTCTTCTCTCTCTAACTCAACGCAGCCCCACTTTTCCTCTCCTTATCTGATCCTTCTTGATTATATTCAACATTATTTGAAATTTCCATCGAACCTACCCTTTATTTTATTTTTAACGTAGACAGTGCCTTTTAAATATCACAATCGTTATTTGTTTTTATATCACACTACAAATAAATGTTTGAACAATATTCCGTTTCAGTACAGCCATTTTTTTCGCGAGTTGAACCGTAATTTAAAAATTTGCTTTCCAACTGAAGTATTTTATATTATTTTAAAAAAATTCCATTTCTGGTCTGAAAAAAAGTAACATTCTATTTTTAGCTAGTCGTATTTGAGTTTGGGCAATTTGTTGTAAGGACCCTAAGAGTTCTAGACAAAAAAACCTAAAAGAAAAATAGGCATAGCTTCGCAGAAAAAAAAGTAGTATTCTTGGAGGAATAAAGTAATGTTTGCATTGACTGGCAGTTTTCACACGACGCGTTCAGAGAGTGTTAGCCCGGAGTATAGAGTTCCAACATTACCATAATTTTGGAAATTGGAAAATTCTCACGGTATTTTACAGCTTTGCAACAGAGTTACTCTGCAATTGCAGAGGTAAATTTTATTTTTAAATTTGCTCTTTAATAGCCACGCGATCATAGTGATGACGTGGTATTGCGGAAAAATGATTAGTTTAAAAAGATTTCAACGATTTCGATCATATTCTGTAGAGTATCTTCATAGATGTTGTCGATAACGAAAAAGTAACCATGGTGCATTGTATGCAGACGTCCCTCAACTCCTGGGAGTGTAGTGGAATGTGCTCAATGGGTTTGAACCTTCATGACCCCTATTCACCGCCCGGTGCTTTGACGTCTACCTGATGTACTCGAAAAAATCACCCTGGGTAGTCAAATACTATAGTGCTTAATAGCATTCGCTCAAGGACTAAATGGAACCGCTGTAGTATGTGAAATGGAAACAAAAAATGCACTCTTTGCCAGTGCGTTTCAAATACATAGTCCATGATAAAGCACTGTGCCGGATTACTAATTAGCACACCAGGTTTTTGTAAGGGTTTAAAGCCCCCTTTGCTTCCCGTGCTCTACAAACCCCAAGGATGTCAATCGGTACTCAAGTAGCTCGTAGTCACCACCAAATTGTAAAACTTTAAGTAGTTGGACAGCGGAGACCGGCGTATAGAGTAGAATAGACTCGCTTAAGAATATAATACTATGGTACAGCCAATTTATAGTAAACACTTAAGGAGTCATTGATTCTGTTACCATATTCCTCCAAGGTAATATACCGCAAAGCTGGGGAAAAAACCAAAAAAAAAAAAAAAAAAAAAAAAATGCCGTCCTTAATAGGGGAATCTCAATTTCTTGGCTTTTTTGGGCTCCTGATGTTCAATCACTCATCCTCGGTGCTCTGACCCTAAATTTATCCTTCTCCACACACACTCCATTCCCGCACGCATTATATAGTTTCCTTGCTTCTTGCAAATAAGCCGTAAAATTGGGATGAGAATTTCTCTCTCTTGTCGCTATAGAGTTCTCGTACATGTATTACAAACTCTTACAGTTTTCTTTAGTTTAGTCGTGAATAAAGGGGATGCCCAAACTTCCTCAAAGTAGAATTTCCTTTTTCGCGCGATGATCTAGAAGAAAAAATCCAACCAGACGTTTTGTATGATCATTTTAGAACCCCTTTCTCCGCTGAAGTACACCTTGTGTATGAACTTTTTGATAAATTAACGTAAAAAAAGTAGTAAAACATTATTGTTGGCGCATAATTTTAGTTTTGGTGGGATTTAACGACGTTGAATAGAATGGCAATATGACATTTGATCGAATTTGATAAAATGAAGTTAATTAATCGAATTGTAGGGCCAAATGATCGCCAAAAATCGCGATTTATCGCCATTTATTCGAAACGTGTGACATGATCGAATGTTTTTGATAGAATTTAATCAATAGGGGGATTATCAAATATCGAATACGATAGGAGTTGTAATTTTTGGAATGGATTAACTTTCCCCAGTTATGAACGATAATTCTGGTGAAAACAAGAGATGGAAAGAAGATTCCATAATGATAAAGTTAGGAGATATCGTTAATATCATCCGGGCCATCTAAAAACAACATATTTTGATTTATATTTCAAAGAATAAATAGTCATAAGATGTTTTTATTACTGCCATGACATTAACGACCACCGTCGAGTTTTCATTGTTTTTTTTTTTTTTTAGCCTATTTTTATATATTAAATTTAAAATAATCTCGTTGTTATAAATGAAGAAAACTTTCCATTACGGTCAGTCTCGATTCTTCTCTTTAAGCACAGTTGCTGAGAAGGCAAATAATAATATTGATTTTACAGCCTGGTTGAAGATATTAATTAGGTATAGCAATTATAATCGTGAAATAGTAAAATATATTAATATTTTATTATTTTAATTTAATTACCTAATTATTTTCATGTGAAAATTAAATTAGAATTATAAATTGAAGTTTATAATAAACTTAAGCTCTGTTATCCATCAAAAAATATATACAAAATAATACTTGTTTTATATTAAAGGGAGAATGTAACGTAACAACAGTGGATTTTTATTGACTCTTCCTAAATACAATTTAAGTGTGTATTAATCCGCCCCAACTTATACCATTTTTTTCTGTAAACAACACAAAAAGTATATTATTTTGTTGTTGACAAAACTTTGTCATAATCCATAATAATTCGTATATCCTTTGCCGTGGATATAATAAGCTGGAAGTATGTTGTCTGAGGGATATTTTTTGATGGATCACGGTAATGTTTTCCACGTCGAGGTCTCGGATGGGAAAGTATTAAAGGGGTCATTTGGTATACTATAGAACTAGTTCCAGGGCTTTCTAGCTGTTTTGATAGTCAAAAATAATCTTAACGAAGATTGCTAGATTATGTTCGTAGGAGAGGAGGACTTTTTTATTGGCTCGGGGCGCCTGACGGACGCCGCGTCAACTCTGAGTGGTTTTTTTTTTTTTTTTTTTTTTTGACAAGGACATAGTTTGACTTTTCGTATCAGCTTTAACGTCATCCTTTATTTTATAGTCTAGAATATTACGACGACAAGATACCCCATTTTAGACACTTGATAAAGTAACTTATAAATAGTTTGAACAATTTTTAAACTTCTCTTAAAGGGAGAATGCAACCTAACAAAGGCTTCTTTTTTTCTTGATTCCTTATCGTTTAAATAGGCCTATCCACCATTAAAAAAATTACAAATATTAAACTAGAAATAAATTTAAAACTTACCCAGAAAATAGGCTTAGCTGAATTCATGAATACCCTGAATTTCTTAGCATTTTTAAGGGTCATCGATCAATGAACAATGGTCCGTTGTTAAAGTGAGATCTCCATGAGTTTTCCAATGACATTAGATTGAACGCAGGACCCTTCAATACGAAGAAATTCAGGATAGTTTAATATTTCTTTGTAATTTTTACTGGTGGATTAGGTCTATTTAAACGATAAGGAATCGATAAAAACGCACTTGTTGTTAGTTTGCATTCTCCCTTTAAATTAAGGAAACATGAAATTTTTAAAATATTTTTATTAAAGGACGAATAAGATGTTAGTTTTAATCAATTCGGAAAGTTAAAATATTCATAAACAGATTATTAAAACTGTGCTAAGGTTTCTCCTTAGAGTTCTACAATTTCTATTGTTTTAAACCAAAATACAAATGTCCATATCATAGAGATTAAAGTTTCAATACACCTGGAGATTAATGTTTCGAACCCTATAGTTCATCGGGTTTTGTTCCAAGGGCTATTAATGTTGGCCAAAGGTTTTTATCTAATTATTTTAACTGATGATGTACGTGACACTGATATTTCCCATACGAAGCCGCAATATATTTCGGAAAACTGTACAGTCGATTTTTATACTAAACATTCAAACTTAACCAAGCTTTAGAAATTAATTTAAACACGAAAAACTCTTCGAAAACGTTTTTTTGGTGATTCAGGAAATGCACGTAATTGGATTTTATGCTTTAAACTCATATTTTCCCTTTAAAACTAATTTTAAACTTAGTATATATTAGATGTGCCAAGGCTACTCGATTGTCACCACTAAAAATTCTCAGATAGGGTTTGGTGTTCCAGAAAGTGTTATCGACTTTGTAATACCCTTTTCAAAGACTGGGAAAGACCTCGCGCGAGTCGCTATCTTGACACGTGATAATTCTGAGTGAAGGTCGGGGTTTTCCTTGAAATTTCATCATCCTCTTTCTAGTCGCTCTTATCACGACACACGTTCTTCATTCGTAAACGATTATCCTCGCTCTATTAAAATTTTCTTTTGAATTGGGTGTACAATCTCTTAGTATCTCACTCTCTTTCTCTCGTTAATATCAATTACGCGGAATTTGTAAATGAACCAAAGTTATTATTCTTATCATTTTCCGTGTCGGTGTCAAGGACGCCACAAATCGTAATCAACTGTTTGTTTTTCTTCTTCATAGGACACGTGAACTTCTCGTGCGTCTCTAAGGAAGCCATCATTCAAAAGCTATAATGGAGTCACGAATGGATCATGTTACTCAGGGTGAATTAAATAATCTAGGCAGCGATTTCTTCCAAGGTGAGAAATGTATCTTCTAGTCAGGTAGAGAAGTGCCAGTTTTTACTCTCGACGCCAGGTTCTGGAGATTGAGCCTACTTCCCGAAATAATAAGCTTGAAAATCTCTTTCGGTGTAAGATCTCTCATTGGTTAAACACTTTCGAACATTAAGAGAGGTGTTTAATTACGCAAACCGCCGATTCGTTTCATTAAGGTTTTTATGCGTAACGAATCGAGGGTTGATCACTCCACCCTACAGCTTGAACTCTACTAAAATGATTACCTAACTGAGAAGGTTATTTAGCATTACCAAAGGCTGAAATCAGTTACATAATTACAGTGTACAGATCTTATGGTAATGGTTAACCCGTCGGGTTAACCTCTTGTTAATAGTCCTATTTGCAACTAATGCAGAAACAACATAGTCGTTCTTACCTAGGATTATTACCAATGGAAACCTAAAGATGAATAACAAAACCTGACATCAATAGCAGACGCGCACGTGGTTTTGTTAGTTACAATCTTTGCCACTGTTTTCCGTTAGCGGATGCTTATGAAAGCCAGGTTTTATTATTCATCTTTATCTATTAAGAGAGGTGTCCATTGTTAATATAGTCCTAGTTCTTACTGAGGTAAAACCGTAAGAAATATAAGTATGACGTCACACTGACGCTTTTGGTAAAGCAAGATGTGACCGGTTAACCCCAACGGATAAGATTCTTTGTCCATTGTGATTCCAACCACGTGACTGTGAACGAGAGGGTGTAAACTTTAAGAAGAATAAGAAGAAAGACCCGAAGAAAGAAAGGAAATATATTGTAAAGCTTTGAAAGTTGCGGGTCAGATGGAGAAAATCGGAGAAAATGTATGGTGTCGCGAGAGTTAGGCGACGGGACGACCATTACCGATATTCCCTCCAATCCCCTGCTCTGAAAAAATGCTTTACGACCTTTCAACTCTTTCTATGGTCGTTATTGTTATATTCGTGTTGGAAAGCGACATTTCAAAAACTGAAGGGTCACGGAACAGATTGGGAAGGCCCTTCTACGCCCTAAAAAGACCAATCTGTTATTTTTACTGCCCCTTCGGCGCCCACGAAAATGAGGCCTCGGGGACCGTTTCCCTCTGTTCATGTACGTTTTATCTCTCTTTCAACTTATTCCAAAGAAAAAGGCGGGAAGCGAGTTCTATCAACGGTAACTATTTTAACTATAAGATTTACTTGGATCAACGGTATATTCTCCTATTGAGAAATGTCGTATTTTCTTTGGCACGTGATACCGTGCTCGCGAATATATTTTCCATACGAGTTTCTACCGAAGTTAAAGGCAGGAAGCGTTCTTTTTCAACGAGGAACATTTTAATTGGATGTTAGGTTAGATACGAGATACAATCTAGGCTTAATATCTTTCTCTCGGTCAAAGATACGTGATTTTAGATTTATTTTCGACCCCAACTTATATCAAAGAGAAAGGTAGGGCATGCGCTTTTTCAAAGGGTTGAAAGAAATAAGTTTATGCCAAGGCTTACCTTTAATTAATGGTTTAATCTAGAGTTACGAAATGATTATAGCGGGTTTGCTCGTATATAGTAAACCCAATAAGAAAACTTGAAAAGATTGACGCAATAACTGCTAATAATAAAGAAAAGTAACGCAGTGACGTAAATTGTCTGTTTCGTGTTTGGGAAGGTGACCTTATAGAGGCAATAAACTAAAGGTCACGGTGGGTTGTGGAGGTACATGTAATGACGTTTTTACCCTTTTCATCTTTTATACCCTGCCTATTACTCTATTTCCGCGTAATAAATGGATGGACAGTAACATCTATAAATTTAAGACGATACCTTTTTAGATATTCTTCAGCACTGAGTAACATCGATTCTGGGTTAATAGTCTTATAGCACGCGAGATTGCTTTTCTGATATTTTCGCACTTGAACGATTTGCCAAAAGTATTTATATTTAAAGGGAGAATGAAGTCCAACAAGTGGGAATATTTTCTATTCGTTAATTATCCTTAAAATAGGCCTAAAAAATAAAATCGTTGATTCTTGATACCCTACTTCTGTGATATTTTGTCAAGCTTAAAGGAGCTCGAGCTAAGGCCGCGGAATGTTTTTTAAAATGTTACTGTAACGTCATAAAAACTGTTTATATTTATGTCGTTCGTAGTTAAGCTTTGTCACGCTTTTAAGCATCATGATGGCAAAGGTATAACACCCTAAAGCTTTGGTCTTCATGCTCCCTTTAAGGATTTGTAATTTATAGATAATCACTTGTTGGGCTTCATACTCCCTTTAAAAAATATTATTTTTTTTAGAATTTGCAAAAAATGCTTTTGAGATAGAAGTAGACGAAATTCTTGTTGTCAAAAAGGTGTGTACCCATTTCGCCCAAAATATTTCGCCCAAAATGATCTATTCCCATTTCGCCCAAGGCATTTTTTGCCCAAAATTATCTATTCCCATTTCGCCCAATCCTACTTTGCCCAATCGCTTTATCATTTGGCCCTAAATTATCTCTTCCCATTTTGCCCAAACTAAAAATTCCTTTTCTCAATTCGCCCAATCCCAATTTGCCCAATCGTTTTATCAGTTAGCCTAGAATTATCTCTTCCCTTTTCGCCTAAAACGATTAAAGCTTAAACCTTTTAAAATTTAAAGTCTTAGTAGGCCAAAAAAGTGACTTTTATTTAATTTAGGTTAGGTTAGGTTAAGTTGGGGGAAAAAAGTGGAAAAATGTGACTTGGGCAAAATGAGATTGGTCCAAATCAAAATTGGGCGAAACGAGATTGGGCGAGAAGACATTAGGCCAAATGGGAAATTGGCCAACGGGAATTGGGCGAAAAGAAATTGGGCCAAATGGGGTTGGGCGAAATGGGATTTGGGCGAAAAGAAATTGGGCAAAATGAAATTGTGCGAAAAGAAACTGGGCGAAATGGGAATTGGGCGAAATGAAATTGGGCGAAAATAAATTGGGCGAAATGGGGGTAGACCGTTAAAAAAAAGGACCTTATGGAAATGCTTAATGCTTCCCTTTTAAAGTGAGACTGTCACCATTTTTTTTTTTTTTTTTTTTTTTATTTTATGACTAAGGATTATATTTCTAGTTAGTAGTTTTATCATACTGTTAAAACGGCCTATTCAAATTTTTATACCTCTAGGTTGAGGCGTTTTTAAGAAACTTCAAAACGAAAATGTCAAAAAAATGTATAGGTATTTTTTCTATGGCATATGTTTCGAATCCTTTTTTTTTCACGATTTTTCCGAATATGCAACTCCATTTCCATTTGGAGTTCATGAAAAATCCTTGACTGCCTCACTTTTTTGTAAACTTTTGGATTACCGATCCTGATTTATAATCATGGAAATAGTTAAAAATAATTACAAAGAAAATAACAATTGTTACAAATAAAATGAAATAAGCCAAAATGGCAAATACGTAAAACGCTGAATTTGGAGTAATTTAGCGCGATAAAATATTACTGTTGTATCAACAAAATAATGCTTCTGATTTTTAATTCTGGCTCCTTTTAAAGGTACTATCTGTGATATTTAAAGCCCGTTTAAAATCGACCAGAAACAGCCCGTCATCATGGATTTAAGAATCGAAATATCAACAGGAAACTCCAGGTGGTGCCCTAAAGTTTTTAAGCCTCTAGCGGAGTCTAGGCAGGGTACTTTACTATTAATGTGTATCTATTAGATAGACAGTACAAAATTAAAAGATTGGATGACTAATCCTACGCATTAAAGCAAGGAATAGGCCTGTGCGAGTACTCGACGAGAGTCGAGTACTCGGTCGAGTCTCGAGTCGAGTACTCGACTCGAGACTCGAAAAGCAAAATTTTGGGACTCGAGAAAACTTTCGAGTCCTAAAAAACTAGATATTAGGACTCGAGATGGACTCGAACCTAAGCTTACCAGTTAGTCGAGTCCTATTTTGAATGCCTCACACCGAACCCTTCAAAGATCGACCACCCACGGGCTACGTGAGAAATTCATTCTATACGCGTTTTGGTATTCCCAATATTTCACTAAAAATAAGGTGTATGCCAGCTTTGTACGTGCTGACAAATGAAGGGGGTATATACTATATACCTTCGTTTATTTGGATGACCCTATTCGCTCTTCAACAAAAGAAACGCCTTTTTTTTTAGTAAACATTAAAATGAACACTCAGAGTTAGCAATGACTACATTTTTCCTTATGAGTTTTGATATTGCGTATCAATCCGCCTTGGGTTTTCCCATACTGCAAACCCATCTATAACAGGTTAAAGACGCTACGTGACTATTGGTTGTAAGTAGCATGACGTCACAATCGAAAGAGAGATCAGACAAACCAAAACTAAAACACTTTGTCCCATCGACTCCATTTTGAAAAGTCATTTCATAAATTCATTTTAACGGTTGACGGCAATGAGGAGTGTTCGCGCTTTTGAAGTTCTAAGTTTCTAACTTAATTCAGAGTTTATTTTAAAATTAAGAGGACTCGAAATCATAGGGAGGACTCGGAATGGGACTCGAAACATGGTTTTTAAGCCGGTTGAAGGACTCGAAGACTCGACACTAGAGTCAAAATTGGACTCGAGACTCGAGATGTCGTTTGGTTTGGACTCGAGACTCGACTCGAGACCCTAAAAATTGGACTCGCACAGGCCTAGCAAGGAATTAAAAGAGAAAACCACTTTTTGCGTAGTAAAGTTTGATTTTTTACTACGCAAAAAGTGGTTTTCTCTTTTAATTCCTAGATAGACAGTACCCTAGCTTAAGGTGGGTCTAGCTAGAAGCTACGGGGCGCCTAGCTCCACCTGTAGTTGCCTATTGAAACTTCTTAGCAAAACGTTTTGAATCAATTCCATAAACGTATTTTTTGTGAACTATATAAAAAATTGATCAGTAACAAACCCTTAATTTCGTTTAAACAAGCTTTTTAGTTTTATTAGGTTTTCCAACTTATATTTTTATTTACTGTTTTTACTTTACATTTCATTTCATTCAAAGACAAAATATTAGATATTTATCTAAAAAGTGAAAATCTTTTTCCTTCTGATTTGGCCATTCCTCCATTCATTAGTCCGTGCGCTATTTCATCTTTCAAAGGTAAAGCTCCCAATTCACCTAACGCCGCGATCGAATGCTTACTTCGTAACATGCGCTGAGCCACTCTGTGAATATCTTGCTCGTTAATTTTACCTATTGAATGAAACATTAAGATTAGTTAATAACCTAATATAAAACTATAAAAAAAATTTGAAATTGTGTAATACCAATTTCGCTAATAAAATATTCCGGAGGTTTTCGTTCTCCAGTAGCCAAAACTTGTCTGCCAATATCTTCAAAAACAATCGGTCTAGATTCCAAATTCATCAATAACATGGATTGTAGTTGTTTCTTAGCTCTATTAAGCTCGGACTGCGAATAACATAAAATTATACATTTTAGTTTCGGCTAATATCCTAACTTAATCGATATCAAGGTTTAACCCAACCTTATATTAAAGTTTAACTGATACAAATAAAAATGATTAAACGATTTTAAGATACCAATATGACAAATCAAAATTGTTACCGATATTTTTGGTTTAGACGACACATTTTATAGAGCTACAAAAATTGGTATTGATAAACTAAATATGGGTTATTTAAACGTGAAACCAATAGGGATCTAAAACCTTGATATTGCTGATTGATGTCATATATTAGTTGGGAAGTATTTAAATTTTAAAACCTTACAGCTGATATTCTACCACTCATATTTGTAAATTCTTTAACGACCACTTCAGTCGCATCTCTTAATTGCGAAGGATGGGCACTGGCGTGAATGCAAAATACTCCTGAATCGTTGTAGGCATGATTATAAGCTGTTGCGTTATACATCCAATGATATCTTAAATTTAAATACTATTAGTTTTTTACTTTAACGATTACTGCAATGTTTGTAAACTATCTATACCTGTTTAAAACGTTTGTGTAAAGCCTAGTATACATTCCTTTTCCAGGTCCGCCCGCTGAAAAAGATCCTCCGCCTCCCATCATCATATTCAGAACGCAAAAGGCGATGAAGTCCTGATCTTGATGAGAACAACTTTCAAGGCCTAAAACGATATGCGCCAATTCTGGAATTGGCGTTGGACCCAAACTAACGTTGGATAGATCTTTAATAATCTAAAAATCAAATGGAAAGAAAATTTTAAATTACAATGGTAAGTTCTTATTTAAATAAATGGGAATTATTCTAGTTTTAATCTAGTAACTTGGGAGTATTCGTTTTAATTGAATGTGTGGAGTACTCTTTCTATCAAAGAATGGGGAACGAGTATTTGTTTCAATCGATAATGTGAAGTACTCGTTTTAGTTGAGCAATGTGGATCAGATACTCGTTTAATTGAGTAACATTACTTGGAGTATTCTATTTAATCGAGTATCACAGTTAGTATTATTTAATTAAGGTTGAACAATTACTCATTTAATGGAATACTCGTTTTAGTTCATGAGATTGAAATGAGTAATTGTCATATATTCATTCAAGAGCGCAAATAAATCCTCACTTATGATTAAACCTCATAATCAATTGAATTTCCAGTATTTTACTATATAATCAATAAAACTGACTACAGTAAAAATGAACTGCAAAATGATTCCTAGTACTGGTAATCAAATTGACAAAGAAATATCAATCCTAGCCCAACCTTATTTAAAATTCCTTCATAACCAACCTTAACTTCGCCGCCAGTATATTGCGCAGCTGAATTATCGGCATCCATATTAGAATCTAAAACAATAGATTTATCTTCTTCCCATATGGCTTTTTTATCGACAAAATACCTAGAGTTACGAAGAAAAAAGTTATTAGTTAAAAATTATTTTAGTTCAGTAAGTTTATTACTTTTGTGTCAGATCGACTAGTTTCTCGTGTTCAACACCAACTCCAGCTACGACCATTCTTTTAGGCGTGTAATAATTCCTCAAATAATGAAATAAAATTTTACTGTCGATGATTGAAGTATTTTCAACGGGACAAATTTTAGGTAATCCTAAAGTATTTTCATGATAAGCAGCAGCGTGAATCATTTCAAATAGAACTGGTTCTTGCTCCGGTCGTAGTTCTAAGTCTTCTAGTTCAAATAGAATAGTTTGTCGAGCAATTTCAACCTGTAAAAGAATATCATTTTATTGCAATCTTTGAAGTAAATTTTTATTTGAGCATATTACTTCATCGGATGTAAATTTTGGACGCAAAACCACATCAGATAATAGATGTATCACGGAGTCCAAACCCCTGGTATCTAATGATGCGGCATATATCATTGTATCCCTAAAACAAACATTAATCATGTTTGTGGAGTATATTTCTAAACTAACAGCTTACCGAGAACCTTGACAATCACATATCCCGCCATGCTTTTCCAATTCTTGTAGGATATCATCTTTTGACTTGTAAGAAGTTGTTGACTGAAGGAATGTCAAAATATTAAGATTAATGTTTGAGTAAAATATGTTTAAAACCTACCCCAAATGCTAACTTCTCGAGGAAATGGGATACTCCGCTAGGATAGGCTACTTCGTATCTTGAACCAGAGTCCATAACCACTAAAAAAGTTATATTGTGTTACATGTTTAATATATTTTTAATAAATCGAAAGACAGTTACCTCCCACAGTTGAGAATTGACCAAATTTATTCTGAGAAGCCACTCGTAGGCCATTTGGAAGAGTAGTAACTTTAGTTTCAGATTGTTGGCTTGTAGATTTTGCATAAACTGGTGGGGCCAAATTTGGCAGGGGTTGAGTTAAGGGAACGCTAGTTATGTCAGTTTCAGAGGAATTGGTACTTTGAAATCTTTTGAACTGAACCAATTGTCTTTTACACGATCTGTCATATAATAATTAAAATAGAACTCTATAAAGAATTCTGAACCTAGGAGCCTAGGATGATGAAACTATAGGCCTTGGTTAAAGAAATATGGATTTCCAGGTTAGGTTACGTTAATATTAATATATTTCAAATAGAAAAATTATTAAAATTAACTGCAAATACTCTAATATTTGATGTTACAGAAAAATAAACATTTGTTTACCTTTTGAGTAAGCCTTTAATCGCGATGTAATTAACCCTTCCCGATGCCATTTTTAAAATCAGAAATTATGCAGTCATACGGGGACGGAAATAAACGCTGATCACTTTATAATGTCCAATAACCTTGGCTGTAAGTCAGAAACTCAGAATCCCTTAGCTAAGCTTAGCCTGTAAAAACCAAAAGGTAAAGGGGAAAAGGGAATATTTCTTAGAACGTCGTGACCGTGAATAACTGAGGATAATATGTGCTAATCATAGGGCCCTATATGGACTGTGACCTATGGTGATCGCTGGTTATTTACGGCCCTACTCAGTTCCCTACTCCCTGTGAAAGCAGACGACAAATGCTCGTGTGTGCTAGTTAAACCGGCTTGAATTTCTTGAAGTAGTAAATTTGAATTATTTACATGATATATAATTAAAATTATTGAAAATGAGTTCGCAAAAAAACGCTAAACATCAAGCTCCAACAGTTGCTCAAATTCAATCAGACGGTATAACCCAACTAGCGACCCAATATTGGGCACCACATAGCAAAAATCGGTGGTTGGATTATGATTCTTCTGTTATAGACAAAGTTTATGAAAATGAAATATTGGGATCCAACTACTCAGTTAAAAGGATCATGATGTTAGAATTCAGTCAGTATCTAGAGAACTATCTGTGGCCAAATTATAACCCAGAGACTGCCAATGCAGCTCACGTACTTTCCATCATAATCATGATCAATGAAAAATTTCGAGAACGCGTAGAAGCGTGGGATGCCTTCTCGAAAAAGCCAGAATATTTTCCCCAACTCTTCAATCAAGTATTGAAATACGTTTTGAAAGATGAAAACCCATTAAAAATCAAAGAACAGAAAGCTCTTCTCGTATTCTTGATTCATAGCTTCAACAGCATCGAAGTTGATTTAATCCGAGAACAAATACAAAAATTGGTATCATTACCCATTTGGATATGTTTAATACCTGAAAGAAGGGAATTAGAGTTCAAGAGAGTTCCCAAGTTAAAGAAATTCTGGAATGCCATTCAAAAGAAAGATAAAAAACTCAATGAGGAGGAACAGAAAAGAGTATCCTTTGAGCGTAGATTTCTGGCTTGTTTAATCGAGAAATTCTTTGCTATTTTGGAAACTATACCAGGAAAGGAAAAATCTCCAGTTTTGGATGTGAAAGAATGGGAAAAGATTCACTACGCTGAAAGACTCATTGAACTTATGATTGATTTGGAGGCGTTACTCCCAACCAGACGTTTCTTCAACGTAATCCTCGATGGATGCCATTTTGTGGTTCGTTGTAAACTATCAGATTTGTATCGCCGAGAAGAAGGGAAACTATTCAGTCAGTTATTGGAAATGTTGAAATTTTACACCCTCTTTGAGATAAATGACCAAACTGGAGAAGCTCTAACTGAAAAAGATACAATGCAAATGCATTACGATAGCATCACCGCTCTCCAAAAAGCCGCTTTCAAGAAGTTTCCTGGTCTTAGAAGATTCGCGTTGACTAATATAGCTAGTGTTGACACAAGGGAAAGTTTAGTTAAACATTTTGGATCTTTAGAACAAACCACTCTTCAAGAAATTGCGGCATTCCTGGCTCTTTTACCATCACCAGAAAAAACGGAGGAAGGATTATTTCCAACTTCATTATTATTGGAAATATTGGTTTCCAGACACGAACGGAGACCTTCTCAGCTTGAAGCTCTAAATGAAATGCCTTTATACCCAACGGAAGCTATCATTTGGGATGAGAACATAGTACCATCCGAGTACTTCACTGGGGAAGGTTGCTTGGCATTACCCAAATTAAACCTACAATTTTTGACCTTACACGATTATCTTTTGAGAAATTTTCACCTATTTCGTCTTGAATCGACCTACGAAATTCGTCAAGATATTCAGGACTCGGTTAGTAGATTAAAACCGTGGAAAGGAGAAGATAGTGGAGTCATGTTTGGTGGTTGGGCAAGAATGGCTCAACCAATCACGGCTTTCGCAGTTGTTGAAATCGGAAAACCTAATATAGGAGAGAAACAGCCTTCGAGAGTGAAAGCGGATATCACTATCAACCTTAATGTACGTCGTGAAGTAAAAGCGGAATGGGAGAATTTGAGAAAGCATGATGTCTGTTTCTTGGTATCAGTCAGACCAGCTTGCCCTCCTGGTACTCCTTATCGTTACCGCGAAGCTTTCATTCCTCAAGTTGGCCTAACATACGTTCGAGGCTGTGAGATTGAAGGAATGTTGGATCAAAGTGGGAAAGTTATCGAAGAAGGACCAGATCCGAAACCAGAACTAATTGGGGATAATAGGACATTCCGAGTACTCCTTGATTGCAATCAATACCGTCTGGATTTAGAAAAGGCGAATATAATAGCTTCGCAAGGAGGTGAAGACGTTTACGATTCATTCAACATTTTAATGAGAAGAAAACCGAAGGAAAACAATTTCAAAGCAGTTCTCGAAACTATTCGGGATTTGATGAACACAGAATGTGTTGTACCTGATTGGCTACATGATATAATACTTGGCTACGGAGATCCCAGCGCGGCGAATTACACCAAATTACCAAATCAAACCAAAACTTTGGACTTCAACGATACTTTTCTAAGCGCTGACCACCTGTTGAATAGTTTCCCAAATTCCGATATTGAAATTCAGAAGGTGGAAGATAAGGAAGTCATCCCCCCTTTCAAATTGACTTTCTCACCAGCTACTGAACCTGATAACAAAGAAAGAATTCTGGTAAAACCTCATCAGTTACCGAGTCGAGGACCATATCCATACGAACAACCCAAAAGAAATGGAGTCATGTTCACACCAACGCAAGTAGAAGCCATTCGTTCTGGTATGAATCTTGGACTAACTATGGTTGTTGGGCCACCGGGTACGGGAAAAACTGATGTGGCAGTCCAAATCATCTCAAATCTTTACCATAACTTCCCCGAACAAAGAACCCTTATTGTCACTCACTCCAATCAAGCTTTAAATCAACTCTTTGAAAAAATTATGGCTTTGGACATTGACGAGAGGCATCTACTTCGTTTGGGACACGGTGAAGAAGCATTGGAAACTGAAAAAGACTTTAGCCGATATGGACGAGTTAATTACGTCTTGGCTAAAAGGCTGCAACTTCTAAACGAAGTTAGAAGGTTGCAGAATAGTCTCGATGTCCCTGGGGACGTGTCTTACACTTGTGAAACCGCGGGACACTTCTATTTGTACCAGGTATTTTCAAGGTGGGAAGAGTTTCTGAGCAAAGTGAAACCAAGTAAGGGAAACAAATCCACCCTCGAAGCTGGAATCATAAAAGAAGAATTTCCATTCAATAAGTTCTTTGAGAATGCGCCTCAGCCCGTTTTTAAAGGAGCTTCGTACAAAGAAGACCTGGAGATAGCAGATGGATGTTTTAGATACATCAAGAACATTTTCACTCAACTCGAAGAATTTCGGGCCTTTGAACTCTTGAGGAGTGGCTTAGACAGATCCAGATACTTGCTCGTAAAAGAAGCCAAGATTATAGCCATGACTTGTACTCACGCTGCCTTGAAACGTAGAGAACTGGTCGAACTAGGTTTCAAGTACGACAATATCTTGATGGAAGAATCGGCCCAGATTCTCGAAATCGAAACCTTCATACCTTTACTTCTTCAGAACCCTCAAGATGGGTACAATCGTTTAAAAAGGTGGATTATGATCGGAGATCATCACCAGTTACCACCTGTCATTAAGAACATGGCATTCCAGAAGTACAGCAACATGGAACAGTCACTTTTCACTCGCTTTGTACGTTTGGGCGTCCCCACTGTTGAACTCGACGCCCAGGGAAGATCCAGACCCAGTATTTGCAAACTTTACAATTGGAGGTACAAGAACCTCGGCGATTTACCTCACGTGCTGGAATGGCCCGAATACAAAGCCGCCAATCCCGGATTTCAATTTGACTATCAGTTGATACGCGTCGAGGACTACAACGGTATCGGCGAATCCGAACCAAATCCTTATTTCTATCAAAATCTGGCTGAAGCCGAGTTCGTAGTCGGAACCTTCATGTATATGCGACTACTCGGATATCCAGCCGAGAAGGTATCGATATTGACGACGTACAATGGACAGAAACATCTTATTCGCGACGTCATCAACAAAAGATGTGCGGAAAATCCACTCGTGGGACGACCTCATAAAGTAACCACCGTGGACAAATATCAAGGACAGCAAAACGATTACATCCTTCTGTCCCTGGTTCGTACAAAAGCTGTTGGACATTTAAGGGACGTCAGACGTTTAGTTGTAGCAATGTCTCGCGCTCGGTTAGGTCTTTACGTCTTCGCCAGAGTGTCCTTATTCAAGAACTGTTTCGAATTGGCTAACACTTTTAAAATCTTGATGCAACGTACCTTGCAACTTCATCTACTGCCTTTCGAGTCCTTCCAAGAATGTAGCAGATTGAACGACCAACCGGTTGACAGTAACGCCGTTGTCATCCAAGATATGCCTCAAATGATGAATTTCGTTTACGAACTATACAACAAGAAAGTGGAATTGTTAAAAGCTCATATTCAAGCGACTAAACCCATTCCCGACCCCAATGCCGGCCCGGAACCGTTGAAAGAAAGCGAGGAAGATAAGAAAGATTCCAGTGAAGACGAACAGGATGATGAATTGGCCGAATTGGCCATTCCAATCGAAGAAGGCTCTATTTGGAGTGATGAGGATTAATTAAAATTGTAATTCAGTGATTGTCACTGTTTTTATTAAGAAAAAAATAAATTTTTTAAAGAATCTGATACTTTTTTATTTCTTTTATTTTTTTTCATTTGCGGAGTCAGTTAAACATTGTAATAACTAAGCACCGGACTTACTAATTAAACTCAAATCTGAGAAACGATAAAAGCTAACGATTATAATCGTAGCCTACTAGCCTACCGCAAATTGTGTAATTAACAAAACCTCGCTAGCGTCTAACTCTACTGAGTCTTAGAAAATAGCCAAAGCTGAACTGCTTAATGTTAAGAAAGACCTATTGGGAAAAATACTTAATATTGTTTAGCAAGGCATGCGTTGTCCCATGTATTTTTGATGAATCTTAAATTTTTTGTTACTTTTTTCTAGAATATTGCGCTTGTTTTATCATCAAGAGCAAATTAGTACCCCATACTCGTAAATAGAGCTACTTTCTAACTCACGGCCGATACGCGTTTTATAATTTCCACAAAGATTAAAACTATATTATAAACATTGAGTTGAGAATATCAAGAATTATTTTTGAATTTTTTTGTAATTTAATCTCGCCGACCAGTTTTTTCTAAATTGTAAACTTCATCACTGTAAGCGATGATAAAGTTTGCCACACTAACCCGCCCCTCTCTGAATAAGTGATAAAGATGTACGTCCTTCCCCTATTTTCCAAAAAAAAAAAAAAAAAAAAAAAAAAAAAAAAAAAAAATGGGATGCGAACTTAAAATATCATCTCGCGAAAGATCCACTTGCAGTTTAGCAAGTTAGTTTATAATGTGGCTGCACCCACTTTACTACATAGTGTTTTATATACGTCATCTGTTTAAACATAAATTAACGATAAAATAGTTACTTAGAATTACTGCTCTACATTTCACTAGCTCATTTAACCCTAGAAACAAAATCTATAATGTCAAAAAAGGTTTTTTCTGGGAATCCATGGTGTATTGTAAGTGGAACACTTCTACAGGCGCTCATATAGAAATAACGTCGGTTGTATACCCCCTGTAGGTTGGCTTTAGTCAAACGATAATATTTCAAAAAGCACAAAGTGTGTAAATTTATTTCTAAATATAAAAATACATATTTATTGACAGTTTAACATAAAATTAACTTTGGAAACGTGGGAAATGTTATAAAAACCAAAAAGTTTTTTTCCCAAGGTTTTCCTTAATTTAAATTTCATCAACTACTTTTCGGCTTTGTACTTTGATTTATATCGTTTTGACTCTTTCCGGAAATCAGAGAAAAAGAAGATACCGGAAGTGACTGGGGATCATCTTCCGGTCTTCCTCGGATGGGATAGTAAAAGGGGCGAATACCAAGTTGACCTCCTAAATTTGATAATAATCCCTTAAAACCTCCTCGGGGCTACCATGGGGTTATAAAATGTAAACAACGGGATTTATAAAACTTCTTTCTCATCCTCTCTCTCTCCTTCTAGCTATTTTGGATTTTTCCCTGCCACTGTCCCGACGGGCAGTATCTTCTATGGCGAAGCCTATAGAGCTTCATCGAAGGGACTAAACACCGGAAAATGCCACAGAGGCTTAAAACGGCGCGTGCCAAACTGAGGGGAAGAATGGGGTCCCCCCCAAACGACTCACCAAACAAACCAAAAGCGCGTGTCTCGATTTCAACGCCGTAGAATTGAATTCGCACGCCTTTAAAGTAGGTTTAAAACGAACAAGATGTACCGTGTACGACAGGCAATGTTTCTTAAAAGCTGGAAAACATTCAGGGTGAGTATTCTTCCTATATATTTTCAATGTATTATAACTTTCTCGAAAAAACTCGTGATTTTCAAAGGTGACATACAGCTTATTCCAAAATTTTTTGATGTTCAATAGAAAGAGCAGAAAAAATCAATATTCAAATTTTTGTACATTTTTTTATCCTTAAAGGCCATATCTGCTCGGAAATTTGCCCCTTTAAAATGATCTTCCCTTATACAAACAGCCTAGCTTTGAATGTATAATTGGCTATGGTCAACGTCATCTGCTAAGCTAGAAAATAAGGCGATTTTAAAGTGGATTAAAAATCGCGGATAGTCCATTTAAAATGATAAAACAAAACTATTGTAAATCGAAAGCTCTGTGAATTTCTGTAGGAGGTCTAGATTTTTGTCACTCTTTCGTAAAAATTAATGTAATCGAGATTGGCGCGCGGAAATTCGCGCGTTTTTCTCGAAAGATAGCTACAATTCTGGAGGGAACTATAATTAGCGCGAAAATTAGCCACCCCTTTTCTGGAAATTCCAATTTCTCTCGAATGAAACAAGGTAAAAACACTAATTTCAAATTTAGCTACGTTCACACTAGAGACTTTGAAACTTTTTTCAATCTTCACATAAACTTTTCAAGATAATATTTTGAGAAATGATCTTTACACTTGACCTCAAAATTTTACAATTTGACCTTTCTAAAATGGTTAGAATCACGGCTATTTTCTTTACCAAAATTCGATATTTTTTTAATGAAATTTTGTATTGGCGCTTTTTAAACCATACTATACGCCCATTTCAATATGTATGGGCGAAATTAATTTAGATGCGTGTCACCCTTTAACTAAAAAGTTTTTTGGACCGGTTCCCTTTAAAAACAGACAGACAAAGTAACGATTATTAGTTAGTCTCCCTTTACTCGTTCCTTGTTTGGGGGAAGTTCCCCTAGCGTCTCAACGCGGATGAGAGAAAATAAGGGGGGTTTATAGTAGAGAGAGAGAGTTTGGAGTCGTTGCCAACACTAATCGCTCGATCACTCCTTCCCGCGCTCGTCTCATTACTCCTTTGAGGCATTACTGCATGGGGATCGTTTCCAATATTCGACCGAAGCCACGTGCCGGAGAAGTCGTAATCCCTCGGTCCGCCCGCGCTATGGGCTCTTTATAACCTCGAGGCAGCTCTCCGACTTAGTCTAGGGACTCTTCCAGAGAGTGATGAAAATTCTCCGAGCTTTGCCGCGTCGCGTCCTTCCTCGTTTAGAAAAGCCTTTGGGCTTGACGCGTGACCTTCTGAGGGGCTCTTGCCACCCACCTCCTTTTCCCGAAATGTGTGACCTCCTAATCATTCAGACTTCCGAAGTTCAGTTCCCGGGCGCTTGAAAGCTCGAAGAATTCTCTCGAGTGATACTATATGACCCGTTTTGTTTTATTGGAAATGGATCCAAGATAGTCTTTTTAATCTAGAGGTCAATTATTATTATCTTTTTCATTTGTCTTTGTAATGAAGACCGCCAAGTTAAAAAATTCCTCCACGAGCAGTGTTTTATTTTTATTTTTCTTATTCATAACATCATCATGATAGAAACTTCACACTAGAAATGCCTTTCACTTCATAGAGCTTTGATTGAAATGAAGCTTGAAGTAGTGTTAGGCGGATCCGATTACATGGAAAGGCTCGATTACCTATTAAAATTACTGGGTAAAGTAATCGTATAAACGATTACTTTTGAGTTTAATGTCTCCGAAGAAGATGGAAAAAAGTAGAAGTTAAATTCACACGACTTTTATACAGAGAAATCTAGTTACAAGACAAGTAATCGTCGATGGATTTTGTCAATCGCCTGATCTTGGTGATTACTTTTAAACTTAATCGATTACTCGATTACTAACGATCGATCGGATCCGCCAAGCACTAGCCTGAAGGCAACTGTTCGTGGATGATATTGTAACTTTCGATGACCATCTAACGTTTTTAGGCGAAAGAGTTGAGACACTTGATAACCTTTTTATATAAAGCCTATCGCGTAGATTTACGTAAGAGAAAAAAGTTGGGCTTCCTTGAGAAATAGGATGAACATCATTGGTATCATTTTTAGTGCGCGCAGCTAATGTTAAGATAAAAGCAAGGGGTTGATCGTGTACCAGCCTGTAGCTTTGACGATACTAAAATGATTACGTAACTGACTACGTAATTAGTTACATAATCGTGTAGTCGGTGTAAAAATTTTACGGTAGTGATTAATTCACTACCTAAATTAATTCAAATTGTTAAGAAAACTATGGGACCCACTTGGAAGAGTTCACCCATTACAAAACCAACTATAAAATTTCAAAAATGCCAAAAAAGGCAATTATTTGTATCCTTCAGGGGAGCAAAAAACTCGAGGACTATATGCCCTAGCATATGGTGTTCACACCAGTGTGCGCTGGTTGAATCCCACATCACCGAACAAACGACCAACGTGGTGATAGCACCACGTGCCCACTGTGCCCCTTTAAAGGAAGTGAGCCTCCCTGACCCAAAAGGGACTCTATAGGGTGGGAAAATGAACTGAACTGAACTAATATGCAGCTATAAAAATGTTTAAACCCAAAATTTTAACATTATCCTTAGAAATTATTTGCACTTTTGTTAGCCAAAATAATTTACATTGAAAGTTATATTAGACTAGCAACTAATTAAAGATCATTATTATCTATTTTCAAATTTTTTAAATTAATAATCATGATCATAATATGTTAACCTAAGCCTATTTTTTCGGGAAAGTCGATATCGAGTACAAAACTAATTATTATATTACGTATTGATATCCGTTGACCTGGAGTGAGATAGATGACGTAAATTTCGTTATTTGGTGAAAACGACGTCATTTCCTGTTTAACAGAGTGTTAGTAAAAAGTTTCCTTTATGTAATATAAAATTATTTAGAAAAATGACAAACTCTTTTTTTATAACTATTATTTTAGAAATTACATATTTCCTACTTCAAAAATCAAACCATACAATGGTTCCAATATAATTCAGTTTAGAAAATGAACCCCGAGCATGGGCTTTAGGATAAAGAAAAAAATAATAGCCGGGTGCTCCCGCCAAAATACGCCTGATCGCTTTCGTATAATCAAAAGCGCGGGAAATCGCTCGCGCCTCGCGTTTCTACGATTTCAATTCTCCAATGGACGTAGTGCGTGCGACACAGCGCGCAACGTCGTATTTCTATATTTTTAGAATGTATTTTGTCCCCCCCCCCCTCTTTCTATACCCGTTTAAATTTTGGGCGCCTAGTGAATTATATAAGCGTTTGATTTCTACTCTGTTGACTCCATTGTCGAGTGGAAAACGATTTCAAAGTACTGTGGGAATGTTACCCTCTAGCTATAGTAGTTCCGTAGACTATGTCTTTCCCGCACCCCCATCGAGGAGCTATTCTTCGCGTTTATCATAACTATATTTAATAACTGATTCGTCAAGTGGTTGGTCTTCTTGACTGCTTGCCCACCCGATTTTAGGTAGAGAAGAACACGTACTTTTAAGCGTGGGAAAATTATAGGTGTTTAAATCTAGAGTATACGTATGATTTAATATTTAAGTACATCTGTCGGTTTATTTAACTAATTGAAGTTCAAAATGAATATCTAGGTTACTTAAAGAGAGAATGCAACTTAATAACAACTGATTTTTTTATCGATTCCTTATCGTTTAAATAGGCCTAATCTAACAGTAAAAAATACAAATATTAAATTAGGCTTATCTTGATTCATGGAGATATCCTAAACTTTCCATATAAGGACTAGCGAACAATGACATTGATCACGGAGATCCTACATTCCCCATATAAGAGTCATCGATCAATTTCATTGGTCACTAGTCCTTATACGGGGAGGGGAATTAAGGTGATATCCATGAATCAAGCTAAGCCTATTTTCTGGATAAGTTTTAAATTTATTTATAGTTTAATATTTGTTTTTATTTTATTTTTTACTGTTGGACTAGGCCTATTTAAACGATAAGGAATCGATAAAAAAGCATTTTTGTCATTTTGCATTCGAATATGGGCCTACTTTTTAAAACACCCTTAGTCCACGAGCTGGTTAGTGAATTCTTTAGACAACGACAAGAATTTAATGTTTCATGTTATCATGAAAAGAATCGGTAAGTTAGGAGCCCCCAGACTGTTTTTAAGTGAATATATTTTAACAATACAGTTTAAGTGTTCACAGGGTACCAAAATACATAGTATACAGGTATATCATCTTCATGTGACAGCACGTAAAGAGCTAAAACAGCCTAACTTATATATATGAATCTAGTTAGATATTGAGAAAAGAAGCCTGGCATTATGCGTGGTGCCAAATCAAGTTGAAATAAACTTTGTCTTGTTCAAGGGAAAGTTGGCACAGACTATATTCTTTCTTCCCTGTGCGATTGAACATTTGGTTTCAATACGCTTTACACATTACGCCAAGTCTTCTTGAACAGAGTATACGTACATGCCCCATTTTACCACGATGTATTTGTACCATTTCACGCGTTGCAAACTTATCTGTAAAGAAACTTCTAAAGAAAAAGAAGCCAAAACTTGAAAATAATCCTTTCGAGAGATATTCTCTCCAAAACTGAGAATGATAAAAAAAAAAGTTTTTAGGGAACAAAAAATATCAAAAACAGGCCCTAGGGGACTTAGGAAGAAAAAAAAAGAAAAAAATTATGAGAAAAAAAAAAATTGTGTGCAAATTTGACTTTCTCCTCCCATGGCTTAAGATTTTTGGGATCATTTTTTTTTTATATACGTTCGCTTTTTCGGTATACTTTCACCCAATTGGTTCGTAGTTACTGTCCATCAAGTGATTAAACTCCTCCTACTGTACTTTGGCGGGAGCTTTTCCCGCGCGCATCCTCTCCAAACTTCATCCCTTATCCGTATGGAACTTGCGCGCGCTTTTATCCAGCTTCTTCCGATCCTTTCCCGCCTTTTTGATCCCGCGTGTCCCCCCTACGTAGCTTCCCCTTCGCGCTTTTCCTGGTGATGCGCTCTCGATCTCCGATCCTGGATTCTCTATGTTATAGAGGGATTGTATATCTGGAGTCTCTCTAGCTACGACGGAAGCCTATCCGCGTCCCTGTGAGAACTCCTGTAGATCAAAAATATTCTAGAGGAAGTCATATTTTTTTCTCCTCTATTGCAAAATTTATCCATATCGGGTTGGAGGTTTTTATCGCGAGTATTAACGCGGAGTGTCGATATTAAGATATTTAGTTTTGACAATAATTACCAATATACAAGTTCAAAATTAATTCCGCGACAAATTTTTGGTAAAATATTTGGAAATTGAAAGTCGCGTTTGCTGGTTTCTTAAAACTCAAGGTTGGTGCTTGATTTATTTCATTTGTTGTTTCTGTTATAGTTTAAGGTTATTATTTAAGCGAAAAATACATTTTAAGTTCTCCAGAGTCTAGATCGTTTAGACTACGAATTTTTAACCATAATCAAAATGCGTTTATCAGTTATCAGTAAATATTACGATTTAATTAAAAATCTTGTTCTCCAATTTCAATTCTTACATAACGTCACCAAAAGCTTTTCGTTAATACTTCGATTTGATTTTGATAAGCCTACATCGCATGTACATTTTCATACTGATAAGAACGTGGATGAAATTCCAAAATATCTGTAGCCAATCAAAGAGTCTTTAAATATTTCACGCGCACCAACTGAATCTTAAGCACGTGCGAGTTTTAAGATAATCTTTGATAATTATTCTACCAGTCCCTGAAAATGGTGTTGAATAAAATTAACCAGACACCTTTAGTGAGTTTTTATTAGGTTTAACTTTGAGTATGAATACGATTTATATCAATCTGTGGTGACGTCAAACGTATATATCTTTAAAGGAAACTTGTTTTGAAGATGGCCAATTCTTCTTGACTTAGACTAGATCATTAGAGACAAATATCCAAGTTTGTAGGGTGGCTTGGATCAAAAATTAACATAACTTTGGCGCTCGTGTTTGAAGAAATCGAATTCGTTTAGCACGCTCAATGCAATATTTATCCCTCAATAAAAGCTGTTGAGTTTTTTTTATCTAAACCACCCTGTATCTTACTTGGAAATATTTGAATTTCAAAGCTATTCAATGCCCAAAAAATAACATAAAAACCAATCTAAGATTCACGCTCTTATAATGGCTTATTATTATTATTATTATTATTCAAACTTTATCCCCTTTCAAACGGAATTAGTCCCGAATTAGGCTTAGCTTAAAAGCAGCCAAAAAGAGATGCAAACGTTTTTTGCGAAAGTATTTTACTGTATATAATACATAAAGTCCTCCTTTGAAACTTCGCGTTAATTACGTTCTACAATCAAATAACGTCATCAAATGAAAAAAAAACATGTATATTTTTTTTATAAAACCGCGTTAATACAGGTGTTTAAATTTTTTAATTGTGGTTTATAATAATAGGAAAAAAGTGAAAAACTTATCTAAAAGCCTTCCAAAAAAATTGTGATAACTTTACATTAAAAATAGAAATTTAAATAAAAAACTAATTATTTCATTCGCTTATTTGCAGTCAGTGTTGAAACGTCGGTCATCGAAGGCGGTCTTTTTGTTTCGGTGGAACGGTCGCAGTCATCGGAACTTTCGGGTGCGTGTCGTCCGGGGGTGCGTCCGCCCCTCGTTCGACGTTCGGCGGTGGCAGGGTGGCCGTCAAGCCAAACTCCGAGAACCGAAGCCCCGGTGGAGGCAACGGAACCTCGCATCATCGTCGCGTTCCGGGCAACCCTCAAGTTGAACCCATGATCGAACAAACCAACACGGACCTCGCCCGAAACGGTAATTCATTTTAGATCCATACTCTCAAGAAATATAATTGTAACAATTATTTAATAATGAGGCTATGTAATTGACCCATATCTTGAAATACTTCAAAATTATACGGGGAATAGTATAAGAGGCTTCGTACAGAACCGGGAAAACCTGGAATAGTCAGGGAATTTGAAACCTGGCCGAAAACGTTAGGGAATATTATTGTTTTTTGGTAAGTCAGAAAAAATGGTTATGATCTGAAACGGTAATTCTTATTACCTGAAATATTTCTCTAAAGTTTACTATTTTTCTATTTGGTGACGTTGGATCGATCTGGTATTTGATCGAACGGTGTAATCATTTGATTGAGTTGTAGAGCCAAATAATCGAAAAACGGTTATCTTTTCTGTTTTTCACCTATTTTTGTGCTAATTTGATGACGAATCATCGGAAGTCATTTGGTCTAAGCGTGTGACAGTTGATCGAATGTTTTTTGATAGAATTTCTTAAATAGGGATTGTTAAATGACGGAATTGACTTTTTTGGGAATTAATCCATGACCATTTATTTTGGGAATTAATCCATGACCATTTATTTTGGGAATTAATCCATGACCATTTATTTTGGGAATTAATCCGTGACCATTTATTTTGGGAATTAATCCGTGACCATTTATTTTGGGAATTAATCCGTGACCATTTATTTTGGGAATTAATCCGTGACCATTTATTTTGGGAATTAATCCGTGACCATTTATTTTGGGAATTAATCCGTGACCATTTATTTTGGGAATTAATCCGTGACCATTTATTTTGGGAATTAATCCGTGACCATTTATTTTGGGAATTAATCCGTGACCATTTATTTTGGGAATTAATCCGTGACCATTTATTTTGGGAATTAATCCGTGACCATTTATTTTGGGAATTAATCCGTGACCGTTTATTTTGGGAATTAATCCGTGACCGTTTATTTTGGGAATTAATCCGTGACCGTTAATTTGGGAATTAATCCGTGACCGTTAATTTGGGAATTAATCCGTGACCGTTAATTTGGGAATTAATCCGTGACCGTTAATTTGGGAATTAATCCGTGACCGTTAATTTGGGAATTAATCCGTGACCGTTAATTTGGGAATTAATCCGTGACCGTTAATTTGGGAATTAATCCGTGACCGTTAATTTGGGAATTAATCCGTGACCCTTAATTTGGGAATTAATCCGTGACCCTTAATTTGGGAATTAATCCGTGACCCTTAATTTGGGAATTAATCCGTGACCCTTAATTTGGGAATTAATCCGTGACCCTTAATTTGGGAATTAATCCGTGACCCTTAATTTGGGAATTAATCCGTGACCCTTAATTTGGGAATTAATCCGTGACCCTTAATTTGGGAATTAATCCGTGACCGTTAATTTGGGAATTAATCCGTGACCGTTAATTTGGGAATTAATCCGTGACCGTTAATTTGGGAATTAATCCGTGACCGTTAATTTGGGAATTAATCCGTGACCGTTAATTTGGGAATTAATCCGTGACCGTTAATTTGGGAATTAATCCGTGACCGTTAATTTGGGAATTAATCCGTGACCGTTAATTTGGGAATTAATCCGTGACCGTTAATTTGGGAATTAATCCGTGACCGTTAATTTGGGAATTAATCCGTGGCCGTTAATTTGGGAATTAATCCGTGACCCTTAATTTGGGAATTAATCCGTGACCCTTAATTTGGGAATTAATCCGTGACCCTTAATTTGGGAATTAATCCGTGACCCTTAATTTGGGAATTAATCCGTGACCCTTAATTTGGGAATTAATCCGTGACCCTTAATTTGGGAATTAATCCGTGACCCTTAATTTGGGAATTAATCCGTGACCCTTAATTTGGGAATTAATCCGTGACCCTTAATTTGGGAATTAATCCGTGACCCTTAATTTGGGAATTAATCCGTGACCCTTAATTTGGGAATTAATCCGTGACCGTTAATTTGGGAATTAATCCGTGACCGTTAATTTGGGAATTAATCCGTGACCGTTAATTTGGGAATTAATCCGTGACCGTTAATTTGGGAATTAATCCGTGACCGTTAATTTGGGAATTAATCCGTGACCGTTAATTTGGGAATTAATCCGTGACCGTTAATTTGGGAATTAATCCGTGACCGTTAATTTGGGAATTAATCCGTGACCGTTAATTTGGGAATTAATCCGTGACCGTTAATTTGGGAATTAATCCGTGACCGTTAATTTGGGAATTAATCCGTGACCGTTAATTTGGGAATTAATCCGTGACCGTTAATTTGGGAATTAATCCGTGACCGTTAATTTGGGAATTAATCCGTGACCGTTAATTTGGGAATTAATCCGTGACCGTTAATTTGGGAATTAATCCGTGACCGTTAATTTGGGAATTAATCCGTGACCGTTAATTTGGGAATTAATCCGTGACCGTTAATTTGGGAATTAATCCGTGACCGTTAATTTGGGAATTAATCCGTGACCGTTAATTTGGGAATTAATCCGTGACCGTTAATTTGGGAATTAATCCGTGACCGTTAATTTGGGAATTAATCCGTGACCGTTAATTTGGGAATTAATCCGTGACCGTTAATTTGGGAATTAATCCGTGACCGTTAATTTGGGAATTAATCCGTGACCGTTAATTTGGGAATTAATCCGTGACCGTTAATTTGGGAATTAATCCGTGACCGTTAATTTGGGAATTAATCCGTGACCGTTAATTTGGGAATTAATCCGTGACCGTTAATTTGGGAATTAATCCGTGACCGTTAATTTGGGAATTAATCCGTGACCGTTAATTTGGGAATTAATCCGTGACCGTTAATTTGGGAATTAATCCGTGACCGTTAATTTGGGAATTAATCCGTGACCGTTAATTTGGGAATTAATCCGTGACCGTTAATTTGGGAATTAATCCGTGACCGTAGATTTGGGAATTAATCCATGACCGTAATTAAGGGATTTAGAAATCGACTTATAAAAAGTACTATTAAATTTTTCCTTTAATTTTAAATAGTATATCATTGGCGTTGAACACCTAATAAACCTGTGTTTCACGAACACTTCGTGAAGACTTTTTTCAAACCTTATGAAGTTTAGCATTGCGAACTAATTCGCCACGGTTTTCGTTCGTACGCAAATTGCTCTCGAATAAAAGTAAATGATTGATACAACTACTTGTTGTAAATACGTTTACGTGACATACTGCGAATAAGCGTTCGCTATCACAAACCGCGTGTTTTTCGCTTTCTAGACAAGCGAACTTCGGTGTATCGTGATATTTAGTACAAGTAAACAATTCCGTCTGTGCCTGTACGAAAGTACATTTTATTTAAAATTTTTTAGCAAAATTTAAATGAACTAACATTATTACAATATAAATTATGACGCCATCATATACTGTTTCTTAAGTATTAAGATTAATCACGCTTAAACATTGGAAAAGGTCTAACACAACTATTTCAATTATACATGGTGCCGGAAAATGATATTTTATGTAAGTTCTTTTGATTTTTAGTTGGTTATCGTATCGTTAACATCTTAGCAAATCTATGCTCTATAAATTGTTGAGTGTAAAAACCTACATAATAATACTTCATATTTTAATTTCCTTAAAGCAAGAAAAAAAAAACTCAGGAAGTTCTTTAAAATATTTTAACGAGATTTAAAATTTTAACTAATTTTCATGTGATTTTAATTGTTGAGGATTTGAAGAATTGTTAAGGATTTCGAACATTTGTTCGGTATTTGGAGGATTTGTTCGGTATTTGGAGGATTTGTTCGGTATTTGGAGGATTTGTTAGGCCATTGGAGGATTTGTTAGGCCATTGGAGGATTTGTTAGGCCATTGGAGGATTTGTTAGGCCATTGGAGGATTTGTTAGGCCATTGGAGGATTTGTTAGGAATTTGGAGGATTTGTTAGGAATTTGGAGGATTTGTTAGGAATTTGGAGGATTTGTTAGGAATTTGGAGGATTTGTTAGGAATTTGGAGGATTTGTTAGGAATTTGGAGGATTTGTTAGGAATTTGGAGGATTTGTTAGGAATTTGGAGGATTTGTTAGGAATTTGGAGGATTTGTTAGGAATTTGGAGGATTTGTTAGGAATTTGGAGGATTTGTTAGGAATTTGGAGGATTTGTTAGGAATTTGGAGGATTTGTTAGGAATTTGGAGGATTTGTTAGGAATTTGGAGGATTTGTTAGGAATTTGGAGGATTTGTTAGGCCATTGGAGGATTTGTTAGGCCATTGGAGGATTTGTTAGGCCATTGGAGGATTTGTTAGGCCATTGGAGGATTTGTTAGGCCATTGGAGGATTTGTTAGGCCATTGGAGGATTTGTTAGGCCATTGGAGGATTTGTTAGGCCATTGGAGGATTTGTTAGGCCATTGGAGGATTTGTTAGGCCATTGGAGGATTTGTTAGGCCATTGGAGGATTTGTTAGGAATTTGGAGGATTTGTTAGGAATTTGGAGGATTTGTTAGGAATTTGGAGGATTTGTTAGGAATTTGGAGGATTTGTTAGGAATTTGGAGGATTTGTTAGGAATTTGGAGGATTTGTTAGGAATTTGGAGGATTTGTTAGGAATTTGGAGGATTTGTTAGGAATTTGGAGGATTTGTTAGGAATTTGGAGGATTTGTTAGGAATTTGGAGGATTTGTTAGGAATTTGGAGGATTTGTTAGGAATTTGGAGGATTTGTTAGGAATTTGGAGGATTTGTTAGGAATTTGGAGGATTTGTTAGGCCATTGGAGGATTTGTTAGGCCATTGGAGGACTTGTTAGGCCATTGGAGGATTTGTTAGGCCATTGGAGGATTTGTTAGGCCATTGGAGGATTTGTTAGGCCATTGGAGGATTTGTTAGGCCATTGGAGGATTTGTTAGGCCATTGGAGGATTTGTTAGGCCATTGGAGGATTTGTTAGGCCATTGGAGGATTTGTTAGGCCATTGGAGGATTTGTTAGGCCATTGGAGGATTTGTTAGGCCATTGGAGGATTTGTTAGGCCATTGGAGGATTTGTTAGGCCATTGGAGGATTTGTTTGTTAGGCCATGGAGGATTTGTTTGTTAGGCCATTGGAGGATTTGTTTGTTAGGCCATTGAGGATTTGTTTGTTAGGCCATTGGAGGATTTGTTTGTTAGGCCATTGGAGGATTTGTTTGTTAGGCCATTGGAGGATTTGTTTGTTAGGCCATTGGAGGATTTGTTTGTTAGGCCATTGGAGGATTTGTTTGTTAGGCCATTGGAGGATTTGTTTGTTAGGCCATTGGAGGATTTGTTTGTTAGGCCATTGGAGGATTTGTTTGTTAGGCCATTGGAGGATTTGTTTGTTAGGCCATTGGAGGATTTGTTTGTTAGGCCATTGGAGGATTTGTTTGTTAGGCCATTGGAGGATTTGTTTGTTAGGCCATTGGAGGATTTGTTTGTTAGGCCATTGGAGGATTTGTTTGTTAGGCCATTGGAGGATTTGTTTGTTAGGCCATTGGAGGATTTGTTTGTTAGGCCATTGGAGGATTTGTTTGTTAGGCCATTGGAGGATTTGTTTGTTAGGCCATTGGAGGATTTGTTTGTTAGGCCATTGGAGGATTTGTTTGTTAGGCCATTGGAGGATTTGTTTGTTAGGCCATTGGAGGATTTGTTTGTTAGGCCATTGGAGGATTTGTTTGTTAGGCCATTGGAGGATTTGTTTGTTAGGCCATTGGAGGATTTGTTTGTTAGGCCATTGGAGGATTTGTTTGTTAGGCCATTGGAGGATTTGTTTGTTAGGCCATTGGAGGATTTGTTTGTTAGGCCATTGGAGGATTTGTTTGTTAGGCCATTGGAGGATTTGTTTGTTAGGCCATTGGAGGATTTGTTTGTTAGGCCATTGGAGGATTTGTTTGTTAGGCCATTGGAGGATTTGTTTGTTAGGCCATTGGAGGATTTGTTTGTTAGGCCATTGGAGGATTTGTTTGTTAGGCCATTGGAGGATTTGTTTGTTAGGCCATTGGAGGATTTGTTTGTTAGGCCATTGGAGGATTTGTTTGTTAGGCCATTGGAGGATTTGTTTGTTAGGCCATTGGAGGATTTGTTTGTTAGGCCATTGGAGGATTTGTTTGTTAGGCCATTGGAGGATTTGTTTGTTAGGCCATTGGAGGATTTGTTTGTTAGGCCATTGGAGGATTTGTTTGTTAGGCCATTGGAGGATTTGTTTGTTAGGCCATTGGAGGATTTGTTTGTTAGGCCATTGGAGGATTTGTTTGTTAGGCCATTGGAGGATTTGTTTGTTAGGCCATTGGAGGATTTGTTTGTTAGGCCATTGGAGGATTTGTTTGTTAGGCCATTGGAGGATTTGTTTGTTAGGCCATTGGAGGGTTTGTTTGTTAGGCCATTGGAGGGTTTGTTTGTTAGGCCATTGGAGGGTTTGTTTGTTAGGCCATTGGAGGGTTTGTTTGTTAGGCCATTGGAGGGTTTGTTTGTTAGGCCATTGGAGGGTTTGTTTGTTAGGCCATTGGAGGGTTTGTTTGTTAGGCCATTGGAGGGTTTGTTTGTTAGGCCATTGGAGGGTTTGTTTGTTAGGCCATTGGAGGGTTTGTTTGTTAGGCCATTGGAGGGTTTGTTTGTTAGGCCATTGGAGGGTTTGTTTGTTAGGCCATTGGAGGGTTTGTTTGTTAGGCCATTGGAGGGTTTGTTTGTTAGGCCATTGGAGGGTTTGTTTGTTAGGCCATTGGAGGGTTTGTTTGTTAGGCCATTGGAGGGTTTGTTTGTTAGGCCATTGGAGGGTTTGTTTGTTAGGCCATTGGAGGGTTTGTTTGTTAGGCCATTGGAGGGTTTGTTTGTTAGGCCATTGGAGGGTTTGTTTGTTAGGCCATTGGAGGGTTTGTTTGTTAGGCCATTGGAGGGTTTGTTTGTTAGGCCATTGGAGGGTTTGTTTGTTAGGCCATTGGAGGGTTTGTTTGTTAGGCCATTGGAGGGTTTGTTTGTTAGGCCATTGGAGGGTTTGTTTGTTAGGCCATTGGAGGGTTTGTTTGTTAGGCCATTGGAGGGTTTGTTTGTTAGGCCATTGGAGGGTTTGTTTGTTAGGCCATTGGAGGGTTTGTTTGTTAGGCCATTGGAGGGTTTGTTTGTTAGGCCATTGGAGGGTTTGTTTGTTAGGCCATTGGAGGGTTTGTTTGTTAGGCCATTGGAGGGTTTGTTTGTTAGGCCATTGGAGGGTTTGTTTGTTAGGCCATTGGAGGGTTTGTTTGTTAGGCCATTGGAGGGTTTGTTTGTTAGGCCATTGGAGGGTTTGTTTGTTAGGCCATTGGAGGGTTTGTTTGTTAGGCCATTGGAGGGTTTGTTTGTTAGGCCATTGGAGGGTTTGTTTGTTAGGCCATTGGAGGGTTTGTTTGTTAGGCCATTGGAGGGTTTGTTTGTTAGGCCATTGGAGGGTTTGTTTGTTAGGCCATTGGAGGGTTTGTTTGTTAGGCCATTGGAGGGTTTGTTTGTTAGGCCATTGGAGGGTTTGTTTGTTAGGCCATTGGAGGGTTTGTTTGTTAGGCCATTGGAGGGTTTGTTTGTTAGGCCATTGGAGGGTTTGTTTGTTAGGCCATTGGAGGGTTTGTTTGTTAGGCCATTGGAGGGTTTGTTTGTTAGGCCATTGGAGGGTTTGTTTGTTAGGCCATTGGAGGGTTTGTTTGTTAGGCCATTGGAGGGTTTGTTTGTTAGGCCATTGGAGGGTTTGTTTGTTAGGCCATTGGAGGGTTTGTTTGTTAGGCCATTGGAGGGTTTGTTTGTTAGGCCATTGGAGGGTTTGTTTGTTAGGCCATTGGAGGGTTTGTTTGTTAGGCCATTGGAGGGTTTGTTTGTTAGGCCATTGGAGGGTTTGTTTGTTAGGCCATTGGAGGGTTTGTTTGTTAGGCCATTGGAGGGTTTGTTTGTTAGGCCATTGGAGGGTTTGTTTGTTAGGCCATTGGAGGGTTTGTTTGTTAGGCCATTGGAGGGTTTGTTTGTTAGGCCATTGGAGGGTTTGTTTGTTAGGCCATTGGAGGGTTTGTTTGTTAGGCCATTGGAGGGTTTGTTTGTTAGGCCATTGGAGGGTTTGTTTGTTAGGCCATTGGAGGGTTTGTTTGTTAGGCCATTGGAGGGTTTGTTTGTTAGGCCATTGGAGGGTTTGTTTGTTAGGCCATTGGAGGGTTTGTTTGTTAGGCCATTGGAGGGTTTGTTTGTTAGGCCATTGGAGGGTTTGTTTGTTAGGCCATTGGAGGGTTTGTTTGTTAGGCCATTGGAGGGTTTGTTTGTTAGGCCATTGGAGGGTTTGTTTGTTAGGCCATTGGAGGGTTTGTTTGTTAGGCCATTGGAGGGTTTGTTTGTTAGGCCATTGGAGGGTTTGTTTGTTAGGCCATTGGAGGGTTTGTTTGTTAGGCCATTGGAGGGTTTGTTTGTTAGGCCATTGGAGGGTTTGTTTGTTAGGCCATTGGAGGGTTTGTTTGTTAGGCCATTGGAGGGTTTGTTTGTTAGGCCATTGGAGGGTTTGTTTGTTAGGCCATTGGAGGGTTTGTTTGTTAGGCCATTGGAGGGTTTGTTTGTTAGGCCATTGGAGGGTTTGTTTGTTAGGCCATTGGAGGGTTTGTTTGTTAGGCCATTGGAGGATTTGTTTGTTAGGCCATTGGAGGGTTTGTTTGTTAGGCCATTGGAGGATTTGTTTGTTAGGCCATTGGAGGATTTGTTTGTTAGGCCATTGGAGGATTTGTTTGTTAGGCCATTGGAGGATTTGTTTGTTAGGCCATTGGAGGATTTGTTTGTTAGGCCATTGGAGGATTTGTTTGTTAGGCCATTGGAGGATTTATTTGTTAGGCCATTGGAGGATTTATTTGTTAGGCCATTGGAGGATTTATTTGTTAGGCCATTGGAGGATTTATTTGTTAGGCCATTGGAGGATTTATTTGTTAGGCCATTGGAGGATTTATTTGTTAGGCCATTGGAGGATTTATTTGTTAGGCCATTGGAGGATTTATTTGTTAGGCCATTGGAGGATTTATTTGTTAGGCCATTGGCGAATTTGGAGGATTTATAATCACAAATGTAATTTCTTCTAGTTTCATTGGCCTTATAGCTTTTTAATTAATATCTGCCCCATTGTAAAAATTATGAACTTGGTTTTGAACTTGCTGCACTCCAAAATATACGCTTCTTTAAAACTTTAAAATATCGCGGATATCTCCTTATAAAAAAATATGAATTTAAGATATTTGCATCATTATCCGTTTAAATAAGGGTGGCATTCTCCTTAAGTTGAAAATATAATAAAATTTTACAGCCTACGTTTGACTATCTCTTTAAATAAGGCGTTGTATCCTCAAGTTGTAATAAATAATAATTTAAAACCTACGTTGATCATTATCCTTTTAAAAACGTGTGGCATCTTCCTTCAGTTTTAATTTATACAAATTTAAAACGCATCCATTCATCATCCCGCCTGTTATCTCTACTTAAGACAATATTTTTCATTCCTATTCAAAATTCCCGCCAGTTGGAATCAAGTCAGGTGATATCCTTATTTTCTCCTGACCTCATTATCTCGAGAAATGAAATTTTCCCTTTAACATTAATTATATGGGAAAAGGCAAGAAAGTGGGATTGATCTTCTTTAATATTTATTCCCTTGTCTTCTTTATCTCTATTTCATCAGGAAAACACTTCCAATATTTCAGCCACGCTATGTTTTTATAAATGACGTGTAGTGGAAAAATTACGCCCTTGACATTTCCGATATTTGTGTTACATAGTTTCCGGAAGATGGTTTAGTTCACTAAACAGTCTTCCGGAAATGACATGGGCACAAAAATAATGTGGTTATTATTTAAAGTTTACTGTGAACCTTAAATATTAACTATATAATTTTTTGTTCGATTTAGATACAATTATTCTTATTTGGAAGGTATCATTAAATTCTACTATAATCCCTTCTAAAGTGGTGCTTTCACGATTTTTTTCGAAGCCCAGTGAATTAATTTTTTAGATTCAATTTTCATTCAATTTAAAACTGATATTTCAAATACTTTACACAATTGACCATGGTAATATTAGAAATATATAATTAATCTTAATTAACGAGACTGCTACTGCATTAAGTAGAGCTCAATCTCGTTAATTAGTTTAATAATGTTATATTTTAAATATTGCACAATGAGGTGTACGCGTTTTTATTGGAATTTAAAAAGTAAAATTCCTGAAATATATTCACGAGAAAGAAATGTGATTGACGATACGTTTTAAATGAAAATTGGAACTCCCTTTCAAGTACTTTCACGAAAAAAGGCCACCTTAATGAACTCGTATTAATTTAATATAATTAGATTCTGACTGGCAAAGCCTAATTAAATGTAATACGCGACTGGGAAAGTGAATGAGGCAGTTAGCGTTCCAATTCTGAAACAATTAGAATTATAAAAATATATTTGTATTACAATTCTAACGACCTTTTTCCGTTTCTCTTTTACCTATGCGCTGTTATAATAAAGCTTATTGTCGGATAATGCATGTTTTACACTTATTGTACCCCGAAATTATGATAGGTTGTCAAAAGACTAAGATATTATCCATCGGGCCAAATGGATTTTTTTTGGTGGTCCAATTCAACCGATTTTAGCCCAAACGTAATTGCCATTGGATCGAAATCTCATTTGAATGGTTTAGTACATATACAAGGAACTTTTAACTCAACTACAACAAGTTTACTAGCGTAAAATTTGAAGGAACTCAAGCTTAGACGTCTATTGTTTTAGAAAAAATCTCACTATTTGACGCCATAAAATGGAAAATTTTACACTATGCTTAAGCGTGTACTGGCATTCCAAATGCTTCAATTTATTCCTTAAAAACCTAATTACTGATGTGTAAATAGTTTCATCGAAGGCTGTTGATGTAAAGCCAAATATTGGTTCGAATACACCGCAAATACTATTAATCAAAATTGCATGATTTATATAACTAACGCTTGATTACACTTACACTTGCAAACTACATGTAGTACAGAGTTTGACATCCTAGCATATAGGAATTTAATGAAGATGAGTAACATTATATTTAATCAAAAAGGGGGGCGTTTAAAATACGCGTTTAAACACTATTGAATATCAATAAACATGTCAAGTTAATTTACAGTAAATTTACAGTTATTTAAAGTGATACTCTCACATTTGTTCGTATGCCTAAAGTGAGGATGTCCCCATTTTATTTTCAAATGTTTATGGTTATATTTTTAGTTTTATCATAATGTTGAAACGCCATTTTCAAAATTTTAAATCTCTGGGGTGAGGCGTAATTTTTCCAAAATTTGGTAGTAGCCCCCCCCCCCGTGTTTAACCATAAGCCACCCAAAAATTGGATAGTAGCCACCCAAAATAGCTGGTAGCCCCCAAATTGAAAACCCTAGCGACGCTTTTGCGGTGAAATATGGTACTATTCCAATAACTTCAATGGCATATGGTATACTTGTTTCATTTTAGTAATAAATTAGGGCTAACAAAATTAATATATTATATATATAAAATTGAATATTAAAATATCCTATGTTCAATGGGGAAATTACAACGTGGGAACACTTGAAGCGGATTGATATTTAATATTAAATATCACAGAGAGAGTAGTCTTTACCTTGTTTTATGGTATGTTGAAATTTCCTTTTAGGCTTAAATATATTTGTCATAGGCCTATTGAGATTCAAAATTGACGCTTCTCCACTTGACCCCACGACTTATCAAGATCAATAGATAGTTATAGAGTTAGTATAGTTCATCCATGGTATAAAGCCGAATAGAGTCGAAGGTTTTTTAGCGGTTAAATTTCTAAAACCATTTTTTCGCGTACCAACAATAGATAGAACCTAAGTTTCCCCTCGTCTACTTGAAAAATCCCCCGATTTTAGAATTCTAAGGCTCGCGACGTTAGTCTATTCATAAAACCAAAACGTACCTCGGTTATTGCGTTTTGGTATATCAGTATTTACTTTATGAATCGTTACTTTAGAGTTAACAATAACGATTCTGGTAGACTTTATATGGTTATGGTTAAAGTGATGTTCCCACCGATTTTTGATGCAATTCAAATGTAATTTCGGAAAGATCGTTAAAAAATGATTCAAAATATCTGTACACATGTCATTTTCACGACAGTAAAAATTTATATTTAATATCCTAATCGGATTTTAAAATAAAAATCAGAAACATTCTACGTCATCATTATGGTCGGTTTACGTGACGTGGCTATTATAGAACCAGCAGTTGGTTTTATCAAGTGATATACGATTGCTTTTATGCGGTCTTATTCGTGATAGCGTTAAAAGAAGACATACAAACTGACTCGATTCGGGCCTTGTCCAAATGATATCGCGACAAGATAGCGTTTTTTTTTTTTTTTTCTTTTTTTAAATTCGGGATTGTTGTTTTTTTTTTTTTTTTTTTTTTTTATCATAGTGTGACGTCGGTTTTACTTCTCCTTTAAATATGCTTCCATAGAATATACTGGAATATCAAATTCACTGATTAATAAATTAAATATAAAAGACTAAGGGGTTTAATTTAAAAAGACAGCTTTGTAGGACAGTAGCCCTCAGCCGCTCCGGATGTTTTTTTTATTGGAAACCAAGGGTTAACGGAGCTTTCATGAGCTGAAATTAACATACAGCTTGGATTGAATTAAACCAGCAAACGATTGAAAAATTTATAGACATACTTCCATTAAGCATATAAGGCATACATCTTTTTCTTATAAAAGTATGTGACTAAGAAATCGGTCATTCCCACTTCTTGTTATTCTTGCACAAAATTAAGCTTGAAAAGTTCCACCCCCAGGCTTCCAGAGTGTTTTAGCTCTGCAGTCTACTGTCTCGAGACTCCTAGTACTTCCTTTGGATTTCTACTTACTTTTAGTGGCTATAAAAATTTTAAACTTAATTCTTTAAACTAAAACCATATAAGTGATTGAAGGTAATTTTTTTCGCTACATCTAAAAAAAAAGTTCATTTTCTTTATTTTGAAATTTAGACATAAAGTTAAGCGGGGCATTCTCTGATCAAAGTAAGGGGGGCAATTGCCCCTTTCTAAACCCCCTATGGCACCATACAATTTGAAAAATATGTATCGAACTTCATATCTTGCACCGCACCAAAATTCGGTGGTTTTAACAATAAAAATATTTCGTATTATATTATATAAATCTCCTAAATCGAACGCTATTTCTTTCGCGTCCGTGGAAAGTGTTGAGAGTGTAACTATACTATTTTCTACCCTCCTCCGCCCTCCCTCCTATTCCTGCGCAGCGCCATTAGGATCTAACCAGGTGGAAAATCATTTCAATACCGCCACGTCTCGTTCTCCCCTATTTTTATACTTTTCTACATATCCAAGCCCATGCCCAAGCTGTATGGAACTTCCAAGGGCACTCTCGATGTTAGGCCTGGTTAGGCTTAGCTATATAGGGTCGTCATTTTAACCTGTTGACCTTTTTTTTGTATTTTGGCGGGAAATATTTGAGGATATTTCTCGCTCTCTTACGTAACAATATGTTTCCAATTCCTCGCGACTCCGAAACTTACCGACCCATATAACCTATATGCTCCATTTTTATCCTATTCTCACGACTATTTTAAAATAACTTTTCCTACTGTCAAGAACTCGTTTATGTATCTAAGAACATGGGATAAAATATCGATTATAAAATATGAATTTTTACTGTTGCGGTAATATTTACTATGACATGTATGTATATTTTGAATCGTTTTTTAACAATCTTTCCGAAAATGCTACTCAGATTTCTATTTGGACAGCTTCACTTTAAAAAATGCACCAATAACAATATTCTAACAGACAACCTCGGATAATCTATGCAAGTCGAGGTGTCTGTGATGGATTTGAATGTGAATAACAGGCGGAATTTACTTAAATGACAATTCATTCACTCTTAATTGTGAAGTCCTCGCCACTAATTACTTTCAATAGTAATATTTTTATATTAGAATAACCCTAAATTCCCTAAAGCAGTTCCGTTTTTCAATTCGGTACTTAGTATACTTTCAAGTGTGCTTTCTATACTTCACGCCTTTTAGATTTCCCACCATTAAATTACGAGGCCTAAACGATACTTAAGCCTAAAAACACTCGAGCTTTAGTCGATGGGGCAAAAAGGGGCCAACAGTCCTTAACCCCGTCCACGCGTATATAGATCGGCTGCGCAACAAAAACAGTTCCACGCTTCCAATAACACGAAAGCTCGATGGAAAAAAATATTTCTCTAATAATTAAAAAATATTGAACCAAGGCTTAGTACTCTCCGAAAGAGAGTAGATTCTGTAGATCCCATAGCACTTGGTGCTGAACCCTCGAAATGGTGGAAGCACCGCGGTATTTTGACCATAAAAACACTCGAAGCGAACGTCGTTCAATCCTTGAAGCAAGTTTCCCCCTCTCGTTGCTCTCAGAACGCTACAAAACTCTGCAACCCCTCTCGCTCGTAGGCCCACTTGGCACCTTCATTTTGGTACATATTCTAGCTGAAAGATTTTTCTAAATGAAACAAGTACTAACTCAAAGCCTAAATATCAAGAAAAACGGGCTCCTACTAGGTCTCGGGTCTTTATGTGGGTCTACTATAGTTTGTACTTGGGCTTTGGTTGAAACTCGCGTTAGGAAATACATGTAGTACATTCATAAAGGTGGTGAAGATTTTGTAATCTACTATACGGTGAAAATCTGTTGTTTTTTCAGTCCATATTTAATTTGTGTATGAAGAAGTGTAGTTTGACATATGAGTACATGTATTACATTATCCTTTTTGTCCTTATGATTTAAAAAAAAATATATATATATAGTACCATTCTCGTCAGTCAACAACAAGTGTTGTGGTGAAACAATTTGTTGGTCTGAGAACTCCTAATTTAAACATTAAAACAGTGGCGAAATCGTAAGCCTTGGTAGAATATATAAAAAAAAACTTCAACATAAGAACGAAGTTAGAACTTGCTGCTAATTCGAGGTGAAATTGTCCATAACCAAAAAAAAAATTCAATTTTTTTGACAATGCTCTTATTCAACTTATAATTGCATACCACAGTAGCCTGAGGCGCGTGTGTAGTTTTGTACACAATGTTAAAAGTCACGGGGAATAAAAGTAGCTCAGCATATTGATCTTCGGAACTTGATTTCTACCCAGCCTTAGCTTCCCTTCTATTTGGACACTCGGTTCGAAGAGAGATGGAGATTTTATTAGGAGTTCGTCCTAGTTTGAAAGTGCATAAAAGCCAATTCTCAGGGTAATGTTATATGGATGTGTTCGGTTCACGGAACCCTAGCTAGTACGTATTGAATTCTACGTTTGATTTTGGAATTTTCCTTTCTCTGACCGGGAAGTTACCTTCAAGGCGCACAAAATTGATTCTTTGAAAAGCATTCGAGCGTTTTGCTAGACCAATGCTGTCCGTATAGGTTATGTTAAGCCTAGTTTTCACTACAATTGAAAGCAATCGCCTATAACTCTTAGAGATTAAAATGTATTGAATGTTACAAAGGCTTAGGTTTGTACGCTACGCGAGCTGTTGTTGAAACGATACGTTCTACCTTGATAAGTCAGTGCCCTCAAAGCTAAGCCTCTTTTGATAACCGAGTATATAAATCGTAGATATAACGGAAAACCTACCTTGGTGTGTATTAACGGATCAAGGTGGAATTCTAGAGTTTGGAAATACGAAGGTCTGACAAAACCGCAAACAAAAAGGCTAACTATATGAATAGGGAGAGTTTTTGTTCATGGGGACTAGTATTTACGTACAGGTACTTTCTCTCGCCATTGTTGATTTGTTAAACAAAAGGAACCTTAACTAGGCAAACTCTTTAAGTTAAGGTTCATGCGCGTAATGTTAGTTTAGAAACGAAGCATTTATCTTGTAATTGCACCTAATTTATGTATAAACCAAAGGAAACTCATTTGCATAGTTTTGGTAACGCGTTCTTTCTTGGAAGAAAGTTCTTATATTGTATTTAGATTTGACAAAAGGCCGCCATATTGTGTGTTTTCGTTATACAGGACATGGTCACGTTCAGTGATGCAAACCTCACTCTGGGCTACCGGTTATCTCTGGTCCGCTCCGGTATGCTTCACTGAACCTAGCCTTTTTCTTTTTAATTTAATTTATATTATTATTATATTACAACAATGTATATTATATATTTTGGTTTTTGTGAGTAATTAAAACTGTTTCGCAAATACAAATTTAAATGCTTTATTTTTTTTTATTGCAAAAGGCGGTTTGCTAGTTGGAGGCGTCTCCTATCGAAGCGGCAAGGGAATTCCCCAACTGAGCTGCAAACAACAGGAACTTTGTGTCGGGTGTCAAACGCCCATCGTCGATCGTTACATCATGAGAGTCATGGACAATTCGTGGCACGAGGACTGCCTGCAGTGTTCTATATGTCGAATTCATCTCTCCCAGAGCTGCTATTCCCGTGATAGGAAGCTCTATTGCAAAGCCGACTACGACAGGTAGAAATCAAAATTAAATTATTATTAAAGTTACACGTTACACCGACTTCTAATTAAAACTTAATGCAATTTAAGTACAATTTTTGGAAAGATATATAAAAAATATAAGTATACTAGCAAAAATACGTGAAAAATCAAGATTTTGAAACTGAAAATTCGTAAACCGAAAAGCATTTTTTTTAATTTCCAGAGCTTTCCAGAATTAATTTTCTAGTATGTTAGAACATACAAGAACATTCTAGAGAATGTTCTAGAAGTTGTAGAAGGGGAGAGAGGGGGAGGAAAAAGCTACGAACGGACACTGTATTTTTTGTTTTGAAAATATATGAAAAATACAATAATTGCCACAACAGTATGAAGAATGTTTTATAATCGACTTTATCAAAACCTAATTCCTACGTCATCAAGCGGGAATATTTTAATTTTTAAATATTTGACTCTTATACGTTTGGAGTTTCTTAAAAGTGCGCCTACTAAATTTTTTTAAAATTGATCACTTTGAGGTACATTAGAAAGAGAGAAATTATTTTGGTTAAACCAGAGTAATCTCTGCTACAATTATTTTAAAGGGCAGATGAAGAAAATAAAACCAAGTGAGATAATTTCATCGAAATTTTTTTATTGGCTGGATATATCACCTCACTTTAACAAGGTGTTCTCTACGGGCAGAAGCAGGACAACCGGTCTAATCATACGTAGGCTTTTTCTTGTTTAATTTACTTTTCGCTATAATATATTTTATAAACAAGTACAATTAATAAATCACACAATCTTAATTATATAATTTGAATAATTTGATCAACTTCGTGTGTATCGATGTGTATGCTAATAAGATCAAAACTAGCTAAGATACTTAAATAGGCTTAATACATCTTATACCAGCCCTCCTTCGAGAACCACCAACATTCGGACAGACGATTGATTAGCCAATATATCCCGATCGACCGAGGCTTAGCTTATCTCTACGTATATATATAATCCCTTATTGATAAACAAGCTCGTTCACGTATCTCTCGATCGTCCTTATAAGTTTCTATTCCAAGCATGCACGTGAATCACCCCCCTATAACCCCGCTTACAATAAATGGGAATTCAAACTAGTTACTAAGCCTAACTAAAATTCCATTCCCGGGGCCCCGATCTAGTTCCTTTCTTCGCGACGTATTAGTGAGTTGCAGTTTCACTTCTTTTTAAAGCCATTTTGCGCCCCCCTCTACCAGTGCACCGGCAGTGCGGGGCACCCTCTCTCTAATTTTTACTCCCCTCCCTAGATAATATATTCTATTTAGGCGATGTAAATGCTGGCTCATTCTTTCAAATCACTTTATAGCGTACATTCGGAATGAAGGGATGAGGAAAGTACGTTGGAGGGAGGGTATGGTGAACCTGGAGCTGCTCCTACTGATCGCTAATCGCTACGATATAGGCGTGAAAAGGCCAAGCAGGCAAAGAGGAAATTTCTGACAGGAGAAGGTTCAGGATGGGGGTTCCTTGTGGGTGGTATAAAGTTATACTAGGGTGCACTGGGTGTACTTGGGAGCGAGGAGGAGGCAGATACCCCCAATAACCCCTCATTGTTTAATAGGTAAGTTAGTGCCGCCAAGTTGCACGTGCAAGCTGTTTCGAGCTATACCGGGCTAAACTTCTCTTTCGGCTTTTGCATATAGGTCTTTTCCTCTTCCACTTGGTTCAGTCTAACCTCTCGCGTCATTTCAATTTTTTTCGGTGGGTGCAGCTCGCCCGCGTCACGTGGCTATAATGTATGGAAGAATATTTCGCGAGTAACTCATTTTCGTTACTTCGTAACGAAGGGTTTATTTTTTAAGCCTTAGCTTTGATTCTATAGCCAAATATTGGTATAGTTAGATTTATGTAAATTGAGTTACGAGTTTAAAAGGGATTTAAAAGCGGATTTGATATAATTTAAGTTCCTTAGAAGGTTGTCCCTATATGTGGTGATTGGTAATTATTATAACCTTATCCTACCGTAATGGTTACAAGTTCCAATCGGAACTTTGATGAACATTTTGAGCTTTTTTGAAGATGGGTCCTGCATACGTTGTTGCATTTTAAACTTATTGACTGGTTTATTTCGTTTTTTATTCAAATTGACAAGGTATTTATGTCAAGGATGTTGTGGGGCAAATCTTGCGAGACCTTTCACAATTATTAGGCGCGTTTTAGATGTTTAAATTAGTTTCTAAAGTTTGAATGTATAAGTGAGGTATAAAATCGAACCAATCAGATGAACCAAACGGCTTCCGCCTTCATCGTACGCTAAAGATACTCTGATTGTTTTAGGAGGCGTCGCTTTCGTCATCTGGTGAGGTTTTAACAAATTCTATCGTGATATAGCTGTAAAAGGCTGAAATCATATAATTGGCCCGAATTTATACTTCATTTAACATCCAATCTTAACCAAAAAATTATTTAAACTCCAAAAACGTGAATAATAATTCTGAAACAATTCTCGAATACCTTTTTTTGGGCATGGTGATTTTTAAAATTAATTTAAAAGCTGTTTCCTTTTTTAGCTCATAGTCTCCCTTTAACTTTCAAGATTTTTTTCCCATATAACCAATTTCATTTTTATTTCTAATCGTATATTAAACCTTTTTTCACGCTTATTGTAAGGAGATATTTCTCAGAGCCCCAAATTATACTTATTTCTATTTAACTATTCAACCACAAATTCATCGAACAAAAATTCAAATTTAAAATTTGAATAACTCTTATATGGCGAAATAATTGAAATATTTAAAATCATATCGATGGTAAACCACGAACGTGGATAAAAATCTACTATTAATTCACCCCATCAATTAGGGGTGGACCGTGTATCACCGATATCAATTTTTATTATCGTTCCTACCCATTTATAAATATCCAATATAAAGGAAAAGCGGCCAAAAAACGCGTGTTGGCCGGGCCCCATCGTTGGGCACGTGGCGATCTTTATCTTGAACCCTGTATTACACGTCAAACTCCAGCCCTCCCGAATTTTTAAAGGGATCATGAAATGAAAGTTTATCATTCGTTATATTAATACTTTATCTGAAATGAAATGACACATTTTTCTGATTTCTTTTGTTAAAATGTGCTTGAATTTCTTCTCACAATTTTGAAAGATAAAATTCTATTAGATGAAGTTTTTTTTTTGATTTCAACATGATGATTACTAGCCAATGAGCACTCGTATTGGAATACATATTTTAACTATTATACTTCTAGAATATTGCGTGATTAGATTTTACCTTTGATTGGTTGCTAAATCACTTCAATAAAATAGTAATCCATTGATAAGCCTTAAAAGTTTCAAAAATTAGTTTCTTCTTGAAAAAATTATGCAAATATTTATTCTTGGAATGAATTGTCAAGCAATAATTAAAAAAATAGTAAAATTTTCAACAATCATTATTTTTAATATCCATCACAATAAAATGATTGTTTCTTTAACTTAATTTTTCCTTTTGACTTTCCATTAAAAAAAAAGACCCGAACGGTTAAAGCAGTGACTAAAACTGACGGAGGCTGCGAAAGAGATGGTGAATACTCTGATACTTTCGTAAAAATTCCGTATTCAGTATACAAACTAGGCTAAAACTTAAGCGTAATTATACGCAATGTTAATCTCCGTAGGAATAAAAGTAGTTGATGTAAACTAATCTTGTTCAGTAATATGGCAGTCACCAGATTTAGTTTTCATCAAGTACAAAAGCTAGATTCCAATGTAACTTTATGAAACTAAAATCTGAGATAGATGTGAACTTATATATTGACGCTCAGAAAGTTTAATCTGACTCTGATCCTCGCAAAGCCCGGTGTTGCTTTTGTATAGTCCGTAGAACAGCGCGTGGCATCCCGCCCTATTCATAAAGATTCTAGGAGGAGCGGATCGAGCAAACCTAGCGCATCCCCCGATTCCTGAAACACGTGAGCTACGGATTAAGAACGTGAAATCGATGCCGCACGCTTTCATCTCTCGCGTTTGAGGAGTTTTTGGAAGGGGAAGTTTAGGGACGTTTTTCTCCGAAGAGTTTAGGCTTAGCGAAGGCAAGAGCCAAGTCCCCCCCACCCCGCCCGCTCCGTCTATTTTTTATGGAAGCACTGCTTGGCATCTCTGACTTCTTCTCTTTTTGAATATTATTACTTTTTTATCCGACTCCCCTCTTTCGGGTGAGCGCTATTTCTCTCTCTAGCTGTGTTAGAAGAATGTTGAAAACAGGGGGGAGAAAGAGAAAGCTTTTTTTTATTGTCATTAAAATTGGAATATGAGAGAGAGCCCCCTCTTAAACAGGGGTTGAGTTATTGTTTAGCGATTATAATTTATTGGGGTAAATAGTTTAAGGAAGGCTTCCTGGCTAGGAGCTACAATATTGGGGAAGTAAATTTTAAGATATTTTATTGGCTGTAATCAAATTCAATTAAATTATCATAATAACTTTTAATCGCTAGGTTAAAGGAGAACTGAAATACCTTTAATATTATTTAAATTATTACGATATTTAACTTAAATCCAAAAATTATATCAAAATGGTAAATATTATGTTCTATTAAACCACTAGATAGTTGTGGAGTCGCGTTATTATTGGCACTAAACTAACTTAGTATAAAACAAGCATTTAACTTTAACTTGATTTTTTAACTCGCAGGGGGAAGGGATAAATAATAATTAAATTGTACCTTATCGCTGTCCCAACACCTCAAGTCTTATTTCTCTAATTCCTGTATTCCTGTAGCCATTTCTAGAGCGTGACAAATCATTCAGTCAGTGAGTCGGGGACGAGAGCCTTTATGTTATTAAAAATTTCAAGTCTGTTTCAAAAAATAAATAAGATTAATCGTCGGATTAGTTTAGGCTTTGACTTTCATAATACGTATTAGAACCAAAGAAGTGAGTTTATATTTATATATATCTAGAAACCATCTCACCCCAAATCAGACCTCTCGGCCGCAACGCTGTTTTTACTGAGCATATTGCTAGTTCATTAAATTACCTTTTATTTTCTGTTTCAATTAACAAAAATAAAATTGCAGATTGCGGAATGATAGGCAATGTAAAACTCCATAAAGAAAAATAGTTCGTTTTCCCTTGTTTTAAAGCCTACATTGCGTAGATTTATTGTGCCTGGACACATTCTTTTCCTTTTATACAGTTGTTGGTGCTTCTATGTAGTTATGCAGGTGCGCTGCCGCTTATTAAAGCTCATAGCAACCGTTCTGATCCTTTACAGATCTCAGTATCATCTCGTCTCTCGTATGGTACGTTTTTCCCCGTTGCTATGGGTTACAGTTGAAGGTTTTTAGGGATGAAAGAAGCATTTTGGCTCCGCCTTTCCAGTAACAATCAACATAAAACCCCCATATTTGGTAACATTTTCAATTATTTGCCCCTGAAATTTAAGCTTCACTGTTTTTACCCTTGAATAAAAAATTCCCTGAAAAAAAAAAAAACTCTTAATAATCGGACAGATGCGATTATTAAAATCTTTAATATTAAATAATTTGAATAGAAAAAATCGTATTTTTATTCCAAAATTATATTAATATGGTGGTTACGTATAGTACTTGAAAAAGGGCTTTTGTAATATATTATGGATAATCTCTTGCAACGGATTTATAGGTGTTAAAACTCCGAAAATGTGAGATTATCCTTGGATAAAATAAGTCCTATATTTTCTTTTATTTTCAATAATCCATCGAATTGAGGGAAATGAGATTATTAAATAACAAATATCCCAATATTTTATTGCTGTAAAAAACCTATTTCAAGGGAGGATGGATAGGAATAATTCAATATAATTAAATAATAATTAAAAAATCCATTGACTTGAGGGAAATGTTAATATTAACAAAATCCCAAAATTTTATTGCCGTAAAAAATCATCTTTCAAGGGAAGATGAATAGGAATAATTATTCAATATAAATGATAAATAAATTATAATTATCTATATTGAATGTTTTGGATTTAGGGAGAAAAACAGGAATCATAATCACCGGTACAGTAAAAGGCTAAATTTCTAAATTTATTTGCTGTAAAATCATAGTTTTTACATATGGGTAGGATGATGAGAAAAATGAAGTGATTAATTCTGCTTCTAAAAATAAAATTCTCTGACTTGCGCAAAAATTGGAAACATTCAAGCAAAAGGAGAACCTTCGACTTATCAAAAGACGCCCCACCTTTGGCTTAATAAAATCCCAGCGACACGTGCTTCGGAACTCTTTAAATCGCGCTAAATCTCGTTCTTACAACAGCGCGTGTCGCGGATATTTTAAGAAACCAATGGTAGAGAGGCTTTTGATTAGTCAGAGGTTTTCCTTTTGCATAACTGAATGACGAAATCTGAATATTTTCCGATTATTTTCACAATTCAGAGACATTACCGTATACTGTTTTAATACGCGAACAAGTTTTATTTTTAATATTAGAATCGATATAAAAAAACTGAATTTATATTCCTATTCACCCTTCCTTTATCGTATCTAAAGTCGAGTCCGTCGAGATTATGGCGTTGAAAGTCCTCGATCTCCGACCTTTTTCCGACGCGTTTGGAATATAAGAATATACTTCAATATCCTACTCGTCCCCTGACTCCCCCTCGCGATTGATTCGAAGCGTAAAAAAACTAGGGAGATCCCCAAATCCTCTAGTAGGTTCCTACGTTTTACCAACCGCGATAACTAAGCCCTCCCGACAGTATTTGCGAGACTGTAGCTTGGTTTCTAGTAGTTTTGAGAGGCGCCGACTGACTCGGTCCTCGAGAGATCTGCTCTCTGAGAGTCGGAGCAAGCGCTAGCTAGCTATATAAGTCCGATGATGACCGGAGATTCTCTGAGATTCAGAAGTGTCTAACGACTCCACCGTATTTTCAACGCCAATGCTGGATAAAGTACTTTGGAGCCGTGGTACTTTTGGTAGAGTTCCTATATTACTAATAAGTTGGGATGAAATTATAACCGTATATATCAAATGATTTGGCAAAAGTACAAGTACTTGCTCGCTCTTGTAGAAGGGTGTTAGGCAGGGAGATAAGCCTAAAATGAACGATATTATTTTTTTGATGTATCTCGTATGGTGTTTTTGATAATAACTCCGAACTTTTTACCATTAAATTGTTGTTTATAATTATTGATAAAATATGTCAGCACTATTAGAGAGGTTTTTACTTCATTAAAGGGAGAATGCGACATAACAAGTGACTTTTCTTATCAATTCTATATCGTTTAAATAGGCCTAATCCACCAGTAAAAAATTTTACAAACAAATATGAAACTAAAAATAAATTTAAAACTTACCATGAAAATTGGCTTAGCTGGATTCATGGAGATATCCTAAACTCTCCGTATAACGACTAGCGACCAATGACATTGATCATGGAGATCCTGCATTCCCCATATAAGAGCCATCGATCAATTTCATTGGACGCCAGTCCTTATATGTTCTCCATGAAACTAGCTAAGCCTGGGTAAATTTTAAATTTATTTTGCTGTTGGATTAGGCCTATTTAAACGATAAGGAATCGATAAAAAATCACTTAGTTTGTATTCTCTCTTTAAGAGGTTTTTCATGGGGTAGAGGCTGGATGACCGATTTATTCCTAAACCTTTTATGATGAACATAACAGGTAGTTTTTTTCCATTATTATATTAAAAAAATAAGTTATTTCTAGAGTAAATAGAACTCAAAATCAATTTTTGATTTACGAAAAAAATAGAAACTAAAAAGAAAATTCTTGCATAATATTTCATTATTTCCCTAACCGATTTCATTATATTAGTTTCATATATTCGACACAGTTTAGTTACAAATCTTTAATATAAAAGTAACGGATCCAGTCGATTGTTTTCCCATATATAAATAAAAGGAGATCAGTTTTATATTAAAGTTTCTTGGTGTTTTAAATAAACCCAAAGAGATTTAGAGAAAAAAAACTTAACTTTTGTAGAAGAAAAAAAAAGTTCCTATACGAAGCTAAGTCTTGCCACCGCTTTCCACTATGTAGAAAAAAAATGCTGTTTTCACCCTTCCCCAAGCTCCGCGGCTTCTGTTGATTCTTCCGCGCGGGTAAACACTCCCTAGGGCTACCGCCCACCCGAGATTGTCGTAAAATCGGGTGCCGATAGTCCGTCCATGTTTATAAGTTGAATCGACTCGAAGCCTGAAAGGTGGTTTAATTTATATCAGCCTCTCCGTACACCCCATATTCGGTATTGCTGTGTTAACAAACATTATACTTTAGTTACAAGAGCAGTTTTCAGTTTATCGGAAACTGAGGGCTCATTAATACACCATGATAAACCTTAGTTTGAAAGTAGTTTTGAAAATTTCCTTGGAAAAAAGTGTGACTTAGGAACGAGTTAAAATAGTATCGGAATCACTTGAAGATTTCATCGCTTACAATTTATTCGCTTAATCTTGATCAAAATATCTTTTTGTGAGAGGTAGAGGGGAGCTTAGCATTGTACCTGATGAAATCTCAAGCTGATCCCGACTCAGGGGGGCGTGGAATTTTCCTATCCCATACCCTGTTCTGGGATCTATCTCTGTAGAATTGGTAAGGTCTGGAGGCTATATTGTACATAAGCCTAGGCTCTAATGTCAATAAGCTACTTGGGTATTTTTCTATCGATAAAGAAGGATGACGGAAAAAAGTATAGAGTTTAAGCAGGATAAAGTTACAAGCTGAAAATGAGCTATGGTTTTCGTAGTTAAACTCCCAGTTTTATAATGGATGACATAGATGGTATTTAAAAGTACAATGCAACACGATTAGTGATTTTTCTATCACCTTACATGCCTTATATTAAGCTTAAAAATCAATTTTTCTCTTATTTTAGAAAAGTAGGCTTAAAAGGGGAGTTCGATATCTCGTCGTTAACGAGTCTTAAGCGAATCACGTAAGAAGTGCGCTTTATTCCGACAGTAAAATGTTTTAAACGGGGTTTAAAACTTTAAAGGGAGAGTGAAGAGGAACATTAAGTGATTTTGCTTAAAAAAATAAGACATCTTTGCCAAGTAAATTTTTAGGATGTGTCGCTGAATTATAAAAAAAAATCTTAAACCAGATTTTAGCATTAAATTGAAAGGAGCACCCTGTCTAATCAAAAGACTCCCCACCTTTCGCTTACCCTTGCTGCGGTGCACTCTTTGAATCGCGCCAAATCTCGTTTCATGGGCAAAATCGTACGTACAACAGCGCCTATCGCGGACATTTTATGAAAACAATAGTGTGGAGTCTTTGATTAGCCTGAGGTTTTCCTTTTAATTGAATACCACAATCTGAATATTTTCCGATTTTTTGCACATTTCAGAGATATTTAATCTCAATGTTTTAATACGTGATCAAACAAACCTTATTTTTTATAGTGGAATCCATAAAAAAAAATTTTTTTTTCCTCTTCATCATCCCTTTTATTTTATTGTGAAACTAGCACATTAATACTCAAGAGCCCCGTAACATGGCCCAGAATTAATGAGCGAGATTCCACTATAGACCACGTAATTGTCAAGATGTTGATAATTTAATTTAATGATGCAATTTTTATTAAGCCGTTCAATAATGATCTTTCCGGAAATGATACTCAAATTTTATATGGTGTTTTTGATAAATCAGTGGCAGTATTACCTGAAGATAATAATCTGTTTAAAAGAAAAAATAGAATGTTACCCAAATGCTTTTTAATTTCAATTTTGAGTTATTCATCAGAAAGGGGAGAAAATGCACCTTACATTTAATATATCATTCTTACAAACATATTATAGAGATTATAATAAGCCCAATAAAAATAAACAATCAAATCAACATAAATTTAAATATTTAAATTAATCAAATCGTTGATAAAATACAATTTCAAAAGTCGACCAATCTACATCGGTAGTTAAAAGTCGAACACGTAGGATATATCGCGTCTCCTCGCTTCTTACAAACGTTAATTGAAATTGATGGAGCGCGTTTTCATGGGGGGTTTTTGTGACCCCGTAACTGCGGACGCGGGCGCTGACAATTTCAATAAGGAACAAACAGGGGGTCCTAAAAACCCCACCACCTCTCGCTCTCTCTCTCTCTCTCTACCTCCCGGATTTTTTTATTTCACCGGTGTAACACCCCCTTCCCTCTCCAACCCCGTCGTTTAAACAAGGTTCCTGCATCCTTGCCCCAGAACGTAAAGCCCCTCGACTTTTGCGCGCGCTTTTCTCTCTTTCAATGTCCCCCTACTAGACCCCCACCCAGACCCCCTTTGGCTTCTACGGGTGCCGTAAAAAGAAGCCCCGTTTGATATTGGATTTCCCAATCGTTAGACTAAAACCCCAATATAGTCTGCTAGCCCCCGAAAGTTTAAACCCCCATTTCCTTGGACCAGAGAGAACTGACACCGCAACCAAATCTAGTCTCTCTTCTACGTCTAATACAAATTCTCGGGGTTAAGTTTAAGCCTACCTTCGAACGTACTGCGTTCTTATTCTGACTCTGATTAAAGCGAATAGCCGTGGATAGTCTGTGAATTTGATCAAAATTTGAGAGAAGCGAAGATGTTGTAGGATATTTCGACCCACGGTGTTGTATCTAAGGTATTACTAGGTTCTTCGCGAATGGAATATGTCCTGGGTCCTCCTTTTTGCACAAGGCGTGCGCTGCTATATAGCACGACCCCCGGCTGTTAGTAATATATTTCCTTCTCAAAAGACTCGGAGAAAGTATCGCTGGAATGCCAACAATTCGGGGGCGTTGGATGGGGATTTAGTAGTGAAAGCGCCTCGCCTGGGCTCTACAGTCTGTCCCATATTATCCTACCACTTCCACTGGCCCTAACAGAACATTTAAAACTACCTTGTATATGGTCTAGACTGCAGTGTCAAGCGACGACGACATTTCCCCCTATCTACCCCCTGTCGGGTCTTAAACCCCTCGACGTTTCCCTTTTATATTCCACATAGTCTCTCTCGCTGGCGCCCCCTAACGTTTACCCTCCTTCTACTCCCGTCGCGAGCCTTAGGCCTAACTTATCCTCGGATGGCCTTTTACGCGACCCCGAGCCTTATTCGGTCTTAACCCTAAAGATCGTCTCCTAGGGTCGAGGTATAGCGTCTCACGGCTAGCGTCGTTAAGTCCCGAGGCTTAACTCCGCCATCCTTCGTTCCTTGTTCTTTTCCGCGTTCAGTCTCGTCTATTCTTCTATTGTATTGCTCGCAAGCCCCCCCCCCCTGGTATTTAACCGGCTAGTGAGACAAAAAAAAGCTTAGCTTTCTTAGTTGTGTTTATAACCCCATCTTCCCCGTTCCTCGTTGAGAGATCGTACGGAAAAAATGAGTTTTTTTTAGATCTATTTCTTTCTTGGAATAAACTCGCTTAAGATAAATGTTTTCCTCATATTTTATATTAAAGGTTTAGTAAAATTGTTTACCATCGAATATTTATTCATTAATTTGAAATAATATGATTAGTTTAGACAAGATCAGAGATCAAGCTGTAATATGAATAATAAAAGAATGTTTTACAATACAAATTTGATAGCGCCTGTAAAAGTGTTCCCACAACCGCGCACCAAAGTCCAGAGTAAAGCAGCCCACCAGGAGTTAGTTTTAATGTAGTTTCCATAGAACGCCTGTAAATATATATTTAAGGCTTAATGTAGCTATGTTCTGAGAAGAGTTCTCCTCTGACACCATAATTCATTATACAAAACTATTATTCTAAAATAAGCTGGAAATAATAAAATTAATATTAACTCTTGGTGAAAATCATAAATTTCGAATATTTTTCAACCAATATGAGGGAGGGGTTTGGTTTAATTTAAAAGTTTCTTTGAGATTTCTGGAAATATTAATTATAAAATCCGTGTTTTAATTAGAAACATTCTAAAAATTTGTGTTTCTAAAATAATTGTTTAAAATTGACGATTATTTTAATGAGGCTTTCATTTTTTAAGGCCTATATGCGTATAATTAAGGAGCTTTTCATAATATTACAACCCCCTATTCCAAATTTTTAATTTCTTGGTTGCAAAGCGTTTTTAAGAATCTTTAAAATTAAAGGGCAAAAAAATATATAGATTATTTTTTTTTCTTTTTTTGATGACGTAGAACGTTTTTGGAACCTAATTAACAATAAGTTTCGTATGTTGCCTAAAGTAGACCTGCAACCTGATTAATTTTGTCCAAACACACGAATTTCAATTTCCAGAATTGAAAAGCATGCATGTGACGTCAGAGGAAAAAAAATTAAAAATCCTTTAGTTTGGTCAAAAATCGATACAATTGGAAACTTCCAAAAGAATTAAATCAAATAGACGAAAATGCAAATAACATAAATGCAACAAAGGTATAGTCAGGTTTGCATGTCTTCTTTAAGGATAGAGACCCATTTAAAGTGATTATATAACAAAACAGATTATAAATATTTATTTTTACGGTTACTGTAATTTTTATAGCATATTTAAATATTTTTAAATCGTAATTTAACGATCTTTGCGAAAATGCTTCTTAAATTCGATTTTTTGAGCCATTTTGAGCAAAATTTAAAACTTAATTTACATCGTATAACCTGAAAATTACTTTCGAAATGACACGTCACTAAACCTTTGCGTTTCTCGCGTGCCCATAAAAAGTAGTGGTACAAACTTTAGGCTCTTAATAGCCGTCTACGCTCTTCGTCGCCTTTAAAAGTCATTACGACATTTTTCCCCTACTCAATTGCAAAAAAAAAGAAGGAAGATAAACTAAGACTATTACCGCAGGCCGGGTAACCCTTCTAAGTCTATGATATTACTCCCTAGTCATATTAATAGCCATATATATGGTATTTGACGACTTCTCGTTTAAATTGAACGTTTTTTTTTGTTTTCTTTTTTATTTCACTTAAACCAAAGCTAGATATTGAGATTTCTCGTAATCTTTTTCCATTTCATTTAAGGAAGATTTAAATTTAGAGTATAATACGAAACTAAACAAATAATCTCATTAGATATTCAATATATGTTCTTATATTCTGTTATTTTCGTCTCAAATAGTGAAACTGGATCGAATAGTTAAATTCAATTCGAAAATCGAATAGGTTATTTAATAAAACGATTATTATATTAGTTTTACAGAAGAAAATTTTTCGAATAATCGGTTATCGAACAAGATTATATTTGAATAATTAGTTTTCAACTGCCAAAAACAAATTTTAGTGATAAGAGTGGGAAACCATGGTCTCTATACTCGGGCTATCCAGAGTCAGTGTATGGTGTTGAGAAATTCCACGAAATCCAATGGTTTGATTTCGATGTCGTTCAACACGTTTTTTCTTTTTTCTCCACCGAGTCCCAGTATTAAACCTTTGACCTACAGAAACAGCTGGTAACAGTAACAGTATCCCTTTAAAAAGTATGAAAACAAAAATGTAATCCATCGAGTAAATAATTGTGATGGTACCACTTTTAATAAAGCTCTAAATATTATCATTATCATTATTAAATGGTTAAAATACGGTAATTAGTAAAATATATTTTATCCAAATTAAAGAGAATATACATTTATACTAATTGGAACAACATACGCCTTTATGAACAATTTAATGAAAACATATACGCCGATATTAATCAAAATTTCTTGTCTGAAAAAGCTTCCCAAGAAGTACTTAAGCAACACCGTTGGTCAACTTTCCCACACATCGTATCGGATGAGCCCGATTTTGGAGAGCTAAACAAAGAATACTATCAGCCCCTTCGCGTATACAAACATACGTATTATACTATATCACCGATCGACTGTCGTAAAATATCCCTTCTCTTTTTCTCACAAACACTGTAATACGGGATACGATGGCTACATACGAAACGCATTGACGTATTGTAACTATAAGTCACCGCTCGCCCGCGCATTTTATCAATAAAGATAACAATGTTTGGAAAACCCAAACGACCCACCAAAGTTAAAAACTGCGTCTCAATAAAACAACTTCAATCCTTTTAAAGGGTCTTTCACACATGCCAATTTTCTTCTGGCAGTTAGTTGGACCAAATTTGTAAAAAGTTTACAAAATTAAATTTTTTAAGAAAGTTTTAAAGATTCTTGTTTTGGAAATTTGCTATGAAATTCAAAAGTTAAGTTTGAATGAAGTATAAATCTAACCAATCGGATGAACCCAACGGTTCCCGTCTTAAACATATTTTCCAATGCGTCACTCTCGCCATCTGGTGACGTTTTTAAGAAACTCAATCGTGACAGCGGTATTGAAATGAAATTATTGGCCGAACTTTACCCTACGCTGAAATTCAAACCCAATCAACTTCAGAATTTAAATTAAACACTAGAATTTTCCTTTAAAATTGTGTTAATATTTTATAAGTTGTGTGCAGATTCTAAAAATTAATTCAAAAGCTATGCCATTTTTAGCTCAGTTCCTTTTTATCTCTAAATTTCCAAATAGTGATGAAACTTTGCAAAAAAATTGATATTATCTTTAAGTGATTTTGTAAAAAATATCAAATAGTAACTGTGTGCGCTCGAAATCCTCCCAAAAAATATTTATATTTGAAGTTTACACCATGCAAGTTGTTAAAAAAACAAAACAAATTCATATATTTCTTGTTATCAATGATTTTTTTTTTTTTTTTTTTCATTTTCACAATTTTTTAATTATTATCTTTATTTATTTCAGGTTATTTGCTGTTAAATGTACGGGTTGTACTAAGGCTATCGCGCCCTCTGAACTCGTGATGCGAGCCTTGGACCACGTCTACCATTTGGCCTGTTTCGTCTGCATTGACTGCGGCCGCCAACTACAAAAGGGTGATCAGTTCGTCATCCGAGCGGGGCGTCTTTATTGCAGGCCCGATTACGAGAAAGAAATCTCCGTCCTACAACTAGCCGTTTCCAGGGGTAATTGTTATCTGCATTCCTCTATTGATAGATATTATATAGTTGTAAAAATATACCAAGATGGCATGAATGTTTTTACTGACATTTAGTGTTTAAATTGTTTTTTATCAGGAGACACTCCTCAGAGCGCGGTTAACGGTAGTCAACCTTCAACGCCTCTAACTCCTGGTCAAGCGACGGTTCCTCCTCGACAAGATGGTAGAAGAGGACCCAAAAGACCAAGGACAATCCTAACGACAGCCCAGAGAAGAGCCTTCAAGGCCTCGTTTGAAATCAGTCAGAAACCCTGTAGGAAGGTCAGTTTTATATTCAAATTCAATTATTGCTTCAATATTAAACAGAGATACTTAAACCATCCAAGAAGTATTTTTATCTGATTTAAGCGTTGTCAAAAAACTACCAAATACGTTGAATTTTTTACAAAATCACTTTTCCAAGGGAAGATAAGATTTTTTAAGTTCCATTTTTGTTTGGAAAATTTTAGATTAAACTAAATGACCAATCAGGGCGTTTTGATATTTTACGGGCTTTAGAAAATAATTTCGCGGTGCTCAGGAGGTATTTAAAATCGATTTGAAGCCTTTAATCATCATGTGCTACGCGTAAATTATCAAAACAGTACTGTGATTTTTGGAATTCAAACTCAAAATATCCAAATAAAGATAAAACTTAAAAAATTTGAATCGTACGGAAAAGTTCATTTTATAAATTTTTTTAAGGGATATGGTTTTAATACCACATTAACATTTTTAATGCTGAATCGAATTTTCTTTTAAAACAATTGCAGGTTCGAGAATCATTAGCGAAAGAAACGGGACTAAGCGTCAGAATAGTTCAAGTGTGGTTTCAAAATCAAAGAGCGAAGGTGAGTCAAAAAATCGCCCTGAAGTCTGAATATACTATTTAAGCAAAACCTTGACGTAAAGTGTCTGCGTATTTATTGGCCTCGCCGTAGATCAGCTCCTCCGTGGATTTAAGTTGGTCTAGTTGAGGCGGGGCCAACAAATAAGCAGACCCCGTTTTACGATATGCGAGATATACCAGAGGCTAAAGCTATCTCCAAGTTTTTAGGTACTTCAGTTCGTTCTTGACCAAAGTAATTTGTCACTGGTGGCTTTGAGCTAAAACTGACCTACTAATTTTGGCATTACCAAAAATTAGAATTGATTGGAAGTTTTTCTTTGGTTTTCTTTTAAAATGATGCTGTCATTATTATTTTCGAAGGCATATGGTTTATATTTTTTAGTTTTTTCATACATACTTCTAGGTTATTGTAAAATAAATGAAGTTGTGTATATATTTATCAAATTGCCCTTTTTTACTTAAATTACCCATTTAACCTAACAATTATTCCGTACTACTTTATCTATGAAGCAATATTACCCGAGATATCTAATGGGATGCATGTAGGACTATATTTCTATCAAAGAACTTACGTGAAATCCTACTCCAAAACAATGATAACGCAAAATTTCGTTGCAAATAAATATTTAATTAAACATATTCTTATTTCTTAACCAATCTTTTAGTTGAAAAAACTTCAACGTAAGCAGCAACAACAACAACTTCAGCAGCAACAACAGGGTGATGGTAACGGGGATGGCAAAGATGGCAAGAAAAGAGGCGGAGCTAATCAATCCATGCACGGTCATAACACAGAAACAAGTAAGATACTAAGAATTGAATTTATGCAAAAACCCTTTTATGCCTTTATCTATAACCACGAGGCTTTAAAATGATGTGAAGTATTACACGTATATATCGAGCAGAGTAATCCATCAAAATCATATTCTCTTTTACGTTATCGATTTTGGGGTTTATAACAAGGAGTTAAAATGTCGTCTTTCTTGGCAGATTCACCCTATTCTCGGTTGGCATCGGTGGGCGATCCTTCCTCGGACGGAACGCAGTTTCCCATGACTCCAGTTGGAGGTTATTCGACGCCTGGACCCGATGGTGAGTACCGTATTCTTTATTTTATTCGCCCTCGTTGTAAAGTGCGTGCTTTCTTGGTTGCATTTTGCATGATTGTGCTTTTTTTCTCCAAGTGCAAAACTCTCATATTCAACGTTATTATTTTCATAAAAATCTTTCGAAGAGTAGGTAATTTAGTTACAGAGTGTACATTTAGTCAGATATAATAAGATCTAATTTAAGATAATCAAACAATAACCAATGCTTAATTTTAAAGCTAGAACGATGGAGAAAAATGTCAATATGATGTGGCTAAATAGTATGACTAAATAAACATCGTGCTTGCCTCTTCAACAACCCTTTACCGGCGATATATCAAGCTCCCCATAGATCCCCGTTAAGCCTACTTTCATAGTAAATTAAAAATTGATTTGTAGCTTAATAAATTGGTTAGGCCTATTTATAAACAACGAGGGGTACTTAATCATTTAACTTAGTCGGTGTATAAGCGTAGCTTTGACTGTACTAAAGTGATTACGTAATTTGCTACGTATTTAGCATTTCCAAAGACCGTAGTCAGTTAAGTACACGCGTAGTTGTACAGAAAATCATTTGTAATTGTAACGTAAAATTAAAATCAATCAACTTAAATCTTATAAAGTTTTAGAAATCTGAAATTGCGACATTTTGCTCCTGAACGTCTCACGTTTCCACTGTTTCCTTACTAATATGCCTGATTGTTTATGGTTTTCAATAATATGAAGCGCGTAGTTATCTAGTAACAAAACGTTGGGAAAAAAAAACCATAAATGAAGCATTTTTTACAGGTTATTATTCTCATTCGAATGGTGGTGGCAATTCCTACATAAAGAGCGAATTAAGCTTGGAAAGCGACGGAAGTTTAGGAGGACTCGAAGATGTTCTCATTGGTCACGGATCTTCTGGAGGAACGCCGACGATGCACGGCGGCGATTCCGGTGGAGGTTTCTTCTCATCCGCCGTCAATCCTATCGATAAACTTTACTCCATGCAGAACTCTTACTTTAGCGGCAACGATTGCGAGTGTTTGCAGGGACAGAACAGCTAAAACTTGGGCTCGCAGCGCGAAAGACGGGCTTTCCCTCTAGACGCGAACGCCGCGCGCTTGTGCCGAACTCGAGGGCGGCTCCGAGCATTGGTCTCCGCGAACGGTTCGACTGGGAATTCCGAGGCCTATCGTATACGGTTACTACGGTACGTTTTCCCAAAAATACACCCCGAGAACAGCTTGAAGAAAGTCACGTGTCGGTAAAAAGAAAGTCACGTGTCGGTAAATAAATAATCGGCCCTAACGAGGTTTAAGGCGAGAGATAATTAAGGGATATTTGAGTTTTTGTAGGCAAGTTTTTAATTAAGTACTTGTCAATATAACTTAGCGTCCAAAAATACAGGCTCAACTCACTCGATGGAATATTTAAGTTTTGATTGTTATGGGATTATGGTTTAAAATTAACTCAGCTTAAGTGGTCGGATATTCAACAATTTCCATAAAATCCAGGGACGGAGAAAAGGGAAGGGGCCTCAGTTTATAGACTTTTTTCGAGGGGGCAGACACTCACGAACTCAGGTGTACAAAAGTTTTTTGAGCTCTTTGCACTATCAAAGCTGAACTCAGAATTCATAAGAGTTCGAACTCAATGCACTGTCAAAGCTGAACTTAGTGAAATCCGGTCAATTGGTTTTCCGAATTAGACGAAATCCGATCTATTGGTTTTCCAAATAAGAAGCAATTTATTAATTAAACCAAATTCTAAGCAGTAAATTTAATTTAAAATTAAACAAATTCCCCGAAATAAATAAATTAATTTAACTTAAAATTAAACAAATTCCCCGAAATAAATAAATTAATTTAAAATTAAACAAATTCCCCGAAATAATTAAATTTAATTTAAAATCAAATTCCCCGAAATAAATAAATTTATTTAAAATCAAACAAATTCCCCGAAATAAATAAATTTAAAATCAAACAAATTCCCCGAAATAAATAAATTAATTTAATTTAAAATTAAACAAATTCCCATAATAAATTAATTTTATTTCGTAGAAAATCCGCATGGGGGTAACAGCCTTAAAATACCTTATCTGGCTCCGGCCTTACTTTTCGATGAATGCCCGACCCTTTTATTGGTGGACCGAATTTATTTTTGCACCTCCATATATTGACATTTACTTTTCTTGAATTCTTGCCATTTTTACAAAAATGCAACAACTATCCCTAATTTACTTAATACTCTTATAAAATGGAACGAAATAGTTCTCTAGATTTCTATATTGTTAAAAAAATAAAAAACAAAAACCAAGACAACAAAAACAAGCAAAACAATTGATATCCATATAGCTTTCTATATATATGTAATATATATATCCATATATATTATAAATACGGAGTTTAAAAGAAAGACTTTACTGTAAAACACAAGAAATAACATACACACAAGTGCTTTGGACCCTTCGAGCGTTTTGGGAAAAGAAGAAACCATTCTCACTATATCGTTTCTCTTTTTGTTGAGTTTTTTTCCTATAGTTTCCTGAACATTCCCATGCCTCCTACAGTATTATTATTATTATTATTATTATGAATAAAACTTGACTAAAAGAAATGTGAAAAATTTGACGTAAAGAATTCTTATAAGCTAATATTTCCATTTAAGTTAATTGAAATAATATAGCCAGCGATTTCTTCCCGTTTTTAAAAGGTATACTAGCAAAAACATTAATAGAAAAGCATTTTTTTAATTAACTTTATTCGCTATAACCTAAAACTAATTTCCAGAATATTTTTCTAGAATTTACCTGACATTTCTAGAACATTCAAGCCCTTTCCAGAATTATCTAAACCTCTCTAGACATATCTGCATGGACCCTTCTAGAACATTCTGGATAACGTTATGGACGGACATGCTAAGTTAATAGTGTATGATATAAGCGACGAACCACAGCAGTTTTCGGTGAATATTTATACCATGTAGACGTTTTCCCTTATTTTTTATTTTGTACTAATTTATTACTCGAGTAAATGATACTAATTATCAATTACTTCCTGTATAATAGGTCTGAAATTTAGCATAGCTATTTCTACCGTCAGCATTAATGAGGGGTTGTCCATAAAGTAAGTGTTGGTCTGATACTAACCACCCTGCATAAAATAATATCATTTATTTGGCCTAGTTTGTCAGTTCAAAATCGCAATATGTTACTTGTAACTTAAAGCACCACGCATATAGAGGAAAAACCATATATGTCTTTAAATCTATATACGGGAATTGTGAATGTTAGACAATTTAATTGAGCATTTATGGGGCTTTTTTCGTTTCTACGTTTCCGCGACGATTCGTAAAATTTTTCCATTCATATTGGGGCTTCCTATTTCCAACGATTGATTTTGTAGGCCCGTTTTATTGTGTTACTCAAGACGTACTGATGGTCAGTCGACTGATTTTTTTTTTTTTTTTTTTTTTTTTTTTAAAGGGATTGTATCACGATCTGGTCAAGAATATTTCATTGTTTGAAATATTTACGATTGAGCTAGCTAATCATACCAATTTTTTACACAAAATTTATTGACCATGGTGATTAACTTAAGGGAGAATGTAATCTAGAAACGAATGAATTTTTATCGGTTTCTTTTCGTTTAAAAAGAGCTAATCCACCAGTAAAAAAATTTACAAACGAATATAAAACTAAAAATCAATTTAAAACTTCCCCAGAAAATAGGCTTAGCTGGATTCATGGAGATCATAAATTTTTTCGCGTTGATAGGTCAGCGACCAATCGTAATGTTATTGGAAGTCTCATGGAGATCTCACTCATTGGTTAATGACCTTTCTAGTTTAATATTGTTTTACTGGTGGATTTGGTTCGGTTTTATGCGTTTCATTCTTCCTTTAAGAGTATTATTAAATTAATTTACGAAACTTTTACTTCCTGGTTAAAAACTTTATTAAACGTTTCCAAAAAGGTTTATTTGATTAGCAGTCTCGTAAATTAAATTAATAACACTCTTGAAAATTCATATATTAATAAATTGGGATTGCAAAATCTGAAAATAAGTGTTAAATGTATAATTAAAATATTTTTGCCCAATTTTTACACGACGAATTGTAACGAGGAAAACTCTTGAAATCTCTAATTTCAAAATCGAAAATATAGGCGTTATCATATCTTTTATTTCTGGAATCGGTCCATCATTCAAAAAAGCATCTGAGGTAAGATTATCATTTTCCAATCGAAAATTTCCACGCTATATATCGATCTATTTATAAAACACTCGTTTTCATATCGAAATATATCGAAATTGGCTATTTTTGGTGTAACGGCCGGTGGTAGGGGTTGACGCCCACTCTTTCCCTCCCTCATATCACGTCTCAATTCATCCGCTTTACAGTCAGAAAAGCTGTCGCCCGCTTTTCCGAATTCCCATCCTCTTCTTTCCTAGTTCTCTCTCTAGAAACTGCCTCGCGGAAGCTCTAGAGCAACGCTACGTACATAGCGTGGTGCAGTTCACGGTAGAGAGAGGGGAAAGAGCGCGTACATCCTTCATATTCCAAATCCAAACACGGTTGCCTACTGTACAGTGTATATATATATATATATATATACAATTTTAGGCTCGGCGAGCTTTCCCTGGAAAATATGCTCGTCCAATAGGAAGCCTCGTAGCTGACGGTTTTCATAGATCTCCTAACTCGCTCGCGAGTCCCTTCTTTAAACATTCCTCTCCTCCTCCTCTTCGTGTTTGGTCTTTACATCCAAACTCCGAGGTAACACGTGCTACGTCGCGAGCTTGACTGCTTATATCCTCGCAACATATCATCCCATTTAGAATGTTCAACTATAGGTTTACGCTAGAGATCCATTCTGTTCGGGTTTTAAACTATTATTCCTCGGGGAAAAAAAATTAAAGATTTTTCCCACTTTTATACGTATGGTTTATGGTCTGAGATCCTAATAGAAATTATCTAAAATTTATCAACAAGTTTGAAGAAAAATCCCCAAAATATTATCTCCCCGAGTGACGCGTAACCAGAGCTTCATAGAATCTCAAATATTAAAATTGATAAGAGTGTTTATTTATCTAGGTCGTCCTTTTAATATTTTCATGCCTATCTATTTGTGAAATGGAGTTAACGTCTGCTTACAAACCACCAATACCAGGCAAACCTTCTACTCCTCTTCTTTATATTCTCTATTCACGACCAAAATATCGCCAAAAAAAAATAATTATAAATTCATAATAATTGTTTTTCAATATAATTTTAACCCCTTTCGGTCGCGAATTGTACGTTTCACTTCTTGTCCAGTTCTAGAGGAATAGAAGGTCCCCCGCTTGTACAGGCATTACAAGAATGGCACGGGCTTAACTTAACTTTAATAATGAATTCTTACGACCGTTGATTACATAACGGGCCAATAGTGGCGCCCCTCTTGTTTCACCCCCATTTTAGGGATCTCCTCTGTTCCTTTTGTCTCTCATTGGCTGATGCCACTACTAACCTCTGATTGCCGTCATAACCGGAAATAGAAGGATCGCCTTTTGGTCGTAACGTAACTTACTCAAGAGACATTTAATTTAAAATGATTCCATTAAATTAATTTATCATTAAAAAAATCAATTATTATTTTTTACAAGGGGTACCCCTTGTAAAAAAATCAATTATTATTTTTTACAAGGGGTACCCCTTGTAAAAAAAATCAATTATTATTTTAAAAATCAATTATTATTTTTTACAAGGGGTACCCCTTGTAAAAAAAATCAATTATTATTTTTTACAAGGGGTACCCCTTGTAAAAAAAATCAATTATTATTTTTTACAAGGGGTACCTCTTGTAAAAAAAATCAATTATTATTTTTTACAAGGGGTACCCCTTGTAAAAAAATCAATTATTATTTTTTACAAGGGGTACCCCCTGTAAAAAAATCAATTATTATTTAATTAAAATTTTTACAGGGGTGTACTTATTATGGGTGTATTTATTTTTTTTTTTTTTTTCAGGGGATGTATTTATTATTTTTTTACAGGGGGTGTATTTATTATTTATTTTTTTTACAGGGGGTGTATTTATTATTATTATTTTTTTTTTTACAGGGGGTGTATTTATTATTTTTTTTTTTACAGGGGGTGTATTTATTATTAATTTTTTTACAGGGGGTGTATTTATTTTTTTTTTTTTACAGGGGGTGTATTTATTATTTTTTTTTTTTACAGGGGGTGTATTTATTAATTATTTTTTTACTGGGGGTGTATTTATTAAAAATCAATTATTTTTTTTACAAGGGGTACCTCAATTTTCCCGCTCTCAATTTTCCCGCTCTCAATTTTCCCGATCTCAATTTTCCCGATCTCAATTTTCCCGATCTAAAAAATCCCTTGTAAAAAAAAAAAATTTTTTTTTTACTGGGGGTGTAATTATTATTTTTTTTTACAGGGGGTGTAATTATTATTTTTTTTTACAGGGGGTGTAATTATTATTTTTTTTTACAGGGGGTGTAATTATTATTTTTTTTACAGGGGGTGTATTTATTTATTTTTTTTTACAGGGGGTGTATTTATTATTTTTTTACTGGGGGTATATTTATTAAAAATCAATTATTTTTTTACAAGGGGTACCCCTTGTAAAAAATAATACAATCAATCTCAATTTTCTCGCTCTCAATTTTCTCGCTCTCAATTTTCTCGCTCTCAATTTTCTCGCTCTCAATTTTCTCGCTCTCAATTTTCTCAATCTCAATTTTCTCAATCTCAATTTTCTCAATCTCAATTTTCTCAATCTCAATTTTCTCGCTCTCAATTTTCTCGCTCTCAATTTTCTCGCTCTCAATTTTCTCGCTCTCAATTTTCTCGCTCTCAATTTTCTCGCTCTCAATTTTCTCGCTCTCAATTTTTCCCGATCTCAATTTTCCCGATCTCAATTTTCCCGATCTAAAAAATCCCTTGTAAAAAAAAAATTTTTTTTTTATTGGGGGTGTAATTATTATTTTTTTTTACAGGGGGTGTAATTATTATTTTTTTTACAGGGGGTGTAATTATTATTTTTTTTACAGGGGGTGTAATTATTATTTTTTTTTTACAGGGGGTGTAATTATTATTTTTTTTTACAGGGGGTGTAATTATTATTTTTTTTACAGGGGGTGTAATTATTATTTTTTTTTTACAGGGGGTGTAATTACTATTTTTTTTTTTACAGGGGTGTAATTATTATTTTTTTACAGGGGGTGTATTTATTATTTATTTTTTTACAGGGGGTGTATTTATTATTTATTTTTTTTACAGGGGGTGTATTTATTATTAATTTTTTTACAGTGGGTGTATTTATTATTTATTTTTATACAGGGGGTGTATTTATTATTTTTTTTACAGGTGGTGTATTTATTAATTTTTTACAGGGGGTGTAATTATTATTTATTTTTTTACAGGGGGTTTATTTATTTATTTTTTTTACAGGAGGTTATTTATTATTTATTTTTTTTTACAGGGGGTGTATTTATTGTTAATTTTTTTTACAGGGGGTGTAATTATTATTTATTTTTTTACAGGGGGTGTATTTATTATTTATTTTTTTACAGGGGTGTATTTATTGTTAATTTTTTTACAGGGGGTGTATTTATTAATTATTTTTTTACAGGGGGTGTATTTATTTATTTTTTTTACAGGGGGTGTATTTTTTTATTTATTTTTTTACAGGGGGTGTATTTATTAATTATTTTTTTACTGGGGGTGTATTTATTAAAAATCAATTATTTTTTTACAAGGGGTACCCCTTGTAAAAAATAATACAATCAATCTCAATTTTCTCAATCTCAATTTTCTCAATCTCAATTTTCTCAATCTCAATTTTCTCAATCTCAATTTTCTCAATCTCAATTTTCTCGCTCTCAATTTTCTCGCTCTCAATTTTCTCGCTCTCAATTTTCTCGCTCTCAATTTTCTCGCTCTCAATTTTCTCGCTCTCAATTTTCTCGCTCTCAATTTTCTCGCTCTCAATTTTCTCGCTCTCAATTTTCTCGCTCTCAATTTTCCCGCTCTCAATTTTCCCGATCTCAATTTTCCCGATCTCAATTTTCCCGATCTCAATTTTCCCCATCTAAAAAATCAATTATTTTTTTACAAGGGGTACCCTTGTAAAAAAAAAATATTTTTTTTTACAGGGGGTGTAATTATTATTTTTTTACAGGGGGTGTAATTATTATTTTTTTTACAGGGGGTGTAATTATTATTTTTTTTACAGGGGGTGTAATTATTATTTTTTTTACAGTGGGTGTAATTATTATTTTTTTTACAGGGGGTGTAATTATTATTTTTTTTACAGGGGGTGTATTTATTATTTATTTTTTTACAGGGGGTGTATTTATTATTTATTTTTTTTACAGGGGGTGTATTTATTATTTATTTTTTTACAGTGGGTGTATTTATTATTTATTTTTTTACAGTGGGTGTATTTATTATTTATTTTTTTACAAGGGGTGTATTTATTATTTATTTTTTTACAGGGGGTGTATTTATTATTTTTTTACAGGGGGTGTAATTATTATTTATTTTTTTACAGGGGGTGTATTTATTTATTTTTTTTTACAGGAGGTGTATTTATTATTTATTTTTTTTTACAGGGGGTGTATTTATTATTTATTTTTTTTACAGGGGGTGTAATTATTATTTATTTTTTTACAGGGGGTATATTTATTATTTATTTTTTTACAGGGGTGTATTTATAATTTATTTTTTTACAGGGGGTGTATTTATTAATAATTGTTTTACACGGGGTGTATTTATTATTATTTTTTTTACAGGTGGTGTATTTATTATTTTTTTACAGGGGGTGTATTTATTAAAAATCAATTATTTTTTTACAGGGGGTGTATTTATTAAAAATCAATTATTTTTTTACAAGGGGTACCCCTTGTAAAAAATAATACAATCAATCTCAATTTTCCCAATTTCAATTTTCCCAATCTTAATTTTCCTAATCTCAATTTTCCCAATCTCAATTTTCCCAATCTCAATTTTCCCAATCTCAATTTTCCCAATCTCAATTTTCCCAATCTCAATTTTCCCAATCTCAATTTTCCCAACCTCAATTTTCCCAACCTCAATTTTCCCAACCTCAATTTTCCCAACCTCAATTTTCCCAACCTCAATAAAAAAAATCCAAAAAAAAATCAAATTTTTTTCAAGGGGTATCCCTTGTCAAAATTTGATATTATTTATTCTACCGGGGGTGTATTTGATATTATTTTTTATAGGGGGTATTTTTGATATTATTTATTTTACAGGGGGTGTAATATTTTTTTACAAGGAGTATTTTCAAAGGGCGTTTTATTTTCAAAGGGCGTTTTATTAATAATTAATTATTATTTTTTTACAATAATACAGGGGTGTGTTTATCATTTATTTTTTTTACAGGGGGTGTATTTATCATTTATTTTTTTTTCACAGGGGGTGTATTTATCATTTATTTTTTTTTACAGGGGGTGTATTTATCATTTATTTATTTTTTACAGGGCGTGTATTTATCATTTATTTTTTTACAGGGGGTGTATTTATTATTTTTTTTACAGGGGGTGTATTTATTATTTATTTTTTTTTAAAGGTGGTGTATTTATTATTTATTTTTTTTTACAGGGGGTGTATATATTATTTATTTTTTTTACAGGGGGTGTGTTTATTAAAAATCAATTATTATTTTTTTACAAGGGGTACCCCTTTTAAAATAAATATATTTTTATTACAGGGGGTGTTTTTATTATTTTTTTTTTACAGGGGGTGTATTTATTATTAATTTTTTTACAGGGGGTGTATTTATTATTTATTTTTTTTACAGGGGGTGTATTTGTTATTTATTTTTTTTACAGGGGGTGTATTTATAATTTATTTTTTTTTACAGGGGGTGTATTTATTATTTAATTTTTTTACAGGGGGTGTATTTATTATTAAATTTTTTTACAGGGGTGTATTTATTATTTATTTTTTTACAGGAGGTGTATTTGTTATTAATTTTTTACAGGGGGTGTATTTATTATTTAATTTTTTTACAGGGGGTGTATTTGTTATTTATTTTTTTTACAGGGGGTGTATTTATTATTTATTTTTTTTACAGGGGGTGTATTTATTATTTAATATTTTTACAGGGGGAGTATTTATTATTTAATTTTTTAACAGGGGGTGTATTTATTATTTATTTATTTTTACAGGGGGTGTATTTGTTATTTATTTTTTTTACAAGGGTGTATTTATTATTTTTTTTTTGCAGGGGGTGTATTTATTATTTAATTTTTTTACAGGGGGTGTATTTATTATTTAATTTTTTTACAGGGGTGTATTTATTATTTAATATTTTTACAGGGGGAGTATTTATTATTTAATTTTTTAAGAGGGGGTGTATTTATAATTTATTTATTTTTACAGGGGATGTTTTTGTTATTTATTTTTTTTACAGGGGGTGTATTTATTATTTATTTTTTTACAGGGGGTGTATTTATCATTTATTTTTTTTACAGGGGGTGTATTTGTTATTTATTTTTTTTACAGGGGGTGTATTTATTATTTTTTTACAGGGGGTGTATTTATAATTTTTTTTACAGGGGGTGTATTTATTATTTAATTTTTTTACAGGGGCTGTATTTATTATTTAATTTTATTACAGGGGGTGTATTTATTATATATTTTTTTTACATTGGGTGTATTTATTTATTTTTTACAGGGGGTGTATTCATTATTATTTTTTTTACAGGGGGTGTATTTATTAAAAATACCTCTTGTAAAAAAATAATAATTGATTTTTAATAAATACACTCCCTGTAAAAAAATAATAAATACACAGCCTGTAAAAAAAAAAAAAAAAAAAAAAAAATACACCCCCTGTAAAAAAATAATAAATACACCCTGTAAAAAAAATAATAAATACACCCTGTAAAAAAAAATACACCCTGTAAAAAAAATAAATAATAAATACACCCCCTGTAAAAAAAATAAATAATCAATACACCCCCTGTAAAAAAAAGAAATAATAAATACACCCCCTGTAAAAAAAGAAATAATAAATACACCCCCTGTAAAAAAAAGAAATAATAAATAGACCCACTGTAAAAAAAAAGAAATAATAAATACAACCCCTGTAAAAAAAAGAAATAATAAATACACCCCCTGTAAAAAAAAAGAAATAAATACACCCCCTGTAAAATAAAAGAAATAATAAATACACCCCCTGTAAAAAAAAAGAAATAATAAATACACCCCCTGTAAAAAAAAAAGAAATAATAAATACACCCCCTGTAAAAAAAAAAGAAATAATAAATACACCCCCTGTAAAAAAAAAAGAAATAATAAATACACCCCCTGTAAAAAAAAAAGAAATAATAAATACACCCCCTGTAAAAAAAAGAAATAATAAATACACCCCCTGTAAAAAAAAAGAAATAATAAATACACCCCCTGTAAAAAAAAGAAATAATAAATAAACCCCCTGTAAAAAAAAATAATAAATACACCCCCTGTAAAAAAAAGAAATAATAAATACACCCCCTGTAAAAAAAGAAATAATAAATACACCCCCTGTAAAAAAAAAGAAATAATAAATACACCCCCTGTAAAAAAAGAAATAATAAATACACCCCCTGTAAAAAAAAGAAATAATAAATACACCCCCTGTAAAAAAAAGAAATAATAAATACACCCCCTGTAAAAAAAGAAATAATAAATACACCCCCTGTAAAAAATTGAGATTGAGAAAATTGAGATTGAGAAAATTGAGATTGAGAAAATTGAGATTGAGAAAATTGAGATTGAGAAAATTGAGATTGAGAAAATTGAGATTGAGAAAAAAATAATTAATACACCCCCTGTAAAAAAATAAATAATAAATACAACCCCTGTAAAAAAAAATAATAAATACACCCCCTGTAAAAAAATAAATAATAAATACACCCCCTGTAAAAAAATAAATAATAAATACATCCCCTGTAAAATAAATAAATAATAAATACACCCCTTGTAAAAAAAAATAAATAATAAATACACCCCTTGTAAAAAAAAATAAATAATAAATACACCCCTGTAAATAAATAATAAATACACCCCCTGTAAAAAAAAATAATAAATACACCCCCTGTAAAAAAAAAAATAATAAATACACCCCCTGTAAAAAAAAAATAATAAATACACCCCCTGTAAAAAAAAGAAATAATAAATACACCCCCTGTAAAAAAAAAGAAATAATAAATACACCCCTGTAAAAAAAAGAAATAATAAATACACCCCCTGTAAAAAAAAAGAAATAATAAATACACCCCCTGTAAAAAATTGAGATTGAGAAAATTGAGATTGAGAAAATTGAGATTGAGAAAATTGAGATTGAGAAAATTGAGATTGAGAAAATTGAGATTGAGAAAATTGAGATTGAGAAAATTGAGATTGAGAAAATTGAGATTGAGAAAATTGAGATTGAGAAAAAAATAATTAATACACCCCCTGTAAAAAAATAAATAATAAATACAACCCCTGTAAAAAAAAATAATAAATACACCCCATGTAAAAAAATAAATAATAAATACAACCCCTGTAAAAAAAAATAATAAATACACCCCATGTAAAAAAATAAATAATAAATACACCCCTTGTAAAAAAATAAATAATAAATACATCCCCTGTAAAAAAATAAATAATAAATACACCCCTTGTAAAAAAAAATAAATAATAAATACAAGCCTTGTAAAAAAAAATAAATAATAAATACACCCCCTGTAAATAAATAATAAATACACCCCCTGTAAAAAAATACTAAATACACCCCTGTAAATAAATAATAAATACACCCCCTGTAAAAAAATACTAAATACACCCCCTGTAAAAAAATAATAACTACACCCCCTGTAAAAAAATAATAAATACACCCCCTGTAAAAAAATAAATAATAAATACACCCCCTGTAAAAAAATAAATAATAAATACACCCACTGTAAAAATAAATAAATAATAAATACACCCCCTGTAAAAAAAAAATTATAAATACACCCCCTGTAAAAAAATATTATAAATACACCCCCTGTAAAAAGAAAAAATAATAAATACACCCCCTGTAAAAAAAAATAATAATAAATACACCTCCTGTAAAAAAAATAATAAATAATAAATACACCCCCTGTAAAAAAAATAATAAATACACCCTCTGTAAAAAAAATAATAATAAATACACCCCCTGTAAAAAAATAAATAATAAATACACCCCCTGTAAAAAAAGTAATAAGAACACCCCTGTAATTATTTTTTTTACAAGGGGTACCCCTTGTAAAAAATCATATATTTTTTATAAATACACCCCCTGTAAAAAAAAATTAATAATAAATACACCCCCTGTAAAAAAAAAAATTAATAATAAATACACCCCCTGTAAAAAAAATAATAAATACACCCCCTGTAAAAAAAAAATAATAAATACACCCCCTGTAAAAAAAATAAGTACACCCCAGTAAAAAAATAATTAATTTTTTTTACAAGGGGTACCCCCTGTAAAATAAAATAATAATAAACACACCCCCTGTAAAAAAAAATAATAATAAACACACCCCTTGTAAAAAAAATAATAAATACACCCCCTGTTAAAACAAAATAATAAATACACCCCCTGTAAAAAAAAATAATAAATACACCCCCTGTAAAAAAAAAATAAATACAAACCCTGTAAAAAAAATAAATACACCCCCTGTAAAAAAAAATAAATACACCCCCGGGAAAAAACAAAAAAAAGACATCCCCTGTAAAAAAAAGTAAATACACCCCCTGTAAAAAAAATAATAAATACACCCCCAGTAAAAAAAAACAAATAATAAATACACCCCCTGTAAAAAAAAGAAATAATAAATACACCCCCTGTAAAAAAAGAAATAATAAATACACCCCCTGTAAAAAAAAAGAAATAATAAATACACCCCCTGTAAAAAAAGAAATAATAAATACACCCCCTGTAAAAAAAAAGAAATAATAAATACACCCCCTGTAAAAAAAGAAATAATAAATACACCCCCTGTAAAAAAAGAAATAATAAATACACCCCCTGTAAAAAATTGAGATTGAGAAAATTGAGATTGAGAAAATTGAGATTGAGAAAATTGAGATTGAGAAAATTGAGATTGAGAAAAAAATAATTAATACACCCCCTGTAAAAAAATAAATAATAAATACAACCCCTGTAAAAAAAATAATAAATACACCCCCTGTAAAAAAATAAATAATAAATACACCCCCTGTAAAAAAAAATAAATAATAAATACACCCCTTGTAAAAAAAAATAAATAATAAATACACCCCTTGTAAAAAAAAATAAATAATAAATACACCCCCTGTAAATAAATAATAAATACACCCCCTGTAAAAAAAAATAATAATAAATACACCCCCTGTAAAAAAAAAATAATAAATACACCCCCTGTAAAAAAAAGAAATAATAAATACACCCCCTGTAAAAAAAATAAATAATAATTACACCCCCTGTAAAAAAAAGAAATAATAAATACACCCCCTGTAAAAAAAAGAAATAATAAATACACCCCCTGTAAAAAAAAGAAATAATAAATACACCCCCTGTAAAAAAAGAAATAATAAATACACCCCCTGTTAAAAAAAAATTAATAATAAATACACCCCCTTGTAAAAAAAATAATAAATACACCCCCTGTAAAAAAAAAGAAATAATAAATACACCCCCTGTTAAAAAAAATTAATAATAAATACACCCCCTGTAAAAAAAATAATAAATACACCCCCTGTAAAAAAAATAATAAATACACCCCCTGTAAAAAAAATAATTAATAAATACACCCCCTGTAAAAAAAATAAATAATAAATACACCCCCTGTAAAAAAAATAAGTACACCCCAGTAAAAAAATAATTAATTTTTTTTACAAGGGGTACCCCCTGTAAAATAAAATAATAATAAACACACCCCCTGTAAAAAAAAAATAATAATAAACACACCCCTTGTAAAAAAAATAATAAATACACCCCCTGTTAAAACAAAATAATAAATACACAACCTGTAAAAAGAAAAAATAATAAATACACCCCCTGTAAAAAAAATAATAATAAATACACCTCCTGTAAAAAAAATAATAAATAATAAATACACCCCCTGTAAAAAAAATAATAAATACACCCTCTGTAAAAAAAATAATAAATACACCCCCTGTAAAAAAATAAATAATAAATACACCCCCTGTAAAAAAAGTAATAAGAACACCCCTGTAATTTTTTTTTTACAAGGGGTACCCCTTGTAAAAAATCATATATTTTTTATAAATACACCCCCTGTAAAAAAAAAATAATAATAAATACACCCCCTGTAAAAAAAAAAATTAATAATAAATACACCCCCTGTAAAAAAAATAATAAATACACCCCCTGTAAAAAAAAAAATAATAAATACACAACCTGTAAAAAAAATAAGTACACCCCAGTAAAAAAATAATTAATTTTTTTTACAAGGGGTACCCCCTGTAAAATAAAATAATAATAAACACACCCCCTGTAAAAAAAAATAATAATAAACACACCCCTTGTAAAAAAAATAATAAATACACCCCCTGTTAAAACAAAATAATAAATACACCCCCTGTAAAAAAAAATAATAAATACACCCCTTGTAAAAAAAATTAATACAAACCCTGTAAAAAAAATAAATACACCCCCGGGAAAAAACAAAAAAAAGACATCCCCTGTAAAAAAAAAAAATACACCCCCTGTAAAAAAAATAATAAATACACCCCCTGTAAAAAAAAATAAATAATAAATACACCCCCTGTAAAAAAAAATAAATAATAAATACACCCCCTGTAAAAAAAGAAATAATAAATACACCCCCTGTAAAAAAAAAGAAATAATAAATACACCCCCTGTAAAAAAAAGAAATAATAAATACACCCCCTGTAAAAAAAAGAAATAATAAATACACCCCCTGTAAAAAAAAGAAATAATAAATACACCCCCTGTAAAAAAAAGAAATAATAAATACACCCCCTGTAAAAAAAGAAATAATAAATACACCCCCTGTAAAAAATTGAGATTGAGAAAATTGAGATTGAGAAAATTGAGATTGAGAAAATTGAGATTGAGAAAATTGAGATTGAGAAAATTGAGATTGAGAAAATTGAGATTGAGAAAATTGAGATTGAGAAAATTGAGATTGAGAAAATTGAGATTGAGAAAATTGAGATTGAGAAAATTGAGATTGAGAAAAAAATAATTAATACACCCCCTGTAAAAAAATAAATAATAAATACAACCCCTGTAAAAAAAATAATAAATACACCCCCTGTAAAAAAATAAATAATAAATACATCCCCTGTAAAAAAATAAATAATAAATACACCCCTTGTAAAAAAAAATAAATAATAAATACACCCCTTGTAAAAAAAATAAATAATAAATACACCCCCTGTAAATAAATAATAAATACACCCCCTGTAAAAAAAAAAAAAAAATAATAAATACACCCCCTGTAAAAAAAAAATAATAAATACACCCCCTGTAAAAAAAAGAAATAATAAATACACCCCCTGTAAAAAAAATAAATAATAAATACACCCCCTGTAAAAAAAAGAAATAATAAATACACCCCCTGTAAAAAAAAGAAATAATAAATACACCCCCTGTAAAAAAAAGAAATAATAAATACACCCGGTGTAAAAAAAAAATAATAATAAATACACCCCCTGTAAAAAAAATAATAAATACACCCCCTGTAAAAAAAAATAATTAATAAATACACCCCCTGTAAAAAAAATAAATAATAAATACACCCCCTGTAAAAAAAATAAGTACACCCCAGTAAAAAAATAATTAATTTTTTTTACAAGGGGTACCACCTGTAAAATAAAATAATAATAAACACACCCCCTGTAAAAAAAATAATAATAAACACACCCCTTGTAAAAAAAATAATAAATACACCCCCTGTTAAAACAAAATAATAAATACACCCCCTGTAAAAAAAAATAATAAATACACCCCCTGTAAAAAAAAGAAATAATAAATACACCCCCTGTAAAAAAAGAAATAATAAATACACCCCCTGTAAAAAAAAAGAAATAATAAATACACCCCCTGTAAAAAAAGAAATAATAAATACACCCCCTGTAAAAAATTGAGATTGAGAAAATTGAGATTGAGAAAATTGAGATTGAGAAAATTGAGATTGAGAAAATTGAGATTGAGAAAATTGAGATTGAGAAAATTGAGATTGAGAAAATTGAGATTGAGAAAATTGAGATTGAGAAAATTGAGATTGAGAAAAAAATAATTAATACACCCCCTGTAAAAAAATAAATAATAAATACAACCCCTGTAAAAAAAAAATAATAAATACACCCCCTGTAAAAAAATAAATAATAAATACATCCCCTGTAAAAAAAATAAATAATAAATACACCCCTTGTAAAAAAAAATAAATAATAAATACACCCCCTGTAAATAAATAATAAATACACCCCCTGTAAAAAAAAAAAATAAATAAATAAATACACCCCCTGTAAAAAAAAATAATAAATACACCCCCTGTAAAAAAAAGAAATAATAAATACACCCCCTGTAAAAAAAATAAATAATAAATACACCCCCTGTAAAAAAAAGAAATAATAAATACACCCCCTGTAAAAAAAAGAAATAATAAATACACCCCCTGTAAAAAAAAGAAATAATAAATACACCCCCTGTAAAAAAAAAATTAATAATAAATACACCCCCTGTAAAAAAAATAATAAATACACCCCCTGTAAAAAAAATAATTAATAAATACACCCCCTGTAAAAAAAATAAATAATAAATACACCCCCTGTAAAAAAAAATAAGTACACCCCAGTAAAAAAATAATTAATTTTTTTTACAAGGGGTACCCCCTGTAAAATAAAATAATAATAAACACACCCCCTGTAAAAAAAAATAATAATAAACACACCCCTGGTAAAAAAAATAATAAATACACCCCCTGTTAAAACAAAATAATAAATACACCCCCTGTAAAAAAAAATAATAAATACACCCCCTGTAAAAAAAAAAAATAAATACAAACCCTGTAAAAAAATAAATACACCCCCTGTAAAAAAAATAAATACACCCCCGGGAAAAAACAAAAAAAAGACATCCCCTGTAAAAAAAAATAAATACACCCCCTGTAAAAAAAATAATAAATACACCCCCTGTAAATAAAATAATTAATAAATACACCCCCTGTAAAAAAAAGAAATAATAAATACACCCCCTGTAAAAAAAGAAATAATAAATACACCCCCTGTAAAAAAAAGATATAATAAATACACCCCCTGTAAAAAAAAGAAATAATAAATACAACCCCTGTAAAAAAAAAGAAAAAATAAATACACCCCCTGTAAAAAAAAAATAAATACACCCCCGGGAAAAAACAAAAAAAGACATCCCCTGTAAAAAAAAAAATAAATACACCCCCTGTAAAAAAAATAATAAATACACCCCCTGTAAAAAAAATAAATAATAAATACACCCCCTGTAAAAAAAAGAAATAATAAATACACCCCCTGTCAAAAAAGAAATAATAAATACACCCCCTGTAAAAAAAAGAAATAATAAATACACCCCCTGTAAAAAAAAGAAATAATAAATACAACCCCTGTAAAAAAAAAAGAAATAATAAATACACCCCCTGTAAAAAAAAAGAAATAATAAATACACCCCCTGTAAAAAAAAGAAATAATAAATACACCCCCTGTAAAAAAAGAAATAATAAATACACCCCCTGTAAAAAAAAGAAATAATAAATACACCCCCTGTAAAAAAAGAAATAATAAATACACCCCCTGTAAAAAATTGAGATTGAGAAAATTGAGATTGAGAAAATTGAGATTGAGAAAATTGAGATTGAGAAAATTGAGATTGAGAAAATTGAGATTGAGAAAATTGAGATTGAGAAAATTGAGATTGAGAAAATTGAGATTGAGAAAAAAATAATTAATACACCCCCTGTAAAAAAATAAATAAATACAACCCCTGTAAAAAAAAATAATAAATACACCCCCTGTAAAAAAAAATAATAAATACACCCCCTGTAAAAAAATAAATAATAAATACACCCCTGTAAAAAAATAAATAATAAATACATCCCCTGTAAAAAAAATAAATAATAAATACACCCCTTGTAAAAAAAATAAATAATAAATACACCCCTTGTAAAAAAAAATAAATAATAAATACACCCCCTGTAAAAAAAAAATAATAAATACACCCCCTGTAAAAAAAAAATAATAAATACACCCCCTGTAAAAAAAAGAAATAATAAATACACCCCCTGTAAAAAAAAAAAAAAAAATACACCCCCTGTAAAAAAAAGAAATAATAAAAACACCCCCTGTAAAAAAAAGAAATAATAAATACACCCCCTGTAAAAAAAGAAATAATAAATACACCCCCTGTAAAAAAAAGAAATAATAAATACACCCCCTGTAAAAAAAAGAAATAATAAATACACCCCCTGTAAAAAAAGAAATAATAAATACACCCCCTGTAAAAAATTGAGATTGAGAAAATTGAGATTGAGAAAATTGAGATTGAGAAAATTGAGATTGAGAAAATTGAGATTGAGAAAATTGAGATTGAGAAAATTGAGATTGAGAAAATTGAGATTGAGAAAATTGAGATTGAGAAAATTGAGATTGAGAAAATTGAGATTGAGAAAATTGAGATTGAGAAAATTGAGATTGAGAAAATTGAGATTGAGAAAATTGAGATTGAGAAAATTGAGATTGAGAAAATTGAGATTGAGAAAATTGAGATTGAGAAAATTGAGATTGAGAAAATTGAGATTGAGAAAATTGAGATTGAGAAAATTGAGATTGAGAAAATTGAGATTGAGAAAATTGAGACTGAGAAAATTGAGACTGAGAAAATTGAGACTGAGAAAATTGAGACTGAGAAAATTGAGATTGAGAAAATTGAGATTGAGAAAATTGAGATTGAGAAAATTGAGATTGAGAAAATTGAGATTGAGAAAATTGAGATTGAGAAAATTGAGATTGAGAAAATTGAGATTGAGAAAATTGAGATTGAGAAAATTGAGACTGAGAAAATTGAGATTGAGAAAAAAATAATTAATACACCCCCTGTAAAAAAATAAATAATAAATACAACCCCTGTAAAAAAAAATAATAAATACACCCCCTGTAAAAAAATAAATAATAAATACACCCCCTGTAAAAAAATAAATAATAAATACATCCCCTGTAAAAAAAATAAATAATAAATACACCCCTTGTAAAAAAAATAAATAATAAATACACCCCTTGTAAAAAAAAAAAAAATAATAAATACACCCCTTGTAAAAAAAAATAAATAATAAATACACCCCCTGTAAATAAATAATAAATACACCCCCTGTGAAAAAAAATAAATACACCCCCTGTAAAAAAAAATAAATAATAAATACACCCCCTGTAAATAAATAATAAATACACCCCCTGTAAAAAAATACTAAATACACCCCCTGTAAAAAAAAAATAACTACACCCCCTGTAAAAAAATAATAAATACACCCCCTGTAAAAAAATAAATAATAAATACACCTCCTGTAAAAAAATAAACTATAAATACACCCACTGTAAAAATAAATAAATAATAAATACACCCCCTGTAAAAAAAAAATTATAAATACACCCCCTGTAAAAAAAAATTATAAATACACCCCCTGTAAAAAGAAAAAATAATAAATACACCCCCTGTAAAAAAAAAAATAATAATAAATACACCTCCTGTAAAAAAAATAATAAATAATAAATACACCCCCTGTAAAAAAAAATAATAAATACACCCTCTGTAAAAAAAAATAATAATAAATACACCCCCTGTAAAAAAATAAATAATAAATACACCCCCTGTAAAAAAAGTAATAAGAACACCCCTGTAATTATTTTTTTTACAAGGGGTACCCCTTGTAAAAAATCATATATTTTTTATAAATACACCCTCTGTAAAAAAAAATTAATAATAAATACACCCCCTGTAAAAAAAAAAATTAATAATAAATACACCCCCTGTAAAAAAATAATAAATACACCCCCTGTAAAAAAAAAATTATTAATAAATACACCCCCTGTAAAAAAAAAAATAATAAATACACCCCCTGTAAAAAAAATAAATACACCCCCTGTAAAAAAAAATAAATACACCCCCGGGAAAAAAACAAAAAAAAAGACATCCCCTGTAAAAAAAATAAATACACCCCCTGTAAAAAAAATAATAAATACACCCCCGGGAAAACAACCCCTTAGTTAAGGTAAAACAAGCCCTTAGTTAAGGTAAAACAAGCCCTTAGTTAAGGTAAAACAACCCCTTAGTTAAGGTAAAACAACCCCTTAGTTAAGGTAAAACAAGCCCTTAGTTAAGGTAAAACAAGCCCTTAGTTAAGGTAAAACAACCCCTTAGTTAAGGTAAAACAACCCCTTAGTTAAGGTAAAACAAGCCCTTAGTTAAGGTAAAACAACCCCTTAGTTAAGGTAAAACAACCCCTTAGTTAAGGTAAAACAACCCCTTAGTTAAGGTAAAACAACCCCTTAGTTAAGGTAAAACAACCCCTTAGTTAAGGTAAAACAACCCCTTAGTTAAGGTAAAACAACCCCTTAGTTAAGGTAAAACAACCCCTTAGTTAAGGTAAAACAACCCCTTAGTTAAGGTAAAACAACCCCTTAGTTAAGGTAAAACAACCCCTTAGTTAAGGTAAAACAACCCCTTAGTTAAGGTAAAACAACCCCTTAGTTAAGGTAAAACAACCCCTTAGTTAAGGTAAAACAACCCCTTAGTTAAGGTAAAACAACCCCTTAGTTAAGGTAAAACAACCCCTTAGTTAAGGTAAAACAACCCCTTAGTTAAGGTAAAACAACCCCTTAGTTAAGGTAAAACAACCCCTCGAAAAATTTAGTTTTTTTTTTTGATTTTTTTACAAGGGGGGGGGGGGGGTATCCCTTGTAAAAATTTCGTATTTTTGTTTGGATTTTTTGAAATTTTTCCCTTCGTAGAATTTTTTTCCCTTCGTAGAATTTTTTTCCCTTCGTAGAAATTTTTTTTCCTTCGTAGAATTTTTTTTTCCTTCGTAGAATTTTTTTTTCCTTCGTAGAATTTTTTTTTCCTTCGTAGAATTTTTTTTTCCTTCGTAGAATTTTTTTTTCCTTCGTAGAAATTTTTTTTCCTTCGTAGAAATTTTTTTTCCTTCGTAGAAATTTTTTTTCCTTCGTAGAAATTTTTTTTCCTTCGTAGAAATTTTTTTTCCTTCGTAGAAATTTTTTTTCCTTCGTAGAAATTTTTTTTCCTTCGTAGAAATTTTTTTTCCTTCGTAGAAATTTTTTTTCCTTCGTAGAAATTTTTTTTCCTTCGTAGAAATTTTTTTTCCTTCGTAGAAATTTTTTTTCCTTCGTAGAAATTTTTTTTCCTTCGTAGAAATTTTTTTTCCTTCGTAGAAATTTTTTTTCCTTCGTAGAAATTTTTTTTCCTTCGTAGAAATTTTTTTTCCTTCGTAGAAATTTTTTTTCCCTCGTAGAAATTTTTTTTCCCTCGTAGAAATTTTTTTTCCCTCGTAGAAATTTTTTTTCCTTCGTAGAAATTTTTTTTCCTTCGTAGAAATTTTTTTTCCTTCGTAGAAATTTTTTTTCCTTCGTAGAAATTTTTTTTCCTTCGTAGAAATTTTTTTTCCTTCGTAGAAATTTTTTTTCCTTCGTAGAAATTTTTTTTCCTTCGTAGAAATTTTTTTTCCTTCGTAGAAATTTTTTTTCCTTCGTAGAAATTTTTTTTCCTTCGTAGAAATTTTTTTTCCTTCGTAGAAATTTTTTTTCCTTCGTAGAAATTTTTTTCCTTCGTAGAAATTTTTTTTCCTTCGTAGAAATTTTTTTCCTTCGTAGAAATTTTTTTCCTTCGTAGAAATTTTTTTCCTTCGTAGAAATTTTTTTCCTTCGTAGAAATTTTTTTCCATCGTACAAATTTTTTTCCTTCGTAGAATTTTTTTTCCTTCGTAGAATTTTTTTTCCTTCGTAGAATTTTTTTTCCTTCGTAGTTTTTTTTTTCCTTCGTAGAATTTTTTTTCCTTCGTAGAATTTTTTTTTTTCCTTCGTAGAATTTTTTTTTTTCCTTCGTAGAATTTTTTTTTTTTCCTTCGTAGAATTTTTTTTTTTCCTTCGTAGAATTTTTTTTTTTTCCTTCGTAGAATTATTTTTTTCCTTCGTAGAATTATTTTTTTCCTTCGTAGAATTATTTTTTTCCTTCGTAGAATTATTTTTTTCCTTCGTAGAATTATTTTTTTCCTTCGTAGAATTATTTTTTCCTTCGTAGAATTTTTTTTTTCCTTCGTAGAATTTTTTTTTCCTTCGTAGAATTTTTTTTTCCTTCGTAGAATTTTTTTTTCCTTCGTAGAATTTTTTTTTCCTTCGTAGAATTTTTTTTTCCTTCGTAGAATTTTTTTTTCCTTCGTAGAATTTTTTTTTTCCTTCGTAGAATTTTTTTTTCCTTCGTAGAATTTTTTTTTCCTTCGTAGAATTTTTTTTTTCCTTCGTAGAATTTTTTTTTTCCTTCGTAGAATTTTTTTTTCCTTCGTAGAATTTTTTTTTCCTTCGTAGAATTTTTTTTTCCTTCGTAGAATTTTTTTTTCCTTCGTAGAATTTTTTTTTCCTTCGTAGAAATTTTTTTTTCCTTCGTAGAAATTTCTTTTCCTTCGTAGAAATTTTTTTTCCTTCGTAGAAACTTTTTTTTCCTTCGTAGAAATTTTTTTTCCTTCGTAGAAATTTTTTTTACAAGTTGGCCAGCCACAAATTAATCAAAATAGCTATCTTTCAGGAGGCTCCATATCTCGTTAAGTGAATATTTGAAACGCGCCTTCACGCGGAGAAAGCGGGAGATTATTGTTTGCCTCTAGCGAACCGCGATCAGTAATCATTTTGATCCGGTCTAGAGAGTACGTTGGTTCGCTTTGAATATCGACAAAGCAAAAAGGTGTCTTTAGCAAATATGGCTTGGCGCGTGGCTCTAGCCGGTTTCTTCCTGGCCTGTTTGTCACCTACCCAAAGCGGTCGAGTGGCCAGTAGGACTTGCTTCGTTTCCAGGTACAGCACGGCAAACGTGTATAACTACAATCATTCGGATTTAATGGAAACCAAAGTAATAGATCTCGATGAATACAAGGGCAAAGTCTTGTTGGTGGTCAACTTGGCCACTTACTGAGGTTTCACTTGGCATTATCACCAACTGAATGCGCTTAAACAAACTTATGACAACTTCGAGGTTCTCGGATTTCCTTGCAACCAGTTTGGAAAGGTAAACCATGATTTTGTTAAAACTTCTTCTACATTCCTTATAAAATAGTTACGGTCACACTAGCATTTCTTGATCGATTTGAAACGGTAAAATCAAACAAATAAGCTACGTTCATACTATGCCTTGGAATCGATTTAAACCGTTTCAGCTACTGTGAACGTAGCTTAAGACACCATTATTAACCCGAGTAAATTTTCAAATAAAACTAAAGCTACGTTCACACTTGACACTTTGAAACCGTTTCGAATATTCAAATCTACTCTTCGAAATATTTATTGGGTTTCTTGTTCAAAGAACTATACGGGGCCACCAAAATTTTATAATTTGGCCTTTCCAAAACGGTTTAAAACGTTTTCAAAGTCTCTAGTATGAATGCGGCTAATGCCACACTATAAACTTCGAAACCGTTTTAAAACCTTATGGAATTTTCAAATAAAATTTTAAATCTAATATTTACATTTTTGATAAAGAATGATAAATATAATTGATGATAATAATCGATTTTTAACGTCTCTAGTGTGAAAATGACTTAAGCCTACTTCACACGAGCCACTCTCTAAACGTATTGAAATGATAAAATTTTCATATTTCGGGAATGAACGTATCGAGAAAAGCTGATAAACTATTTCAAGGATTCAAGTGTGAAGGCGAGATTTATATTTAATTTTGATAACTATTTCGAATTTCATTTTCACCTTAACGCTCAAACTCTAAATTCTAATAATGGATCTTAAATTTGCTCAGATAGTATAAATTTAAACTATATGAAGTTTAACTAAGTAGACAAATCTGTCTAGCATTATATGTAACTAAAGCTACGTTCACACTACAGACTTTGAACCGTATTAAACCGTTTTGGAAAGGTCAAATTCTAAAATTTTGAGGTCATCCGTGTAGATCGTTGATCAAGGAACAACATTCATATCTTGGAAAGTCGATTAGAAAATTCGAAACGGTTTGAAAACGGTTCCAAAGTGTTAAGTGTGAACGTAGCTTAAAGCTACGTTCATAATAGGCCTTGGAATCGGTTTAAATCATTTCTCTAGAATCGTGTGAACAGAAAACCTTTTCTCGAATCGATTTGATTCGATTTTCTCTTTACTGCTTCGAGATTCGGTTTCAACAACCGATAGATGAAGCTAGAATAAATCGATTTCTTAAGATAATAGCTGCGTTCACACTACAGACTTTGAAACCGTTTTAAACCGTTTTGGAGAGTTCAATTTAGCTGCGTTCACACTACAGACTTAGAAACCGTTTTGAACCGTTTTGGAAAGGTCAAATTATAAAATTTTGAGGTCACCCGTCTAGACCTTTGATCAAGGAACAAAATTAATATCTTAAAAAATAGATTTGAACATCCGAAACGGTTTGAAAACGGTTCGAAAGTGTCAAGTGTGAACGTAGCTTTTTTAAAATTTTGGAGTCACCCGTGTAGATCTTTCATCAAAAAACAAAATGAATATCTTTGAAAGTCGATTTGAGACGCTTAAAACGATTCCTGGCGATTTGATTATCGGTTTGATTTCACCGTTTCAAATCGATTAAGAAACGATAGGGTGTTCGTAGCTATAGTGAATAATTTAAATTTTAATTGATTTGCATTAATATAATATTTGCATTACATATTATAGATGTTTTCAAACTTTGAAGTTTAAAATAATTGAAAATAATTATTTCTAATCAAATTTGCATAAAGTTTCGTAAAAAAGTGACATGATCTATATGGAATTTATCTTATTAGTTTTAATTTCAATTACTATTATTGTAAGAATTCGTAAAATTCATCTAGAATATTAATTTTCAAGATTAAAAATATTATTTAGGTAGATGTAGCGTAATATATAGCGCGGAAATGGTGCTTTCTGATAACATAAAACTCGCGCGCAGTTAATCCGGTGAGATGAAATCGAAAATCCCATTTTATAACTGGATTACCGGTACATTAATTCGGCATTGTGAAAGAATAATAAATATAATAAGACTGTTTTTTCCCAAAAACTCCGTATTAGGGGCATTAGCATTTTGGGTCAAATCGAACGTGAATTCAACGCCTACTTCTTCAAAGTCTCGGATATAAAGATTATGAGTCACACAGTGGCCTCACTTGATCTTCCCTTTTATAAAAACTACACTCAAGATTCTACTCAATTTTAAAGGGACACTATACGAGTTAAAAATGAAAGAGCTTTTCAATTATTTGTTTCAGAATCTGGCACCCATAATTATAGAAATATCAGAATATAAATATTTTTCCACAATTTGTAGATGGACTTTCAGTGTTTAATTATTAAATTTTGAAGCTTAGTTAGATTTAAATTCGGGAAATCATATTATTTCTGCCTTAGCAATTGAGTTTTTTTTATTTCAAATATTGCTAGATGGCAAGAGCAAAGTCGGTTAAAGAGTGAAATAAGTTTTTTAGCAGGGCGATTCCGAAATTAAATAAAATTCATTTAAAACTCCTATTTTCCCTTTAACTTTAAAAAAATGCGAGAAAAAATCCTTACCGATGAAATCATCCAAGTGTTTATAAAACTTAAGCTAGACCTTGAAATACCGGTTGAAAATAAAATTATCAAAAATAATTTATTTCTCCCTCTTCTGAAATTCTTAAATTTGGAATCTTCCAAATTTTAAGTTAAACAAAGAGATAGAAAATTTAATTCGTGTCCTTGCATGCCTCTGAAATTAAATATAGATAATTTTTGAAGTGTTTGTTTGAAAACGCAATAACAACATGGGGAAATAAAAAAATTGGAATCTAGAAATTTTATATAAACATAAAATATTTATTTTATAAAAAAATGTTCTTAAAGGGAGAATGAATCCTAACAACAAGGTTTTTTTTATCGATTCCTTATCGTTTAAATATGACTAATCTACCAGTAAATAAAATTGAAGACCAATATTAAACTAGAAATAAATTTAAAACATACCAGGAAAATAGGCTTAGCTGGATTCATGAAGATCTTGCATCTCTTAGCATTGACGGTTCAGCGACCAATCGAATATTATCGGAAGTTTCATGGAGATCTCGCCTTATCGATTGGCATTTGCACCTTATTCGCTGATCCGTCAAAATTTATAATCTCCATTAATTAAACTATGCCTATTTTCCGGGTAAGTTTTAAAATCATTTCTAGTTTAATATTAGTGGATTAGGCCTATTTAAACGTTTAAACTATAAGGAATAGGTAAAAAATTAACTTGTTATTAGGTTACATTATCTGCCAGATTTTAGCCAAACAGAAACTCTAATACCCCTTTTTTTTACAGCAAGAACCAGGAGCAAATGGAACAGAGATTCTGAACGGGGTTAAATACGTTCGTCCTGGAAGTGGGTTCACTCCAAATTTCGTTATGTTCAAGAAATTAGACGTTAACGGAGAAAACGAACACCCTCTCTACACATTCCTAAAAGTGAGAACATTTTTTTCACCAAATTAACCTGTATAAGAGCAAACTTAACGCCCGATGTTAAACAAAAACATGTTAATGTAGATGTATACTCTACATCTAGTAAATGCAACGTTTACAATATATGAAACATGTATAGGTATATACTTCGTAAATAAGAGGAAACTATAGACTATAAAAAATTACTGTCAATTTTGAAAATTACAGTGGAGAATAATTTAAAAATACTGCCCATTTTTGGCAAACTACATAAACCAAAGATTATATAATTTTATGACGAAGGAAGGATAAATAGGGAGAGCGAAAATTGATAACAAGATATTTTTAATCAGTGGAAAAACCATATCAAAACAAGTTTAAGGTTTCGCGATAATTTTTAGTTAATTAAAGTCGCAAACAAGACTCGGTAAATAACTTAAGACTTGAAAACTTCTCGGGAAAACCAAGTTGCTGATGTCAATGAAATATCGTTTCATACCGACTAGGTTTCAACAACCGATGGATGAAGCTATATTAAAATCGATTTATAAAGATAATGCGTGAACACGTGACGCTTAAAACGAATCCTGGGGATTTGAATATCGGTTTGATTTTATGGTTTCAAACCGATTAAGAAATGCTAGTGTGACCTTAGCTAAAATGCATTTAAGCATGTTTTAACAATGAAAAATAACTGATTGTATGTTGCTCAGATAGACTAACCTACGTCGTTTGCTTCCAAAGCCCACGAAAAATAATTACCTCATCATCTCAAATTAAAACTGATTTTGCGAACACAAAAAGTATTTTTCCCCATATATTTCGCCTCGTCTGGCTCTCCCTTTGTATCTTTTCTTCCTGGTTTTATTGTAATTGGTAAAAATAAGCTCGAATAATGATGTTATGTTTTCTTATGGAACAAAATTTACCTTGAAAAATAATAAAAAAAAAAAATCAAATTGCCCGGAAACGTCACTTCAACAAACACGACTTAGTCAGGTTTTTATAAAGTGATTAGTAGTTAACTTGAGAGCTTTAGAATAAATTATATTGTAGTTTTACTTATAGTACACAAAGCTATAGCATATCTTTAACCCAACAAATCTGAATACTGGTGGAAATTATAGAAGAGATTATGAACTTAAATAAGGAAATTTGAGACTTTTGAAAATAACTTAATATAAAGAAAACGTAACTTTCTTTCAAGAGGAACTTTACACCACAATTAATAGTCTCAACAGGTTTAACAGTGACGTATTAAACAGCTAATTTGAATTCGAGCCATATCTTTAAAGATAAAATTGGAGCTAACAATGGAACAGCTATTTAATTTATTTTTTAAATGTCAAGAAACGTATTCGAGAATTTTTTCACACGTTTTTGGTATTTAAATTAATTTCTACAGTTTGGTAAATTCTGAATAAAAGCAAATATAAATTCGGGCCAATCATATTATTTCAGCCTTCAACATAATGTCCTAACATAAAAAGAACAAGCCAACGTTTGACGGCCAAAGTCTTGGGCATAAACACCAGCCTATTCTCTTAATGTTAGGACAATTATAAGCACTGTAAAAGTCTGAAATAATATGATTGGTCAAACTTTATATTTTATACAAACTTTTCTTAACTTTAGAAATTAATTTAAACACTAAAAACTTGTGAAAAAATTCTCGAATACGATTTATAAATAAATTCAAAAGTTGTTCCATTTTAGCTTCAAGTTTCCCTTTAACCTTTGCCGCGTGCTAATGAAGCGATTAATATGCTATTGTTAAAAATACAAAAAAAATGTTAATTACCATGGTTAATCTTTCTTTCGGCTTCCCAGAATTCTTGCCCAACAACCCGTGACGAGTTTGCTTCTTCTGGAAATTTATTCTACACCCCAATAAGAAACGACGACATCCGTTGGAATTTCGAGAAATTTTTGATAGACCAAAGAGGTAGACCAGTAGCCAGATACGACCCCAGTACTGAACCGTATGTCATCGCGAAAGACATTCAACATCTATTGAGCCAAATGCCAACATCGGTATCACAATTAAGAGTCTATGGAAATAAGAAATAACTAGTTTAAAAAAAGAAATAATAATAACAAAAATGTTTTTTACGATTCAGATGTTAGAAGTCCTAGAAAAGAAATGTTCAATTTTGGTATTTTTTGGTCCGAATAGAAAATAGCTTTTTTGGTGGAGTTTCTCGTGTTGAAGACGATGGTATATTATTGTGAAGCCCCAGAATAATTGTTAAACACTTGTTTTTATATTAAAAAACCGTGGTTTAAAAATTTTATATGGAAACAAGTATGAAATTTAAAGGTATTTAATCTGAAAACAAGTGTGACTTTTTAATTTTTAATCTGAAAACAAACTTTTAATCTGAAAACAAACTTTTAATCATTCGATCAAAAGTCGATTGCCTCAAGATCAAACGACCTTTTTTTTCTCAATCTGTAATGAATTATCGAAAGAATTACCATTGTGTTCAGGACGAGAACTTCAAAGCTAGAGTTCAAGAAGAGTTGTCATGACTACTTTCTTATCAATGAGGGGTAACATTTCGTATCAATACGTCTGAAAGTTTCTCATTATGCCAACTTATCTTGAAAAGAAATACAGTAGAATAAATTATTTCCTCCCTTTTATAAAATTGAAAGTACACCTAGAAAAAAAATATTCTTAATATCTATTCTTTATTTTTTTTTATGTTAATTCGACGCACCGATAAAACTCGCCAGTTTAAGAATGGTAGAATTTAAGATTCAAGATTTTTCTGAGCTGGATATTTTTTTATCGTTTAAAGGTAGAACGAAATGAATACGAATATATTTATTTATATGATATGGGTTGCTTTAAAGGGACTATCTGCGATTTTGAAATCCCCTTTAAGGTCGCCTTCTTTTCTAGCTTAGCAGAGGACATTGACCATAACAAACTTATGTTGTGCGCATAAGGAAACAGCATTTTAAAGGGCCAAATTTCAGAGCAGATAATCTTTTGCAAAAAGAACAGCTAGCGAAGTAATGTAAGAGTAATTTTACAGCTTCCAAAATAGAAACAAACTTTTATAAAAGTAACTATTTTCAGTTACAAGTTCGTTCTCCCTTTAAACCGTTTAAAAACTCCGGAACTCCGGTTTACTAAAATGTTTACGCAACAACACGAGCGATAAAGGTGTACAACTAGTTCTCAAGGAACTTTATTTTTGAAATGTCTTACAATTCTCGGTATTTAAATTATTTTAAACTATAATTAGGGAAAAGCAAAGGCGTTTTGTCCTAAATTAACAGAATTCAAAGAATTACCCTTGCAAAAGAATAATCCGCGCAAAATAAAGTGTATTTGTTTCCCCTATGACGGTCGAATCGTAAATTACTTCCAGGTAAGGGATTGGACCCGAAAATTAAATAGTTCCTAGAATTTGTTAATCGTGGATTATTTAGCGCATTCTAATCTATGACGAAAAATACTAGGAATGTTTAAGGAAACAATAAATGTACTTAATATACGGGAATAAAAATGTTAAATTTTCACAGCTCAAATTTAAATTAGACATAGGCATAAACTTCATGAAATCAAGGATTTGATATCATAGTAATTAATTTAAAGGTTTTTAATTTTATGAATTATATTGTGATTATGCTATGGCACCGTCAAAGTCCATCCTGACTAGATTCTGCCCACCCCGACTAGATTCTGTTCAATGGATCGTTGAACTATGCAGCTCAACCATTGAGCTCAACCCAGCCGGCTTAAAAAACTAAAGATGGCTCTTGGTAAAATCCACCACGTACCTACCATCATCGAAAATATAGTAATTACTATATTTTCTATGCTGCCATAGGAGCAGACCCTTGAAATTTTTGTTTACTAATCACTATTGGTTAAAGAAGTTTCGTCTACTTACATATTCCATTGTTCTCTTCTAAATGGAGCAAACAGATCATGCCCATGACATCAAGACATCAAGAGACCAACCGAAAAAAAAAAAAATTCAAATGACTAAATATTTACTTTAATTTTTAGGTATGTTGGAATATTAAAAATAAAATATTTATGAAATGAATTATTGATTTTTTTGTATTTTTTTAATATTTACAGTAAATTGCAAAAAAATGTTTGAATTATCTTCAAGGTTTCGTTTTCTGTTTTTTATTCTTTTTGCTATCTGATTCTGACGAAGACTCATCGCTGTCCGAGTCAGAACTAGAACTACTCCCATCAGAATCTGAACTACTACTATCAGAATCTGAGGAACTATCAGAATCAGAATCTGATGAACTACTGTCCGAGTCTGAACTACTATCGCTGCTAGTATCAGCTTCGGCGTCAGATCTTAAAAATTTAAAAACTATTTTAGAAAGAGTTTGATTTTTAAGAATATAGGCATATGATGAATATGAAATTCATTCACCTTGCTGTTTTCTTTTGAGCAATCATTTTCTTTCTGAAATATTAAAATGTAGCTTATAAATAAAGGTATACAGAAGGGGTGCCTTTAGTAGTGCTGGCTAGATTCGATTACTAGAAAAAGCTTTGAAGCCGGATCAAGACACCGACCCTGAATTTTTTTTAACCGAATAAAATCAAATATTTTGGCAAATATTCAGACTTGTGTCCTTTACTAACTTAGTCCTCCTTATTTTGATGTATCTTCATAATCCCGAATACGTGTTATTTGCTAACAGATTCCCAAATCGTTGTTGATGCAATCATTACCGTAATTTATAATTTTTCGAAAATTAACCTCTAGTTTGATTCAAAAATTAAAAATACAAAACAAGAAAATAAGTTATAAAACTTACTCCTCTTGCCCAAGTTCTGGGAGAAATAAATTGCACAATGGATTTGAAAAACCGAGAAATGACGTGTCTTTCTCATAATCTAACATGTTTCCTTCCCACTGTCTAATATCATAATTTTTAGAACTACAATGGATATTGAAATGATTAAATACCAAGTCTGGCGCCTCGTTTGGACTTTTAGCCATCTAACAGTGAAGGATCGTGAAATTTGACTTCACCTCTAATTAGCTAGTTAATAACTGCTCAATTTTATGATGGGAAGAAACTAAAGCACGCAAATCCATAATAAAAACTAGCAATTCTAAAAATAGACCGCGATTGAAGAAGGGGAGAACAGTTGTAGAGTATAAATAAACTCGCTCTATCTCAGATTTCTTCCTCTACGACGAAGAAAATAATTTATTTTTATCTCGTTAGGAACCAGTACCAAAATGTAAAATTTATTTATTTGGGTTGAGAGTTACAGCTGTAACCAGTTAGGTCAAGTGATTACTCTTTTAAAGAATAACTTCATTACCGACTGCGAGTAATTTGTGTATAATCATAGAACAAGATTGGGAAAACTTAATTTTCGCTAATACTAGACTTATTTCAGATATTATTAGTTTAAAACTAAATATTTAGGTTCCGAACAATTTAAGTCCATCATATTTTGGTGTATTGAATATATCATACTTACAGTAGCGCAGTTTGTTCCTCTTCCTTACTTTTCTTCACTCGCTTTTTTAGCTCCGAAGTTCTTGTTGGACGATGAAGGTATTTACGCTTTCCCTGACATTCGTATGTCCAATGGCCAAGTTCAAGGCATTTTTGACACCGAACTTGACTTGGGTCCGGTACGCTGACAATTAAAGAGAATTTGTTAATGTTTGCAAAACATGTTTTTTTAGTTTAATATGTTTCTTTAAGTCCTACATGGGTAAAAAATGAATTGAGTTCATTTAATACATTAACTGATAATTTCCTAAACGTTTAATCATCCAAATGGAATATCAACTTAAAAATTATTATTATTAATTAAAACTCTATGCCTAGGTCAATTAATAAATTCAGATTTTCTCATCGAGACATGGTAACTACTTATTAAACTAAATCTATGCTAAACACATTTTTTAAAAACTTACTTTTTCTTTGTTAAAGATTTTATCTTCATTAAAATATTCGACATAGTTATTTAAGTTAATTAGTGTATACTAATTATGTTTAAAAACAATTTAACTAACGCGTCGTGCGACCTCACTGGTAAAGAATAAATAGCAGACGATTCTTAATTACGTCATAAAGTACGAGGTCAAAGTTTGTTACAGGGTCAAATTCAGAACGTTATGTTTCGGACCATATTTCAAAGTGAAAAGTAAAAGTATTATTTTATTATAAAAACATTAATGAAATGAGCCGGAAAAACTTATTTTGGACCATTATTTTGGTCGTTTCTTGCGCCAAATGCTTGTTAATACCGACATAGTAAGTTAAATTGATTTTCTTTAAATATATGACTTTTAAGCCAAGGCTTAGTGGTCATATGATATGATCATAATATGTCAAAAATTTCAAATTGTTGTGAAAAACCTTTTCTGTGTGTGCCCAAACAAGTTTAATCTTTATTTTGGTTTTTAATTAAACAGTAGGTCAACGGATTTCGAGGTCCACAGAAATTGGCTAGCTATTACGCATAGTTTACCTATATCTAATTGGTATTACGAGGTAAATACCTCAAATAAAATACAGTGACAACAAAATAATTTGCACCTACTTTGCACATTTCTAGGATACATCAGAATGGACCCTGGATTATCCTCCATTATTCGCATGGTTCGAGTGTGGATTGTCCCAAATTGCGCAGTTCTTTGACAAAGCGATGCTTCAAGTATCGAACCTTAACTACGCCAGCGAGCAAACCATTTTATTTCAAAGATTATCTGTCATCATCACTGATTTTGTTTTAGTATTTGCTGTTTACGAGTATGAACAATAAGTTAATGCTGATTCTAATGAAATACCATTTTATAAAATTAAAATTTGACGTAGATACGGTAATTACTTACTTGGAAATAAGAAAAATAAAGAACCTCACGATCCATGGAATGATCCATGCATCATTTTATCCATGCTAACATTATGGAATCCTGGCTTATTGATGGTCGATCATATCCATTTTCAATATAACGGATTTCTCAGCGGCATTCTGTTGTTGTCAATAGTCAGAATGTTACAAGTAAGATCTGGAAAATATTTAAAAATTTTATTAGTATATAATTTATTTTTCTAATAGAATCGTTGTTTGGAAAGTGCATTTTGGTTTGCGATACTTTTGAATCTTAAACACATCTATCTTTATATTGCTCCGGCTTATTTCGTATATTTATTAGGTTCTTATTGTTTCAAAAAAGGTAAGTTACTTTGGGAATTTATGCATTTTTAATAGCAATTAAACTAATATAACTTTAATTCAGATTCAAAATTGGAACCAAATAAATTCATTTTTGCCAATTTCGCCAAATTGTCAGGCATTGTACTTGGTATTTTCGCCCTTTCATTTGGTCCCTTCATATTTATGGTATGTAATTTTTATAATTATGATATAATTATAATTTAAAATTTATAAATTATTACTTTATTTAATAGAATCAAACGAAACAAGTTTTATCGCGTTTATTTCCATTTAAACGTGGTTTAACTCACGCTTATTGGGCTCCAAACTTTTGGGCTCTTTATAACACGCTAGATAAAGGATTATCCATTCTCGGTTAGTAATAAACATAATTATAATTAAAATTATAGTTTGATTTAATAAAAATTATATTTTAAAGGAAATTACTTTGGTTACGAAACTCAAACTAAGAGTGCCATGACTAGAGGGTTAGTTGAAGAATATAGTCACGCTGTTTTGCCAAAAGTGACGCCTATTGTGACCCTCATTATCTCCGCCCTCGCTCTCATTGTAAGATATAAGTGTATTTAAGTTTAATTTTATCATCTCTTATTTCCGCATAACTAGCTTAAAAATGTTAAGTGGTTTATTTACCGTTCAATTTAAGTTTTTTTTATGGGAATTGTGGCGCCACCTTTAGGGACCTTTGCATAATGTTGGCATATAGATGCCTAAAACGAGAATTTGATTGGCTTGCATGCCATTCTATCAGAGCAGGATTTAAAATGGTGGTTAACCTAGAAGTGTGAAATTTAAAAGTACATTTTTATTTTTAAAATAGTTTTTTCGCAATTAAACTCTTTTAGATAAATTTTTTAGGGTATATGAAATCTAAAAATTACATTATCGCATTTTACATTCTGATTAACTATTTAAAAATTAATGATTTTGAATAAATTCTACAAATAGCCTGCCATTTGGGTTGTGTGGAAAGGACGAAATAACGCCACTAATTTTGTTCGAGGAATTATTCTCTGCGCTTTTGCATCATTCCTATTTGGATGGCACGTACATGAAAAAGCTATACTTTTAGTCATACTACCGCTAACGTAAGGACTCGTGATTTTATTATTTGTTTTATTTATTGAACTTAGTTTTTATTTAAATTTGTATTTCCCCATGTATATAAATTTTTAGACCTCTGGTCATCAAATCAAGCAAGGATGCTGAAATATTTGCATTTTTAGCTCCAATTGCGCATTTTTCTTTGTTACCTTTACTTTTCAGACCCGCAGGTAAATATAACTAATGATAATTAAATATGAATAGAGTTGGTTAAAAATTTTAATTTTATGAAAGTAGAAGTTCACTATTAAAGTTAGGTTTTAATTACTTCAGATATATTCAAAGTTAATATAGTTCAAATTACTTCAAATATAATCAATATTTCAAAGTTAATCGACTTTTAATTACTTCAAATATAGTCAAAGTTAATCCATTTCTATTTGCTTAAATTTTATTAAAATAATAAAAACTAATCAAACGTGAATCAACTCCTATTTGCTTCGAGTAAATTCAATTATATGAAAGTTTAATCAACTTCTAATTACTTCAATTATACCGAAACTCAAATTACTTTTAATTACTTAAGTATTAGTACAATTGAAGTCTTAATTAGAATTAGATTGATTGTCAACTTCTAATTACTTCAATTATACTGAAAATCAAATTATTTTTAATTAAGTATTAGTACAATTGAATTAAGTAGAATTTGATTAATTGTAATTGAATTAGAAGTAGATTATTTTAATGTAATTGAAGCAGTTGGAAGTTGATTAATTGTATTTGAATTAGATTTTAATGTAATTGAAGTAATTAGAAGTTGAATAGATTTAACATGAAGTAATTAGAAGTTGAATAGATTTAACATGAAGTAATTAGAAGTTGAATAGATTTAACATGAAGTAATTAGAAGTTGAATAGATTTAACATGAAGTAATTAGAAGTTGAATAGATTTAACATGAAGTAATTAGAAGTTGAATAGATTTAACATGAAGTAATTAGAAGTTGAATAGATTTAACATGAAGTAATTAGAAGTTGAATAGATTTAACATGAAGTAATTAGAAGTTGAATAGATTTAACATGAAGTAATTAGAAGTTGAATAGATTTAACATGAAGTAAATAGAAGTTGAATAGATTTAACATGAAGTAAATAGAAGTTGAATAGATTTAACATGAAGTAAATAGAAGTTGAATAGATTTAACATGAAGTAAATAGAAGTTGAATAGATTTAACATGAAGTAATTAGAAGTTGAATAGATTTAACATGAAGTAATTAGAAGTTGAATAGATTTAACATGAAGTAATTAGAAGTTGAATAGATTTAACATGAAGTAATTAGAAGTTGAATAGATTTAACATGAAGTAATTAGAAGTTGATTAGTTTTAATATATTAGTTAATTAATAATTACAAGATTAATTTATTTTGATCTGATTCTGATCCTTCAACAATTAAGATTATGTGGTTTTTTTTAGAAACACCAATCAAATTATCATTAGTCTTGATGCACACAGTCTACATTTTTACAACAATGAAAAATTTGCATAAGATTAGGTAAATATACTGTACTTGTTAATTAGCTTTATTTATGAAATTAATAAAATTTTATATTTTCTTTTACTTATCAGGGGTTTCGTTAAATCCGATCTACTTCCATTTTTAAACACTCAGGAAAGTTTCTACATTTTGGGTTTAATTCCTATCCAAATTTTCTACAGTTTTGGTGCCAAATTAATGGGTTTGGAAGAAAAGTTTCCATTCTTGCCATTAATGTTAATTTCGGCGTACTGCGCTCTTGGAATTATTTATTCTTGGGTTAAAATGGTTACTCATTCGCTTACAGCTATCGAGGACATTTATCAAATGTTTGCGAGCGGACAGAAAGAGAATTCGACAGAATTTACGAAATTAAAATCTAGGAATAAACTTCATAGTAATTAATAAGATCTTTAAAAAAAAATGAGATTTGAAATTATCAGGGCTCTTTTTTTTTCTTTTTTCATCAAATATCATTTTTATAGTCATTTTTTGTGAGTGTTTATTTAAAAAAAATATGGATTTAATTGCTTTTAGACATTCAACCTGACTCAATTCAGACCTTGTCAAAATTATCTCACACCATGCTCGTGAATTTAACTTTTTGAAAGTAAAATACTTCCAGAGGGGCTGTTTTTACATGCTCCTGACGTCAGTGTTGGAATATTCCAACAGAATTTGAGCAAATGGACCAAAGGAATTTTAAAATTTGGTCCACTTCTTTCATTTTGGCCAAATTCGACGATTTGTATCTTTTTTTTGAAGCCGTATTTCTATGCTTATTCTATGGGAACACATTACTATAGGTGAAAACAGCCTCGCGAATTTTTTCAATTTCTAAAGATTATATTTGAGAGCTTTGGCGCGAGATCAGTTTTGCAAGCCTTGAATCGAGTCAGGTAGAGTGTCTACTTTAAGTGTAGAGAAAGTTTCCTATCGCGTTTTTCGGAATTTTTAACGTTCCTTTATTGTGATTTTTAAGTCCTAAAAAGTTTGGGGTGTGTTTTTCAAATGACGTTTTTGTACCTCTCCACCACAATAATGGTGTGAAAATCATTTTGTAGTTGGAAATAAAGATATTTATAAAAATTTTGGCATGTTTTTTCATTCTGGATAAGTAAGTTGTATATGATGTCAGAACAATTCTAATACCCTTTTCAGACGAGGCGTAACTAGCCGGTTTAATCAGCTTTAACCGTGGTTTATTCACGATTAACCGAGATTTATTAAACTGAGAAGGCTATTTAAACCACGGCTAATTACGCCTCGTCTGAAGAGGGTATTACAATAAGCATTTTTGCTTCAAAAATGTATTTACCGCCCGTTTGTTCATAACCAAAAAATATCATGGGTTGCTGCAAAAGTCCACACTTTATTCAATAAAAGTAAACAACATACCTTAAACGTACTAGCTCATCATTTAAAACTAGCCCCTGTCTGGCTCGAGTGATTTGAACTCTTCCTCGATATTTTGTGAGGAATGTAATTTAAGCGCGCCTCTTGGCTATATTGTTCCTCCCCTATGAGTGGCGCTTTCTCTGTTCACTATTTACACCGACTGCGGCCGCTAGAATGTCTCGAACCATAATCTGCTGGTACATTTACCTGGACCTTTGCTGATAGTATTAGCTACGGGGCGCTGTTTACATTTATGAAATAAAGTGATAGACTTTAGGTTCCTATCAAAAAGTTTGGTGTTGAGTTTTAGCATGGCTTCACACACAGAGAAAAACATTAATTCTCAAGTGAAGGTAATCCAGCCTCAGTTAGTGGGAGGAAAAAAATATTTTTCGCTACTAAAATCGCTGGTGAAAGATGAGCTTTCAAAGCTGAACTCGGGTGTACAACTAATTCAGGAGTGACGTTCTTAGATAAACATGGTCAAAATCATAAATTAATTATCATACTATCTCCCTCATCGACTTATTCGCCAAATTGCGCACGTACTCCCTCATCTATTCCAAGTTTCTCAGAATTTACATTATTCCACAAGTTATCTATCTTATCTTAACTAATTTGCATGAAATGTATTTTAGAAATAAAGAAAATAGGTTAAAGGGAATATAACCTAATATATTTGCAGACACTCGCGAACTCAGGTGTGCAAAATATTGAACTCTTTGCACTATCAAAGCTGAACTCAGAGTTCAGAAGAGTTCTAACTCAATGCACTGTCAAATCTGAACTCATGTGTACAGCGAATTCAAGAGTGTATATTTGGTACTCTCCAACGCCCTCCCCACACCGAATGTTCCAATACTTGGTCACTACTTCCTATGACTCTTCGTTTATTTTTGGTGCTACTTGGTGATTTTTGGTGCTACTTGGTGGTTTGTACTAAGTGTTCTTCCCAAGGGTGTATGGGTAATCCAAAAGCATTCCTTTAATTGGTTCCAATCAAAACTGTTATTTCCATTTCGTTTTGGAAATACACTGTACTGGGAGTGTAAAAGGAGCGGCTGAAATTGAGCCCCCAATTCTCTTAATCGTTATATTGTCGTTGCGTCAGGCTGGGCCTCAAACCTAACTCACCAGCAATATATGTATATGACATTATGACTGCCGCCACAAAAGTGGGGGCCATAATCCGATATAAAACAAATGATTTTTATATTGTAGCTCGCAACAAAATTGACAAAAATAAAAGGAAAGCTTGCAGGAAGGTGCTGTAATAATTTAGAAGGCCTCCAGAACTAGCGTTACGATTTCCCGCGAAAACTAGAGAGAATGAGAGGGAGAGGTGGTTGTAAAAATTACTGTTTTATAATGGGGCAATGGTTATTCAAATTTACGATATGTTTACAGAATTGCAATTTTTATACTAGGAAAAGGGCACTTCTGGCTCTTCAACGATGGTGCCACAAAAATAAAATTTTTGCGGAAGAGGGGTTGGCGAACCATGCACGATTTTATTTGGAAAGAATTGTTTGAGGTAAAAAGACCGAGTCACAAACGCTCCTGGATACTATGTTAAGTTTACAACGATTAAAAATTTGAAATTTACCCTGTGGATTAGTAATGTGCATCAATGCGCGTAAAAGGCGGATTATTTTAACTATTTATCTACAAGTGGTTAATTGCAGAAGCCCATCCTTTGAAACTCGAAGACAAGAATTTCGTTATTGGTTACTTAGAGTTTATAAAACGTCTGTTTCGATTACGAATTTGTAAGATAAATCTACAGTTTTTAAGATTAATTGTGATTTTTTATTTGAACTTCAACAATGAATTATCCATGTCGATAATTGCGCGCCATTTCAGTTCGGATCAGTTCCATTCGGAAGCGTGTTTCGTGCTTGACTCACAATTGTAGTAGCAACACTTGAGAACGTCTATATTTACATTATTGACATTATACAAGCCTCATAAATTCAATCTTCCCAAATATGCAGATAAAAAATGGTTTTCATACCGAAAGCGACCGAAAGGCACGCGTATGACTATATGTATAGGAATATTCGCTTCACAAGGTGAGTCCCTAGAGATTTACATTCTCAAATGTTGATAACTTGGTCAGGGTCTCTTATATTAGGTTAACCTTGAGTTAAGTATCCCTCACCCTGCAACTAATTAAAGCCTAGGGAAAAAGCAACCTATTTCTATTCAGGTACAAGATACAATTTTTGACATTTTAAAATGATGGATAACATAACGGGTAAGAAACCACAATGGTCATTACAGAGTCTATTCTATCTTGAATTGACAGCGACTTCAAAGCCAGGTATAGCTTTATCTCTTTATAAATTATCCATAAAGGTAAAAAAGGCACCCTATCTTAGTACGTATTGTCATTTCGCGGTGGAGCTAGAATATACGCTAGTCCCAAAGCATAAAGTTCTCTTGAAAAAAATCTCAAGATTAAAGCAAGAAACCGCTGCTCTATTCCAACAGAAATATAAGGGTTAGAAATATAGAAATCCCTATACCAATTCCCAAGTTGCTCGTATTTTACTGGGCTAAATCAAATTACAAAGTGAAAGTCTCATAAAAATTATTTTCGGAAATAGATTACGGAAACCTTACTTAGAGACAGATTCATAAATACCATTCAGAGAATCATGCCTTGGATGGACTTGGGTAAGAATAGAAATGGCAACAGGCAAATCCAGGTGGAGCTAAGTCCTGTAGCTTCTGCTTAACTAGACTTTAAAGGCGCCACCTGGAGGTGCCTATTGACATCTCTATTCTTACCCAAGATGGAAGGCCTGTCCCTTACATTCATTTTTATGTGTGTGAATTTATGAATAGATTTGTCTATAGAATAAAACTGCTTTGAGGATGAAAAACCTAAAAACATATGGAGGCTGCAAAACTTAAAAACACATGGACGATGCAAAAAACACGGAGGCTGCAACGTGAGATGTGTCGCTATCTACGGTCTTAACCATCTTGTTTTAACTCATCCCGGACATAAGATTAGACCACCGTAAGAATATAATATGATTCCTAACACTTGTCCTTTAACTAGAGCGAAAGAGAAATTGGCGGGGGATGCTATCAGAAAAGGTCCTCCCATCGAATTGCAACTTTATCGTCCTTTACTCTGTGCTCCAATTAGAATTCGCCTTCGGGTAAGGCGGTGGATTCTGTCATCACCCAGCTATAAGCCCCGCGTTTCTAGTTTCTATACCTCAAACGAGCATCAAAAGAAATCTACCGACAAAGTACACGAATAATAATGCGCAAGCGCGAAGATTCTGGCGCCAAGGAAAAAACCTATATTCCCTGGTAGTCAAGGTTTGCGCGGAAAATGGCTCATTTATTGCTTTTTGAAGGATCAGTGAGCGGAAATTTACGACCTTTTTATGGCACCTGATATAAATGATATAAAGATAACGGAGGCGAAGGAAAAAATAGAAATGAACGTTCGATATTGCCTCCAGGATGACAGTCAATATTAGCGATTGTTATACTCAACTTTACCTAACGTTTCAGAAATTACGATGAGATTAAAATTAGGATTAACTAATTTTATTTATTTTCTCATTGATAACTCGAATTTTATTTCGCAAATGATGATTCAAGTACATTTGGTTTAAAGATTAGATGATGGGTTTTGAATGGTTAAAAACAACAAGAGCAGGAATTGAAAATTCCTTGGTAACCGTACAATGAGTTCAGTATACCCTGCATGCTGAATTATATATTGCATAACTACTTTAATCCATGTGCTGGTTTATATCGTGTATCAATGCGCCCAGCTTTTACTATATACTTCGAAAACTGTTCCAGATACAAATTCTAACAAGAAGGAATAATAAGAGAAGGATACTAATTATATTCGCGACCCTTTGGTCAGCTTACGTCGTCTGCTAAGGTGTTCTCCCTATGAAAAAAATGCATGTATAATTTTTCCATAGGTATAACACTTTAGCAGACGACGCTTAGGTCGCGAATACTTGTTTATTTCAGTAGTGCTTTTCATTGTACTAATACCCTTTTCAGACAATAAATGTTAACCGACTTAAAACCTAGTTTATAAGAAATGAAACTTTTATTTTAGAACTGAAAATGCTACTTGAACCTCGGTTGAAAAGTATTAAACTTAAATTGTTAGTACACCTTATTGCATAAATGTGATACTTATAAGTTAATTTTGTTTACGAAAGTTTTTTCGTTAGAAAATAATTTAAAAATTTTGCAACTCATGGCTGAACATACCGGGGTAAACCGACTTTGCGTCTGACGCCGCCTAGACAAACCGCAAAATATTACAAGCTTGAAGTTGGCCCTTTAATAAGCTAGCGTTACCAATTATAGCTATTGTAGTGTGTACTTTCTACTATTATACATTTCTGGTGTAACCTCAGAGTTTGAGATTTCAAAAGACTAAGTTTTCAGTTTGAAGTAAAATAAATTCTTCAAACATTTTTGGAATAAATCCGTTTACATTTCTTCTGATATTTGAACTTTAATAAGTAGAACCAGGAATTCATTTATAAATATAGAAGGAATATTATCAGAAGCGGAGTAATCCTCCTATTGATATTAGACATACTACAACGGTAGATGGTGCTCCTCCGCGTATATCTCTTTCTTAAGTCCTCTCCCACCCCTCTAAGATTACCCGTTTCGACTTAACTACAACCTGCAATGGGTGCATACCTGTAAAAGGTTCTTTGCCTGTTTTATAAACGGATCTGTCAATATTTATATATTTATGATAATAAAAATTCTTCATGCAGGACTCTGATGCATAATACAAATTTCTATAAATAATTCTTTCCTGAACCTGTTGGCATGCCTGTTTCAATAAAAATAAAGGCTAAAACACTTCTGAAGCGAGTGTTAGAGGTCGCTATTTTAACTTACACTACAAAAACAAAATAAGATTATGGAAAACCATTCAAAATCATATATTAAATTCGATTTGAATGACAGCGTGACATTTACTGCATTTTTCCGTATAAAAACACTTGGCAAATGGCAAATGGGTTATATGGCTGAGGGTTCGGAACAGATTGGCCAACCATAACTTTTATTCTTGGTTGAGTTGTAATACCGCAACGTCATATTGAAAGCCCCCCAGAGTCAAGCCTCAACTATAAGAATAGACATATTTATAGGTTTTGCCTGGCTCCCATTTGGGCCGTTATATAATACACGAAGACCCATCGTTCCCTGGATTCGGAGATGGCGAGTTTCGCTACCACATTTCTACCCCGCGCGCACTCCAAAATGATTATTTTATTTCTTTAGGGATTTTCTACTAAAACGACCCTAGGGTATCCCTTGATACGCCATGCGAGATCAAAACCAACAAAAAACACTGAAAAAAGTTAATAAAATTCCTAACAATATCGCAATTAGTTTACGAAGTAGTGGAGAAACCTGTGGCGGATTAATACAAAATGTTAAACCATTAGAGAGCGTAAATGTAGTTATGTGGGTAAGATTTTACTTTCAGTACTTCCCATTAAAAAACACTTGGTTTCTGATACATCCAAGAATTGAGAGTTCAAATATGAAAATTAAGAAATTCAAAAATTACCAAGTTTTAAAATTGAAATCAGATTAGTTTTTGAGGTTAACGTAATCTAAACTAAGATACCCCAATGCAACTTAACCCCAACTCCAAACATCACCAGAAAGCTAAATAATCATGACAAGAAATTAAAATATAAAACAATTAAAAATATATATATTTCAAAAACATGAACGCCCCATGCTTGAATCTAACAGAAACTATGGTTTTTAAAAATCGTACCCTTTTTTGCGGACTGCATTGAACACGAATAGGAATATTTATGAGAAAATATGATTTTAAAGGGCTTTTGGGGATCATTTTTCAAAAGAGTTCAATTTTGGTTTCAAAATAAAGAAATGTTTATACAGGTCCTCCATGGCAAATAAAAAGTCTCGAAGGACATTTATTCTTTTAGTAATCGTGGAATAAAAATCGACTTTTTGATATACCAAATTCTTATGTCGTCATTAACAAAATGGGGAGTTTGCATGGACTACTTTTTCTCAATGAAGTTTATCATTGTGTATCAATTCGCTTCAGCTTTTCTCAATTTTCTAACGTCGCGTTTAAAGTTTAGCATTAATTAAACATTTTGATTCTTAATCAGGAATGTTTGTTTTATTTATTTATAGTAAAAATTAGTTAAATATAAAAAATTGGGGGCTCCTAACAATTTTAAAAGGAAACGTCTGACTTTATTCTCTCTTTAAAAAGACGAACTGCATGAGCAATAACATTTGGTAAAGATTTGAAAATCTTATTCATTCCTAAGAAAGAAGCCGCGGTTTATTTTGGTTCCAAATTTTGAATGATGGAATCGTTTAGGTTATATATGTACTATTCCAGCTGGGTAATTACAGCGGCGGACATGCCACGGGGCGCGGTACCCTTGTAGATCGCGTGTTGACACGTGGCTTTGCTTATAGCAGAAATGTGCCACGCTTTTAGCGTATCATTTGTTGTTTCAATTAGCACCCAAAAATTCCTATCTTTCATGTTGCCCCGATACATTTGCTTTGGAGCGAATTGCAATGATTAGAAAGGGTCATTCACCAAAACTTGTACGTGAACGTGAAGCAAGCCGTGCACTTTGAACAATGTGTTGGTCAAGTTACGAGGTCAGTTGGCCTAAAATTTTATGCTTGCTAGCCATTTCTCATGAATATCAAATATAATTTGAGTAACTTTTTCGGAGAGATCCTTAAAAAGCTATATATTAAAACTTGACAAAATTAATAAGAAATTAATAATTATAACGTAACAATTTAAATTTCTGGATGCAGACAATTCGTGTTACGATGCCAAGCGATTAGAAATTGTATAAAGTTCAACAATGGGACTAAAAATAAATTTTTGAGGGTGCCAATTTCAAGAGCACTCAAAATAAAACTTTGAAATAAAAACATCGGCATGTCTTTGTTGCCGATAAAGACTTACTGAAAACCATTCTAAAACTGAAAAGCAAACAATTATAGAAGTGTTTCGACTATAAGTTGAAAATTATACAACATCAATCTTTAACATAAAATACTTAAATTTGAAACAGATCTCGAAATTCCAACTTAATTGGAACCTAAAATACTACAGATCGGATTAGACAAGACCATACATCCAAATTCTACAAATTTTGGCCAGGTACTCACATAACCTGAAATATTATCATATTATTTCCAGTAATAAATTAATAATTTTCAAAGTCTTGAAATTATGGGAAGATTTGATTCCAATTTTAATTGATAGTTATTCCAAATTAATTTAACTTATTTAGAGTTTAAAGTTTTCCAGGCTTATATTATAATGTTTCAGTAACAGTTAAGCGCACCTTTAACAGAGCAATTAGTGACACATGACCAATGTAACGTAGAAGTTACCCTAGTCTACAAGTATGAGAACACGTTCTTGGTTCTATTTGCAAAAACCCTCTATTTATGGACACTAGAACTCAATACCAATACCAAAGCACAACCGAGGCTTCTACGTCTCTTCTCCTATTCTTAACTATTACTGACTGCAAACCCCTGGCTTCTAACAACTCTATCACAACTGTCAGTTACAGCTAGTAGGGAGTGCCTAGACGAACACCATCCAACCAATCAAACGCGAAACGGGGCGTGAACCTTTCTCAAAATCCTAGGAAAAGAGGAAACTCTCTCCGATCCGAAAATGGGGGACCTTTACTGAGTTTCCACTCTCTCGGTTCGCATCTCGCGTCTTTTGTTATCTTCAAGTTTCTCATTCGAACTCGAAAGAAGCGAAAATCTCGTGTTTTAAAACCTTTAGATGACTTTAAGACGGCTTTTAAAAATCACCCACTCGACCAGTGTCATGTTATAAAAAGAGTTATCTTAATTAATAGCCCAAGAAGGATTAACTTAACTGATAACGAAGACACTTTTTTTTAATCCATATTACTGATATGACGTCGGACGTAAAGTAGTTTTTATCAGGTACCCGAGTACGTTACCTTGGTTTCATTTTTTTTTTGTTCCTAAAAGACGATTCAGACATTTAAAATATGGTGTTAGTTCAAAACGGGCACCATCGAAATATGTTCACTCCAAGCACCAATACTCGCCACCATTTGGCGCCTCCTCAAGTATTTAACTTTCCGCAATACCATTACCAACAAAGTTACCCCAGTACCGGTACCAATTTAAATCACGCAACTACTTCGATGGCCGACAGCCTGGTAGGGTCAGATTTGCAATCCATGAACTGGCATACGACATCGGGAGCAATGTATTCTTCGTGCGCCAGAGGTTACGACGACTGGTCACCTCAACCTTCAAACACACCTCCTAATAGTTCCTCCATAAGTCCATTGAGCGGGCCACCACACGCCCACGTGACCACACCGACTACGGGTTCGTCTTTGTACAATTACAGTCATCCTGGACTCGGACATTATCGTCTTAGTGGCAACTCATCGCCTCAAATCTTGGATTACCAAACACCGACTAGTAGTTCCGGAGGGGTAGCCGGTTCCCAGTTCCTGTTTCCCGACGTGGCGACACTTTCCCTCAACTCGCAGCATTTGGGTCCAAGTACTAGTCAACCGAGTCCAGATTCCGGGGTAGCCCATAGTAGCGACGATGTTCCCAGTGAATCAGAATCACCCGGCCATCATCACCATCACTCAACGGCGGCGCAACCTCAGGGTACCGACTCGCCAGATTCACCAAGAAACGGAAACTTAAGACCGCAACAAGCGAGAAGTCCGTACGAATGGATGAAAAAGGCCGCATATCAATCAACGCCTAATCCAGGTAATTATTAAATTCTCTTTACGACATTCTCAACTGGATTTGTATATGAGTTAAAAGATTAACCCAATTTTATAAATGATAATTGAGTCTCCTAAACATTTAATTAAAACCGTAAAAGCTTTATTATAAATTAAGAAAATGCATAAGTTGAAATTTCAACTGAATAAATCTTTAAGTTAATAAATACGTAAGATCAAGTGTGAATTAAAATTATTGCAAATCAATCACCCACTAATAACAAATAGTTTTGCGATGCAACTCGGAAATGTCAAAATCCCTAGCCCTTATCACAAATTTATCTGAAACATTAATTTCACTAAATTAGGATTCCCGTTAAAAATAGCATTGTAAACTTAAAACCTCCCCGAAAAATGCCAATTTGGAAACTATAGTGTTCAATAGGATTGACACCACCTATTATACCATATATTTACAAGCTTTAAAGGGATAAAGAAGACAATGTACCATTTGCACCAGCTAAGCTTAACTCAATTTTCAGACTGGTAAAAATTTCACAAAGTAATTTAAAAACTGAGGAGTATGAAATATTTAAGGACGATCTTTGATCATTCGTATATTTTTGGAAATTTTTATCCGTTTCTTATCCGTAGGGAAATGGAGTTAGGATTGGCCAGCTTAAATTTAATCTTAGACTTTAATTGTAAGTAACCGAGAAACAATTGAAGAGTAGAGTTTAGAGTTTTTTATTAATATTTTAACGCGCCTAAACTATAACCGAGTCTTCATTATCCCTTAAATATTTAATTACCATTCATAGTAATTATCAAGTCATTATTAGACATGTACTAGAAAATTTTAAAAATATCCATAAACTATGAAGAGTAAATATTTAAACAATTAATGAGACTAAAATTGCATAGTTTTAAACCTCTAATTTTTGGCTGCCTTTGAAGCACACACGCTCCTATTCAACCAAACCAAAGATTTTTCAGGATAAAACCATATTACTTCGTCTAATTAATTAAAGTTATTTAAATATGTTATTCACCATAGTTACTAAATCCAGAATGTATGTACAAAGAATGAGAATATAGAAAGTTTCCATTAAATAGGATAGACGAAATTCAACCCAAATCTTTCCCAACTTTGCCAGTTTCATGATGAGCCACGAACGAAATTGTAACAGTTACTTTTTTCTCTGCTTTAAGTTCGGCTCATCAACCAACTGGCAACACTGGGAGAATGGTATTTTGCTGTTTAGCTCTCCCAATAGACTATAACATAAATTCTGACCTCGTCTCAATCTTGAAAAAAGGCAACATCTTCCGTAGAAACGGGTTCTATTTAACGGTTCTTTTTGTTAGTTTCAAGGCTGGCAAAGGATAGAAAATCCTATACTTTGAACCAACCTTGGAAAAAAAGGAACATCTTCAATACAAACGGGTGCTTTTTAACGACTCTTTTATCCGTTTCCAAGGTTATTTTATAATAAGGATGCATATTTGCGTGAAAACTTGCTTAGGTGACTAAAAAAAGTCACCTTTTAGAAACCCTTCCCTATCGGCCGTATCCGTTACGGGATTTTATACAGTTCTTCCCTATTTTAGAGTGGAAAAAGTTTGATAAATTTCCGTTCAAGAGGAGTTTGTAAAATGGGAAGAGCTGTGGCGGATTGATACAATGGGTTAAATGTCATAGGTAAAAAGAGTATGTACTCATATCATGTAACTTTTCCCCTCTACTTCTGTAAGAAGCTTATAATGGTTATTATCATTTGCGATTACAATAATAGCAATATATGAGCATGCTTTAAGAAACCAACAAAAAATAGTAACCGCGAGTCAGGAAAATCAACGCGTTCAGAGATAACGTGGGCGCCTATGCCCTAATGTCCCTATAAGTCGGTATCCTTTCAAAAAAAGAATCCAAGCCAAAAAGGCCTAATTGGAAAAAGATAAATAACCTATAGGCCTATATAATCTTTGGTGGCATATTGAACCATGGGACATTCCCATAGAAGTGTTATAAGAAAAGGTATAGCCCTTTTTTTACTTTAGGAGTTTTATATCTATGTACCGCATTCATTAGCGACGCCAGAATATCGGGGTTAGCTTCTGACAAAAGAATCTACGTATACCTTTATAGCCCTCTCGTCAATTCTTTGCCAATGTATATTGGACCCTTCATCTTTGGAAGGCAAAGTATTCGGGCAACTGATACCATCAGGGTTATGGGTATTTACAGGTTGAAAGCCACCTGACTTTCCTTTTCTTAGGTTTTTTATTTAAAGAACAAGTCTCAGGTTGAAGGGAGAATGAAATAAAAAAGCAAAAACCTTATTTTAAAATGACGCTGGTACTGATTTCTCACGCGATTCAAATGTAATTAGAGTAGCATCTTCGGAACTAGTTCGAATGTTTCCATAACCAAGTACATATCATAAAGTATAAAATCATTTTGAAAAATGTTAAGTATCCTAGAAGATTACAAAAACTTGGTTAAACACGCACAAATTTAAAACTAGATATTTTTAATTTAAGTTGCAATTAAAAATTATTTTACGTAATTTTACTTGAAAAGCAGTTAGCTATCAAACTAAAACTGAGGCGGACTAATACACAATGTTAAACATAATCGATTCAAAAGTAGTTGCTACAAACAACTCACTATCAGTAATTGAAATTTTTTATCAGACTCAACCTTTAGGTTTCCCACGAAGGTAAAGATATCTCAAAGTCGAAATTTCACACTTATAATGACCAGCCTATCCCCCCAACCCCGAAGTCGCCAGTCGCCAGTGATCCTATTATGCGACCAGACTGACTGTCCCCGGGCCTACTACAGGAGCTCGCGAAAATACGCGTTCAGGGCTACCTATTCCACGTATTGAGAATCTTGGGGAAAGTATAGGAGCGGTTGGATCGGTTTGTATAGACAAACGAACCCGAATATAGTAGGATATTCTTGGGGTCGGCGGAGACAAAAGAAGACATCGTTTGACTTTTGGAAACCCATAAAAATCAGCGATACCATGGTCCTTCTTTATCTTTTTTTTTTTCGGTTTTGGCTTCTTTGAACTTTTGTTTGGAGACCCCCGCGTGGCCAGGGAGCTTCAATGGGAGGGGTGGTCCTTTCTTTAGAAGATGGTGGCTTCGTTTTTGGGGGTCCCTCGGTGACCGTTCGAAAACCATTAACCATTTTTCGGTTTTCTCGAAGTATCGCGCCTTCGGGGGCTTTTAACTTTTGGGTAGCTTTTTGGCTAATTTTATGAGTTTGCTACATTTCTCAAGGTTCAAAGGAATGTTGCACATTTCTGTGATAGATTTTGGTTCCCATTATGTTTTTTATTATATTTCTTTGTGTTTTGTCAGAAACTAATGATTAATCTAAGTCTAAGTAGACTACTAGTCGACGTGCTTGGCCGGATTCGTCCGGCCACCCCTCTCTTAATAATAATAATAATAATAAGTCTAAGTAGAAGGTTAAATATGATTAAACCAATTTTGTCATCGATTTAGGCGTCATATACGGAAAGATAGTTAAAAAATATTTAAGAGTATCTGTATTTCGATTCAACTTGAGTCTCGCTATATAATATATGCTAAATCGCCCGAAAAACCCTGCGTGTTTTGAAATTATAAATAAAAACTCAAATTTAACCTGAGTTTGCATCGATTTTATCATAATTTATCTAGCTTTGCGTTCCCCACTGACAGAATAAATTAGATTAAAACAGTTAGAATCTAACTAGAAAATTAACCAAATTAGGAAACGAGACGACAAATCTTCACGCAATCTAATCTTAACAGTTTATTTCGAGAGTTAGAAAAACCCCTCGCGAGAAAAAAGCAACAAAAAAAAACTTTGAAACATTGAGCCGTTTGTGGTATTTGACTATATTTGTTCTCATTAATCCCTCAAAGGTTTTTGTTTCTCGCCGACTATGAGGCGATAATTCCACACGCCTTATAGATGCAACATCTTTGCGCGGCTGATTTCTTTATCAATAGGGAACTGCATAGGACTTGATATCAAAGCGAACCGCTTGTTCACCGGGATTAACGCGCTTAGCTAAAAAATATAAACCGGATTCCAGATAAGATTCCAACTGAACAACTAATCTCCGTCAAATTGCAATCGTATGGTTCTTTGATCGAATAGTATTACCCGATCGATATTACCACCCAAACCCCAATCACGTAAGCTCTATAAAGCCACGTTTTCAATCAACGTTTTAAAAGCTTTTTCTTTCAATTTTCCTAGTGAAGCTTATTTCAAATTAATTTGGATATCAGCTTCTCTGTCACTCGAAGCCTGTGGCTTAATTATTTCGAAAAGCTTGATTTAAACTGCGCTTTTAATTTAAATTCTGATTTCAGTGTATATTGGTAAATTCTGACCTATCATTATTTTAGCTTGAACTATTAACAATATACACATATCTTAATAGATAACGATATATAATAAAAATCTGGCATTCATAAGCGTCCTCTAACGGAAAACAGTGGCAAAAGTAGTAACTAACAAAACCACGTGCGCGTCTACATATTATTTATCCAAATTTGTAGCGCTCGGAATTTGTATATAACCTTTTTTTAATTGGATAGATCTACTGAATTAAATTCAGATATTATTCGTTTGCTTAGAAATATGATTAAAACTAAAAATATAATCCACCAATTCGGAATAAAATGTGGTTAGTCCCTCACCCATATGACCATTGTAATTTTGATTTTAAATTTTAATAATTAATTTATTTTATTTATATTTTCTTTTTCCCCAAAGGTAAAACAAGAACTAAAGACAAATACAGAGTAGTCTACACGGACATGCAACGTCTAGAATTAGAAAAAGAATTTCACTACAGCCGTTACATCACGATACGACGAAAGGGAGAATTGGCATCGGTACTCGGCTTATCCGAACGTCAAGTTAAAATTTGGTTCCAAAATCGACGCGCGAAAGAAAGAAAACAAAACAAGAAACGAGAAGAAATGATGCGCAACAAGGACTCTAAAGATCTATTGCACGCGCAAGTGCAACATTTGCACGCCATGTCTAGCCAAGGCTTATTAAACAACAACCATAACCAAGACGCTACGTCACCGCTCTTGTTATCTATTAAACCCATTCTAGGGTCCGATTCTGAACCTTGTCCTACTTGCTAAATTATAAACTGAATTATTCCATTAAGTGTATAAAGGTCTACTAAAGATACTAGTTAAAGGGAGAATGCAATCAGAAGACGAGTGATTTTTCAATATCGATTCCTATATCGTTTAAATAAACCAAACCCATTATTAAAAGGTAGAAATCAGTTAGAGATACTAAACTCTCCCTCGATCTTTGTTAAGCCTACTTTTCGAGTTAGTCAAATTTATTTTGGTATAGATTGAGGTTAGATTTTTACTAGTGGTTTAAACGTATGGAATCGACAGATTTGATAGATTATTTTCTCCCTTTAAACAAAATATATTAAACTGGAGTGTAGGCCACGTTTATATTTAAACCGATTGAAACAAATCTATAGATTCGTTCTGCAACTTTTACATTAACACAATTGCTTGATTAAGCCTCAATTAAACTAAATCATCGACATTGAAGGGAAATGCAACGGAGGACAAAGCGGTCCTAATTGTTTAACTGATAAAATTTCACCAGCCTAAATTGACGTAGTGGTAACGCTGATTACGCGTGCATTGTGGAGTTTAGGTCTTTATATTGAGGCATGTTTTCGGATGCATATCCTTTTAATAACTTTTAAATCACTATCTTCAACCCTCCTATATGCGAATCAGCGCAGTCGCAAAAGGAATAATGATGGCCTATATAAAAATAAACGTGGAGAATGGCCAGTTTATGCTTAATTAGTATCTTTTGTATAACCTAAGATTAAAAAAAAATGCTGCTGGTAAAACAATACTACGTCAAAGAACTGTACAGATAAATATTAAATTAAAAAAAAAATTATGTCAGAAGCGCGAGAAAATATTGAAGTATTTAAGTGTATTATGCAGTATTTTCATAAATTATATTTGAAACAACTTACCGCAGCGCTATTTCATTGTCTATATATATGTATATATTGTTAAAAAAAACTTTAAAAACAATCATTGATGTATATCCTATTTCAGGTTATATTTTTTGCTGATATTTCATTTTAAGAGTGTTGTAAATAATAAAATTTCGCAAATATATATTGGGTTTTAAAGATTTATATTTAATACATATGTTTGGGCTCTCCGATTTTAGCCAAGTTAAATTATAATTAAACCTAAACTTGTAATTTATCTCATTCTAATCTAATTCTCATTTTCTAAACGCGCGCATCTTGATAGGATTTATTGAAATGTTTTACGCACTCGCCTTAAATTCAGTTATAAATAAAATTAGGCATAAGAATTAGAACAGAAAAGCTGGGTTCTCAAAGGAAATATTTCTTTAAATGCCCCTAAATATTCCTTTACGCATAACTTATTGACTACGGAGATTAACTTGGAATATTATTAACTTTACGAGACTACTACTTCGATGGTTAAGAAAACCAGTGTATTAAATAAACGAAGCTTTCGGAAGCATAAATTGATTGAAAAGGGACAAGTATACGTCTTAAAACTCTCCTATAAAATGATTAATAAATTACATTAAATAGATTAGTCAATGAATAAGTAAATGCAGATAGAGAGTTTACTAGTCGTAAAAAAATCTCCATTCTGAGATTCACTAAAGATTATTTTGCACGTAATTCACATAGGCACCTGTAGAAGTGTTTCAGCCTACGAGCTTCAAAGTTCAAGAAGAAGCGCGCTTATAGGAAACTATTCTGGATTTCTCTCCTAAAAAGGTTTGATATATTTTGTTTCTTGAATCTTAAAAATATTTCAAAATCTCACTAAAAAAGCAAATGAAACTTAAGTAGCATTTTCGGAAGAATCATTAAAAAAAGGCCTAAAAATATGTCATATCGAAACTATCACAACAGTAAAAAGTATTATAAATAGTCAATTCCGAATTTTTAAAACGAAAAAGTCTCAGATATTACGTCATTATATGATCGCGTGAATATTATCGAGTCTAGCGTGATCTGGTTTTGAACGCTGTCTCTTTCGTGAGTCAATTAAAGCCCCGTTTTCAGTCAACGACTGGAATATCAGCTTTTAATGCCCTTTTTTCGAGAAGTGGGAACTTGCCTCGACTTGCATTAGCACATTTTTCAAAGATAATGCTATTCGTATATAGTTACGCAAACCCCCTTAAAACTGCTTCATTAATTTAAATCTGTTAATAAATTTTGACATAGCCCAACTTGGGGATAATTCTGTTAACCGAGCCCCCCCAAAAAATAACGATGATTGTGGACTAATTAAGATGTATGAAGTCTCGAAAAAAATAAAAAATTACCGACTAGGGCATAGCTAAATTAAGTTTGAGAAAAACTTGTTTGAAGTCCCGTGCTAAAATCCCATAAATTATCGACGATTTTATTGATTATAAAATTGACTATATTGCGTGCACCATAGGGTGATTATGTTCGGTTTTAAGGTTTGGTTTTCTTTCATCGGGTTAGAGATTTTAAAATTCAAACTTTCTCTGGTCAAAGATTTTTTTTTTAATTTATTATCAGAACTTACTAGATATAAACTTGACTAAAACCATTGGTGGAAATTCGATCAAGGAAAGTGTTGCTCAAAACTACGATATAGATCTAATTTATTGATTTAAAATTAATTATCCTTAGAGCTTTTCTTTGCTTAAAGATTTTTTTTTTAATTTATTATCAGAACTTACTAGATATAAACTTGACCAAAACCATTGGTGGGAATTCGATCAAGGAAAGTGTTGCTCAAAACTACGATATAGATCTAATTTATTGATTTAAAATTAATTATCTTCGAGCTTTTCTTTGTTTAAATATGAAACAACTTCTATAATTTCAACATTTTAAATAAATTTTAATACGATTATTAAGATGCGCAATTATACTTCAAGAAGGAATAATTATCTCTTAAATAACTCTAGCTAAGATTAAATTAGAAACAACCGATTAGTCGATATTTTAAAATATAAAACTCCCCTAAGCCGATCGAATTCTAGCTTCAAACAATATTTAAAGGGCACCCCTCCCACGCATTTGGGTACCAAATTTGTATACGTAGATCCTGAATAGCTTTATTAGAATAAGTTAAATCATTAGAAAATAATTATTTTTCTTATGGTTTAATAGATTTGGTTAAAAAAAATCAACGATTGCTTATAGACCTCCCTTAAAATATTCCTCATTATAGTTGAATGGATACCTTCACAAGAATATATTTCAAATAAACATCATATACCTCGAATATATCATAATATAAGTAACTTTAGTTTTATTGCACTAGAATTTCAGTGAAAATCATTATTCAAATTGTGGTTTACAAGATTCCACACATCAGATTCTATTCAACAGGAAAAAAGAGTAATATTTCAAAATTAAAGCATCCAAAACCGCAAGAAAGGGCAGCATATTGACCATTGTATAGTAATACAACCTAGTATACAAGATTGAAACACAATTGCTAACTTTTCTGGACCCCCATAAATGTTTTATTGGGGGTCGGGCCATAATGTACGAAGATTCTAGCTGGAAAACCAAAAACAGTGATGTGGATGCTTTTCAGCGGTGTTAGGAGATATATGGTACCGAATGATGGAGAACGATACGGCCTGTAGGCACCCCGTGTTTATTTCTTACAGGAAGTAATAGAGTTAAAGGCGGAAAGGTGCTATTACTCCCCCTAGAAGTTTATGGTAGATCTCAACTAATTTGCGGCTATCGGTGGTGAACGCTTGCATGGGCTATTTAGTTCTGGAGGATTCAGCTAGTGTATAAACCCTTTAACAATTTTGACCCCAACATCTTTGATGTTCAAATAAATTGAGACAACCTGCAGAAAGATAGAAATGTTCTCAACAACCGGGAGAGATATCGGACATTCTTTTAATAATACGCATTGCTTCGTAAAATTTGAGCGGACGTTCTTTGTTCGGTTAAAATGATACAACGTGTAGAAAGCGGGGCAACCTTATAGAGTCTTAAATGAATTTTATCTCTCTTCCCTAACAATTCTTTGTTTGCTCAAAAACGAACGGGTACGGGTGCTAGGCTATGAAGTCATAAAAATCGTAGAGGCGTCGCCGAATAGCGAATATCGAGGCATATGGCCCCGCGTTAACAGCTTAGATTCTGCGCAGTTTATTTTATTGTGGGCGGATCGAGATAGGCAAACATTAAGAGCGTGGATAAGCTAACGAGATGAGGAGCTAACGTAATTTGTTAGGAGGGCCTTTAAGGGGTCAAAAGTTGATAGGGACTAGAGTTAGAATAACCACGTTCTAGCAGAGTAGCTGAGGCTAGAAGGCCGAAAGGGTTTAATCAACAGTATTTACAACAAGGGTTAACTGTTATTGCTAATGGCTTGCTTGCTTGGGACAAAACTAATAATAATAATTATTATGAAATTTATTATAGAATAAAACGTAAAAAATCAAATTAGTTTGAAGGAAGAGTAATCATTAATTTTCTAATAACAAGTATAATAATAAAAATATTAAAATTAAAAACGTAAAATTTGTTTTCGTTAGTGCTTGGAATTTGAATAACTTTTATTAATTGGATAGATCTACGGAATTAGAATATTATCCATTTGCTTTAAAAATATATTTATCAACTCGGTTAACTTATACACAAAGATAAAATATATAATAATACTAGTATCTGTTTTTATCCGAAAATGGAAACTTATCCTAGAATATTATCCGAGTTATACGCGAGTGGTCAGACAATCTTGAATACGCTGTACACCTGAGTTCACCGAGTTCAGCTTTGACAGAGCATTGAGTTCGAACTCTTATGAACTCCGAGTTCAGCCTTGATAGTGCAAAGAATTCTAAAATTTTGTACACCTGAGTTCGCGAGTGTCTGCCCCCTCGGTTATACGTTCGGATAAGAAAATTTAAAAGTTAAAATTTTTTTAAAAAATAATTAAGAAATAAACCTAAAGCTTGGTTTTATTGCTATATTTTCTTCGCTTTTATAAGTAAATTTGAAATATTTTATACTAATTCTAAGAATACGAATTTTCTTATCCAATGTTATACGTTATAATACGAGTAACTTGATATCCCTTAATAATTTTGTTGAAGAGAAATTCCAAATTCGAAAAAAAAAAATCTAAATATTTTTAAAATCATGAAATTCAAACCCAAGAAATTGAACCATTTTCAGATACCCAATAGATGATAAAATAAACGTTTAGTCACGTAGCGAGATTAATTTTTAATCTAGTTTAAACTAAACACGATAGATAAATATTTCCATCTCTACTAGGAAGTTTTATTCTCGATAAGATATTGGGGGGGGGGGGGGGGAATTATAGCAGAAAACAAAATACCAATCTTTTAAAAATATAAAAGATTTTACAACATACACCATAAAACTTTATAAAAAACTTTGAGGAGGGAGGAGACCGAGACAAAAGGGATTTGAACCTTTTAAATCGTCGTTAAACGTTTGGGAGAGAAAAAACGCAACATAATTGTTCCTGGTCGGTGTGGGACCCATCCACGCGCGATAGAGATGTTAAAACGTTGGAGATATCAGATTGGTAGGGATTTGTTGGAAACCCTGGGGTATACATCTCTCTATCTAGCTAGCTAGCTGCGAGAGGGGAAAGCGGCCAAGTCCACCCAGTTTTATGGGACCCATAAATCTAGGCTTCATGGTGTCCCCCTCGATCTGTAGGAGGATCCAAATTGGTCCTTGTCAAAAGAGCGTGACGAAATTTACAACGCTTTAGAGAAAAATATCCTCACATATTCATCATCAACACTCGCCGCTTTCGTTAAGTCAAAGTCAGGTTCGATTTGCACCAATTTCTAAGCAACTTTTGTATGCTAAGCAATTTCTCTAAGGTTTTTTTAAGGAATTGTAATAAAATTTGTTATAAATTTTAATTGGGGGCAGAGGAATCGGACATTAGATCTTAATTATTCCCCAGCTATATTAAACTTATTATTTAATATGGTTAATATATAGTAGAAATTAGTATTTCACACAAACTTATTTGTATAAGTTGCGAAATTGGTGGCAGCATCACTTTAAAGGGAGAATGAAGACAATATTATCGATTCCTTAACGTTCAAAAATGCTATATTCATTAGAGAAACCAATTTACAAAGAACAATTCAATTACAAATATATTTCAACTTGCTTTCATAATCTTTAATTTAAGGAAAAGCCCTTAGAACAAATAAAATGACTTTTCACCTTTTCCACATAAAAAACACAACCAGAAACAGATGCGGGGACCCTTGTCGCAACTCTTAAAAAACCTTCCATTTTAGCCTGAGGGCTTAAACCCAAAAAGGTTACGATTATAAGAAATTTGTTCCAATATCTTTGAAGAGCGCAAACGCCACAAACCAACGAGAAAGCCTGGACATTCGGATAAAAAATAGATGTTTTTTAAACACCACGGAGGTCCTTCGCGGCAAATTTCATACTGAATATTCAGAATGTACAAATCCAGGATAATTGGTATTTCTCGTATACGTTTCCTTGGAGATAGTAGGTTTGGTAATAATGCAAACTCAGAATGTTATCCGCAATAGGAAAAAAACAGGGAATAGCCCGTGTGGATTCAAAATTGGCGAAACTAACAAGCCGTGGCTAAACAGAGGGCGCGTTAGGGGACCTTTTGTCATTATCCACTGGCTTTCGCGCCCGGCTGGAATTTTATTGCAACGTGCTTCTCTCCTTGGCTTCTTGAAAATTTCGAGATTTTTATTCCAAAAGATTTCACCAATGGCAATACTATAACTCTTCTAAATATCTAAGAAACCAAATCTTAGAGATAGGAAAGAAACCAACTTTGTAGGCGCTGAAATTTCCAACTGAACTAGAACAAAAGTTCTCCCGATGGTTGCTATCGTTACAATCGCTAGGAAAGAGGCAGAGAGATAGATAAGCGAAACGTCAGAAGAGCCCGTTAACGTTGATATTACGTTTACTTATGCCGAAAGAGCCCGCGGAGAAAGTTACATAAACTTGGAGAATTTATAAATTAGCTAAAATTCGTATAAATGTACGATTTTTAATTTTGATACAACTTGGGTTAGTTTCTGTTTAATATATTTCAACTTAATTTAATAACAAGTTACTGAACAGGTCATTCCTTACGAATTTGTGTGTTTGCTTGCAAGTAAATGCCATATTGCTTATTTGGTTTATTACAGATGATTAATTTAAAATGAAACTACGAGTCAAAAATTAAACTTCAGAAAAAAATATTTCTAAAATTTAGTTCAGTTTCAATTTCAGTGGAGAGTAAATCGGACCAATCAAATGAAAGCATTCTTCATTATCTAACGGCGTTACTCTCGCCATCTGGCCACGTTTTAAACAAACTCAATCGCAATAGTATTGTTAAAGGCTGAAATAATGTGATTGGCCCAAACTTACCCTAAACACTGAAATCCAAACCTAACCAATTACCAGAATTTAAATTAAGCGCTAAAAGTTCGCCTCCAAACTGTGGAAAAAATATGGTTTTAACAATTTTAAGTGCAGATTCTGAAATTAAATTCAAAGCTGTTCCATTATTTAGTTCGAGTTTCACTTGAAATTAGTTTTACGTTTTAATTGAGAATTTCAATCAATGTAAAACCTTTTAAACCGTATTATTTTCAAGAGGAGTTGGTACGGACTACATTTTTTTTGATTCAAACATTAAGTATCAAATTCCAGCACTTCCCTTAGGTCAACTCATCCTAAACTAAAGTTTAATGAGGCAATGGTATATAAACAAATTGAAGTAAAATAAAAATTAATTTGGTAGAGGAAAATTTAATATCAAACAGTAATAGCTTTATTGACATCCTTAAATAAGGAAAGGAGTACAATCTAACGGGCTCTAATGACACGATATCAAGCAGATAGGTCTAGAAGTGCCCCCCGCGTGACGTCAGTACCCTGTGCCTATGCCTAAGGAGCGTAAATCAAAGAGAGGGTTGTTAAAACGCCAACGTTAATGCTTTTACGACCAGGTCGGGGGCCGCGAGCGACTTGCCATCAAAACGGCGAGCTGTTTGATGCTCCGTTTAATTACGAAGAAGTATAGGGCTAAGCGGGTAACACCGGTTCTCAGCGATGAAATTGGGTGGTGACTGCCTTCCTTTACGCCCCCTACCGCAACCTACCATCGCCTATAGTTCAACTATGGTTGAGCTATAACAATCATAGCTTTTTCTTCCACGCATGCCAGAGAGTTTTAACCCCTAGAACATCGTTTGACTCTTAAAATTTATCGTTTTTTTTTGGGACATTTTCTTATAGAACAAGATATCGCGTTTAGTACCTCCCTGGAAATCTTCACTAGTTGCGATTTAAAAGTGCAAGAGACTATAAAAATATATTTATGTTTAACTTTAAGTATTAACTAATTTTAATTATTAAGCAGGGAATTTAATTGGTCATCATGATAAAAATGTAATCTGTAAATTTCTGGTAAAATATAAAGACGCACTATGAAACTCTCCTAGAACTCTCATAGTAAATAGTCTAAAATATTTTGCAAGTGGATTGTACATATTTAAACGATAAAGAATCGATAGAAAAAAAAAAAAAAAAAAAATCACCCTATTGGGTTGCATTCTCCCAGGGGCATCGGAAGTTATTTTTAAGTGGGTGGGCTGAACACGTTGGTGAAGGCCAAATTATATTCGAATCAGTTACCCAGGTCCGATGGTTAAGGGGGCTTGAGCCCCTCCCCCCTCCGCTTTCCGACGCCCCTACATTCTCCCTTTAAAAACGAGTAGAAAACACGACTTATTTTCATATCTATAGGGTTGTCAAGGTCTGCTCCTTAAATTGCTATACTGTATACGTATCCCTCCGCCGCACCATTATACGCGCTAAAAATACATTATTTTTTAGTTTTGTTTAATGGGTATTAATTTAATAAGTGCTAATTAACTTTAATTCGTTCCTACTCAAACTATGGACATTTGAAATCATTTCTAACCCTAGCGTAGAAAAAGGATAGTGATAGACAGACAAAAGCACAAAAAATCGTAGCCCACATTTAAAACTTAGTCCTTTTAGGTTTAACATATGATTGGGGTTCAATTCCGGTGGTCTTTTTTACATCGGAAGAAAGGCTAAAAAGGTAAGATTTTACGACAATCTATTTATTACAAAAGACACATTGAATGTTTAGCCAGAAGCGGGGCAGTGGTTGGCTAAAGAAGAATAGAGAGGCATTGTAACACCTTGAATTGCGAAATAAAAACTACAAGGAGGTCTCACTAAAGCGAGCAAACTCGATAGTTATCGATTGATGTAACGGAGAATAGGAACTCGTAATTTCGAGCAATAATAATCGTTATTGTGAAAAGCCGATATTTGCGGTTCAATTGCTTCAACTTTATCGAGAAATGGATTTTGGGTCTTTGTCATTTTGAGTAACATTGTATCAAATTCAGTCAAATATCGAATATTAAAATTTTTTCGAGCACCGAATCAAGTAAATATAAAGCGTCGGCCCGTCGGGCATCGAATAGTTTTGCATTGAGTAGGGTGGTGGCGGTAATTCCGTCCAAATCTAATTCCGTCCACTTTAAAAATGTGGCTCTTTAATTTGGGTTGTTCAAATTAATCGAAAAAGGACTTATTTTAGACAATGACAAACGCCCCGTCAGAAAAAAAAATATATCAAGGCCATAGGACAAGGTTCGACTAAGATACGACTATAATTAAACAAGTAGCAATTTATTCCGATGAAATTAATGCCAATTTAAGGGAATGAAGCTTTTATGACTACGTAAATAAGGATTAAAACATTCACGGAAATTGTACAGATACGAACCCGACACCATTCGAAAATCCAGATCTTTAGCTACAAAATACGCGTCTCCGATCTCATCTTGCCGCCGTATTTAATTATTTATCGAAGATTAGAAAAAAACTACCGACAGAGGCCAATTCCGTCCACTCGAAACAACTTCCGAGTTTAAGGTTAACTTCAAAATACCTAATTAAAACGTGAATTTGCGAGCTCTAAAATCATTCACGATTGACAATTCAATAATTTCAAAGCAGAAAGCATGTTTTTCCCGCGTTTTCCGCTGTCTATCAGGGCTGGAAATATTTTTAATGCGAATTCAGTATAGAGGGCGGTAGTGTTTCGTAACAATATTTTCAAAAGAGGCTTAGAACATAACATGGCCAGGATTTAAATTGTCGCGCCTAGTTGTCGTATAGTCAAATAATTTGGGACTTTATGGGCACGCTATTGTATTTTCGATCGCGTTATGAAATTAATTTTTTAGCGTAGAGAGAAAAATGAATAAGGACGTCACTCAGATGAGAATTTTTACCCCTCTTACTCCTTTGTTCCCTCAAGTGACGTCACGGATTCAATTCGAATATTACTTCTTGGGTTTGCTAAATGTTGAATGTAAACGAGATTGTTCATAATCTTTCGTACGATAGGTATACTAATAACATGTTATTTCCAAAATGTGGCGGGATGTATTTTCCTATCGCCAATATATTACGACTAAACATTCTAGGGATTCGTATTCAAAATTGGTGTTAGATCGTAAACTACTAAATAATGACACTAAAATATGCCACTTTAAATGCTCTTCTTTATGCACACAGCTTAGCTTTGACTGTACAATTTGCAATGGTCAACGTCGTCTGCTCAGCTAAAAAAGGGATTTAAAAATCGTAGATAGTCCCTTTAAAAAAAAAAAAAAAAAAACGAGGGAAATAAACAGCCATGGGTAACTGACATCTCTGGCATCTCTCAGAATCTCTGGCATCTCTCAGAATTTTTTAAGCCGGCAGACGGCGATAGCTTCTTGGAGGAGAAATAAGTCAGTGCGTTTTGGAAAGACATTCTGCCCCTTCAAAGTCTAAGAGGAAAAATTAAAGCGGCCAAAGCCAAATTTTAAATGGAAAATAAATATTTTTACCCACCGGGGTTCCCTTTGAATTTTACTCTTTTCAATATAAATTGACTATAAATAAATTTATCACTAAATTCTTCTTCAAATTAGTTTCATTCTTTTTAAAAAAAATTCAGTATACCAACAACACTTTATATAAAAAGGTATTCAAGCTTTGTTTTGGGACACTCGGCTGGTAATTTGCCAAAAGGTTATCACTAATTGTAGTTTAAAAAGTTATTGTTATATTCAATAATTACAATTTCACGTCTCGCATCTCTAAAATACATATTTAGGCAAACATTATGTTAGATTCTGGAATAACCTTAACCTTAATCTTCAAACTGAATATTGAAAGGTCAGATTAAAATGCTTGTATACAGTCAAAAAACTAAAATGGGTTCAAGCTGGTATATTGGTGTTAATAAATAATCTTCAAAACCCTAAATTGAGTCGATTCCAAATATAGTCATATATACTAATCGTGTCTCTCTTCGCAATCAGAATATTAGAGAACTAACTCGTTTGCAATTAGAGGACCACTTTTTTGGTAGGGAAACTAACGCGAGTAAAATGGAAAAAGGTATTGAGGATTAGAAAAGGCAAGGATGTACTTCTATAACTGGTTTGGCCGACTGTTTGGCTGCATAAAAACCGGCAAAAGAAATTTTAGTTTCCTTATGTTTGGGATAGAGGGCAATAGTTTCGCCTTTCCTTAAAAATAGTCAAGTGCTTCTAAGACGGAACTCGGAAAATATTCCGCAAGGTCGTTCTATTCTTAAAAGGCAAGCTTAAAGGCGGCGCCACACTCAGGCTAAGTAGGCTGTAGCCAATTTGAAAATTTGACAGGCGCACCAAAATTGGAGAAAGAGCCCCAAATTTCAGAAGTCTGGCAAATTTTAAAAAGCAACTAAAATTAGTCAATTTAGAGTTTTTATAATTATATGATATAAATATATGAAAAATACCAAAAAGGTATTCGGAAACAAAGGTAATGATAATTTCCCCATTGTATCTGAATAATTTTGATAGCAAACCATAAGAAGCTTTTTTAGAAAGGGTGTCATTTTTCACTGGAAAAAATGTTCTGAAAAATATTGCAATGCAACGAGAAGTCATGTTTTTTAACAACAATATTGGTAACCTTAGTCACCAGTTTTCATTGCTCTATGACTGCAATTAAAGTTTTCCAATGGATATCATCTATTACAGTCTACCGTTGAAAACATCTTCCCTTACGCACAGAGTTTAGCTAAGAAGCTTTTCCTGTCATTGGTCACTCATTTCATGTTATTTTATACGTCAAAGCACACCACGTATGGTGTAAAACTGAATTTCCATAGTTTCGTACACAAAATGATATAAAAATGCAAGGTAAAGTTATTCAAAGAAGGAAACGCAATTTTTTTCTTGGTGATTTATTTTCAACAATAACAACTAACAATGTACAGTTTTAACAATGGGTTCATGGCAAATGATGGTTTAATATTTGTTTAAGAGCTAATTAGACCACTTTACCACCATCCGGCGCTCTGTTGCCTTTGTTGCTTTCCAGAGGAAGCGGAAGTTTGCCAAGGACCGCTGCTGAAAGAGGTAGATTTGGCAGTTTGGGTTTGTTGCTTATGAGAAGATCCATGACTAACTCCAGATGGCACTTGGTTAATGGCCAAGACCAACGGAATCAGGATTCTATGACCTTGCTGGGGAGCGGAAGATTGTTGTTTCTTGGAAACTCCTTGGGATTTCCATGGCTGAGGAGCGGGGGCTTGAATCTGTTGTTTCCATCCCTGGGGTTCAGGGGCCTGTTGTTTCCATCCTTGGGCTTCTGGTTGCCATCCTTGGGCCTCAGGGGCTTGTTGTTGTTTCCATCCTTGGGGTTCTGGCTGCCAGCCTTGGGGCTCAGGGGCTTGTTGTTGTTTCCATCCTTGGGCTTCTGGTTGCCATCCTTGGGGCTCAGGGGCTTGTTGTTGTTGTTTCCATCCTTGGGCTTCTGGTTGCCATCCTTGGGGCTCAGGGGCTTGTTGTTGTTGTTTCCATCCTTGGGCTTCTGGTTGCCAGCCTTGGGGTTCAGGAGCTTCATCCTTCCACCCTTGAGCTTCTGGTTGCCATCCTTGGGGTTCTGGGGCTTGTTGTTGTTGTTGAGCCCATGGATCCTAAATTATGACATAACTACAGCTTCCACAAATAAGTGAAGCAAAGCACCGAAAAATCCGAACTTCATAAAGTTTCACCGAAATATTCATGCAATTCAAAATGATACTCTCGTCTGATACTCTTACAAATCAATTAGCAATTATATCAAACAGTGTGCCAAATATGATTTCCTTCACGAAACATGCATTTCTATGGTTCTTGTCAAAAGAGTTTCAATCAAAATACTCAGCAATCAAAATGTCCCACGAATTATTATTAAGTTTCCACTAACCACTTCCCTATCACGCTTTCTATTTCAAAATTGGTCAAAACCTTCGCGTCATGCAAGTCTTAAAAAACGCAAATCATAAACCAAAAACACGTTTTCCCAACTACAACACTTCAACCTTGAAATATCCCAATATCCAACTTAAAAATAAATGGGTTTCAGGACTAAACGTCCAGTATAGTCAAGATCAAGTCACTAAACTACGGTTGTAGTTTATTACTACTGTTGTAGAAACATGCTAGATTCGATACCTAATCACTTACTTCATGCAAAGAAATTACATGACCAAAGCAGTAAAATATCAAGTACTTACAGCGGTTTGTTGTTGTTGTTGCTGGGCCCATGGATCAGCTTGAGCTTGAGGTTCCCAGCCAACAGATTGCTGTTGTTGCGGTTGCCATCCTGCAGATTTCTGCTGTTGCTGTGGTTGCCATCCGGCAGATTTCTGTTGTTGCTGGGGTTGCCAACCAGCAGATTGCTGTTGGGGCTGCCAACCGGCAGACTGCTGTTGTGGTTGCCAGCCAGCGGATTGCTGTTGTGGTTGCCAACCGGCGGATTGCTGTTGTGGTTGCCAGCCTTCAGACTGTTGCTGTGGCTGCCATCCACCATCTCCTCCTCCGATGTTCAATTTTGAAGTTTGTTGTACTTTAGCAGGGGCACTGCTGACTTTCAAAGGTACTGGCAAATAAATGACCTTGACTTCGGGCTGTTGCTGAACTTGCTGCTGTTTACCGTGACCTTTGGTCTGAGTTTGTTGCTGAGCCCATCCTGGACCGGTAGCCAAAGTGGAAGTGGCCAAACACAACGCTAGTGTTACTGAGAAAATCTGAAAAAGCAAAGAAATCCACTATTGAACTCAACTAAATCGTTGTTTTAAATTAACAATCTAACAGTGCGAAAAATGTTCTCATGAACTGGAATAACTGGTTAAGTTCGTACTATGAACTCAAGTTATATTAAAAAACTAATTTTAGCTAGTTTTTTTTTAATTATTCAGTAATAATGTTCAAGTTTTCTTTACAAATTTACACGATAACCTTTATACTGGCTAAAAAACAGCAACGTCTTAATTTAATATTTCCTCAAAAAATCAAAATCAATCACGAATAAAGCCTTAGCGTTTTTACGATGAAGAGTAACTTATCCGCTTGATAACCTAGTTGGTGTCCTTTACTAAGAACGAACCCACCTTGGGTTACTCGGTTAAAAGTTACTATACATCGCAAATACTCATTTGACAAATCGCGATAAATATATCCAATTGTAACGGGACCGCATCGTTTTAAAATTTGTTTCTTAAAGATTATTTGAAACTAAGATTGAACCAAATCGCGATTCAATGATGAGACTGAAATATTATTAATATAAAAGAATATAGATAGATGGATAGATAATCCTAGTAAATCCGAGAGAGAGAATAAGAAATCGCTCCTCTCACCATGGTTGAAATGAGTTGGAATAATTTCACTTGGTCGTCGGTACCTCGTTTTATACCTCGACTCGCCAGCTACCTTTCAAGGTATGCGCGCCTTAGTGCTGTGGTCCAAATTAAATCCCCCAAAATGCTTTCTCTTAACTGAATTCCCCCCCTTAAATCTCGGATTCAATACCACCCACTACTCCTCCTAGTAAGTGTTTAGGGAAAAAAAAAATGAAATCTAGTCTCCATGGTTTTTCTTTTAAAGGAAAGATGAATAGAAAAAAAAAAAGGTTTTCATTATACAATTCGAATTCGTTAGACACCGGGGGATCAGACATGAATGAATGGAATTTTTAAATTTCAAATTTCAAATATATTTTTTAGATTTCAATTAAACTAATTGGATTTTTTAATGATTTTTTTTACGAAGTGTATGACTCCTCCTATTCCCTTAAATTAATCTGCGAAACAATATCTATCGGTATAAATAATATATAAATATATAAATATAATTTTAAATTATATTTAGCATGCGTTTCACTAAGCTTCATCTTTTCTCATTTTATCAATCACTCTTCGGACAAAAGTAGTTAGAAATTTTATTTCTAATTTCGATAAGGCAATAGGGTACTTTTTTAACGAATATATGATGAAATTCATGTTATTTACTCATAAAAAGTTGCAAAGTCTGTCATAGCTGCCTGATATAGTCTAAGCTCTAGTGCCCCAACTTTTAAACTCCGCTAAGCCTAAATAACTAACGTTAAAATGTGAATATTTTTACTTAATAGTTGCCTATTATTTAAGTCTATACTTCGATCATTAGGAGCCGTTCTTTGAAACTAATTAAGCGACTCCGATTGGTAAGCTATTTGATATTGTGTTGTGCCAGATATATTATAATTTCTCAGTAATTAATGCACACAAAATGATCTATTTTATTTCCTGTGTACCATGACCTCAAATCTTGTTAAATAACCTTTACTATATAAATACTGGCCCAATTATTTCTTTATATGAACTACAATAACGTAGTTTTTCATAAATTTAGGTGATTAAATTTTACGCGAAAACAATTTGGATAAAAATATTAATTACAAATTGTAGATGACAAATTCTTTGATGAAATGAATATATTATATTAAAAATGTCTTTGTAATAAAAGACTCAGATGAAGCCGTTATGATTTTAGTCAGATATTAAATTTTCTTTTAAAACTTAATTATCGTAAAAAAATTGTTTTAGTTTTTAATTTAAAATTATATTAAAAGGGGTGGAATTAAATAATAAATATTAATTAAATAAGATTAGTTTTCAATGTGGATAAATCCCTAAAAATCGCTCGCTAAAAATGGTTCAAATCTTCCTGTAGAACTTAAAAAAGTCCTGAACTATGATACCAAATTTAGATGACAAATAATGTTTTTCACAAAATCTTATGTTTTGTAGATAAAAATGTCAATAAAATTAACTTATGTACTAGAGAAAGTACCAAGAAAACTTTTGTCATGTAAATTGTACACGTAGTACAAATTCCAATACCGTGATTGTAAAAAAAAAAGGTTATTTCTGCCTAATTTTGATAATTTTCTTTTTTCCTTTTCACCACCCCTTTAAAGGTGTATTCATTCAAATCGTCTATCCCCCTCGAATCTCTGTTGTATGTGGAAGATACATTTTCTTTTATTTCCTTCCCCCTTATTTGTGGGCCCATCTTTCTCTCGCGGGCAAAAATCTCTTGGCCCAGTTTCGGAAGTAGCTGGTATAGTCACCCGATTTTTATATGGTTTATAAAAGTTTATAAGGGTCAGTGGGGAAAAAGACGATGGTAAATATACACTCTCGTGTATTCGGACGATCAACGGGATTGAAACGAAATTTCGAGAAATTTAAACGTCTTGTCGTTTCTTTGAATTATATAGAAGATTAAAGACTATATTTCTTGTCTATGAAATTGCTTTATCCGTTAGGTTTGTTTTTATATCATTTACAGTATTCAATAGATGAAAAGATAGATTCGATATTTATGGAGGACATTGAAGGTTTTTAAAAGGAAAGATATATATACACGAAGGATGAAATTATATTTAAGTTTGGTTCGATTTAATGTTTGATTATTGTTTAAACTTATAATTCAAATTTAATAGAATTTGAAATTTTGGTTTTATTTCGTTTATATTATTGCTTGAAATTAAAATTTGGTTTGATTAGATTTAAATACTTGGAAGTTAAATTTAAGTTATTTTCGATTTAAATACTTGAAGTTAAATTCAAGGTATTTCCGATTTAAATAAATGTTTAAAGTTTAAGTTTTATTCGATTGAATATAAATAATTGTTTGAAGTTTAATTCAACTTTAATTTGATTAAATGGAAATAATTGTGTAAATTTGATTCTATTGAATGGAATTAATAATTCTAAAAGTATATAATTGTGGTTTTCCGATTTATGACATAGTTTGATTCTCTATAACATGATTAACAAAATCTTTCAAATGAAAGATAGTCACCTTCTAGATTAAGTACTTCCACGAAAGAGACGGCGCGAAAGCAACCGTATCTCGTGTTGGAATGCGCGAGAATCAACTATTGGCTCTAAAATAGTCACATGATGACTAAAGTGATGACGTAAGTGTTTCTGATTTTTGTTCTAAAAAGATACCGATTTTTTTTACGGTTGTAATAATTTTATGAGATTTGTAATATCAACGATCTCTTCTAAAATTGTACTAAAATGCTATTTAGATTGCGTGAAAAATAGAAGACAGCGTCACTTTTAGTTCATTATATGATTCAGTCAAAGAAATACATTTTTATCTTTACTTATTTTTGGCGTGTGCGGGAAATCGAGTTTGAATGGTTTGAGTTTAATATTTCTATAGCTTCGTGGGTACATTAGAGTCATAGGATGAGCGACAAGGGGGTTGAAAGGGTATATGTAGTACAATAGCCGATTTTGTATGATTTTGATACAGGATATTTTTCTTTCATGTCATCTTATATAATTTATATATATAAATATAGAATTTGAATGATTGAAAAATATATATTTTTTTGCTTCTACATTATAAATAAAAATTCCAGCACCTAAATCAACAAGAATATTGTATTCTTATAGCAATACGATTAAACTTAATTGAGATTAAGGTACAAAATTTAGAATGGAGTTCTTACAAGAATATATTTCTGAATTTTTGCAAGTTTTATTGTAGAAATGAGAATTGATTTTCTTTTCGAAATATTTTCAAAAAAACTATTTTTTATCGAGGAATGCTTTTGAATTTTATTTTTTCCTTTTAAACTTAAAAATGCTCTTTTTTTGTATCTTATTCGAGTTATGAATCAAAGAAATCAATAGTTTGTGGTATTTGTAACGTCGAATATATCATGCTCAATAATAAATTATAATAAGGAAGATGTAATCAAAAGAAAACTATTACAAAATGCTGATTAAAGAAATTATTCCAAAACCAAGAAAAATATATGTACTTTTGATACTGCACTTTCGAAATTCGTTAAATAGATGAAGTTAAGCAAGAACTCTTGACGTCATTTCAATCCAATAAAATATATTTAATATATAATTATTTCCAGATTTGTCACGAGCTTGCGTAAAAATTGAGTAGGGGCGCGAATTCATTCTGATAACTAGATTTTGGGTACCTTTCTTGAAAATGGAAATTTCTCTCGAAACATTGAAAATAATGTAATTATTTTTAATGTTCTTCTTAGCTAGCACGAAACATCAATACAAGCTAACAACTAGTATTCTTTTTGTCCCCATTTACAACAAAAATTTAATAAAATTTTACAGAAATTAAAAATATATAGAGAAAATGAGAGAAATAGTAAGATTCTTAAACTTCAGGTGGGCATTTTATGTATAGATAGACATACATTGTACAGAAATCTGGCGTGTATAAATTGACTGAAACAAGACGACCCGCTGTGCAAAGTTTAAACACAAACAAAATTCTTATATACGTTGAATCAATAGTTTCTAAAGAATCAACCAAGAAGTCTAAAAAACACATTTTGGTCAGAAAAAACTTGATTAATAATGAATCATTATTCCGAAATCCAATTCAACCGATTTCAGCGGTTTTAAAAACACACTTTTCCCTGAGGACAGAAATCTTATTCGAACGAATTTAGCGGTTTGAAACGACCAAATTCTTTTTAGTATAACAAGAAAATTAGTATAAGCATACTAATATTTAAGCCCACCATTTTGATGGACGAATTTAACCTATTAAGCTAATCACATTCACTATTTTTGGAAGGATTTGGGTCATGCACCTAACCTTATCTTACCAAAGCCATCGTCGATCATTTGAAAGTCGATCAATTGGGTAAAAACCTTTGTCGATCATATAATAGTCGATCAATTGGGTAAAAACCTTTGTCGATCATATGAAAGTCGATCAATTGGGTAAAGCCCTTTGACGATCATTTGAAAGTCGATCAATTGGGCAAAAACTCTTTTTCGGTCATTTGAAAGTCGATAAATTGGGCAAAACCTTTCGTGTATCAATTTAAAGTCGATCAATTGTACAACACAATTTGTTGATCATTTGAAAGCGATCAAAAGGGGCAAAACCTTTTCTGATCACTTGGATCTACCTTTTAGGAGAACTTTCAGTCGAATTGGGGCATATTAGGTAGTCGTTTGAACAGAAATATACATAGGAAACATGCAAGGCACCAATTTGCGAGGTAATTGTTCAAACGATTAAAGGTAATGTAACCTACAACTATTTACATTTATCTGAATAGGAAGAGAACACCAGCAAAAATTAGAAGAGCCAAAAGAGGTAGTGCAAATGTTAATTGGGACCAATTATTATGGCGTATAAAACGCGAAGGATTATATTTCCTTACCGATACGCAGCGCTTTTTGTAAGAGATGTTTTTTTAAATCAAAATGCAACACCATACGAAGCAAGCTCCATTTGATTTGAAATTTGATATTGTTATGACGGAAATTCATAAAGTTTATTAATATAAAAATTGATGGGTAAATTATGTTCAGAAACAAATGTAATATGAATATAAAATAAAGTGTTATCTTAAATCCAAGTAGTTAACTAGACAGTCACGGATTAATGACAATCCTTAATATATCAATGAAATATTAAAGTTTTTTTTTACGGAAAAAGACCCAATTATTTCCTCAAAAGACAATCTATAGTAACATAAACATCGCCGCGCATACTAAGTGAATGCATTGGTTCGTAGAATGTTAGGCTTATGAACACTTTAAATAAATGCTATAATGTTGTTTAATATATGATTGAAACGACTATTTGTCATATGAGAGATAAATAATGGGTATCAATCCTCCTATCATTTTGTGAAAAAAAAAGTATTTGCAGTCGAAATAAATGCAAATTGGTATTTAAATAATTTATTTTACCCAATTGGGTAAAATAACTTTAACCTTTTTTTTAAAATCGGGTAAAATTAAATTAACTTTTTTTTAAAATCGGGTAAATAAAATTAACTTTTTTTTAAAATCGGGTAAAATAAAATTAACTTTTTTTTAAAATCGGGTAAAATAAAATTAACTTTACTTTAAAATCGGGTAAAATAAAATTAACTTTACTTTAAAATCGGGTAAAATAAAATTAACTTTACTTTAAAATCGGATAAATAAATTAACCATTTTAAAATCGGATAAATAAAATTAACCATTTTAAAATCGGATAAATTAAATTAACTTTATTTTAAAATCAATTTTAAAATAAAGTTGCCCGATTTTAAGATGGTTAATTTAATTTTACCCGAATTTAAAATAAAGTTAATTAATTTTATCCAAGTTAATTTATTTTACCCGAACTTAAAAATGTTAATTTATTTTACTAAAGTCAAAAATAAAGTTAATTTATTTTAGCCGAGTCACAAATAAAGTTAATTTATTTTAGCCGAGTCACAAATAAAGTTAATTTATTTTAGCCGAGTCACAAATAAAGATATTTATTTTACCAAAATTAAAACAAAGTTACTAATTTATTTTACCCGAGTGTAAAATAATGTTATTAGTCAATTTACAAATTAAATTTTTAATTTAATTAAAAATCATAAAGTCATTCGTTAATTGATTTTATGTACATTTGAAATCAAACTGTTAATTATTTATCAATTTATTTCCTTCCATTTTCAAATTTTGTTATTCGGTACATTGAAAATCCTTCAGTTTCCTCATTATAAATTTTTAAAATTAATAAGAACTACGCCTCTAACTATATATCCCATATCACATGCGCATGATCGCAGAAATAATAAAAATAAATTAGTATAAATTTAAATTATAACTCTAAAATTAGCTTGGTATAAAAGTGTACTGGCTTTTATTGAGACGAGTTTCGAATCACCTCGGGGATATTAAGTAAGCTATCAATTGAAAAGGAAAATGCCAATTTAACTTTTTAAAAAAAAAAATACTGCGTGAAATAACAACTTCTGGATAAAATCATATTTCAAAATTGAACTTTTTTATTTTAGCTCGACAAAAATTAAGTTTAAATATAATTTTTGGAAGAAATGTGATATCAAGGAAAAAGGAAACTCGTTCATCAGTAAATTAAAATAGAAACTCATCGAGTCTTAATGAGTTTCGAGAATTAATTAGGTTTAGAGCGAAAGTTAATTATTGTATAGGTTATATTACAATTATAGAATTTATCAAACTCTATAAAGGAATTGTATATATTTCAAACTAAATTGAAAAATATTCAAAGATGAAACAGGCTTTATAATCTTTCTATATTGAGATTATAAATGATGTAATTTTGTTTTTCCCCCCAGGTCTAGACTCTGGAAAAAAGTTTTTTTTTAAAGTGAGGCTTTCACCATTTGTTTCGAATGAGTATGGATTATAATTTTTACTTAATCATTTTATTTAAACGCCATATTCAAAATTGTATACCCCTGGCTATGGGTACAATTGTTTCAAGAGCAGCAACTCACTTTTCTATAGATAATATTTAGTCCGAAATTTTCTCGCAGAATATATACACTCAAATTTATTAGAAACGGATTTAGACTTAGCGAGTTCAGATTGCCACTTTGGTAATTAATTGCCAATTACCGCGAAACTCTCGATAATGTTTTTAACAGTCCAAATCGATGAAAAATAACTTGTTTTCAGAGTCTAGTTCTAAGTACTTTTAGAAGAATCAATATAAATGGATAACGATCATCAATTAAATACGAATTATAGGAGAGGAAAAAAATATATAAGTTAATTATGCCATTGGCGGTGTTAATAGCTCAATTAAAATCAGAATTTTTACGGTGGCGATAATTTGATATCTTAATATATTTTAAGATAAAATATTTTAGCTTTTTCGTTAATGAAGACATTATTAATAAGACAAAGTTTATATTATATAACATTCAGTTATAATAACCATCATTTAAGCCTATTTTTAAGTGTTATAGTTAATTAGAAATCTAGTTTATATGGAAAAGAGTTATGAAAAATGACAGAATAAGTCTAAAAGATTCCAGCTCATATTTTCCATTTTGAATTGACATCCACGTTCAAAACTAAACTAACATTCATTTCAATGATTTCTTTATTGAGAAATAAAGAATGCATATATTTTTACGTTTCTATCTTACTATTAAGATAAGTGTTAATTGCTCTAAAGGTTTGATCATAAAAATATTGTAATTCTTTCTCAAAATTCGGCAGAAATTATTTCCAAATCCGGTCAATTAACGTTATAATATCACTTTGAAGTGTAAAATAGTTTCAAAAACAATTCCGGGAAACTTTAAAAAATAAATATAATTCTATTTATTTAACTTAAGGTTTATAAAGTAGGTTAAGAATCTATCCGACAATTTGCATAATGAGAATAGACAGCTGTACAGAATTTGAAGTTAAATTCTAAATAAAGTTTTCCTCGCTAAAAATTAAACAAAACTTACAGAAGCTATATAGGTAGGTAGGCCAATTTTTAAAATATAGCCTCAAAATTTAAATTGGAAACCGGTTCGACATCGATGATTTTTCAATATGTAAGGGTCTGAAAAATTAGTTTCTTCTTAAAGTGAGGCTGTCACAGAGTTTTCATAAGTTCCAAATTTAATCTTCGTGAAAAGTTTCAGAAAAAAGATTCATAATATCAAAAATCTATCACTTTATTCCATGAAAGTAAACAATGCCCCATAGATTAATACTATTAGCAAAGGTTCAAGTAAATTCTAATTCGAGGCACTCTAACGGCCGCAGTTAGTGTAAATAGTGAAATCGGAAGCGCCACTCTTTGGAGAAATGATCCGGAGTTGGGAGGGAACGCAATATAGCCAAGCGCGACCCGCCTAAATTCCGTCCCTCTCTCCCGACTCAAAATATCGAGGAAGAGTCCAAATCACTCGAGTCAGACAGGGGTGATGACTTTTTTGGCTAGTTTTAAGTGATGGGCTAGTACGTTTGCTTAAAGTATTAAGTTACGGGGCGTTGTTTACTTTTATGGAATAAAGTGATAGACTTTTGATAATATGCTATAGAAAAAATACCGGAACAATGAAAATAAATAATTTATAGTTCGACATTGTTTAAAACCAAAATTACTCTCAATACTATATCATCACTATGGTCGCTTACAGTTGATTCTAGTACGTAATACGGAACTTGCTTTCGCGTCGTCATTTTCGTAAAAAAGTATCTAATAAAGAAACATTTCATATGAAAATGACCCAGAACCAAATTATACGTACGTCATCAATCGAAAAAATAAAACCAATTCTATACACTTTAAGCGGGTAAAATTATGAATAGGGTTTTGTAATAGTATTAAAAACTGAAATTATAAACCACAGGCCTTCAAAAAAATGGTGACAGCCTCACTTTAAATATTTTCTTTTTTCTTTTAAACTTAATATTGATGTCAATCATATTGTCAGATAAATTTATTGGTAAACCAATTTGTAAGATATTGTTTTATTTTTATTTTAGTTCAACAATAGGAACTATTGGAAGATTCTCTAAACCGTTTTTTCAAGTATGCTAGTTATTTCATAGCGAGGAAGAATTTAAATAATTTCCGAAGCAGTAGATAGCGTAAATAATTGCTCTATTATATATTATTATATCGTTAAAAGAAAGTGGAACGGTATGTGTAAGTGAAAGTTACCGTGAAAAATATATAACTCACTTAAAGGAAAGGATTACTAGGTATTGTTTGTGTTAAATTAATAGCTCTTAGATGTGACATCACGTTTTATGTCAACTTCAGGCCCATTGGAAATTTAATTCTAATTAGAAATTAAACCCTAGAAGATGTTTCGACCAAAAATACTCTGCTCGCCTAAATGATCTTATACCAAAAGTATATCACTTCATTCCATAAAAGCAAACAACGCCCCGTAGCTTAATATTATGAGCAAAGGGTCAGGTAAATGTACCGGCAGATTCTGATTCAAGACACTCTAGCGGCCGCAGTCGGTGTAAATAGTTAACAGATTCAACAGAAGAAGCGCCACTCTTTTGAGAAATTCCTGAGTTGGGGGAAGACAATATAGCCTGAATTCCGTCCCTCTCTCCCGACTCAAAATATCGAGGAAGAGTTCAAATCACTCGAGTCAGACAGGGGTGACGACTTTTTAAGTGATGGGCTATGACGTAAAACTCGATCTTTGTTCGTAGTATTAAGCTACGGGCGTTGTTTATTTTTATGGAGCGAAAGTGATAGACTTTGCTTATACCTATAGATACATTTTTAATATTAATATTAAAGATAATTTAAAAAAATATTTGAAGCTATACTTTCCTTTAAATAAAAAGGAATCCAAATTAATTTCATAACTTGTAGAGAAAGTTCTATCACGACCAGACCATTTGGTAAAACCCCCTTGCATAAGTGCAGAAAAAGTCGAGCATACCGGTATTGTAGGTATAAATCTAGTTTTCAAATTTTTCTTTCGAACAATAGGTGTGAAACTTCACTCTGAATTGTAAGCTTAGATTAAAATTACTTTGAACGAATTATGTGGAGAGTATTTCTTAGTTTGCAACTAATTACAATTAAAACGAGACAAATTCCCGCTTGAAAATTAAAACGATGTTAATCTTAATGAAGCATAGAAATATTAACTGACCAATGGGGAATATTCAAAAGAATCAGAACTTAGATTTTAAAATATTCATTGTTTTTGTGTTTTAAAAGTTTTCCCATAACCAAAAGTTCTTCGGAAAAACAATTCGAGTTTCTAGGAATTTCCTCTCATCGACGTCATATATCGTTTAAACAAAAGATTTCGCATGGGCCATCTTTTGAATAAATAAAACTTTAAATCAAATAAAGGTTAGTTTAACGTGTGAAATCCCTGCTACTTGAAATTTGAAGTAGGTTACGTAAGTTATACACGCATTTAAAATATTTGATGATGAAAGTAGCATCGGTTTCGGGTTTCAAAATTTTTATGGCTATAAAAATTTGCTAAATAACACGGGTATTCTTCTATTTGATGAGAGAGCATTTTTTTACGTTTTTTCCAAGTATATAGACTTTTTCAATTTCTGTCGTTTTAATATTTGATTTGAAAACCTCTAAATTTAAATATTTGGACTACAAATAATGATTAATTAAAATTAGAGATTTAATATATTTTATACTATGACGTCAGGGTTTTTTTTTATAATATTTTGACATGATTTTTTAAATTTAAAATAATTTAGCTCGATTTTAGAGATCAGTATAATATTTTGTCATGATTTTAGACATTTGTACAGAATTTTGATGTTATTCTATAAATTTGCATAATATTTTGTCATGAATTTAAAGATTTGTATAATATTTTGTCATGAATTTAAAGATTTGTATAATATTTTGTCATTAATTTAAAGATTTGTATAATATTTTGTCATGAATTTAAAGATTTGTATAATATTTTGCCATGAATTTAAAGATTTGTATAATATTTTGCCATGAATTTAAAGATTTGTATAATATTTTGCCATGAATTTAAAGATTTGTATAATATTTTGCCATGAATTTAAAGATTTGTATAATATTTTGCCATGAATTTAAAGAGTTGTATAATATTTTGCAATGAATTTAAAGATTTGTATAATATTTTGCAATGAATTTAAAGATTTGTATAATATTTTGCCATGAATTTAAAGATTTGTATAATATTTTGCCATGAATTCAAAGATTTGTATAATATTTTGCGATGAATTTAAAGATTTGTATAATATTTTGCCATGAATTTAAAGATTTGTATAATATTTCGTCATAAATTTACGAATTTGAATAAAAAATAAGTTTCATCAAAAATCAAATCTGTTTCTTCTTGACAAATTGAAAAAAAGTGAAAAAGGTTAACCTTTTCCGTTTTACCTGTATTGCAAATTTATCTTGTTCTTGCAGGAATAGTTTTGTTTAACAATATCATTTCGCAAACTTCGTATAACAGCAATTTAATTATCTTGCATAACTCCTATAATCTTAGGTCGAATTTAATCCTCATTATATGGTCCCTTCCAATTAAAATTGACCTTCGTATATAAAGTAGCATGATATAAACATGAGCTCGAAAATAAATTAAAATTAATTGCCATAATGAAATATAAGGCTCTCAGTACCGAATGTGATATCAAAGAAACCAAATAAACGAGCGAGATAACCTAGAAACTAGCACCTTTAATTCAATAGGATTTAGTTTGACTTAAAGAATGGACTTCTCTTGTATTCCATACACAGTGGCTTAATCTAAAATTAAATGATATTTCAAAGCCAGGCATCTAAATCATGCTCCGAGACAAAAGTTATTAATGAAAACAAAATTAACTTCAAGGGTTCAAATTCAGAATATAAGGTCGAAATTTCATATGTTCTAATAATATTAGTTCAATAATAATTTGCAAACTAACGAATGCTGAAGCGTATTGATACATAATGTTACACCCCATAAAGAAAAATAACGTAGTTTTGACAAATAGAAGTTTCAACAACCGAATTATGTGGAAACAAAGGTCTAAGCAGCCATCTTTAGCAATTAAGGAATATTCACACGTTGACTTCTACTGGTTAATTAAATATGTCTTGGATTTATCGGAGTTATAAACTTAAATATATGAAGGAAAGAATATTGCTCAAAAGGTTCTGTTCAGAAAAATGTAAAACTTAAAAAATAAATATTTCAGGCCGCTTGCTGGGAGTTTAACGCAATACTTTGCGACGATAATATATTTGAAAATCGAGAAATTACGGCGGCATTGGATAAATTACGGCGGCGTTTGATAAATTACCAAGATGTAATGGGCTACAAATCAATCTTATTTTTAAATTACCGTCTCTATAGTTTCTAATTTAACAGTAAAGATTTCAAAATCAAATGGTTAAATTAATATAATTTTATTGTGTGAAAAGGGCTTTATTTTAAAATTAATTGGGGGAACATATCATTATTAACCGCATACCCTCTTCGTAAAATAATTAACCAGTCGTGGTTCATGCGCATAATTTAAAACTCACAATAAGATGAACACTTTCTTTTGTACTATTATTTTAAAATGATGCTCGACTTATTTTTCAGAACCATTTATCTTTTAAAAATTCTTTTCAGATGCTATTTTTAAATTAGGTTTAAATTTCAAGTCTCCCTTTTGTTCGGACATATCTCGAAGAATAATTTAATGAAAGGCGCGCTCTGCTTACTCAAGATGTTTAAAATGAATAACGATAATTATAATTAAGTTTTCAAAATAATAAACATAAAACAATAATGACGACAAAAATAAATATTTTTGTTCTAAAATTGTCATGTCAAGTTCTTAATTATTTAAAATGTTTTGACCGAGTCTACAGTACCATCCTCATAATTAAATCAAAATATTTTATAATATGTATGAAAGTTTGAAATATCACTTCCTAGTTTCAAAAATATATATATATTTTTTTTCTCTTCATATTTCCGTTTGGCTTGCGCCTAATCTTTCATTTTTGACATCTTGTGGTTGGAAGATGTCCCTCGAAAGGTTAATAATGAAAGGGAAAGTGAAACTAATATTATATTCAACAATTAAAGGGATAGTACCACGATCAGTTCAAAATTTTAATTCGGAAGAAAATATTAGTTTTTAGAAATTAATCGCAAAGGTCTTGAGAATTTAAATTTATGACGTTTATAACATTTGATGAATTTACGATCTTGCCGGTCAAAATTCAAGGGAGAATGCAACCTAACAACAAGTAATTTTTTTATCGATTTCTTGTAGTTTACATAGGCCTAATCCAAAAGTAAAAAAATTAAATAAACTAATATTAAACTAGAAATAAATTTAAAACTTACCATCAACATAGGCTTAGCTAGATTCACGGAGATATCCTGAACTCCCCGTATAAGGAGTAGCGACCAATGGCATTGATTATGGAGATCCTACATTCCCCATATAAGAGCCATCGATCAATGTCATTGGTCGCTAGTCTTTATATGGTGAGTTCTGGTGATCTCCAGGAATCCAGCTAAGCCTATTTTCCGGGTAAGTTGTAAATTTATTTCTAGTTTAATATTTGTTTTAATTTTTTTACCGATTGATTAGGCCTATTTAAATGATAAGGAATCGATTAGAAAAATCACTTTGTTTTTTTAGTTTGCATTCTTCCTTTAAATGAAAAAAATCTTAAGGACGACCAAATACATTTTTTATTCTAGAAAATAACCGAGTCATATTTCTGAGTAATGTGTCACAGCCCCTTTATCTATACCTTTCACTTACAAACCAGTAAATTTAACTTAAATATCCATGATAAATTAGTATGTTTAGCAAAAATACGCGAAAAAAAACTGTTTAGGTATAAATTAAACTTCACCTTTCTCGTCACAGAGCGGTAACTTCAGAATTTCCTTTTCATCATTTTTTTTTTTTTAACACTAAAACGTTTAACACTTTGAAAACGGAACGAAACCATTAAATGTAATTCATATTCGAAAACACCATAAAAATTCTAAAATGTCCATTTTTAGACAACATTTCCTAAATTTCTCGAGATAAAACCCCGTGATCTCTTTCTAAATACGTAAAGTTTACGTAAGGTCAGCAATCATCTTTCTTTCATAGAAATCAAAAACGGACTTTAAATTTCCTTTTCGAATGAAAAGAAAAAAAAAAAAAAAAAACATTACTCGAATTCAATCATCCGTGACATAAGCTAAGATTTAAGTCTAAAGCTAGATTTAGATTTTCACACCCAAACATACGTATCTTCTTACTATAATTAACCGTAAAGTTACCTGACTTTGGCTACAATCAAAACCGAACTAAAACTGAAATATTTAAGATAAATTTGGAATCTAGCAAAAGTAAGGCGTATTAATACAAAATGTAAAACAACTCGTAGAATGATAGGACAAAAAGTCGTTTTTACACACAGGTGTGTTTCAAGAATCGTGCGAACATCTTTAAAAAAAAATTTCATTGGCTTACATAAGAAATGATCCGTTTTAAAATCAACACAGCAAAAAGTTAAAAAAAAATGAACTTTAACCTTTATCTTTATTCCACGAAAAGGAAGAAAAAAAAAACGTAATTTAAAATAAAGAGCATCTGCCGAAAGAAATTACTTTAAATTTTATATAGTTGATATTGAAGTTGCAACCCCCTAGTGTGAAAGCAATGATCCACAAATTTCTACGCTTCATTCAGAATAGGATTTTAAAATTATGAAACATATACGCTATTTTTCAGACAACTGTTAAAAAAATTAATTTCCGGGTTTAGTTAGGTATTACTTTCGTTAAAAGTGATGGTGAAACTTTTGACATTTAATTAACTCCACTACTTAACGCCAATCAAAAACTTGTATCTTATTGTCTCTCTTGAATTTACTTTGCTGACGTGAGTAGTAAAACAAACCGATGGGTCAGACACTCAAGAATTGGTTGTACACCTGAGTTCACTGAGTTCAGCTTTCACAGTGCAGTGAGTTCGAACTCTTATGAACTCCGAATTCAGCTTTGATAGTGCAAAAAATTCAAAAATTTTGTGCACCTGAGTTCGCGAGTGTCTGCCCCTCGAAATAAACATTTGGTTGCCCTGGTGACGACCCAGTCTTGCCTTAGGAAATTAAGCCCTGCGTCATCTTTTCTATCCTAGTCCTAGACTATGATTCACTAAATATTTTTCAGCCTCTCTTCGAAAAGTTACTCGTAACATATTTTATACTAAAAATATAAGCGCCCAAAGAATATTCCAAGTTAAATAGGCTGTACGCAATTTGTCTCGGACATCCTAATCTCGTTATTCACGCTGAAGGAACAAAAATTAATGGGATTGAATGCTCTCATCAGCTTCTGCTGCCTTACAAAATTTACAAAAACATTTTTTTTTTTTATATTTCATACTTTTCTTTTACAAATACTCTTTTGTATATTTTTATATATTTCTTTTTATTAATATATATATGATCCTTTCGTGAATAGATTATCAATACGGATATGAATCTCAACCGTAAGTTCTAAGGGAATTTTAAAAATAAGTCTAACGCCCGCGCTATGATTTACTTTCAATTCGTATACAATAAACTTTAAAAGTTAAATTGAAGAATCTGGTTTGAAGGGAGAATGCAACCTAAACAAGTGATTCCTTATACCCTTTTCAGACGAGGCGTAACTAGCCGGTTTAATCAGATTTTCAGAGGTTTAATCACGATTAACCGAGGTTTATGGTTAAATCTGATTAAACCACGGCTAATTACGCCTCGTCTGAAGAGGGTATTATCGATTCATTGCCTAATCCACCAGTAAAATAATTAGAAAAAAAATATTAAACTTGAAATAAATTTAAAATTTACAAGGAAAATAGGCTTAGCTGGATTCAAGGAGATCCTGAATTTCTTCTCATTGACGAGTCAGCGACCAATGAGAAAAGGCCCGTCATTAAGGCCAGATCTCCACGAGACTTCCATTTAACATCCGATTGGCTGCAGAATCATCAATGCGAAGAAATTCAAGATCTCCGTGAATCCAGCTAAGCCTATTTTTCTTTAGGCTTATCTCTATAGTATAATATTGGTTTGTGATGGATGGTTTGCATTCTCCCTTTATGCGTTTTAAGCGATTCTGAATTTTTAGTAATTTCGTAGAAATTCTTTTATGATGGTGATTAACTGATTGAATATTCATTGTTATTAAGGTACGGAAGGAAGTTTGGAAAAAGTTAATTTCAGAAATCTTTTGAGATTGGACTTTTTTTCAATGACAGAATTTCATTTAAAAAGGTTTTAAGACGCTGTGCTGTTATAAACTATTTTTTAAAGATTTTTATCTTTAAACAACAAACAATATATTTAATTTGTACTATATAAAATTTAATTTGACTTGAAAGTGCATAATGACACGATTTTTTATCGATTCCTTATCGTTTAAATAGGCCTAATCGCCAGTTTAGGCCTATTTTAAAAACGTGAAATAATTTGGAATATGGGTTTTTATTTTTTAATAGTATGCAAAAACCAATATATTACCCATGTATAGGCAACAGTAATTTTAAAATTCACTTCTCATAAAATTCACGTGAAAGTACCAATGATACCAATAAAATACTCAACTCATTCAAAGAAATATCAAAGGGCGACTTATAAACTTTATAGAATTTTTTAAATTTCGTCTAAAATATAATAGATTCATTATAAATTGACGAGAATTTATCACGAAAGCTTGTAACGGAAATTAAAGTGAAATGATTTAGAGCGAATCGTGTAGTCGGAAAGTAAATACGCATACCTATAAAAATTGGGAAAAAATATTCCTGGTATCCCTCGAGGGTAATTCTTTATAGGTTTGAGGCTTGTTTTGTTTGGTATTTATCTAATTACGTAATGAAAAAATATAAAATATCTTGACACACGCCCACAAGTTAAGCGCGAACAAAGAGAAGGTACAAAGGAAATTTTGGAAAATAAATTAAGAGACTTAAGTGAAAAATAAACTGCCCTTACTATACACCGGAGTAAAATAGAAGTATCCAGAGCCGCTACATAATTGTTCGCGTTTGCGGGCGCGGAGACAAGAGATATGGTTTTTCCTCGCCTTGTCTAAATTGTGCTAGACCGTGAGCCTTCAGACTCACCTTAAAACAAAATAGATGCTTAATAAGGTGTTTTCTTATATTTTTCTAATTCATTTCCATGTTCCCTTATAAAAGATTTAGTGAAAGTTACTATTCTCTTGATAGCCTCGCTTCGTGTAAATTAAATAGAAAAAAAAACAAAACTGGCCCTTCTACTTTTATTTTTTGAAGATATTGTACAAACAATGGAGCGGCTACTTAAAGTAGTTCGATGAACTTAAATTTTATTGGATTTGTGCGTGTCTATAAAAATGCCCTTAAAACGGAGGTGGAAATTTTAACCCAAGATCAAATTAATTTATGTTAAAGCATTATGAGTGGCAGTTAAGAAAGAACTTAAAACGTTTCCTAAAATCGTTATCACTCTATTAAAAAAATATATATATTAATATCGGTACATGTAGGAAGTAGGATAGAAGGATTTAAAGGTAAAGATAATTGCGAAATCAAAAGTGGGAGGTCTGGAGTGGTAAAAACCTAAAATCATATAAATTCCATTGAAAAAATAAGCGTAATTAGATTAATTTCTTGCTAATAACATAATTTATGATAAATGAAAAATGTTATGTATATAAGGTCATAAAAAATGAATGTTTTGCTTCAAATTTAGTCATAACATTAATAAATCAATATCATTATAATGCTACCTAGAAGTAGTAACCACGTCCAAGTTACCATTTAGAAGAACGAAAATTCCCATATTTCATAAGACCATGTATATTTAATTAAATGTCATAAATTACCTAGCTAACTGCGATTAATAACCTGTCATAACTTAATTCTCTAACCATTTAACAAGTCTTTAGAAAACCACGGTATAATTTTAACTTTTAAGTTATTAATATCCATATCACGACAATCAAAAGAGATAAAAACCGGAGCCATTTAGAATAAAACGGGATTGAACTATTCAAACACAATTTTAAAACACCTATTGAGGCTAAACTCTCGTTCATTAAATACCCCATCTTGACAAGCGTGCTATATTTTCCTAAATTGAAATGGATAAAACCATTAAAATAGGCCTTGGTAAGTTGCATTAAACTTCCCTCTAGAAAAACCAGCGTGCGATTTAAAAAGGGGAATTGAAAAGGAATTTTTTATTTGATATTTATTGGATTATAATTAATTGGATCCACAAATTTGGGTCTAATTTTACTTTCCCCCACAGAAAAAAACCTAAGGAAGTATAATACTTTGGAGATTTTGACAGAATGCATTTGGACCAAATTTATGGGTAAGAAATTGATCAGTAATAATTAAAATTTCCTTCTTCTTAAGGAAAACAGTTTTAAAACCACGTTAACACTTATTATGTAATCAATATATTTTCTGCGATGAACTAGAATTTTCGAACTTATTTTAAATTCATTCATTGTCTAATTTTGTGGCTAAGAAATTAACAAACAATCGCTTAACTTCACTTTTTATCCCACCTTTAATCCAAAGAAAACTCTTTAAGCCTAATTAACTGTTAAGCCTAACACTTGGTATTTCATCTTAGGGAACCAATTAGTTTAGTTAATTAAGGCCTAATTTTTCGGTTAGGAATAAATTAATATATTTTTCTTTTCAACGTCCCTTTAATCTAGAAAGTTGTTTTCGCTGGAAGATAGTAACAGAGGAGGGGCACTGAGCTAGGCGGATGTTTCCGAGTACGGTACGGAATTGCACGATTGCATGATGTGTCGGCATGCAATATTTTCACTTTCTTCTACATAATATTTAAGCGTAATCTTGTCTATGGCTTTCGATAGCCCAATAAACAATTTAAAAACTTCCTATTGAGGCTCTCTCTCTAATCATAGACCTACTTTCTTCCAAAGACTCTAGTGTACGTTTCTTTCTTATAGACCATTTCGACGGTAAGTGGGAAGATTTACTTTAACTTTAAAAGGATATTTAAACGATCCAACAACTATTTATTTTTTTTAAGTGTTGTACATAACAAAATACCAAAATACATTGAAATTTTCTCCAAATCAATTTCCTAAGGAAGATATGTTTTCTCTATTAACTATGGTCGAATACTTAGTATCCTTTACTCAATATTTATTGACCATGGTGAACCTGTCACCATTCTTAAAAAGCAAGTCATTTTTTCCCGATATATGACGTATTTTATTTCTGGAAAGTAGGGAACGATCATTTTCATAAGAAAGGTAGGATCTTTCCGGATTAAGTACTTTTATTAAAACGACCGCGCGAAAGAAACCACGTTCTAGAATAGGCGAGAATCAACTGATGTAGACTCTACAATAGCCACGCGACCTTAGTGATGACGAAGCGTTGCGTTCATAAAGGTCCTCTAACGGCAAACAGTGGAAGCTTAAGTTTTTTAACTTCATACATTAGAGTTCATTGCTTATAGCCTTAGTTTCAGGGTACAAGACTCAAAATAAATAATACTCGTTAGACCATTTAAGTATCTCTTTAACAGATTTATGCAACTAAACAAAATTCTTTACCATTAAAGTTAGGGATTGCCTTCCGACGAATAAGTCAGTCGGGTGATAAAGTAAAAATGATCAGACGGCAGAGTGAATTTAATGGGAAATAGGTCAAGGACTTTTGAATGATTTCCCCCAGATATACTGGGAAGATTTTTAGTTTTATCTTTGTTATAACGATTTAGCTCCGTTATGGTTAGTTAGGTTTAAGTTAATAATATATCTTGTATATATCAAATATATATGTATGTATAATATTATCTATATAATATATACAACAAATCATATAACATTTAATAATTAAATATGTTTTTTTCTATTTTTCGTCTCTTGGTTTTCAAATAATTGCAGTCATTAGTAAAAATAAGTAATATAGCCAATATATATCATATGTTTATGACGTAAGATAATATATTATCATTCTGTAAAAGCCAAAATATATATATATTTATTTTTGGCACTGTTTCAGTCATCACGATTCGCACACAATCAACTTAAATATCAAGAAACAGAATCCGAATTTTAGCCAGACTTTACATATAAAATGGTTTTGAAATAAATCTAAAAAACACTTAAAATAAACAAAATAACCCACATATCCTCCTTTCCAAAATTGAAAAGCCAAATGATATTTATTTTTAGCATTTGATTGTGTCGCGCTTTCGTTTGGTGAAAAAATATTGTTTAATATGTTTACGCGATTGTAAAGAATCATTTATCAAGATTTACACAACGAAGATAAAAAATCGAAACAAGAGAATGAGGCTTAATGTTAGACGAAGGCTTAGAATTCAACGCGTTTTTGAAGCCTAGCATTTACGCTTTGTCGGTGTCACAATTTATAATTTAATATGGGAAAATCTATCACACCCTTTTTTTCTCATCTACATTGTATGACCAGGAGTTCATATACAAATATACTAACAGGGTTCCCACCAAAATCCGAACATGTCCTTCTGGGTCTTTGTTCACGAAGACATTTTTGATATAATTATATGAATTCTGAATTTCTGATAGAAAGAAAGACATCCCTTAAAAAAGCGCGCTGCAAAATAAGGGTGGAATTAATTAAATATAGGAAGGATGTTTTATGAAACTATCCCTTGAAGAAAAAATAAAATATTCAAGATGAGATGAAGAGATGCAATAAGAAAAACTCCTCAAACTTTAATACTTCCTCACAATTTTACTGTATAATACGATTATTTTCTTTTTAGTTTAGACTTTAAGAAAAAAAGAATTGGCCCAAATTCATTTCTGGAGCTTCAATTCCCTTTCAAATCCTTTCGTTTTTCAATCTTCATTGTTAAAAAACGCTCTCGAAATATTTCAAATAAAGCCCAGAAACTCGCGGATCGACCGAGAAACAACAATCGGATGAAAACGCTTTAAGTTTTGTAAAGAAAAGAAAATATTGTACTTTATTTGCCCTAAATACGTCATATTTTACCTTACAAATATGCTTCCAAGTTATTTAAGACTAGTTTAGTTATTATTTCGTGTACCTCCTGACCAACCGTCATTTGTTTATTGTTTTGGAGCCTTTAGCGTGAATAATCAATTGGATACATACACATTCTAGTTCTAGTGTCTACTTTTAATTAATATAAGGTTTAAAATGGTGTATTAGTTCGCCTCAGCTTTCGCTATTTTGCAAGTTCATTTCAAACTTAAAAAAAAATTAAATATAATTACTAGTTTTAACGAAGGTTAATATTTAAAGGGATAGTACTATTCCCAAATAATAAGATTTTTTAAATCGATTAGAACATTTAAAATTTGAGTTAAAACCATATAAAAAAATTCGCCAAAGGTTTCGCGAGGCCCCTAAGGCCCAAAATAGCTTAATCCACCACCAAAATATGGTGGAAACTCTACACAGAAGTATTTAACAATTCGAATATCCGTACCGGGCTACGGTTTTCTCGATAAGTACCGGACCATTTTTGATTTTACTGAAGTTTATTACTGTATCCATAAATTAAAATTTATTTTTGAACATGAATATTGGTATTTTCCATTTAGAATGGAAAATATTTGAAATAATTTACGATATAAGTTGAATTGTATTTTTCTTTCAATTTAATGTATAAGATAAATATTACGGAAAACGTATTGGCAAAGGACGACATTCATTGCTTCTACTATGAAATTTACGATATTACTCTTGTTGAAAGAGTAAACCGTTCAATTATTTATACGTTAATATTTCCGTGATAAAAATAATCGAGGTAAAGGAACAGGGAGCCCAGTCAAAAATTTAAATTCCTTGTAGGATTTATAGGATTAAGTTTTTAAAAATATAGGATTACACAGGACACAAAATTTGGTTTTATAGGATAATATAGGACTAAAAATATCAAATATACGGGAGTTTACTGAACAATTTTCAACCAAAACAAAACTAAAACAAACGCAAAAAAGGGAGGGGGGGAGCTTGTAGCTAACGGTGGGTAAGGTAAGGGCGCTCTAGCAGCTCCTCCGAACATGACTAGCGTGACTATAGCTTTCTGCCGTCAGGTGGGAAACGTTTTCTTGTACATAATCACAAATTCGACGTGTGATATTTTTGGCCAGTGAATTGGGCCGTTAAATAAAAAAGTGTTATAAAATAATAGAAGATCAAAGAATTATAGGATTTTATAGGACATTTTAAAGAAATACAGGAAAATACGGGACAGGTTCAAAATTATAGGATTTTATAGGAATTATAGGACCACTGGGCTCCCTGAAGGAAGACCCGACTACATATTCCAAAAAATTGAGATATTGAGCCCACAAAAAAAAAAAAAAAAAAAACGATCCAAGAGAATATATTATTATCGCCACTTTATAGATCATGTATGAAATTTTTCCGTGAAAATTATATCCATTTCAATAGGTTTCAATTAAAAGGATGTTAAGAAGAGCAAAATGAAGTGATTTTTATCGATTCTATATATATCATTAAAACTTAATTGTTAGCGTATTAAAATATTGGGAAATTTGTCGAATTTGGGATAAAATAGAAAAAAAAAAAAAATCCAGATTTCGGCCTCGAATTAAAAGGAGAAGCTCCAATAATCAAAAGATTTTCCACCCTTGGCTTCATAAAATATCCGCGACACTCGTTGTTAAACGCACGATTGTGCGCGTGAAAAATAATCAAGAACGAAATTAAGCACGATTCAAAGAGTGTGCCGCAGCACTTGTCTCGGGGGAATTTATTACCCCAAGAGATGGGACCATCTTTTGATTAGTGAGATCTTCTCTTCATAATTCTATGCCAAAATCAGTAAGGGTTTCCGATTTTTTGTAACAATCCATACACAATTCCTAAATGTTTACTACATAAATCTGTCTTATTTATTTAGAAACAGAATCAATAAATAATAATAAATCAATGAATAATAAAAATCACTTCATTTTCCTCTTCATCCTCTCTTTAGATCGTCTCCCTTTAAATCCAAAAAAGGAACGCCACAATCATTCGGCTAATTTAAAAGGAAAAGTATTAGAGAGATAGAGAGTGACAATTAAACTCTTAAGAAATTCGCTACCAGGAAAAAAAAAAAAACTTTTTGTCTGTAAAAATCGGGTTTGACACGATTGGGAAAAGGTCAAAGGTCTCGTACGGTTCTTATAATATTTTCTATACTATCTCCAAAAGCTTAACATCAACGTTATTCCGTTGAAAGAATCTTTTTCAAAAATGAATCATTTTAATTTTGATGAATACGTTACGCAATATGAATATTAAATTATGGAAATTGCTTTCAAGTGGGCATTTATTTGCGCAGGTGTGAATATGAGGATCAATTGGTATCTAACCGAACAAGTGTTGGATTTTGTGATTTAAAAATCGAAAGTGGTTTCATATTAGAGGTTTATTATTCATATTCACGAGAAATTTGTAATATTGATGAAATTGGCGAGAAATAATACAAAATATTAAAGGGAAACAGAGTTAAAAATGGAACAGCTTTTAGAATTTATTTTCAGAATCACCATGCCATAATTTTAGACACGTTTTTGGCGTTTAAATTAAATTTGGTAAAATTTGAATAAAAGTGAATAAAAAATCGGGCCAATCACATTGTAGCCTTCAACAGCGCTTGTAATGTCTTAACATTTAAAGAATAGGACGGCGTTTGAAGCCCAAGGTCTATTCTTTTAATGCTAATTAGGACATTACATGCGCTGTTAAAGGCTGAAATAATATGATTGGCCCGAATTTATATTTACTTTTATAGAAATTTTAGCAAACTTTAATTTAAACACCAAAAACTAAAAATTTTGAAAAAAAATTCTGAAATACGTTTTTTGGCACACTGATTCTGAAAATAAATCCAAAGCTGTTCCATTTTTACCTCTAAGTTTCCCTTTAAAGCTCATATAGGGTACTATAGTAGTTCTCAACTAAGTTTCCTAATCCTAAGCATAGACGAAGATGAGTATTTTATAATTAAATTATTTTACATTATTATACTTTTATGAGGATGATATTTTAAAAGTTTCAGCCCGATTTAATTATAGAGGAAATTTTCAAACTGTCTTAAGAATTGGTGATGTTTCTTTAAATTCAAATACACCCAATAATTTACACTTTCATACTAAGGCATATAACCTTTGTTATAATCTTGACCAAGATTTGTTGGCAGATCTATGTTTTATGATTTTATCCAATGAGGTTTAAGAATGTGTATTACTACACCCCACTTCATATTTCTGTGCAAGTAGAATTTAAAACCTATATAAACTATCAATTCTTGAAGTTAATAATTTAACAGGAAATACAAACTTTAGAAATATAGAACCCACTGGGTTAATAAAAGAATTTTAACGGTTTCCACCCATTAATTTTCGATTTAATAATTGTCTTGAGCTTTGAACTTTTAGATATACCATTTTTTCTTATCAATTTACGAAAAACAATTTGATCTTAAACAATTATACGTTGTATAAGGTCGGGGAAGAAAGGCAAATGTTACTTTCTATAAATAGTTTCAAAATAAATTTTAGATCATTTGACTTCATATTACTATATAATCAATTCTTTCTAGATAATTTTGTTTCCCATATAAATATGCTTTTCCTCATTACGTTTCACCTGATATCGTAAAAAAATAAAATAAAAATTCTTCCAAACAAATAGATTTAGTAAAAATCACGATATATTAGTGAACTTTAACTTTTTTTCGTGCAGTTCAAAACATTTTTCTCCACTTTTTTTCTTTGAAACTTCCTCAAAAAACTCTACCAGTTCTGTGAACCCGTAATTAAGCTTTAAACCTATTAATATTTGGAGAGTATGTTTTATGACACGATATTTCGATAGCTACTAATGACCCTTGAAATGTAGATGTTTTCTAGAATGTGATAATTTATTTAGCATAGTTTTTTTCTTTCAAATAAACCTTTTTTTGGAATGTTACTTCGGGTTGCTTAGCGCTCCATAGAGATTTAGAATGAATTTTATTTCTTGAAGTATAAAAAAGGCTTTTATTGTAAAATAACTTATCATAGTTCGTATTTCTCTAAGATAAGACATGTCATTATTGTGTACTGCGGGTTTCAGAATTTTCGAGAGATTTTGAGATTTAGAAAACGGAATCTTGGCAAGTATCCGACCTCACGAATTTCTCCAACTTATTGACGTACACTTAATAATTTTGACTAGCTTATAACTCATTATTCTAACAAGAATGAAATTATTTGAGAATTTTACAGAAATTAATATCCCTAATTAATTAACGTACATTAACTGAATTTTATTCAATTAAGGACCCGAAATTTAAGATTATTTGATAATTTAACTAATGTCCCTAAATTTAAGATTATCATTTTACAGCAATTAATGTACCTAATATTTATGTTAATTGATAATTGAATAGCAATTAACGCCCCCAATATTAAGATTCATTTATTAGTTTGTAGCAAATAATGCCAATAATATTAAGATTTATTTTTTATACCGATTAATGTCCCTAAACTTAAGAATAATTGTATAGCAATTAATGTCTCTAAATTTAATATTAATTGATAATTTTAAAGCAATTAATGTCCGTAAAAAGAAATTAGCTCAAATTGTTACAATGACATTCGATGTTACTTTTCATCTGATTGTTTCAGGAAATTACGCTTAAATATTAAATTTAAGTAGGAGATAATATGACGAATTAATTCATAATTAAAGTTATGACCTACATTGTTTTAATAATAATAGATCAGAAATAGTTTCTTCAGTTGTAAGATACAGGTCTACATATCCTTGAAATCGAACCTTGATTTCATCGACATAGAATAAAGACGATAACTCTGGACGTAAACCGCTGGGTGTGAATCTTATCTCAATCTAAGTATCTTTGCCCATACATACTGAAATTTCAACCAGATATTGCGTGGTTGTAGTCTAGATCAGATTTTGTTTAACTACATGGTTGAGCTGAATCTTAACGTTTGCACCCTTGAATTTTAAATCATCTCTATTCCCTTAGTTGCATCACTAAAAATCATTTCACTGATACCACGAGTAAAACAAGCTTCAAGTTTACAACAAGGCATACGATTTACCTGCGCTGATATCCATATATCAAACTAAAGCGATCTAAAAAACTTTCTCGACCGTTTTCAGGTTACAATTTAAATTATCTCGAGATCAATTTCTAGTTGTTTACTTCATTCGGCCCACTTTCCACTGTATCAAAAACGGTGTATTTAGAAAGTATATATATATTTTTAATATTGATTTTTCAATCCAGATAATAAATACTTTAAAGAAACGAAAGCCTGTTGCCTTTTTTGTCAAAATAACATACCCTTATAATTTAGATACAACATAAATGGACCATCTCAAAAAAAAATCATCGCAAATATTTTGGGAAACAAAACATTCTCGATTACTGGGTACACCACTTTATGAAAAAGATTATAGTGTATAATCCCATTCTATTATTCATCACTATATGAACCTTTTTATAATCTTTATTTCGGTAATGCTTAAAAATAGCTAAATAAAAGGCTTCCTTGATAGGACTCTGAAGAGTACGTCGCTCGTAAGATGATTTATTACCGCAAGTGGCCTTCTAGGTTGCATCTGATTATACATCTTAAATTCTCGCTTTCTAGCTCAAATACGACGAGTGAGAGTTTTCATCTTTACAGCGAGACATTTCCTTAATCTTAAGATCTCTCTTAATCCTAATTTATATAACGGTACGAGGGATTTGGAAGCTTTTAAACTACCTTAACTCCATCTAGTACATAAATGGAAAACTAAAGAGCATATGCCACGAATTTGGAAATTATAAAAAAACGCACAGAAGGAGTTAATAGATTCTCAGTAGTATTATTATTATTCGAGATATTATCTATTTAAATTCTTTTTAACTAGAAATTGTCTAACACAGGTTTCTTGGTCATTTTACGGGCAAATAGGGCAATGTACCCATGCCCAATTTATAACTTTAATTTCGATAAAATTATTCGGTCCTATAACTTTCTGATACGGAGTGCATGGAGCCATCTATATTTTCGAGAAAGTATTATTTCACATTTTTCGGCTCTATAGCCGTTCCGTGTGTTGACCTACTGACGATTTACTAACGAGTAGCGGGGCGAATATCAAATTGCCACCCTTTGTTAACGTGAAAAGGACAATCTGTACGGTAGTGCCAACACGAAACTAGTATTCGTAAATGGAACTAAAATACTCCGTTGGTTCAGGTAATTCCACCGAAAATTGTGGCGCTATAGTTCTCCGGATTACGCGATTTTCGTAAGAATATATACGCTTAAAGTAATTTGAAAATTGAACTCGATTCAACATTCGTTTCGCTCTGACTCAAAAAAAGGCTTTATTTCAGGGCGCCCCCAACAACGAAATAGCCTTCCACTCGGGAACCAATACACCCTTCCCTTTAATCTGACATTGATAGTTCAGTTATAGGGTGTAATTCGCTTCAGGCACGTTATTCCAAAATCACAGACAATCGAATAAAGCTTTTGGCGGTCCCATTAGATCGAATATAGCCCTAATGTGCTGTTTATAGTTCAAAATTAGGGAGACAGCCAGGTAGACCTATAAAAGTTATTGGCTTCAATCTCTCACCACACAAACGCTCCTCAAGTAAGTCGGTATCGTGACATGGGTGGCAATTAGCTGTCTCAATCCCTATACCCAATATTATGGGACATTTTAGGTCAATTAGTGGGAAAATATGGTGAACTCAATTTAGGAAAGGGAATGAGCCACGACCCGCGATCTAGGGAGTTTCCTACGAATATTTAAAGACGGTTTCCTTCTATTGCATGTATAGAAGATCGGAGAGAGATGATGCATTTTGGGAGCGACTATGGAAGATTAAAACTACTTTTCGAGGGAAACATCCTAAGTTACCTCCCAGTCACAATAGGTCAAAGCTAATTAATGCCGTCCCCCAATTTTTCATGCGGAAAAAAGTCAATACGATAATATAGAGAACATATAAGAGGTGGGATTATAACGGTTAAATATTTTCCGTTCATGGGGTTTATATCTATAAATAAATTTCTTCTCATCTTCGCCAAGTCTTCCTAAAATATTTTAAAATTTTTCTTGGAGCTTCCTACAGACGTAACTTATAAATAAGCATTCAAGCGTTAAATGATCAAAAGGTGAAAATTTTTAAAAGTTAGATAACCAGTTTTCACTTTTTAAACTAGCCGGTATTTAATTTTCTTCTTTTAGAAATTTTAGGAGTTATTATTCCATACGGAGAAATTATCAATAGGGAGACGGAAAACCTTTAGATTATAAGTACCATTACGAAAAGGTTGTTGTACCTCAAAATAGCAACTATAATATCAAATGATATTTATTTTGGAAAATATTCACGAATCCGTTTTAACGGATTCTCTAAAAAATATGAAGTTTATGAAACAATATAACCGATTCATAAAGTATTTGAATAAGGCTTTATCAGCAAGCTACATATCACATTTATATTATATTAATTTAGCATTTTCTCTAAAAGAAACTGAAGTTTCTGAAACAATAAAACCTATTGATAATTTAAATAAAGTTACGTTCACACTACGGGCTTTGAAAAACATTTTCAAATTGTTATTAATGTTCTTATGAACTTTTTGAACTAGTAATAGTTTTTAGCTTTGAAGAATCTCTGAAACTGACCTTTAAGTTTTACGGTTTGACCTTTCTAAAATAGAACGGATAAAAACGATTTCAAAGTTTCTTGCGTGAAAGCATGCATATAATTTACCTATTTCATGTTACATTTTAAAATATTGTCTATATGTATTTTTGTTGTACTTGAAGTGGAATAAATTTGCATAAACCTAAAGAATATTTAACATTTTCAGTTAAGTTTTAGATTACTATACATTCAATTTCACTTCGAATTATCAGCATTTGTAAAGCTACACGTGGTTATGTGCCTATGATTTTTTTATTTAGAAATAACGGATACGCTAACTGAATGCTGCCGAATCGACTTGAAATTCACTAGAGATTGCGCTTGAATAGCTATTGTGGGAGTGATTGCAGTCAGACTAAGTAGAGACAGCGAACCGAAATACCTGGCCCACGACGTCACTCGACGCTTGTGGTGCATGGCGGCCAAAACCCGCAAGTTCCAAAATTATTTCACTTAAAAACCGCAAGGGAATTTTTCTGTATTTTCGCATCTATGGCGCGAAAATTTGAATAGTCAGGTTTAAATTCCGCGCCATGACCGTGTCCAAAAGTAGCCCATTGCGGAAGAAATCTTAGAGTGAAGTTTTAGCAGATTTTTCCCACCGAGCACCGCTAGTAGTGGTCCGTGACCTCAGTGCATCAGTTAGATTTAGCAAACGACAAATATTTCACGAATACAGAAAAACCTTGTCTGCAAGCATAGAGATCCTCTCACCCTTTCGCGATTCTTAACCTACACCCTTATAAAAAAAAACCCAAGGAAAAACATACCCAAGTCTTCAACAAATAAAACATCACAATTATAACAAAAACATTTTATTTTACAGTGTAAAAGTTTGTATAAAAGAAACCATCAATGTGTGACGTTAGGAAAAAGTGCAAAAATGTACATTATTGGCTCTGGTGACTATTCTGGGGAATTCACCACCATCCTTGCTGCTGCTGTTGGCCACCCTTTTGACCTCCATGGCCTCCTTGTTGACCTCCATGGCCTCCTTGCTGACCCCCATGGCCACCACCGTATCCTCCTTGCTGACCACCATGCCCGCCACCATATCCGCCTTGTTGACCACCTCCGTGTCCTCCAGCGCTTCCGCCGGAAACTCCAACGGATCCAACATTAGCGTGTTGTAAACTGATGACTAATGGAATAACAGTGTGTTGACTGGTGGTTCCACCGCCCACAGATCCGCCTCCTTTGGAAAATCCACCTTGGCCTCCCTTAGAGAAACTTCGTTGACCTCCGTGACCTCCTCCGTAACTTTGTTGACCACCTCCGTAAGAGCCGTGTCCTCCACCTCCACCTCCTTTGGCAAATCCACCACCTCCTTTGGAGAAACCGCCACCCCCATGGCCGCCTTGTTGACCACCGTAAGAACCATGTCCTCCGCCACCTCCTTGGCCGCCTCGTTGACCACCGTAAGAACCATGTCCTCCGCCACCTCCTTGGCCGCCTCGTTGACCACCGTAAGAACTATGTCCTCCACCACCACCTCCTTTAACGAAGCCACCACCATGGCCGCCTTGTTGACCTCCTTGCTGTTGTCCTCCGATGGCGGCTGTGGCTTGTACGACCGAAATGGGCAAGTAGACAACCTTTACGGCCGCAGATTGAACCGAACCGGTTTGAACCGAACCACCACCTCCGTGACCTCCTCCGCTACTTGATCCGTGTCCACCTCCGTATGAGCCACCTCCGTGACCTCCTCCGCCGCTTGATCCGTGTCCACCTCCGTATGAGCCACCTCCGTGACCTCCTCCGCCGCTTGACCCGTGTCCACCTCCGTATGAGCCACCTCCATGACCTCCGCTACTTGATCCGTGTCCTCCTCCGTAGGAGCCACCGCCGCCACCTCCGTGGTTTCCTTGCAAGGAGACATCAACTAGTCCGAGGACTAACACAGCAATTACAAACTGAAATGGGTTGGAATATTATTAGTAAAAGGTTATTGACTGTGGGTATTGAATTGGGAATGTAGAAGCTTATTATCTGCTATTAGCAACCCATCTGAGGCCGTATTCAGTGACGCGTACCGAATCGTCCGGTAAACTACCGCTTAATGTATTTAATATATAGACGCGTTATCTACGGTGTGCGTCGCTGAACTTAGACATTGCAACGTAAATAGTTACCATATCCGTACATTTAGATTTAATATTTCTAACATCTAGCAAAGCAAATCTTAACCAAGTCAGTTAAAATATAAGAGTGAGTCGCAAATTCATTAACTTAACGCTTGGAAACTGACAACTGTAAGTAAACTTAAATGGCCAAGCAAACTTTCACCCACATTACAATAAAATCATGAAAACCGACTGTTCTGAAACCGGAAGTCTAACAACTAATTAACATTACTGTAAGCACAATCAATTTGACGGAAAGGTAGTTTTTCAATCTAAATTTATATAATATTTATATAAATTGCCTATTTAAGAGAACAAAAACTCAAAATATCAAATTATTATATCATATCAACAGAAACTGTTTGTGGTACTTAATCTATGCTAAGTAACTTATTAATAATGTAACTTATCAAGTCCCAGAAGATCCGAAACCAATAAAAATATTCTCAAATCGTTTACCTCAATCCTAACTCTAAGTCCTTGCAAAATTTAATCCATTGAAATTTTGAATTTAATATTTTGACGTTTGGTTGAAGAAAGAACAGATAAGCGAAAACTTTATGGGAATGAACTTACCGATTTCATATTGGATGGACCAAGTGATTCTCCATTGTCCCGCGTTCTCCCTTTTATATGGAATCAGTACCATCTGCATCTACGTCATCGGATTAGTAAGGGGGGGTATGATTGGTAGATTCCCGGTGGGTGGCGGCTAACGTTCAGAACCCCAAAAAAAAAATTGGGGTTGTAAACTTAAATAGATATACAGTTTAATGAAAGGAGGGGGGTGACAATCTTAAGATGGGGATGTAATAGCCAGTTTTCTAATCCGCGCGAAACAACGAGTATAACATCGTGTTTCTTCTAGCGAGATTTCTCTAGACTACGAAGCCAGCGGAAGAGGAGAGTTCCGCGCGAGCTAGAATCTAGGTCATCACTTTCTATGATCAAAAACTATATACGCCAGTTGGTTAGAAATCTAGAGTGCGTTTTCGTTCGCTTACTCGTCCGTACACCGTGGGCTTGATTTTAATATTTGAGACATTACGCTTAAAAAGGTGTAATGAAGCGAAGTTTGGGGGTAGGAATGATTTAATGGTGAAGTAGATGGTAAGATACCCATCCCATTTGTTCTTTTAAACGTATTCAATCTCATTGGATGAATGAATTTAGTTTTGTATAGTAGAAACCAAAGGGAACGGAGATTGAAGCCACATTAGTTCGGGAAGGGAAAGAAAGTGGGTAGGTTTATGGTGTGATATAAAACAGTTTATGGCTTTAACTGTATTCCACTTCGTTGGACGGATTCAATTCAATCTTTTACCAGCCATCTTACAGGGGAGGAATGATTAGAAATATATATATACCAACGTTATTTCAACGTATAAATCTCTATATTGGGGCCTCACACTTTCATCCCACTAAGGGAGCATGAAAATGATTAATTGAATATATGTTAAATTAGAATTTACTTTTAAAGTCTTAAATACATCGTAGATGGAATCTGAAGCGTGAAGATCAGCTTAACCATTAGTTAATCAAGATCGAAGTAACTTTATACCATAATTAATTAGATTCAGATAATAAAATCCTTTAAACACTAACGGTAGAGAAGGATTTTAGACATTTACAGCCTTAATTTACATTAGATTAAGTTGGTTCATATTTCAGCGCTTGTTTTGTAAAAACCAAGCTTTAATTTTGACGGATTTTCTGACGTTACAGCATTGTTGTTTTCTCAACATATTTTCAATTGATTTCTATAGGGAAAGCAGCGAATATTTTTTGGGATAACATCCTTTGAGTGATTTTGTTTTAATTAAAATTCTGACCAGATTGTAATATCCCAGGCTTAAACTATAAATTTGAAATTTTGGTTTGATTTTTAAATTCCTTTTTCTTCCTCCCTTTAATATCTTTGCAGGCTTTTTATAAGTCGTATTTCGATGTATTTAAAAAAACTAGTATATAAACTTTAAATAAAAACTCTTTATGTATGTTGGTTAAGAAGAAAGTTTAAAGAAATTTATTTCTATATAAGCATCTGCTTGGTGGAGGAGGTTGGTTCATTTTGGAGCGACTAACTTGTATTTCGCGGTTCAAGAGGAGTTTGGAACAATTACTTTCTTCCCAACTAGATATAACATTGTGTATTAATCCGCCGTAACTTAATCGCTTCTTTGAAACTCGTATTGAACGGGAGTAGAAGTGATTGTAGTATAACCTATAGTTGGAATGTCATTCACCCTTTTCGTTTCGGTGTAGGTATATAGTTATGGCACCCGACTCTGATTTGCTTGATTACGGTTAAAACAAGACGTCGCGTGTTAATTTGAAGTTTCAGTAATTTAATTCTTCCGTAAGGAAGTTTAGAGTTTTATTAAGTTAAAGTTAAAAGTTCGTATTTTAATCACGTCGTCACACATTTGTATTTTATATACTGGATTAGAAGATTTTGAAGATAATCTTTTAAAACTTGGAAAAATTTTGTGATTACAATGTTGATTTTAATCTCTTTAAAATAATCATTAATTGATTAATTTTAATCTCTTTAAAATAATTATTAAATGTTTAATTTAATAATAATCACTTGCATTTCAATCATGTAAAATGATTGTTTAATTTTATTCGAATGAAATAATGATTAAATAAATGATTAAATGTTTAATTTTAATCACATAAAATAATGATTAATGTTTAATTTTAATCATACTATAAAAATAACGATTAAATGTTTCATTTTAATCACCACAATTACGATTAAAAGCTTAATTTTAATCACCACAATTTCGATTAAAAGCTTAATTTTAATCACCACAATTTCGATTAAAAGCTTAATTTTAATCATAAAAATAATGATAAAATGCTTAATTTTAATCATATAAAACTTATGATAAAATGCTTATTTTAATCATAAAACTAATGATTAAAAGCTTAATATTAATCATATGAAATAAGGATTAAATTTTAAAATTTTCTCACAAGGCAATAAATTGTTGCGCGAACATTTACTGACATACAAATATAACCCTCGCATAATCCTGCCCAAAAATTTTGCTATTTTACCCCAAAAAGCACTTAATAAGTTGGGATCCTCAACTAAATAAAGGTTAGAGAGTAGAAGTGAGAGTTAGGCTTATAACGTGCATCACGGATACTCCGTCATATAAAGTCGACTTTTTTTTAAAGTTAAAGGAAAATTTCGACTCGTAGTCGCAAACAAAACATTATCATTATATAGGGATATCTTGTTCTTCTTTTATTTATTAAATAATATTGGAGGACTTCCTTAAAAACTTTTAAGCTATACTGGTCTGCAATATTCGTGTGTTAAAAATACGTTTAAGTCTAGAAGGCAAGTCATGGATGTACTATTCCGCAGTCTACTCTTGAAAACTAGTATATAGAGGTTTCAGAAACAAAGTGGTTTCCTATTTGACTAATTAAAGGGAGATTGGAGGAAAATATTAACGGTTTTTATAATATTATTTGCCCTTTGCATTTTACAAAATATCATTAAAAGTAACACGTGCCAAAATTAATTTCGTCCAAGCCTATCTCAAAAATATTCAATAGTTTTCTTACATTAGAGTTTTTACCCTTTTTTCGAGAGAGAAATTTTAATTTTTCATAAAAAGTGGGAGTTGCCCAGTTTTTGCGCGGGAATTGTATCATATCTTTCGAGCAAATCGCGCGAATTTCCGCGCTCGCCAATCACGATTACAATCATTTTTACGAAAGTGCAAGAAAAATCGTGATATTTCCTATTATTTCCGTGCGGCGACGCCACTTGTGGGGTCTATTTGAAAAAATAGAAAATTTCAATGAGCTTTCGATTTGCAATGTTTTGGTTTTGTCATTTTTAAATAGCCTTGCACATTAGCCAATTAGTTGGGACAGCTAGAGTAGCCTCAACTAGTTGTTGCGTATAAACAAAAATTAGTCAAGATGGGGCTATTAAAATTGTCACAGAAAGAATACACTTCCGGCCTAGGCAACTAATCTCGCCAACTTCCGAAAATTCAAAAGCTGGTCCAATTTTAGCTCCAAGTTTCCCTTTAAATATTAGATCTAGTAATTGCCATTCGTTATAAATGTAAAAAATGTAAGGAGGAATATAATATAAGCGTTATTTAGTTTTAATGAATGTAGAATAATTATGATAATAATAGGAGATCTTCCAATTATATTTAAATTGCTTACAATCTACGATTAAGTCAGGTTACGAGGAAAAATAAAAATTGATAGAATCTCTAAATTTAAACTTCAAAAAAATTCGAATAGTAGGAGTTATAGTCAAGTTACCGTACCCTAATAGTAATTGTGATAATTAAAAGTTTAGTTCCGGATATTTCTAAGCAGTTAACTATGTAATTATAATTAATAATAAATAAGATTGCATACCGACAGTTCAACACTACATAGCCTTTATAGAATACGGAAATAAACGAAATATTTCAAATTGACTTCAAATTTCAAGTATATTATTTCATAGAATTATATGAATTTCGTTTAAATTTAGGTCTAGGCCTGATTAAAAAAAAAAAAAAATATTTCAAAAACTGATTCAATCTATTTATGAAAAATATTATATTTTCCTCTAAATTTTTTCTAATAAAATGTTTTTCATTAAACTTTCACTACCGCTAAAATAATTTTAAGACTTGCGTTATTAAAATTAAATGACTCAATTATCAATAGAGCTCGGAATTCGTATAATTTTAATTAATTGGATAAAATCTACTAAATTCTGATGTATATCATCTGTTTGATTAAAAATAGATTATTTTTCATTCGAGTTAACTTAGTCGAAGATAAAGTAAAAAACATAATCCATATCCGTTTTTATTCAAAAATAGCCTTAGCTTAGAATATTATCCGCGTTATACGTTCGGATAAAAAAATTCAAAATTTATTTTCATGAAAAATAATGAATAAAAAGATTATTTAAAATCTTAGTTTCGTTGTTTTATTTATATTCTTCAAATTAAAAGTCAAATTGAAATATTTTTTTTATATTTTATATTAATTCTGGAAATGTGAATTTTCTTATCCATCGTTATACGTTTCAATACTAGTAATTTGTTCGTAGATAAAGCGCCATTTTCGGGTAAACTTCATACATCTAACAATTATACGAATATGCAAATTTATTTTTTTAGTTAGAAATAATTTATCTGAAAATAAAATATCGGAATGTACACGAATAACAGAAGATAATGGATATCCGATTCCGAGCTCTAATTATCAATCAGACTAAACATAATTAAAACCAGGAAGTAAGAATCACTGTGAAATCATTAACTAACCAAACGAATTAATTTTGAATTATACAACTATTAAATTTATTTTTATTAATTTAATTATTTTCATAAGAATCGAAATTAGAACCTTTCCCTTGATTACTGAACATCAATTCAAATAAAATTTAAACCAGGAAATGATGGAGGTTTTTTTTAAAATAAAAACCAACCTAAAAATTAAATTTCAATAATAACTAAAATTGTAAATTAAATATTTTAAACTTTCGATTTTATTTTATAATAAAAAATGGTTCTTAGGTAATCCTTCGAAATTAATGATTGCGTATTTGAATTCTTTAGAAAAAGAGAAGACATATATTCGTGTTTCAAGGATAGTTTGAAGAAACACTATTTATGTTTATGAGGTTTAACATTAGGTAACAATACGCATTATCGTTTCTCATTTTGTTAACTCTTCCTGAATAAAAGTATCGAAATGAGATTAAATAATATGGCGTGCACCTTTACGGATCAGCGATTTAATATTCAAAATACCGAGAAATTATAAACTGCTACAGCCATAAAATTGAACTAAATAGCCGTTTAAAAATGTGTTTTAAGATCATCAGTTAAAAGTTAAAAGCATCATATAATGGGTGAAAAGTAAATAATATTTGGAACGTCTGTAGATTTTTTTTATTAATGATTTTTTGATAGCAAGAATTTATAATTTATGTGTACTGCCAGGAATTCATAATCATTTCGTCCAGCTAACCCTCTTCTATGAGAGTGGGGTAAGAAAAGGTGGAGGCTCTAAGCAGAACGTCAACTTTTACTCTCAACGGCTTTTGGATCTCGGCGCCGGCGGCCTCGCGATGCTCGTTGAAAGCTATTTTTAGCCTCTCACGTGAGAAACGTCATCAAAACTTAAATATAAGAGAGCCAGTAATGTTTTTTTTATAAAGTTTTGATATACGTGAGAAGTGGGGCTAAGAGTCGGGATATTTTGATCATTCCGTATATATTTTATATGAATTCTTGGTACCAGTTTTTAAGCAATTAAAAATTAAATTATTTTTGGTACAGAATTCCTGTGGCTCTTTCTAGGTTTAATTGTATTAACGTCTAGTAAATCTAACCTAATTAATTTAATTGATCAACATTTTAAATTGCATTCGTTAAAGAAATTTTTAATTATAATATAATCTAAAAGGGTTCTAATTCCAAAAAGTATTTAAGTAATTTTAAATTTCGCACTTCGGGGTCAACCACCATTTTGTACCGCGCTCAAAGAGAAGGTCATACAAGTCAATAAAATCTCGTCTTTTAGTATTATAGAAGCCCTCAAAAGATATCTTTATTTAGACAAATTTATTTAGCATCATTTAAAAACGAAATTTAAATATGTTGATTAATACGCGTGTCATCGTTTAAGATTGTTTGTTTATATTTAGTTTTAAATTGAAATCAATACATTATCCAGTTTAACAGGCTAAATACAAGAATGGCATTCAACCCTCATCACGATTAGTCAACTTAAAACTCAAATACAAATTAAAAAAGTTGATTTGTAAACTTTAAAAGAGCAAAAAAATCTTTTAAGTTCACAAATTTCACGACGATATAGAATTTACTGGCAAAAATTGTAGTAAGTTTACCCTAGCCACTTAATGTAATTGGAATAAAGGTCATCGGTCAGTCACGAATCCCAAAAAGGTCAGAGAAAGAGGATGACCATTTAATTTAACCTTTCAGAGGGACAGAAAAAAATTAAAAAAAAAAAATTGGAGAAAGTTTTTTTTTTAATAATATGGAATCACACTAAGTTCCGGCTTGGGGAAAAATATTCTAGGTCATATTTTTTTCTTACGTTGGTATCGTAGAAAGTTTTTTTCTTGATAAATTTCCTTTTATAAAGAACGATTCATCTTTGGGCTATATTCGATAAAAAGTCTAAATCTCAAGTGAGGGTGAAATTGGAGATTTAGATTTTCATATCAGATTATCCCCTAATTTAGCCTTGCATCCGGGGCGCCCCCTTAAATCTGGCCCTGAACGGTGTAGGATAATTTAATAGTGATTTAAAGTTACCGAAGTTTAATTAATACTATATATAATTATCTAGGTTCCTCTGTCTACCTGTCTGTCGGGAACTCTAAAGTTTACACGCGAAGTTAAATTATATTACATAATGTTTTATATTACCGTAGTTTTATCAATATATACGATAAAAATTAATAATAGAATTATCTAGGAACGTTAGCCTGTGTGATTGACTGTCTATCTGTCGGTCGGGAACGATAGTTTAACCGCAAAGTTAGGAAAATCAGATACACAAAGTTAAACTTATTTGAAAATTAGTTGATATAAACTTCGCTTAAATAAGTTTAATTTAACCAAGATTTATTGATAACTGAGAAGGCTATGTAAACCTCGGTTAAATCTGATTAAACCGGCTTATTACGCCCCGTCTAAATAGGGTATAAGCTGAGATTATAAAGTTTGTTTTTTAATGTTTAACAAGCGTTTGTTTAAATTTAAATATGTTTAGTTTCGTGTATTAAGTTATCTTTAAGTGAAAGAAAACACGATTTTTAAATTCTGTGGTAGCTATTTTGTAAAAGATTTCAGTAATTACAATATTACGTAAATATAATTATGTCATAACTAATTAATATAAAATAGTCCGTGTATTACCAAAGCTTTAATTTTAATATAAAGCTGACTTATAAATCAGAAACGTTTCGTGAAAACAAAACAAAAATTAACTGAAGTCGAATTTTCATTTCATTTTGCTGAACCTTTAAGTAAAAGTGGAATAAATGTTTTGAAGGAGAGGGAATTGAAATTTACATTATAATGGCATGACAGTGTCCCTCCCAAATGGATTATCCAATTTATTTTAACTAAAATGAATTTAAGAGAAGAGGCCACAACGAAGATGAAATATTTAGAAACCTTTCTTTTGGTATTTAGTGGCATATTTACTCGGTTTAAGAATATAAAGATGAGGCGGATTGCTACACAATAATAAACCCCATAGCGTATACAAGCAGTATTTGGGAACTGATGCTTTATAAGAAGATTTTCGTGTTTTTTGAAAAGGGAAATTGGAACGTTTCTGAAGGATAATCATTCAAGTTCGATATCAAATGATTTGGAAGATAAGAAATTTCTCAATAGGCCTCATCATGCACGGCCATATAATGCTTCAATAACTTTAAACTTCATAGAATTTGCCAACTGAAGCGATCAGATATGGCAAAGAAATGAAACCAAAATTATTTGGATCAATTAATTTCTTTAGAAAATCTGGTATCAGTTATCTTACTTGGAAATAACACTGAATTATTAGAGTTATTACGACCTATTGGTCAGAAAAAGGACAACTTATTTTTAATTGTAACTGTGCCGTAGCGATATGAGCCTGGTTTAATTTCGCGAACCTCGCATAATGTTGGCATATACCTGCCTAAAAAAACGTGATTTGATTGGCTTGCATGCCATCCTGTCAGAACTGGATTCAAATTAGTGGTCGACCTTAATTGCCAAATTTAAAATTGCATTTATTTATTTTATTTATAGTAAATCTCATATTTAAGGGTCAAAGAAATCGTAATTTACACCCTAAGGCCTGTTTTCAGGGGCTTTTTCATTTGGGTTTTTGTTTTATAGGAGTCTTGCGGGGTCCAAGATTTGAAGGTACGCCACTGAGTGTAAGTTAGGCTTAATGGAGTACGAGGGGCCAATCACTCGGCTCAGCGTAATCGGTGTACAGGCTCTAATTTTGACTGTACTAAAGAGAGTACGCGCGATCATTTTAATATAAAATCCCTGCCTTTGACAGCGCTCAAATGAATCGATGTACAGAGAATAATAGAGCGATTAGCCCTTCGATGGAGTTCGTAACAAAAAAGCACTGGTTGATTGGTCTAAAACGTTTAACCTATCAGGAAGCTACGTTAATTGAGACTCTTAAAAAGAAAAAAAGAAATATTTCAACATTTTTTCTTAATTTATTATTACTATAATTATCGTGAAAGGTATTTCTTTCCATGATAACAGCGTAACTAAAAAGTAAATAAAAGAAAAGAAATTAAATCTAAAATTAAAAAATAATAAAGGAAGAATCGCATGGATGTTACGGAATTTAAATGAGACTGCCACCATTTCTTGCAAGGCCTATAAGCATGATGTTTAGTTTTTTAGGTTAGCTAGGCGAAATGAGGGTTATTTTTTGAAGAGCGCTTTAAAGGAAAGCTATTTCCGATACTGAACCCTTCGAGCCCTCTTGATAGTCACCAGATAATTATAAGTTTTGATTTATTTTTACTGAACATTGTGTTAATTATTCCTACGACATAAGTACATATAAATTTAATAATGGTCTAACTATATTTCCGAAAATGTTCTTCAAATTCTATTTGGAGCTCATGAAAACTTTGTGACACCCTCACTTCTAAATTTTTATTTTTTTTTTTATTTTAAATACTATGGAATCTATATAAATACTGTACATCTAGGCATGTACAAGTCTTAGAGAAAACCCATGTAAAATAATTCACATTATATGCCAATTAATAACCCCAATACCTACAAATATTTACTTTTAATTCGAAGATTAATAAGTAATCGGCGATAAAACTTAAGAAAATGATTCTACAGAATGAAAAGGACATTTATTTCAGCTAGGAAACTCTTCTTTTAGGATTATTTTATACACCCACTACTTTACATTTGTTTTACTTGTCGGGGGAGCCACCCAGAATCGCGACCTCATATTCCTATAGCGCATCTAATGACCGGCTAATCAAAGTTAAACATTTTCACGGTTCTAACCCAAATTACTCTCACTAAAAGAAAGCCCATACGCTTCACTCCTTTACTAAATTGAGTTAGCACGAATCTATGCACGCACAAAGTGCCAAATCGCTTGTTTAAAAAAAAAAAGATTTTTAGTTTATATCATTTTAAGAATTACGCGTATACATATGTAGGCCTCGGTATTAAATAGGCCTCAGGAAGATATCACCAACCAATTTTATGGATTAGTTACAATTAAGTTATAATAGCGGAAGTATTTAGGTAACTGTATATAGCGAAATATATATCATACACTAGTAATAACTAACTCCCTGTTATGTAGGGTATAATCGGTGCCTCCGAGATCCTTCTAGGCCAGTGCCTGAACGCCCGCGAGATTTTTTTTTGGACCTCTTTAATTCGCCATTTTTTCCCGGTAGAGAGAGCTTTTACTACCGTAGTAAAATCATATATGAGGTCTATGACTAAAATCGATCAATAAAAATTCCGTCTGCTTAGAGCCTCAGCTCTTTCACTTACGAAAGTGGTTGGCTTTAGGCCTATAGCCGAGAAAGGTAAGAAATCGTTATTTATAGTTATTTATATAAAATAATTAATAAATAAGCAATTTATTTTTTTAGAGCCATGGTTTTTTGCGTGATTCCGAACTGCGGAGCATACAGTAAAAGGGCTAAAGAAATACATAAGCATGCAAACCAAGGCTTAAGTAATGGCGAGAATTTCGACTGTGATATTTTAAGCTTCTTTACTATACCAAAGAAAGAAGATTTGAGAAAGAAATGGCTCGAAGCTGTATTTTCCGAGAAAGCAGAAAACCAGGAATGTAAAGTATTTGAAAAGAAAGGAGCTTGTGTCTGTTCAAAACATTTTGATTCTTCAGACTTTAGTATATCATCCACAAAAAGGCAACGTCTTCTTCCCTATGCCATCCCGCATGTAAATTTGTTACTTTCACCTTTGAAAAAAAGGGTTAAATCTTATGGGTGTGAAAATTACGGTACAAGTACACCAAACAATGATGCCAATTATCAAGCCATGACACTACCACTTTCTCCAATTCAAAATGTTCAAATAAGGAAGAGGCTGTTTGAACGCTCGAATCAGACTAATGAATGTCATATTAATTTAAACCAAAATGATTACACTGAAGAATTAGTAACAAAATCTGCAACGTCAACACAATCCCCAAATGAAGTCAAAGTTTTGTTTGAAAATGTTTCACCTGAACTGTCTTTAAAAGAATCGTCTACTCAAACATTAAGCGAGACCGTTTCTACGGATGTATTTGTTGTTACAAAGGAAGCATCTACCCAAGCCTCACCAATTATCAGAAAGAGAAATATTAATTACAAAGTTAAAAATTTGAAGCGCACCCAAGGTAAATTAATTTGCCGCCTAAGAAAGAAGGTAGTAAACCTAGAATCTAAGGTTTCTAAAATGTCCGATAATTTAATTGAATTCCGTAAGATTAAAAATGAGCAATTAAATAAACAGCTTGCCTTAATTAAAGAAGGAAGTCAGTCAAATGACTTGGCTGCTTTATTTCTCATTGAGCAAATCCTTAGTTTCAAGAAAAAAACTAAAATGTATTCTGACTATACGTTAAGAGTGTCCTCTCTACTCTTCAAGAAAAGCCCTTGCGCTTATAATTTTTTAAGGGATATGAAAATTTTACATCTACCTCATAGAATCACTCTAAGGAGATACATTGGGCACGCTTCTGGAGAACATGGAGTTACCAGCTTGGTAAAAGAAAGGCTGAAAGTAGAGTACGAGAAACTTACTGATGACCGCGAAAGGTATGGATCCTTGGTTTTTGATGAAATGGCAATACGATCAAAACTACTTTATGATCGCAACATGGACACTTTCTTCGGGGAAACCACTCTCTCAGCAGCCAATGGAGTAGGTGACACCCTAGCATCGCATTTATTATGCTTTATCTTTCACGGCCTAAGTACAAGTATCCGTATCCCCGTTGCATATTTTTTCACAGCCAACCTTACTTCAGATCAACTTTACTCCATAATTCTACAAGTGATAGAAGCGGTGGAAAGTTGTGGCTTTATAGTCCTAAGATTGGTAGCGGATAACGCTAAAATTAACACAGCAACTTTTCGGAAGCTTGGAGAAGGAACTATTCAGCACGTTGTAACTCATCCTCTCGATACATCACGTCCTTTATTTATAGCTTTTGATCAAAGTCACTTAATAAAAAATATTAGAAATCAGTTCTTAAGTCGTGAAATGCTGTATATAGGTTTAGTCATATCTAGCAAGTACCTAAAGAAGTTATACGATCTACAAAAAGGAAATCTTCTGAAACCAGTAAGGTTCTTAACAAGAAAGCACTTGTTTCCAACGAGCTTCGAAAAAATGAATGTTTTGAGGGCCGTGCAAATCTTTTCGGTCGAAGTTATAGCTGCCTTGAAATCTATAATAGCTTTAAACATGTGCGATTCCCAAGATATTGATCATCTTCTTGCTACTATATACTTCATGGAGATGATTCACAAATGGCATGATATTCACGACATCTCAAACCAAACACTCGCAATTCACAGCCGGAATGAAAATAAATTACCCTTTTACGATGTGGAGGACGAGCGATTAACTTGGTTGTTAGAAGACTTCCAACCATTCATTGAACTTATTCAAACTAACGCGACAAATAAATTTGATTGCTTTACGTGTGAAACCTACGAAGCTCTTCAAATTACTACCAAGTCGACTGTTGAGTGCGCAAAATATTTATTAGACGATTTGGGGTTTCACTTTGTTCTAACCAGAAAGTTTTCCAGCGATATTGTGGAAGCCACTTTTAGTAACACGAGACGATCAGGGGGTTACAATGATCTAGGAGATGTAAGATCGTGTATACTATCTCTTGAACACACACTAAAAATCGGAATCATTAAGGCATCTTCAAATTCAAATGTCAGCGTTGGCAAGAAGTCTGACTGCGAAGGCCTACAAATTGTAACTTCAGGTATTTTATTTTTTGTTTAAAACTTTTAAACTGTGACTCATATGTAATGTTTTTGTACTTTGACAGCTGGAAGTGATAAACGAGTACTCAGAAGTGAAGTGGATCCGAAAAAAAAAATACGAACACAAAATGTTGTTGATCTACCAGGATATTTGAAAAGAATTCTTAACCGCATGGAATGCTTGACCGGAAAAGGTATTTTAAATTAAAAATTGTATTGACTTAAAGTGCAGATAATAACTACAAGCGTGTGTAAAAATTTCATACAGAAACATCGCAAATATCTATTCGAAGTTGCACACTTGCTCACGTTGGCGGATATCTAGTCAAAATTGCTGAAGAAAATTCAACTTGCGAGGACTGCTTGGGAAAGTTAGTTTTGTCAGAACACGAGATGAAATTAAAGATTCACACCCTAATAGAAGCGCAAGATCGAGGGGGTTTAAAATATCCTAGTGATTTTTTTGTTTGTTTAATTGGACTTGTGTTAGACTTTGTACAAATGTCCCTTAACTTAGTTCCCCGCCAACAAACCCTAACAACATACATGGGAATTATTTTACCTTATTTTTCAAAGCCATTAAAATGTAAATGTGATAACCCAAAACTACCCAAAGTCATTTTAGAGAAGTTCCTAAGACCTCTTTTGCACAATCATGCCAAAGAAGTGACAGATCAAAAACAAAAGATTAAAAAGACGAAAGGAAAACCATTATCCCGAAAGGTTTTGAGGGTATAATTAAACTTGTGATATTTATAATAAAAATAAAGTTGTTTTTGTTATATCTTGCTTGAATGGCTCATTTATACTACTCTAATTATTAAAAATAAATAAACTTCCATTATTGAATGGTAGCTAGAACAAGTAATCAAACCAAAAAATCATCTCTAAAACACTTAAAAACACAAATTTTTATTATTCTGAAATAATAATTTTATAACTGGCCCCCAAATTATTAAATACTAACATTTATGGAAGACCCCCATCTCTACGGTAGTAAAAGCGCCATCTAGCGGAATTCCTTGAAAGTTTAACAGAATTTTTATCTTAAGAAAACACGAAATGTCTCCCATAAAAATCCCAGATGCACTGGCCTAGAAGGATCTCGGAGGCACCGGTATAATGCTAAAAAAAGTGAGATATCACAAGCCTTGTTGGCCTTATAAATATATCCAGAAATAGAGCTGGAATTCGTATGACTTTTGTTAATTAAATAAGACCATCGTGAATGTCAATCAGATATTATCCGTTCGCGAAAAAGATCTATTTCTTGTTCGAGTTAACACGTATATGAATGTTTATTGGTACTCATTGTTATAGGAAATTGATAGCTTATGAAACTCAAGTTTCTTCGCGGATTTTAACCCAAATTGAGATCTTTAAGCTAGAATGTAGCTATTTAGTCGGTTACTTTCAATTGAAATTAAAATATAATTATTATATTTCATTCTACACGGATTTCGAGAAACGTCATATGCTTATCTTCGTATTATCCGTTTTAATAAATAAATTACTCGTTTATTCATCAAGCTTAAAATTTTATCTCCGGATATGTCTGTTTATATAATTTGTGGTTTTATATTAACAATTAATTTATACGAGATTCAAATATCTAAAAAAGCCTAGTTATTAATTATCCGATTCCGAGCTCTATCCAGAGATATAAATTTTGTTTCAAAATGGACACCAATTGAATTGGAACCCCAAAAGAATCTCATAACATAGTGCCAGAAAAGTGCGCAAGTATTATTGTTGATAGGATTGGGAGTGACATAAAATTTAGCTGCATTTAAATTATTTCCTAAAAATAATTTCTAAATTTGAATAAATATAGAGACATTTAAATATAATATAAGAAGTCTTATCCATATCAATCAAAAAAACTCATCTTTATCCGAATTTATCTTTCGTATAAACATAAATCTTCCCCGCTGTTCGATGAATTTTAATTTAGAGAAAAAACTGGATTTTTTTGAGGCCTTATAAAAAACCACTTTCTCAATATTCTCACAACATCCCGAAAGATCCCGTTTCGAAAATGATTTTAAAACTTGGGCGAAAATGGCTAAATCCCCTGTTGAGACTGTATGTGTAGCTAGAATTAACAAAGTCTCCGAAAATATTTCTCAAGTCCTATATTTATTAATAGAATTTTAAGGAGTTTTAAAATATATATAGAAAAACGTTGGTGGTTTTAACCTAGGCCTCCAAATTTTTCTTAAAGGGAGAATACGACTCATTATCTTTAGATAGGCCTAATCCACCAGTAAATGGTTCTTTAAACCAACATTAAACTAGAAATAAATTTATAACTTACCTGGAAAACAGGTTTCATGGATATCCTGAATTTCTTTACATTGAAGGGTCATCGAATGTTATTGGAAGTCTCGTAGAGATCTCTCCTTAACGACGACCTTTGCTCATTGGTTGATGACCCTTCAATGCTAAGAAATTCAAAATCTCCATGAATCTAAATATACCCGTTTTCCGGGCAAGATTTAAATTTATTTCTAATTTAATATTTGTTTATTTTTCACTGGTGGATTAGGCCTATTTAAACAATAATTATTTGATAAAACATTTGTGGTAAGGTTGCATTCTCCCTTTAAAGAAATGGTTTATTTTAAACATGGATTACGGGAGATTTGCGGGCTCACAAATTATAATTTTTTCATCAATTTCTTATCGTAAAATTAACCTGATTTACTATTTAAAACTATATTATTAAGCTAAAAATCAATTTGTAAATTATTTTACTAAGGAATAAAGATAATTTTAACTACAAGGGATTGAGAAAAATCCATTGATTTCGGACTTCATTTACCCTTTAGAGAAAAATAATTTAAAATAAAGTTCTACGTTACATTTTAAAACTATAACGTCAAACAATAGAAAGTTAACTTGAAGAGGTTTGAGTTTCCGTTTCAATTTTCAATCCCAAATATAGTTCAAATTGTAATTAATTTTTTAATAAAACAAAACAATATTATCAGGCACTACCTTCTTCCTAAAATTTTAATTAAAGAACACCCGATACAACAAAGAAAACTAATTTAAATTCAAAGTATTTATAGTCCCTCTAAATTTATAAAATTTATTAATTTTATTCTTTAGATACGTTATATATATATAGGTATGTGTTTGTTTCTCACGAATCCTCCCTTACGGGGTCAATGGAGCTCAAATATTGAATAAAATTCCATTTTTTACCTTTTTTTGTCCAAAGTATATATTTTATTTTGTAGTTTTTACCATTATTTTAAAATCTAAAAGCTAAAGGAAACAAAAAATAAAACTAAATTTAATATTTGTGAAGATATCATTTTTAGACTATGGAGTCTTTTGAGAAGATTATGAGAATCATTTTCAAACAATTCCTCAAAGACATTTTAAAATGAATTCAACACGAAAAATGAATTTTTTTTTTTCTTTAAAGGGATGGTATCAAATGATTTTGGGCGAGGTCATTTTTATTGTAATGTGTGTAGGGGCATTTAGATAAATCAACGAAATTTGAGATAAAACTCTCATTGAATCCCTGTTAAGCCTACAGATTAAAAATTGATTTCCATCTTAAAATTTATATTTTTTAATTACTATATTAGATTTATTTAAACTATAAGTAATCAATAGAAAAATCACCAGTTGTTGAGTTCCATTCTCCCTTTACAATATTTCAAGTTTTTAATTTGGTCGAAGGTAAAATTTCAACCATACCAAAGTGGTACTATTCCTTTAATAATTTTTGGTAAAATAAATTACAATTTCTTTTCGGAATTGATCCGACAGTGACCTCAATGTTTTCACACTTTTCCCCCAAAAATATTCAAGATTTTCGCATCAAAGGTTTTTCCGAATGCAAACTTATTGAGTATTCTAACAACAAAACTAAGTTTTTTTTTCCCTTTCACGCAATTATCATTGACGGCTTTTAACAAAAATAAACACGTACCATTTTAATACTACATAGGAAGTAATTTGTATTTTACTTTTTCATATGGAAAATTATGTAACGATTTATTACTGTAGAAATCGTGGGGCTGTTTTCTTATCTAATTGGCGGTAGTCGTGAAAGTACGTTTTACAAGAAACTATAAATCTTATAAGGCTTATTAGTTTATCAGGTTTTAATAATGAATACCAAATATTCTGGCTGAACGGAAATGGTTATTTTGTAGTTTCCGGTACGATTTAATTTCATTCGAGAATAATGAGGTTAATCAAATTATGAAACTTGAAAGAAAATAAATCAAATTTTCAATCCTATTTCTCATCATTTATTTAAATAGTAAGTCTAGCTTTCTACGCGCTGCAAATATTATATTTTCTAAAGCAATTATAACCACGGAATGGACTATACTAGATTGGGTTGAGACGGGAAGTCCTAGCTGTTGTGGTATAAATGTCACGTGTTTTCTCGACGTTCACAAAACAATTCTAAACGGGAACCAGAAGATCTTACAGTACTTAAGTCTTTGCTTACGCTAAGCCTTGGCTAAGTCGAAGCTTTAGGTCGCTCTATGAAGAGTTCTACGCGATATTTATCTTATATTCACATTTTAATACATTTAAAAAACAATTTATAAACCTTAAACTAAGTTAAGTCTCCCTCTCCAGACTTCACGATTTTTGTAAGTGGTTTAAATTTTATTTCCTAAACCATACTAGCATGCTTATCTGTAAGTGGTGGAAAGAGAGCAGATGAATTTTTGCTTAACTTTGTAGACTAGTCTTTGGAACAACAAATGAGATTTTCTCCCTCATAACAAGATAGTCAAAAGTACTCCGACTTTCGGCAACTACAAGAATTGATTTAATTCTAATTCAGAGGGAATTACTACACTTAAAAGTTTAATAATATCCCTTTCTTTTACCTAGGACTCAACTTTTTTGACACTTTTTTGCCATTAGAGGAAGCTCTATTATAAGATAAGTGTCCATTGTTAATAGTGCATGTTTTGAAAGTGTGGATATTCTGTATATTTATCGTAACAAAAAATAACCCTCACATACGAATCTAACCTACATTATCAAAAAAGGTAAGAACATAGATATTTGCTTAAGCATGCATAGATATGCTATATATACTTAAAACAGCTTCATTATTGTTTGCACAAGTTGTAAAAAGGGCGTTAGGAAGATCCCATGCAGTGTACAACTTTGTATTATTATTTCCCATTCATACAGCTTATATAAGAGGCTTTATAAAAACTTGGTATCTATTATTTTACGTCGCTGTTTGTATCAGAGAAAACGAGAGTTTAAAATAACTCAATGAAACAATTATGGTAAGAAATTTTGAAGATTCGTTCATCTTCTTAAGTCTATTAAAACGTTATAATCCGGTTTTTAAAATCAAATTCGAAAATAGATTTTTTTATGGGAAACTTGTTTTACAATAAGTATTATAAATTTAATACTAAATATCTTTAATGCGAAAGGGAGAAGCGATTAAAATAGAGTATCGTTCGAGGGTTGCGCCTGATACTGTTCGTTTGTTTAAAGGAAAACTACGAGCTATTTAAATGAACAGCGATTGAATTTATTTTCTGAAATTATATGTATAAGAATATTTCCACGATTGACGATTTTTAGGCGACATTTTACAGCTTAATTTAAATTCTGAAGTTTGGTTAGGTTGGAATTTCAGTACGTGTATGATAAATTCGGACGAATTATATTCTTTTAGCCTTCAGCGATTGAGTTTTTTAAAAATGTCGCCAGGTGGCGAGAAAAACGCCGCTAGAAATTATTTAACATCTGTACTTTTGAAGGCGGAATCATTGGGTTCATCTAATTGGTCAGATTTTATAAATGTCTGATATTCAAACTTTTAACCGAATTTTAGAAATTAATTTTATTACCTAAAACATACCCAATTCTAGAATATGTTTTTAGAATAAAAAATATTAAATTTGATTCATTTTTAACTCATATTTGCCCTTTATTAAGAATAAAGGATGAATCACGTTTAAATTCGCGAGATTATTGTTCTTGGGCTCGAAATAATACGACAAGTGTTGATTCAAGTTTCAGACTATTTGATTAACTAATTCAATATTATTTTAAGAACAGTTCAGACATTAGAAAAAATTACTTCCGAATAAGCAAATTTGAAACTCAAGTTTCTTCGCCGATTTTAACCCAAATCGAGATCTAGAAGCTAGAATGTAGTAATTTAGTCGGTTCCTTACAATTTAGATTAAAATATAATTATTATATTTCATTCTACACGGATTTTGAGAAATATCATATTTTTATCTTCGTATTATCCGTTTGAATAAACGCGTAAATTTGTTTATTAATCAAGCTTAAAATTTTATCTAGGGATAATTCGTATCCATTTAACAAGTCTATATAATTTGTGGTTTTATATTAACAAACAATTTATCCGAGATTAAAATATCTGAAAAAAGCCTAGATAATACTACTAATTTATTAATTATCCCATTCCAAGCTCTACCTATCGCAAAAAGTATATTCGGTCTCAGGAATTTTGGTTTTCCCATTTGAAAGGTTTACAGATATTTCGGTAAAAAGATTAATGTAAAATTGATGACAGCATCACCTTAATTCAACTCTTTCATCGTCAGTTCAAAAGATTTTAATTTGTTGAAAGATTTCATTCATAAAATACTTTGGATTGTCGACAATGACGCGCTTCCGTCAAGAATACCCGTAGGCGATATAAATATCAATATTCGTGACTAAATTTCTATAAAAAAATTCGTTGCATTGTTCAAAAGGTGTCTTTGTTTGCCAATTTACAAAGAATCACGTACGCACACATGAGATAATCTCTAAGTGTTATTCGTTTTCTTATACGATGTGTTAAAGGGAGATAAAAGTGTGACAACCAATGATTTTTATCTATTCCTTATGGTAAAAATAGGCATATAAACTACTAAAAAAATAAGGCTTAACAAGGATCTATGTAGGGTTTAAAATATCTCCGTTTCAATGTAACTATCCAATCAGACGTGTCGCTAAAAATTGGCATTTTTTCCGACAGTAAAACCCTTTATACCTAGGCTTAAGAGGGGGAAAGATAGCAAACTCTTCATGGATCCCAGTTAAGCCTACTTTCTGAGTAGGTTTTAACTATCATTGGGGGTTTCCAAAGAAGTGAGTTTCGTCGTGTTGGCCGAGAGGAAAAGGAACGTTGATTACGAAGAAATGTAGACATCGAGACAATCATGCGCGGTTGCAATACTGGCAAAATATTACTCTATTGCTCGCGAAATAAAGCGTTCGTTCTTAATTTTAGCTCGCAAGAACCTGTTTTTACGTAAAGGAATCGTCTCGATTCATTCTCCCTTTAAATAGGAAGAGATTCGCGCATTTCAACGCTAAATAATTTATACCTTAATAAACGGATGTAGGCTATAATATTGAAACGGAAACTATAAACTGAAAATTAAACCACTTTTTAGTTCCTGAATAGAATACTAATACGTTAATAAGAAAGATAATTTTTATATTATTTTGCCGATATTTACCAAGGCCTTTAATTTGTCAAAGTCTAAATTGTGAAAGTACCACAACCTCGGGCCTCTCTTATGAGTATTCGAGGCTTTGTCCAATAGAGAGAAATACTTCAAATTATTTAGCGCGACACCCGATTAATCTTTAAAATTGTTACCAATTATTTCCAGTACTATTACGCGAACTTCGTTTTTCTACTTAGGCAATTTGGGCAAATAGTACCAGAAGCTTTTAAATCACACGCACGAGGTTTTGTTAGTTACTACTTTGGCCTGAATTGTAAATTTGCAGCTGATAAACACTTGTTTTTTTCTCTCTCCATATTGAGGTTGTGTCCATGGCAGGTTTGGTTACCAGGACTATGCTAGGTTACATTGTAATTATTTACGTCATATCAGATAATTTCTTCATTCGTTGATGGCTGGTTAAATTTAATTGACCTGAATTTTCCCATCATTAAAAAGAACTAGATATTTCTTAGAATATACTGACTAATATGGAATTTTATTTTAATCTCATAGTTTCCATTTAAACAATTATTTGGAAAGTAGGTAGCTACGGAGATGTCACGATTTCTTTGAATTTCTATACCGGTATTAATAAGACTTTTCTAACCAAAAATGCTTTAAAAAAATCTTTGATAGAAAAAAAGTTCGCGCTTGCGTTCATGTTGAATGATTGATAATTTAACTACTGTCAAAGGCGAGTTTGAACTAGCTCCGAATTCAAAACGGAAAAGTCAATTTCTAAGCAAAGGGTTAGAGGGGTGGCACATTCATGTCAGTATAGAGCTCAATTTTAAATTAAAATTGAATCAAATTGAATAGGAACCAGTTTTCAATAGGTTTTGAAGTAATTTAAATATAATTTTCCTCAGATGAAAGTATCATTGCCGGCTCTTTTCCTGCTTATCGTTTCCTATACCTATTGCACCAATAGCACCCAATACTAGGGCTATTTTAATGCCAGTATTGTTTTGGCGATCCTTAACCAATCAGAATACAGAGTCTCAAAGCAGAAGGATTGGAGACAAAGCTTCTCAAACAATCATCAGAACGGAATTTAAAATCGCACAAAATGGTACCGAGACCAAAGACCACATTTTGGACTCGCATAATAATAACATTTTGACCCCATTGACCCGAGAATTTATCGTTAAGACGATAAATTCTCGGGTCAATGGGGTCAAAATGAAGTTGTATGAACTACGTCACTTTCGTCTCAAGGACGAAATCTGCATTTCATTCCTATTGTAATAGTTGCGCAATCCAATTATCAAAACAGTGATTTTTACCACCAATATTATTGATATGATATTAATTTACATGTATTTTAATTGAGTATCATTTCATTATCACGTGGTTTCTTCTAATTTAAGTAAGGTCCACTACGTCATTTCCGTTTCATTCCTCAGTCATAAAAATAATGCAATATATAATTCTAATGTTTACTCTTAATTTGCACATTTTCATATCGGGGTTATAAAATTATAAAGCGGAAGTCAAGGCCTCTACGTCACTTCCGTCTAAAGAACCAAATATTCTCATCTTATTCTTAACATAATAAGAGTTAAACGCAACATAATTATAACGGATTGATTAATTTGCATATTGGTATATTATAATCCCAACCCTCCTTGTTTCAGTTATTAAAACCGAAATATGCATTTTATTTCAATTGTTTAACGTTCCGTCAAACTGTATCTTAATTACTTTAACTCTTACGCTTAAAACCCACATATTTAATAAAAAGCTTAATTAAAGAGTAACGATAATTGTATTTCATTAATTAAAAACTAAATTGAGAATTTTTCCTGTAGAAAAATCGACTTTTCATTTACCGTCAAAACTAGTTTCTTAATCATTTATACACAACATAAAAATAATTAATTTCTAAGACTTACCAGAGATCTGCCGAGACGAAAAAGTGATCCGGTTTCCTGATTAAAATATTTTCCGTGCCATCTATGTTAAGTCGTGAAACTTTACGGTTGAATTTCCCGCCGTTTTTGTTATTAGTGTTCACATTTTTCCGTAATCCCGCTGTCTATCGGAAGAACGATTAAGTTTCTGAAAAAAACAATTAATACAAATTATAAATTTAAATATTTTTAATGAATTATGATAAAGAATGATTTGATAATAAAATTTTTAATTAGTATAATTTATTAGCACAGTATTAAAAATCGAATATATTATACCGGTGGCGCTACACTAGGGAAGTGAAAGTTTATGTAAAATAGGAAGCGATGGAATTAAGATTGAGAATAAATTGATGGAGCGTTCACATTACGCAATTTTTGCTGATAAACTTTATTTAGAACTTTTGTTGTGAGCTGATTAAACATCGTGATTCTTTTCGCGCCATAGACAGATTTTCGTACAATGTTTGTCTATTTCAAACTGACCAATAGGAAAAAGACGTACTTACTAGATAATTATTAGCACCAATTTTTACAAGCCAAGGCCTAACGCTTCGCGCGTGGAGTTTTTTTAATTTTCTAGTTACTAGTCATTTTAAAACTATTCTGTAGGCGTATAATAATGGATGATATCGTGATCAAAATCTTTTTGATGTTGATAATATTATTACAACTAATTGTTTCTGATTAAACTTGGTACGCCGTTACAAATATAGCCAAGCATGGCCCGCCTAAATTCCGTCCCTATCTCCGAGCAAGGACGGAAATAAGTAATTTTTCTTATTGGACAAATGTCCAGTAACCCCCCTTAAAAATTCAAAAGTTATCGGACATTTAAAAAAATTACCGGACAATGCTACATTTCTTGTATTGAAAAGTACTTTTTTTTATCGGACATTTGTCCAGTGACCCCCTCTTAGAAATAAAAAGTTATCGGACATTTTGAAAATTTATCGGACAATGTCCAGTGACTTGTGCTTATTTCCGTCCCTGTCTCCGAGTCCCGACTCAATAGATCGAGTCCAAGCCAGACAGGGGTGATGTCATTTTTTGGCTGTTTTCAACTAATGGGGCATGACCTTTGCTGATAGTATTAAGCTACGGGGCGTTGTTTAATTTTATGGAATTAAACGATAGACATTTGATATTTTAAACCATATTTTTACAATCTTTCACAAGATTCAAAATTTGTAATTACAGCATCAATTTTAAACCATTTCAGATTATGCTACAAAATCTGTAATGCTTCATGCTCTTCAATAAACGTAATAAAATGTTTTGTAATAATTAAATAAATTAAGCTCACTATTTATACGAACAACAATCAAAATAATTATGACACTAATGAAGCCCGAAAAACAATGCGCAAAAACTAAACCGCCGGAAATTCCCGCCTTAAATATTAACTCGCGTAATTCAATAAGTACGAAAATTAACCTAATTTTGTCACCGCCGCGAATTGACTAACTATAACCGAAGATCGCGTCGAATCACTGAAACAATGGTTAAAGCTCATTAAAAAATGTTCAATATGCAACGTTTCAAAGGTCTCGTTCTTCGTGGAAACCGACGTGTGATAAAAAACAAAGACAACGTGATCATATTGGACGTTTATTCAAAAATTAATAGGCTTAAAAAAATATTGGTGAGTGAGGTGGCTAGCAAAGAATAAATAATAAAAAAAAATAACATAGACCTACTTTAGGGTATCGGCAGGGGAGAACAATAAACAATCGCGAATGATTATAAAAAACAAAACATATTTAAATTTCAAAGGTTTTCTAAGATTATTTTTATTTATTTATTTATTTTATTTTTTTTTTCAAGTCGCAATGCCCAAAATTTAAAGGGCTAGTGTAAAGAAATAGTTTTCTTTATTAATATAAAAAATAGCATTTAAATTAATGCCAAACGTTTTGAAGGATCTTTGTTTTTATGACTACTTTTTTCAAAAATTATATTCTAGGACTAGGCTGGCCCGTAAAAAACACCTGGTTTTGTTTTTTAGTAATTAAATATAAACTTTGGAATTTCTGTCAATTTTTGATCAATTATTTCAATTAGAAAATATAATATTTGAAAGATTTTAGGTTTACCACTGGATTTATATTTTAATGAATCCAACCAATCAGAGGTTAGACTGTATCTGACGATGTTTTAGAATATAGCGAAGCTTTTAGGGAACTGGTTGTTGTATTAACTAGCCTTTTTCGTCAATTTAATAAAAAGAAAACTAACGACAAAGCTTATAAATTGCAGACTAATAAATTGCTAAGACTAATTTTAAAATTGATATTGAAAAAGAGCGCGAACCAAAAGTCTACGGAATCGCGCGGCAATTTATTATATTTCTACCACACGCGTGATATATTCAGCCAATATAAATCAATTTCGGGCAGGTTATTTTTTCCCGGGAATATCTTGAGTCTGAAGGAAGGTTTATAGTCTAATGTAGGGAGAGCGAAGAAAAACTATCTCTCTTCTCTACTAGTTCGCAGACAAGAACTGTTTGGTGAATAGGAAATTATTTTAGCTTTTCCCCAATTTGATTTTAAAAATATTGTCAACTCTCATCGAATAGAAGTAGGCCTAAACAAAATAGTAATTTAAAGGTGGAGTATATCGGAAGAATGACCTAGGTTAAAAATGATTTCATAAAGGAGGAATGTCACGCAAGGATGGTCTTGATTAAAAATATCCAATGAGGCCAGACGATTATTCCATTCGTTAAAAACTTTAGTGTCGTAAATTTTGGTCTTGATAAAATGTTTTCTGAAAAATCATGGTAATAAGCGACTTCTTGATATATTCGTGTTCAATGGGGTCAGATAAATTTCTACTAATGGCAGCCGAGTTCAAGGTTTACATAACAATGTAATGAACCGTTCTCGTACATTTTTTTTATTATGAAATGACGTTTTTATATTCAAAACATGGCTTAGCCTTAAAAACGTATAAATTTTTGAGGAAGCTTAAGGCTTTCAAGCACACGCGATCCTTTTTAACACAGCTAACACTATTATTAGCTGGGTTGAAAAGTAGCCTGTGTGTTTGTTCACAGAGTTGGGTTCAAGTGATGAACCCTATAATGATCGACGTAAATGAACTGAGTTAAAAAAAAAAACAAAAAAAACTAACCTAACCGAAGGGTCGGACACTTGCCAAAATCCAGTACACTTGGGCCGATATTCAAAAATCTTTAAAAGTTATCTAGGCCTATCGAAAATTAAGATTGAAATTCCAAAAAACAGCTTTAAAATCTCAAAAATCTCTTCAAAATCCTAAAATCTCGTACAAAAGAATGGCATCTCACATAAGCCATTATCGATCAATTGTACAAAATCTCTAGTTGATCATTTGAAAGTCGACCAATTGGACAAAACCCCTTGTCGATCATTTGAAAGTCGACCAATTGGACAAAACCCCTTGTCGATCATTTGAAAGTCGACCAATTGGACAAAACCCTTGGTCGATCATTTGAAAGTCGACCAACTGGACAAAACCCCTTTTGTCGGTCATTTGAGAGTCGACCAATTGGAAAAAATCACTTTTGTCGATCATTTGAAAGTCGATCAATTGGACCCCTTTGCAAGATGTGCAGATTCGAACCATTGTGAGAGGTGCAAATCCGAATCATTGCTCCAATTCATTTGGGAAACGAAAATTGGTTTAGTTTCCTTCAAGCTTTCATTTACACCGCGCGTCCTTGACAAATTAAAAATCAACGAGGCGTTACGAAGATCAGAGAGTAGAAATGAAGTGCACCCTCGCGCTAATTAGATTTATGGGGGCGTTAAATTAATTAAAGGTTAATTTCTATAGCGCCAAATGTGAGAGAATACGAACCATTGTCGAATTGTCAACGCGCGGTTAACTTTTTGAATGATATAGGACTGAAAACAGTGAAGAACTAAGAGTTAAAAGGCGTCGCGCATGAAAGCCTCAAAGTCTAAAAGGCGGGCTACCGTGAAAAAGATAGAATGCTATACGCGCGTTACAGTTACGGAATACATTGGGTTATATAGCGAATATTCATTGTTACTTCATCAAAGCAGCCAACCGAACTATAAAGCAAAATATGATATTTCGCATCTGCTATCTGTTACAATACACGTAATGACAATACCCGTCTCAAGTGGAACACTTCAAACTGTACTGACACCGTGTTTTAAAAGTTTAACTTTGGCTAGAAGAAAGTTAAAAATTGAGCTTTAATCTCTCATTAATTTTACTTCTAAACTACAATTTAAAATAAGGCTGTTACGAATATTTCACGAGTTTCAAACGGAATTTGTGTAGCATTTTTGAAAAGATATCGCTAATAAACGACTTGAAACATATATTCATTAACCATAGAGCTAAAGAGAGGCTTAAGTTAACCATGTTTATACACGTGTTTATATAAATTTGGACAGAAGCCGAATATCTCTAGCAGCCTTGGAGTTCGTCAAAAAAACGTCGTCGTTTGTGGAGAGAGAGAATTTCCAATTTTCCGTAGACAGGGGGGTATGAAGTTGGACCCCTCCGATCTCTTAAAATTGTGAATTTTACCCATACAGAGAGGAGCGCTATATGGAACATTAGAGTAGTAGACTTCAAAGGAGGGTTTCATCGGCTTCTGATTTGGATTATGTTCTTAAAAGAGCACTTAATTCAAGATAGAGGAAATAGTATGAAAGGCATCTCACATTAATTTTATGTAAAGCAAAGCTATTAACTAAAATATTAAATGACCCATAAAGAAATTCCGACAAATTTCACGCTCTCACGTACAAGAAAATATATTTGAGAAAATGGCTATAAAAACAAACCGCCATTCTGTTTGATTTGCAATTCAGATTAAGATTTGAAGTTCTAAGGAGCCATGGTCTAAAACCTCTCACGAGTCTCTTAAAGGCAGTGTAAAAGTTGTAATAAATTGGTTTTTATTTACCCTTAAAATAATTGATTCTATCAAAAGTCTATGACTTTATTCCATAAAAGTAAACAACGCCCCGTAGCTTAACACTATCAGCAAAAGTCCAGGTAAATGTACTGGCAGATTCTGATTCGAGACACTCTAGCGGCCGCAGTCGTTGTAAATAGTAAAAATGGGAAGCACCACTCTTTGGAGAAATTCCGGAGTTGGCGAGAAGGCAATATAGTCAAGTCGGCCCGCCTAAATTCAGTCCCTCTCACCCGAGTCAAAATATCGAGGAAGAGTCAAAATCAATCGAGCCAGACAGGGGTGATGACTTTTTTGGCTATAGTTTAAGTGACGGGGTATGATGTCTACCTTGAACCTTTGTTGATAGTGTTAAGCTACAGGGCGTTGTTTAATTTTAAGGAACAAAGTAATAGAATTTTGATTTCATAAAATTAATCGTAATGATCAATAGGAAAAAATAGGAGAGTTAAAAACTACTGATTCTTTTATATTCGGAGTCACCATGTTAAATAACATACTCGAAAAATTTTCACAATTATTCTACAAGTTTTTGGTTTCTAAATTAACTCCTACTAAAATTTTGTTAAGTTTGAAATCAGTTCCACCCTAAAAAAGTAGTAGTACCCCAGAGGCGTTGCTGCGGGCGCGCAGAGCAGAGAGATAGTTTTTCTCACTATCTGCTTATGCTACACCGATGTGAGCTCTCAGACCCGAGGTATTCCCAGGGTATAATTATCTAACAAAATGGATTTTTATTGGCTGACTAAATCTCGTGTTTTCTATTTGCAGAGGCACGAAGGCCGGTCTTGTCCTAGACTTTGCTATTTTATTTATTTCTGATAAGAATATTTCCAAAAACATCCGTAAGAATTCAACCTTATCATCTTCCCTTTGAATAAAGCAAATAATCCTTTCCGTGTCGAAATTATTGAAGAAACTATTTCATAATTTAATCCCGAAGTGGTCGCCGAATAATTGGTTGCGCAATTGATGACGAGCCCTTCTTGTCTTGCGTAACATGGCGGTGCGTGTTTGATTCTTTTGTATCGCGGGTAAATATATTTCACGATGTCTTTAATATGGGACAAGGAAGAGGATTTGCGGTCTCAAAGCCTTGAAGTTATAAGATTATATAAAATATTAAGCCTGGGATTAATATCTTTTTGTTACAATGCGAATGGAATTATTTAAATTATGGGTTGTAGTCAAGTTTTGTAACTTACGGAGAAAATGAAGGTGCGAAAAGCAATTCAAACGTGGATTAGTATCTTCATTAACAGATACTTTTTTTTTCTCACGACATATTTTCAAATTCTAGTACGTTTGTTTTCGAGCAGGAGTTTCGAAAATATCTTTGCCAAAATATATATATTAAAGAGGAAAATGGATTTGATTAAAAACTAACCTAACTTTACCTAAGCCATTGTCGTTCGTTTGGGATCCGATCAATTGGAAAACCCTCTCGTCAATAATTTGGGTGACGATTAATACTAAAAACCCCTTGTCGATCATTTGGGTATCGATCAAATGAACCAAGCCATTGGGGATTGAGGCTCCTATTTGATTGGCGCCTCTATTGACCCCTTTAACGCTACAATGGTAGTTTCAGACCGAATTTCATTTCATACATGTCCTGGCAACCAACGACAAACGTCAAACTATCCTGTTAACGAACAGTAGCGTATTTTTTCGAGTAGACAGTTACGGTGGTGGCTGAATTTGTCTTTATCACATAAGCTACACGAAACACTTTGTTTTGCGTAACTAAAAAGGTGGCTAAATCGCGCAACTCTTCGACTAGAGTTAATTTCAATTTGGCATCAGGATTTCCCTTAGTCTATAGTCTATACCTACATTCTGATACCTTCAACAAGAGAATGAAATTCAACGAAATCTCGTAGAACTCATTACAATTTTCGTTTAAATCGTATTTGGCATCGCTTGTCAAATAATTCAATTATTTAAAGTTTTTCCGCATTTTTTCTTGTATAAAAGAACAAGAGAAGATTTAAGGGCGTGTAAATTGAAAGGAATATAATTCTTTTTTAAACATTTTATCCTTTATGCGTCCAAAAAAAAATCATAACTTTTCTTTTCAAATTTAATTACTCGGTTTTACTTCCTAGATAGTTATTAAAATCGAGGTTTAAAGAAGAATCAACACTCATAAACAAGATACGCAACAAGTGAAGATTTTTTTCCCATTGACTTTCTATAAGTTATCCCCCCCGAACAAAAAGAAAGCTAATTATTTAAAAATAAAAGAAAATTTGTTCAAGCAGAAAAACGGCTCGAAGAATACTACAACCACTTCATTTCAATCATAGTATGCAATTTGTTCAACATATTATTTTTTTTATTTTAAAATGTGTAGGTATACAACTTAATTATACAAAACATTCTTGCTTCGTATATGTGTGTAGCAGTGAAAATGCAGATAGATGTGCGGAGTAGTGAAATGCACAAAAATACTTTCTTCGCATATATGTGCAGAGTAATGATATGCAAAAATACTTATATGTGCGTAGCAGTGAAATATGCAAATATTTTTCTTTGCATGTGCCTACATAGCATTGATACATATTGAAAAATATTTTCTTTGCATATGTGCAGAGAAGCAAAATATGCAAAAATATTTTATTTTCTTACGTGTGGAGCAGTGAAATATATGTAACTGTGATAAACTGTAAAATATTTTTCTTTGCATGTATGTGCATATCCTAGAGAGGCAAAATTAATTTCTTTGCAACAATAAGTGTTTTCGAGAGATTTTGAGATTTCAAAGCTGGGAGATATTTTAGAATTTCAATGGTAATTTACCATAGAGAGCATTTAGAAATTTAGATATATCGGTAATGTGTTGAATTTAATTTTTGCATAAATTAACTATATCAAATAATTGCCCACAAAAATGGGATCATTATACGGATTCATTTATACAGGCCGTTATATAATAAGTTCCTTGCAAATTGCACAGATATAAGTATGTTTAAATAATATGTTCTTAACTAACACTATACCAAAATTTGCTTAAAAATTTTAATATTTGGTAATTAATTTTGGATATGCTCAATTTGCAAATTTAAAATAACTTAAAGCAAGAGTCTTACGCATTGCGTTCTATACCAGGGGTTCGATTCTACAACTGTCCTTACGAGGTGTATGGATAATTTTTTATCCTTAAAACACGGATTAGTCCTTAGACCTCAATGTCGGTATTCTAGGAGCGTCCTTAGCAAAAATTATCCTGACTAAGGACAAAATAAAGTCCTTATGATAAGGTGAGGGTTAGACCTCACCTTAGAGGTCTAAGGACCGAAAATCATCCTTATTTTTTAAACATTTTAAAGATGGCCGCCATCGTAGCTCAGTGGAAATTTTTCGTTTAGTCGCTTAAGCCGACGGAGAAGAATTAGACGAGATTTAAGGCGTCAAAGAGTCGTAAGGGATCGATTACGAGCTTCTGAATTAAATAATTATCAATTTAAGCAATAATTTAGGGCTAAAAATGATAGCGCGTACCTATTATGGGATAGGTTAGCCGATCGCCTATCACGCTCTAGCTATTCCCGTAGACATTGAAGTAGGTTTGTTGCATGGTTTGTTAATATATTTTTACTAATTTTGCGTGCTTATTTATTTTTTGATAGCCTTAAGATTTAGGTTTTGTTTCTTTCGATTTCCAGCTAGTCCAATTCTAAGAACTAAGTTGTCTATCATGTCAATGCCTGCGTAACAATAACATAGGCATAGATCATGTACTTAATTGTTTGGTGAAAGTGGCCGTATAAAGCGTCCACTTACCAATTTCGATTGCATTTCTAAAAAATCTAGTACTTTTTTCCATTTTTCTCTTGGAAACGTTTCCTAATCTTTTGGCCATAATTATAGTTAAAATCTCTATAAACTGCTATTTCAAAAACAGTCAAAAACTTGTATCGATAACCCCCGAACGACTAACCCTAAGCCTCGGCCTAACAAATTATTACACGAAACTCGGTGCTCCTCGCTCGAGAGGCGAATTTTATTCCTCAAAGTTTCATTGGGTAAGATGTCCGGAAATACGTCACTAGAGAAAATAAGGAGAATTTTTTCTCCTGTCCTTAAATGTAAGGAGTTTTCGTACGGATAGGTGGTGTAGAATACCGTTATTTTTGAAAAACTGAATTTGTCCTTAGACAATCCTTAGGCGGGAAATACGGATTCATCCTTATTGTTTAAATCCTTATATTTAAGGACAGTTGTAGAATCGAACCCCTGGATCAAGCTTAACAAGAAATCGTTATAGATATTACATAAGTCGTAACGCATGACCGAGTATAACCACAAAAAAAATAAAACATATCTAGCGAAATGCATTTCACATGCAACCTAGGCGCTCGATTTATCCCTAACTCCGTAATCAAAGCATCTTTTGTCTTTTGCCAACCGCACCATGGGGAATCTCTTAGATCGCGGTAAGGGTTCATCGATTAGCAGATAACGATACTATAGGCCTACCACTGTTATTTTGGTAATTTCCGTAAACACAAAAAAACGTTTTAAAAAAGGCACAAAATATTTTCGCTTCGGAAGTTTGGCATATAGAGCAGTGGTCGAATTTTTCTTTTGAAGTAATGCTATAACCGATTTCTCAAGCAATACAAATGTAATTTCAGTAGCATTTTTGGAAAAGATCGTTAAAAACGATTCAAATTAAAATTACATAATTCTCTACGTCTGTCTGTCCTTTCATGAGGAACGCTAAAATGTACACGCAAAGCTAGATACGCTATGATAAACTTCGTTGCAAAATCCGGTTGAATGTTACAAATGGACATCTATCTTAATAGATAAAGATGAATGACAAAACTTGTCGTTTAAAGGCGTCCTCTAACGGCAAACAGAGGCAAAATTAGTTACTAACAAAACCACATGTGTGTCTGCTCTGGATAAAACATAAGCACATGGTTTCTTGTTACTACTTTTGCCACTGTTTGCCGCGATGACACTATTATGAACGCCAGATTTTGTTATTCGTTTTCAATTATTAAGATAGGTGTACATTTTCAATAGTCCTAGGCCGCCCTTCGACTAATAAATCAAGTAGAATAATAAAAAACAGAAAATTTATATTTCTGAAACCGAGGTATTCTAAACGATAATCATGCAATAAGCCTTCGAAAACAAAGGTGACAGTATCACTTTTAAACTTTCTTACGGGATTACCGATATTCATACAAACTTTCTTACGGTTCATTTTGAAAGGAGAAATTGTTTCGCGGTACTTGAAGCTCTATTTTGATTTGGATTACATGATAAGATTCAGATATTGTCTGCCCCATTTTTAAGCAAGCTTTTAGAAATTGAAAATCTTGTAGCTGAAATTTTAAATTTCACTAAAAGTAAAATTAAATCATGCTAAATCTAAGCATAGGTTAATTTCTACAAGTTCCACATAGGATAAACATACGATTTAGTAATTAATGTATTTAACAATAACTTTATCGAACGTAATAATTAGAGAAATGAGATTAAGATTTAAATGATTAGATTAAGAATGCAGACGAACCCTATCACCAATGGTAAGATTAAAAATTAATAAGGACGTGTTGTTTAATCAGAACAGCAGTGTTGGGATGTGTTGAATCATTTTTCACCGAGTAGTTGATCACTTCACATAATTGTTGTACAAGCAAGCTTGTATCTTTAATAGTATTAAAGTGATAACGTAACTGATTACATATTTAGAATTACCAAATGCGGTAATCAGTTACGGACTACAGGTATGTTATGAAACCGGTTAAACTATTTAAACTCATTCAATTTCCCTACGTACGTAGCTTCTGAAAAAGTTCATTTTTCCAGTATTGTTTTCTAATATTTTTATCTTGAAACTTCCCACCGGTTGTGAGTCGTTGTACCTTTGCATTCAGGGCGAGAAGTTCTATGAAAATGAATCTATTTCACGCTTTTCAAAACAATTTTAACAAACTTTCGGTTGAAAAGAATATTTAAATTGAAAACATTTTGGAGCAAGAGAGAAAAAGCTAGAAAACTTTCTATCCTGATGATGGATGAGATACAAAAAGATCTCTAAAAATCACGGAATACTCTTCAAAACGTTCTCCTTTTCAAGCCAAATTAAAAAATATATTTATAGTCAGCATTGTTGTCTTCGAGAAAACAAAAGATCTGTTTTTTTAGTTTATTTTTACTCGTTTTCATTTCATAATGGATGAGTTCAGATTTAAAAAAAAATTGAATTTACAAATTTTCTGTCTTATTCAATGACTAATACTTCAGTAGTTTAAGAACAATTAACAAAATCTTAAAAGCTTTTGGAATATTAAAATATTGTAGTACGTATTGTTGTCTCGGTGAAACAATTGAACTTGTATTTTTCTTCACATATTCAATATAGTTATCAAAATTTCGAGAGTTCGGTCCTAACATAAGCATTAGTCTTAAATGGTAATACCAAGAATCCATTCAGGTTCCATAAGAATATGGGAGGGCCGCGATTCAATAACCATCCTCCCAAACTTTGTAGCAAAAGTTCGTCTGCTTCGAATCGATTTCAAGTAAATCGCTCCTGCCATCTATTATTAACCCGTGCCACTAACGACCTTGACATATTATTTTGGGTAATAAAAATGGAGCCGACCGAAAAAAGATCTAAGCGTACAAATGTTTCGAAAATTGCAGACGAACTTTTGTTACAAAGTTTGGGAGGATGGTAACCAGAGGCTAAAGCTATGCTCCCATATTCTTATGGAACCTGAATGGATTCTTGGTAATACTAAAAGTTTATATAGATAATCTTTTTCCCGAGAAATGACGTAGATTATTTCTGATAACATTCATAAGAAAGGAAGCACTTTCTGGATTAAGTACTTTTACGAGAGAGACCGCGCAAAAGCGACTTTACCACGTAGCAGAACGCGGGAGAATCAACTGTAGGCTACCATAGTGATGACGTAGATTGCGATTATACAAATATGTATTTTTACTGATGCGATAATTATTTGTATGACATATATATGAATATCTACTTTGATTCGTTTTAAACGATCTTGACGAAAATGATACTCAATTTCTATTTGGAGTTCATGAAATATCAGTGTCAGTCTCATTTTAATCCTTTAAGATTAAAACTAACAAGTAAATTAATTATTTTCTTATAGTATTACCCCTTTCTTTCATATTGTAAAGAAAACTCCCATAATATTGTCTTCAAACGCTTTGTGAAAAGATAATAAAAAATACTACGATATTAATTTAAATGTGAAGACAAAGAAAACCTTTAATTAATCTCGACATTTTTCAAGGCTTCTCACACCCACACCTAAAGGTTAATTTGCTCTTGAATAATGATAGAACGTTTCACACGATAATGGAATAATAATCTTGCTCTAATTTCGTACATAGCCTCGACCTTACATCAGAGTATTAAAAACAACTTTTATCTCATATGAGGTGCAATATTGTGTAACAATCCGCCGTAGCTTTCGCTAAACTGCAAACTACCGTCGAACAAAATTAAGCTTTATAAACTTATATACATAATGCTAAAAAGTGGGAAACATTCTGGACGGTATAGTTTTACTACAAGAGCGTAGGAGGCTACATGTATACCAAACCAAGAGATAAACGTTCCTATAGACTTCATTGAAATTTGGATACTTAAAAGGAGAATGAAAGGCCAAAACAACCTATTTTTAATCGATTAAGAATGCTAAAATAATGAGAAAAACAATAATATATTGATTACAAAATAACGAAATATTTTTAGTGAGTTATATTATTGTTTTTCTCATTATTTTAGCATTCTTAATCGATTAAAAATAGGTTGTTTCGGCCTTTCATTCTCCATTTAATTGGTGGTTTTAATTTACTACTGGTAAGACTAATAAAACTCCTTTTTGTACCACCAAATAAACCATCGAAAACCACCCAAAATGTAAGAAAATGGCTCAACTGGTTTCCGTTTTCGAGTGTCTCTACGTGAAAACAGTCAATCGGCAATTCCTCTACCATATTCCTCCAAGAATATAGTGCGAGGGAGGGAATGCGTTCAAATTTCAATTAACCCGAATTATTTTTGACGATCTAACGATGCCTTAAACAATCGAATCTAAATATCGCGTTCAAAAATAAAAAGAATTGATAATAATTTAAATTAGATCGTCGGTGTGGTGGGATTATTTTTAAAAATATGTATAGGGCGTTAACCCTAAACAATTCATCGTAAAACAATTCAAATCTTCAGAGCGATATGATGGTATTCAAGACTCGATAAAAATATATCTTCAATACTAACTTTTGCAAATTAGTGAAAGATACTGCGGATTAAGACGTAATGTTAATGTTTTACTGAATGAAAGTAGTTCTTACGATCTACTATTGAACAGGGATTATAATAATATGTAACATATTTGCTTGCTATAACAATATTAGTGGGCCAATTAAATTAGAGAAAATGTTTTGATTTTAGGAAATTTAATTATATCTATTTATAAAAGTACCTGTAAAAAGTGTGAGGGAAAAATTCCGCTATTTAATGTAAACAATTTAAGTGTATTAATTAATTAATTCAATTAAGAATTTGAACATTATAAAATCTGTCAGTGCATTTTTATTTTTCTTTATATATTGTACCATTTATTTTATTTTATGTTTGTATATATTTGTCAAAATTTCTTTTCCAATTGTAACAATACCCGTTTTAAAAACTCAAACTGCATTGTGTGTTTGGGGAAAATTCCTTTGTATATTGAAACAAATTTTCCCAAATCTTTTAAAAACATTATTTCGAAATATCGCACCTGCGAGAAAAACCCCTTCTGTAAGTTTAGGAAAATTGGCGGGAAACTCCAACCAATAAGAGTGCGCACGTTTTCAAACTTAGAAAAACCCAAGTGCAGAAACCCCGCCAATTCTCCGAGACCCAAGGAAGGGGTAAAAATAATATCCAAGCGAAAAATACTTCGCTTTCAACTTTAAGCAACAACAGATCAGCCCCAAAAGGGATCCGCCAAATGCGGACTTTAGAATTTAGAAGTTAAGAACTTTTTAACTTTTATAAATTTTAACTTTATTAAACCTTTATTATTAGTGTAAATTAAACTTGTTAAACCTTAAACTAAAGTTTTATTTATTTAACTAACAAACAGTCGCGTTAGCTAAACCCGTATAATTGCCAATAGTGTTTCAGTCCGCTATTGGTGAATTAAGCTCTCCCTAACTAATTAGCTAAGAACCACGAATTCAAATCTTAGAATTAAATGAACCTCTTCGGAAAACTTAACTGAGGAGGTTTGCCATTTTCTTCATGGTGCACGCGAAACCCGGGAATTTATTGGCTAACGCAATAAAACGACCATTATAAAGCATCATAATGGATCCAACCGCTAAAGTACCAGCATCTGGAACAACAGGAGCTTCGGCCAACACCTCAACATCGGGAGCTGGAACCGGAGCCGTAACGATGAACGCGGCGCAAACCAGCGCGAAAAATGAGCTGAAACTTGCCAAAGGTATCAGAAAAAGCGCCAGAGCCGCGGCCACCAGGATTTCAAATAAAATCAAGGAGTATTTGAAGGATGCAAGTACCGACCTCGAAACCTACGAGGACGCGCTAGTCCTGCTTCTAGAAAAGGAGGAGGATTTAATCCGAATCGACGCAAAAGTAGAGGCGTTGATTGAAGATGACGCCGAAATGGAGATGGAAACGGACGCCGCCATTCTCTGCCGAGAAGCTTTATCGGTAATAAAGGCAAAAATTCAAAGAATCATCAAAAAGGCCCAAGCAAGCGCCGCAATTACAACAGGACCTCCGTCGAGTCACTCTGGATCAACGACGACTTCAGGAGGAATTTCTCTTTCGATCAACACGCCGCAGCCACTTCTTCCACCCAACGTTGGAGCGAACGCCGCAGTAACTCCGGTCAACCCATCGAACGCCGTAGGATCGCCAGTCAACACATCGAACGCCGTAGCATCGCCGGTCAACTCTTCAAATGCGTTAACGGTTAACCCATCGGTCGTCGTACCGCCGGTTAATTCGTTAAACCCATCGCCTGCTTCGGTTAGCACAGAAAACAATCGACCAAAAGTGAAACTTCCACAACTGACGATCACCACGTTTTCGGGAGACTACTCCAAATGGAACAGTTTTTGGAATCGTTTCCAAGCTGCTGTGGACTCAAACGCTCAACTATCGAAGGTAGAGAAATTTATATATTTAAATTCGTATTTGTCGGGTGAGGCTCTTAAAGCCATTGATGGTTTTATTGAAACGACAGAGTCGTATGATTTAGCGGTAGAATTGTTGAAAAAGAGATTTGAGAGAAATGATATCGCGGTACATGGTCATATGAATAAGCTTTTAGACATACAGCCGGTCAGGGATTCTAATAACATTAAGGCCCTTAGAAAATTGCTAGATACTTGCGAGGTTAGCTTAAGGAGTCTTAAGGCCCTAGGGGTAAATACAGCGGAAAAAGCTTCTTTCCTATGCCCCGCCCTTCTTCGTTGCTTGCCAAATGAAATTAGGACAGAGTTCTGCGTTAAGAAAAAGCCCCAAACTAATGGGACTGAATGGGACGCGGACGAGTTAATTGGCTTCATAAGAGATCAGGTTGAAAGTCGAGAAATGTCAGATTTGCTTAGCGCCACGCCAGGAAAAATAGAAAGCGCGGGAAAGGTAGAAAATTACCAAGATAGATCAAAATTTAGATTTAAACACACGCCTTCCGCGTCTGCTCTATCAATGGGGGTGCAGCAAAAGTCAAAAGACACTAGTTATTGCATATTTTGCAAAAATAATAGCCATAAATCGATTCATTGTCCTAATCATACCTTAGAACAAAAAACGGCAGAAATTAAGGGTAGCGGTAGATGTTTTGTTTGTTTGAGATTAGGCCATGACGCGAAACATTGCGTATCAAAGTATAGAACTTGCAAAACATGCCAAAAAAGACATAATTACGTCTTGTGCGAAGAGAACCCCGCGCACATGAAACAAAGGGATAGTGTAAGGGTCACTGAATCTTCAGTAACATTGGCTGCCGCGCCAATTATAGCTAAAAAGGATGAGCAAATCTTGCTTCAAACCGCTCTAGTTCAAATAAAAGATCCTTATAATAATAGAAATAAGTGTTTAGTCAGAACTCTTTTAGATAATGGTAGCCAAATTAGCTTCATTAAGGAAAAAATAGCAAATCAGTTAAATTTACCCAAAGTAGGGGTATCAGAATTGGACGTCTTCCCATTTTTACAAGAAATAGCTTCCGAGCGCAAGGCTGACGTAGTAAGGGTTACGCTGGAAAATCGAAATGATCCGCGAAACAATATTGAAATATTTGCAGTCGTACTCCCTTTCCTATGTCACGTCTTTACGGAGATGAATGGGTTAGAACTAGAAAACATAGTCAAAGCCAAGGGTTATGAAGTAGCAGACGACGTGAAAGAGTCTTATCAGCGTGGGTCGGAAATAGAAGTATTGCTAGGAGGAGATTATTATTGGCTAGCAGTCAGCGGAAAAATAGAGAGAATGGGACCCAGATTAGTAACCTTAGAAACTAAGTTTGGTTGGTGTATTCAGGGCCCGGTCAAAAGGACCAAAAATTCATTGGGTGTTGGGACCAATCAGGTCTCAACCTTATTAATTCAGCTAGGCCAAAAACGCGTAAATGATACGCTCAAAACCTTTTTCGATTTAGAAAGTATTGGTATTGATAATAGGGAAACATTAGAGTCTAATAAAAACGATAAGACATTAAATACGCTTTTTGAGGAAATTACTTTTGATAAAAACGAAGGACGCTATTGCGTCAAATTTCCTTGGCAAATTAGTAGAGAAGCCCTACCCGACAATTACAATGTCGCCTTTAAAAGAATGTCAGGTTTAGTTAAGAGGTTCGAGAAAGACCCTAATTATTACATAGAGTACAAAAAGGTTATCAATGAGTGGTTAAAAAATGGAATTATTGAGGAAGTACCTACAAATGAATTAAAATTAGCGAAGCCCGGTACTTACTACCACCCACATCAGGGGGTAGTAAGAAACAATGTTGAGACAACGACGAAATTCCGCGTGGTGTTGGACGGTTCGTCACGCGCCCACGGAGTACCGTCGTTAAACGATTGTCTCGCGGCCGGACCAAACCTTATTCCCGACCTTATGTTACTGTTGTTAAGGTTTAGAAATAATAAAGTCGCCATAGTGGCGGACATTGAAAAAGCTTTCCTCCAGATAAACCTAGATCAAGCTGACAAGGACTCAGTCCGAATTTTGTGGGTCGCCGAAGAAAATGGCAAAATTAACCCAAGCGAATTTAAGGTGCTCAGAATGAACAGGGTGCCTTTTGGTGTAACATCTAGTCCCTTCCTTTTAGCGGGAACAGTAAAATATCACGTGCAGGAGACACCAAACGTCCCAGAATTAGTAAGAGAAAAGGTTAAGAGGGACTTATTTGTTGATGATTTTACTAGCGGAGCTAAAAATGACAAAGAAGGTTTAGAAATTTCCGTGGGAGTGGCCAAATTAGCAGAAAAGGCGGGAATGAATTTTAGAAAGTGGGGCACAAATTCAGAAACATTAGCCCAGCTATGGACAGAACACAATAAGAAGGGAGAAGCCCGCCTATTTGATCACGAAGCCCAAAACAGGGAAAGAAAAATACTAGGCCTAAAATGGGATTCAGTTAGTGATACTTTCTCTTTTGATTTATCCAATCTCATAGAAATAGGGAAAACCCTTAAGGTAACAAAAAGACAGGTTTTGAGCTTCATATCTCAGATATTCGATCCTCTAGGACTCCTGTCCGCTTTTACAATCACCGCGAAAATTCTTTTCCAAAAATTATGGGAATTAGAGAAAAATTGGGATGCGGAGTTGCCCTCTAAACTTAAATGCGAATTTGAAACTTGGCGCCAAGATTTAGAAAATTTGAATGGGATAAAAATACCTAGGCACTATTACTCTAAGTATCAAGGGGAAATAAAGGAAGTCGAACTGCATTGCTTTTGCGATTCTAGCTTAAAAGCGTTTAGCGCTCTTGTATACGCCAGGTATCAAACAGAATCGGGAGAGACGGGTGTAGCTTTAGTTACAGCTAAAACCAGGGTTGCCCCGTTTAAGGAATTAACCTTACCCAGGCTAGAGTTAACCGGATGTCTTCTAGGAGCAAGATTAACTAATCATATCAAAGAAATCTTTAGTGAGAATTTAAAAGACATTTATTTCTGGACAGACTCTATGATTGCTCTAGGCTGGGTAACTGGCGATACAAAAATCTGGAGACCTTATGTTTCAAATCGTATTACGGAAATTCAAAAGTTAACCCCGAAACAAAACTGGTTTCATTGCCCAGGTAGGGATAATCCGGCCGATTTGCCGACTAGGGGAATAACAGCTAGCAACTTAGCAAACAGCGAGCGATGGTGGGGAGGCCCCCAGTGGTTGGTGGAACCAAAATCTAGTTGGCCCAAGGGTGGTCAAGGGGAAAGCAATTACGAAACAGTAGAATGCGAAAGAAGAAAAATAGTTTTAACTATTAGCGCAAGGCCAAATGTAGGCATACAAAATCTCATAGATTTATCAAAATATAGTTCCCTAAACAAGGTGTTACGTATTACGTCATATCTTTTGCGCGTAATGAACATTGCGAAAAAGTCGTCAAAAGTTACGGGTCCTATAAGCGCGCAAGAAATGAGCCAATCAGAACTATTATGGGTAAAATCAGTTCAAGCCCTAGAATTTCCTTCCGAAATAAGAGCTTTAAAAGGTGGAGAAAAAATAGAGGCATCTTCTAAAATAGCTACATTAAGGCCCATTTTGAATGAAGCGGGAATACTTTGCGTTGGCGGACGTCTACAAGAGTCCTCATTAACTTATGAAGAAAAACACCCCATGGTTTTAACCAAAAAACTAAATTTAACAAAACTCTTGATGAAACGAAGCCATACGCAATTATTCCACGCGGGAGTAAACGATACCCTTACACAGTTAAGAGAAAGATATTGGGTCCCTGCGGGAAGACAGGTAGCACGATCCGTCGTAAACGACTGCATCTTGTGTAGAAAATTAAAGGCGAAGCCAGGCAACATGCCTACTGCCCCCCTGCCCAAGGATAGGATTAATGAATCACCCCCCTTCTCGATAATAGGAATCGACTTTGCTGGACCCTTGATAACAAAAGTAAATAACCAAGATACAAAATCATACATTTGTCTAGTAACCTGCGCGGTTACTCGCGCAGTTCATCTAGAGATGGTACCGTCGCTAAGCACGGATGAATTTCTTATGGCTTTCAGGAGGGTTATAGCTAGAAGGGGGATTCCAAGTGTTGTATATACTGACAACGCTAAGACCTTTAAAAAGGCAAATTCTGATTTGAAGATCATTTGGCAAAACTTAAATTCCTCAAAATTGAAGGAGTTTTTCGGAACTCAAGGAATTTCATGGAAATTTATTATCGAAAGAGCGGCTTGGTATGGGGGAATGTGGGAACGACTTGTTAGGTCCGTTAAAGTCTCCCTTAAAAAGATTATTGGTCGCGCTTCTTTAACTTATACGGAGCTCGAAACAATTTTAAACGAAACGGAAGCCCTCATTAATTCTAGGCCTATTACGTTTAATTACAATGACATTAACGAACCTATACCCCTAACCCCGGCTGAATTTCTGATCGGACGCAGGCTTACTGCGCTACCCCCGATAAGTTTAAGAAATGAACATGTACCAAAATCTCGTCTCGAATTAACCAAACGCTTAAAATATCGCGAACATTTAATGGAAAAAATTTGGAAAAGGTGGCGTCATGAGTACATCATGGAATTAAGATCGGCCCACCATTCCAAAAACGCGAAAAACGAAAGTGATTTTAAAACCGGTGACGTAGTTATTATTTGCGAGGACAAACAACCACGACACATGTGGGCAATCGGACTCGTTACCGAAGTTATTCTCGGACGAGATAATAAAATTAGAGCGTGTGTCCTTAAGACCACAAACGGAAACCAAATAAGACGCGCAGTGCAACAATTGTGTAATCTTGAAATCGCGTAATTAACCCATGGGTAATATAAATATTACCGGTGGGGAGTGTAAAAAGTGTGAGGGAAAAATTCCGCTATTTAATGTAAACAATTTAAGTGTATTAATTAATTAATTCAATTAAGAATTTGAACATTATAAAATCTGTCAGTGCATTTTTATTTTTCTTTATATATTGTACCATTTATTTTATTTTATGTTTGTATATATTTGTCAAAATTTCTTTTCCAATTGTAACAATACCCGTTTTAAAAACTCAAACTGCATTGTGTGTTTGGGGAAAATTCCTTTGTATATTGAAACAAATTTTCCCAAATCTTTTAAAAACATTATTTCGAAATATCGCACCTGCGAGAAAAACCCCTTCTGTAAGTTTAGGAAAATTGGCGGGAAACTCCAACCAATAAGAGTGCGCACGTTTTCAAACTTAGAAAAACCCAAGTGCAGAAACCCCGCCAATTCTCCGAGACCCAAGGAAGGGGTAAAAATAATATCCAAGCGAAAAATACTTCGCTTTCAACTTTAAGCAACAACAGATCAGCCCCAAAAGGGATCCGCCAAATGCGGACTTTAGAATTTAGAAGTTAAGAACTTTTTAACTTTTATAAATTTTAACTTTATTAAACCTTTATTATTAGTGTAAATTAAACTTGTTAAACCTTAAACTAAAGTTTTATTTATTTAACTAACAAACAGTCGCGTTAGCTAAACCCGTATAATTGCCAATAGTGTTTCAGTCCGCTATTGGTGAATTAAGCTCTCCCTAACTAATTAGCTAAGAACCACGAATTCAAATCTTAGAATTAAATGAACCTCTTCGGAAAACTTAACTGAGGAGGTTTGCCATTTTCTTCAGTACCCTATTTATAAATTTCAAATTATTATTTTTTCTTTTATACAGTTCGTAGCGACCTTGAAAGTAGTCAGTTTTACTATAGACACCATTTGTATATTAGTTCGAGAAATAAAGCATTTTAAAACTGTAAAAGGATTTGTTATTTTTCCCAAGATCAAGGAACAATATTAAGGGATGTCAAGAGTTGATTCTTGGGCATTCTTCTACGTGATATGGTTGATTTCGCGCGATCTCTTTTATGACAGTATGCTTAAAGGGAAACTATAAGCTAAAAATTTAACAGCTTTTGAATCACCATGCCAAAAAAGTTTGGAAGAATTTTTCGTTTTAGGTGTTTAAATTAATTTCTAAAGTTTGGTTAAGTTAAAATCGAACCAATCAGATGAACCCAACGGCTCCCTCCTTCAATGCACGGTACAGATATCACAATTTTTACTGCAAGTGTCAGTTCCGCCACCTGGCGACGATTTTAACAAACTCTATCGTAATAGAGAGCTGTTGAAGGTTGAAATAATATGATTTGCTCGAATTTATACTTCACTGACGACATTCAAACATAACCACACTTTTGAAATTAATTATTTAACGTTTCACATAAGTTACGGTCACACTAGCATTTCCTAATCAATTTGAAATGGTAAAAATCAATCATTATAAATCGATTTATTAGAGCTTCATCTATCGGTTATTGAAACCGAATTGATATGAAACTGGTTCCCGAAGCAGTTTCGATAAATCGAAAGACTGTTTCCTGTTCACGCGACTCTAGCGAAACATTTTGAAATGGTTTAAATCGATTTCAAGGCCTAGTATGAATGCAGATATAGAATTGGTTACGCTAACTGGTCTAGTTAATGTGAAAGTTACAAATTAAAATTAAATATTTAGCCTCATTCTGTGTTATAGTTTAATTTAAACTAATTAAGAACACAATATATTGACGAGTGTTTTCCACTGCATGGGGCATTGGAAAAAATTGAGATTCCATACAGAAATATCATTATAGCAATATTAGAAGGAGACTATAATGATTCCACATATCGTTTAGGATTTAGATGTTTAGGAAGCTATATAGACCTCCCGTTGTGATTACTCCGCGGGACTGCTCATTTTCGCCCAATAGAAAGCGCTCGAAATGTTTACTGGTAATAAATGTAAATAACAGAAATATCAATTTAAAAAAGAAAACGAAACAATTGTTCATTTTTAAGATACAGTAAAACGAACTCTTAAATATGTCTAAAATAAAAAAAATTTAAAATAATATTTGAAGATGGAATCACAATGTTTCTAGCATTCAATTCAAAGATTTTCTACGGTAGATTAATCGTATATACTTTAACTTAAAGGGGTAGTGTCACACGATTTGGGAACGTTGATTCTCAAACCTCATTACCTCAACAAATTTCCCTAGTGATTCGTATATGACATTCTAACTACTCCACTTTTACCCATGACGTAAAGGCATTATCACTCGCTAAAGAACATAACTCAGGGCTTTTCGTTATTTTTTCTTTTGATTAAGACTATGCTGATTACTTAAAGGCATGAGTCAGGATAGTAAATATTAGATCTTAAATTAAGGACAGTATACTAAAATTAAATATTTAATTAGTATAAAATGATTAGTTTAGTTGCAATCGTTAACTAGAGTTAACGATAATTGACTTCAAGTTTGAAAAGTACACCCTTACGCGACACCTTCCATGCATAGCGTTACTGGGCAGCTGAGATAGCTAGTAGAGTTAATAATTTATAAGTACTAGCCCCATCTTGTTAAAAGGGGAAGCTACATTATAGGGATAATGACAGTCTTAATTTATAATTAATAAAATACATATATGCTATAATTATAAATTTTCATTGGTTAAATCTAGGTATATATGCACTTTAGAGTAAGTCCGTTAAAAGATCAATTGTTAGTTAACATGCGTTTGGTAGGAGTTTTATACGTTACATTTATTAAGCAGCGTTTGATTAGAATCAATTTTAACAGCTAAAATCGATGACGTCATAGAATAGTTCTTATTATTGTGATTATTTTGGGAGTCTACAATATATATATATTTTCTTCTTCTTCTAAGTTTCACTTGCACAACGAAATGGTTTTCATCCTGGTATTACACCTTTGAATGAACCTCATTAGATTGTCAGAATTACTTCATGCAATGAAAAACTAGGCCTAATATTGTAGTTTCTTGAAATATCATCACGATTCAACCTCGTTAAAATTATAACGACGGGTGGTATCGTAAAAAGAGATGGGCAAAATGTTACGAATGAAAAGAAATTTTAGAAACTTAAAACCGATGATGCTAAACGTCCTCCAAGGTACTTAAAGGGAGTATGAAAAAGAAACGTTTCAAAATTATTACTTATATAGAGGAATGTTAAGTAGAGTTAACACTAAACCTATCATGTTTCATTCAGAGCGGTAAATGTCCAAAGAGTAGATGCCCATTAATTATTTTTCGTTTAATGACAGGTAGAACTGTCAAAGCCGAAAATGCATTTGATAATCTCAAATGTCCGTGACAGCCTCACTTTAAACGTTTTTGTTGCAAAACTGAGTATAAACAATAATAATAAAGTTAACATTGGACCTTCTCCGAAGTTCCAAAATTAAAAAAAAAAAAAGAAAGAAATTTTTTCCATCGAATCAACCAATGAAAATTAAGAGTTTTTGTACGGGGGGGGGGGGGGGACAGGGAAGATATAAGTAATAATAATAAAAAAAAACGGCACAGATCTCCGGATGTGGGCCCTATACAGCACCACCGTGTCAATGCTTAACTATAGAAGAATCCAATAGATTTAAAGACAAAAGGACTTTTGCTTAGCTCTTCAGATGAATGCGAAAGTGCTGACCTATATTTTGCTTTCGCGGCACTGGCTTTAATTGTTTCATATACTGTGGTAAAGACGCTTAAGACAGTAGAGAAAAAAATGGAATATATTGAACGCTCGAATTGCGACCTATAGTGGGGCTTAAAATTGTCTGACGTCAGGAAGATTAAACCCCCTTATTGGTAGAAGGGGTAAGGGATCGAGCATCGAAGTATAAAATGTAAAGTGACCGGCGATTACTTGGTAGTCGTCTCTCGACTTGCGAGCTAACGTACCGCAAGGATTAAAAATATGATAAAGGTTAGTGTACAGATTTTTAACACTTCTTGTTATATATATTATTATTTTTATAAAGTGATAGTATAACGCAAGGTTGATTTTTTTTACTTCTTAGTAAAGTTCGCGTGTAAATACTTAAGCCGCGTTTAAACTAAAGCTCAAATTTGCAAAAACCTCGGAGTCAACACTTGGTTTTATAAAATTGAGGTTTTGGACATCTTGTTAAAAGGTTGCTTTGATCGTCTTTTACGTGATTCAAGTTCATTTCCACTTTAGAGCGTAAAATATAGCGTTTTTAATTACCCGTACAAAAATTTGCACAAGCTAACTCTTTGACGCGAGCTCTACGACGCAGAGAGAAACATTTTCTCGTTAAAAGCTCCCACCATTTTATAAAATAGGCGAAAATAGAAAGAAATATAGGTCAAAATAGGAAGAAATATAGGCGAAATAGGACGAAATGTAGGCGATAATCGCAAGAAATATAGGACAAAATCGGAAGAAATATAGGTGATATAGGAAGAAATATAGGACAAAATCGGAAGAAATATAGGTGATATAGGAAGAAATATAGGGGAAAATAGGAAAAACAAGACTAAAATAGGAAGAAATATAGGCGAAAATAGGAAGAAATATAGGCGAAAATATTAAGAAATATAGGCGAAAATATTAAGAAATATAGGCGAAAATATTAAGAAATATAGGCGAAAATATTAAGAAATATAGGCGAAAATATTAAGAAATATAGGCGAAAATATTAAGAAATATAGGCGAAAATATTAAGAAATATGGGCGAAAATATTAAGAAATATAGGCGAAAATATTAAGAAATATAGGCGAAAATATTAAGAAATATAGGCGAAAATATTAAGAAATATAGGCGAAAATATTAAGAAATATAGGCGAAAATATTAAGAAATATAGGCGAAAATATTAAGAAATATAGGCGAAAATATTAAGAAATACAGGAAAAAATATTAAGAAATACAGGAAAAAATATTAAGAAATACAGGAAAAAATATTAAGAAATACAGGCGAAAATATTAAGAAATACAGGCGAAAATATTAAGAAATACATGCGAAAATATTAAGAAATACGGGCGAAAATATTAAGAAATATGGGCGAAAATATTAAGAAATATGGGCGAAAATATTAAGAAATATGGGCGAAAATATTAAGAAATTTGGGCGAAAATATTAAGAAATTTGGGCGAAAATATTAAGAAATTTGGGCGAAAATATTAAATATAGGCGAAAATAGGAAGAAGTAGGCGAAAATAGGAAGAAGTAGGCGAAAATAGGAAGAAGTAGGCGAAAATAGGAAGAAGTAGGCGAAAATAGGAAGAAGTAGGCGAAAATAGGAAGAAGTAGGCGAAAATAGGAAGAAGTAGGCGAAAATAGGAAGAAGTAGGCGAAAATGGAAAAAGATATGCAAAAATAAAAATACATATAGGCGAATATAGGTAGAAATGTAAGCTAAAATAGGATATAGGAAGAAATGCAGGCTAAAATAGGAACTAGGAAGAAATGCAGGCTAAAATAGGAACTAGGAAAAAAAATTACAGGAACCATGCTTATTGGTATATTGTTGCAAATATTTAAAATCGAAGTCGTCTATTTTGTATACCTTTATAGCATATTTTTGGATTTAGCATAATCTTCAAACTGTTTTTTTAAAATATAGTCTCGTTAACGGTTCAAACATATATAGTAACAAGATCTAAGTGCAATTTAATTAAGCAAGCAAAAGCATAGATTAATTACTAGAAAGTGTTAGCTTTGGGAAGTTTGTCTTTTTGAAGAGGAATATAGTTGAAAACATTTATGAAAGTAAGAAAACAGAGTTATTATTGCAAATAAAAATTCCGTTATCTCTACCATGGAGTCTAATTCGAGAAAATTCAATTTTAATTAATATTAATATAGTTACATAGAACGAGACTTCCTGGTAACAGAAATGAGGGGCTATTCTTAGTTTTGCAGCCTTTAAAGGGTCATAAATTTCATAGAAAACTGACTTTTCTATGGGAATTCAGGCTCTTTTGGAAGTAGTAAAACCAAATTTGTATTACTTTCTTTTATATATGAATTTATCATCGGGTGTCGATCGTTGAATCGTTGAACCGTGCATGAATAAGCTAGCTAGAGAAATTTATACCAAATTTCATGTCACGTAAATGAATTTTACTCTCAAATTATACCGGAAGGCTTCTCAAAGAAAGACGATGAGAAATATTTTGGGCTCAAATTTATTTAAAAACGTGTCTATAAAATATTTCATTGAAAAATATTCAATAATAAATTATTTTCTCGCAAAAAGGAATTCGAACTCGATTGTTTTCGAGATAAATTTGAATTTCCTGACAAAGGAAGTGGCCAAATTTAATGTAGGAATCACGTATATTTGTTTATTGTTGCAATTACTTGATATGGAAGTTGTCTGTTTTGTTTGTATGCTTTTAACAAAGCATATTTCTGGATTTATTAAAACCATGTCTGCTCAACAAATCATAAATATAGATCTAAGTTTTTAAATACTATGGAATTTCACAGACTATCTTAGTCTTAAGGGAGAAAGGAAATATTGGCAACCGCGCCTAATTTGGATTATTCATTTTCCGAAATTAATCAATCAATCTCGAAATAATACGGGAGCGACTATTTCGCACTCTTCGTACGATATCTCAAAAATTTTTGAATTCCGAAAATAGGGTCACTTGCACTTTAAAGTGATGCAGTCACAGATTTTAATGAAAACACTAAGTTCAGAAATTCCGTCTCTCATTATAAACTTAAAGTTAATAACATTTTACCCACATTCTACGTCATCAATAGGAAAAAATATTCATGTATTCTTGGCATTTAATTTTTAAAATATTTAGAAACGCGTCAACTTAAAGATGTAAAGTTTTGAATATATGATTTAAATAATATGAAAAACTAAAATTATAATCCTTAGACTTTAATAACGGGACTGCTACTTCATGATTGAGAAAAACAGTTTATTAAATAAACGTTTAATAGAACTCTATTATCAATTAAGAATGGATTAATAATGGATCCGAAAGCAATCCGTTAATGTTTATTTATGAAACTGTTTCCTCGACCACGAAATAGAAATCTCCATTAATATTAAAAATTATTCAAGAAGGTCAATACATTTTGTTTAAAGGATGATCTCTATCTATACCTTAGAAAAAAAATGGCAATAGAACAAATTTAAATAATTACTCATCGTGTAAATCAAATAAGAGATCCCGCGATTATATCAATGAACTTTCATTGTTTAAGCGACATCGCTTTTTGAGAGCTTTGGGGGGGGGGGGGGGGTTAAGTTAGGGGATTTGAACTGAGTTTCGGTTAACGCTTTGAGCTTTATTTACAATTATAAGGGGGTGTGTTTCATTATAAATTTCTCCACAGTAAGGAAGTGTTTTGTTTTTCTTAGCAACGGTAAAAACGTGGATGGATTTCATTTATTATTTCCTCTTTTGTTGTTATGGATTAATGAGTTTATAGTTCATATTTAGGGGCGGTTTAATATGGTACAATACCTTTAGCGTATAATAAACTATATCAATAAAAAATAACTTTCCGATAATCTTGAATTCCAAGAGTTTTAAAAATAAATTTTGAATAGGGATAATGAAGAGTTGACTTTTTTAATAGATTCATCTAGGAGAGTTACATTATTCATTAAAATATTATTAAACTCACCAAATGTTTCTATAGTTAATTAACCAAGTTAAACAAGTTATAATATCCTGTAGTCTTAGTAAATACCTATTTTGATTAATTTTAAATGAGAACATGATTAAAGAGTATTAATTATTCAATGATATAATTTCCTTAACTAATTTCCATTTGTTTTGAATATTTTTAGTTAATATGCATAGCGGTGGTCGCGACGCTGGTCGGAAAATCTAGCCAAACGTTTTGGGACTTTAGTTCTCGAACGGGAGATCAAAGCCAATGGCAGAATAACGCGCAACAAGGAGGAAACCAATGGCAGAACGAAGGAGGAAACAGCGGTCCATTACCAGAGACTTGGAAAGGTGCCGGTGGTGTAGCTAACCCCTGGAAAAGCGGGGGCCAAAACGACCAGAGTAACGATTACGATGGTGTAGATAACGAAGGCCCAGGCCAAATCAAGGTCATTCAAGTCGCCATCCCCATTATTAAAAACCTTCCTCAAGCTCAACCAGGTGCCAAAACCCAAGGAGGAGGTGACTCGTGGGACGGATCAACTCCCGGTACAAAAGGTCAAGGGGCTAAAGGAAACCCATCCGGCGGATCATGGGACAACCAAGCACTGGTACAAGGCGCGAAAGGTAATGGGCCAGATTCTTGGGCTAATCAAGGAGGAAAAGGAGACACAACCGTCTCCGATTGGGCCCAACAAAACACACCGGCCGTGGGTTGGGAAAATCCAGCCACCGGTAAAAGTCAAAATAACGCCGGCTCTTGGCAATCCCAGGGAGCTGGAAATAAAGGAGCCGTTCAAGCTCCGTGGGACCAACAAAACGTACCAGCAGCTGGATGGGATACCCAAGCAGATGTTAAAGGGCAAAATAACGCAGCCTCCTGGAATACGCAAGGAAATTCCTGGGCTCAAAATGGAGGCGGTGTTAAAGGTGGGGATTCATGGGGCCAACAAGGAGATTCAAATGGAGGTGGTAAATCTGGTGGAAACTCATGGGCCCAACAAGGGGGTTCCATTGGAGGCGGTAAAACTGGTGCAAACTCATGGGTCCAACAAGGAGGTTCAAATTTAGGTGGTAAAGCTGGTGGAAACTCCTGGACCCAACAAGGAGGTTCCACTGGAGGTGGTAAAGCCGGTGGAAACCCATGGACCCAACAGGGAGGATCAACTGGAGGAGCTAAAGCCGGCGGAAATTCATGGGCCCAACAAGGAGGTTCGGTTGAAGGTAGTAAAGCCGGTGGTAACCCATGGGTCCAACAAGGAGGTTCAGTTGGAGGTGGTAAAGCTGGTGGAAACTCGTGGGCTCAACAAGGAGGTTCGGTTGGAGGTAGTAAAGCCGGTGGAAACCCATGGACCCAGCAAGGAGGATCAAATGGAGGGACCAAAGCCGGCGGAAATTCATGGGCACAACAAGGAGGTTCGGTTGGAGGTGGTAAAGGCGGTGGTAACCCATGGAGCCAACAAGGAGGTTCGGTTGGAGGTGGTAAAGCAGGCGGAAACTCATGGGCCCAACAAGGAGGTTCGGTTGGAGGTGGTAAAGCCGCTGGAAACTCATGGGCCCAACAAGGAGGTTCGGTTGCAGGTGGTAAAGCCGCTGGAAACTCATGGGCCCAACAAGGAGGTTCGGTTGCAGGTGGTAAAGCCTCTGGTAACTCATGGGCCCAACAAGGAGGTTCGATTGGAGGCAGTAAAACCGCTGGAAACTCATGGGCCCAACAAGGAGGATCAACTGGAGGAGCAAAGGCCGGCGGAAACTCATGGGCCCAACAAGGAGGATCAACTGGCGGAGCAAAGGCCGGCGGAAACTCATGGGCTCAACAAGAAAGATCAACTGGCGGAGCAAAGGCCGGTAGTAACCCATGGGCTAAACAAGGAGGATCAATTGGAGGTGGTAAGACCGCTGGAAACTCATGGGCCCAACAAGGAGGATCAAATGGCGGAGCTAAAGGCGGTGGAAACTTATGGGCACAACCAGGAGGATCAACTGGCGGAGGAAACTCGTGGGCCCAACAAGGAGGATCTACTGGCGGAGGAAACTCGTGGGCCCAACAAGGAGGATCTACTGGTGGAGCTAAAGGTGGCGGTAACTCATGGGTCCAACAGGGAGGCTCAGTTGGAGGTGGTAAAGCCGGTGGAAACTCATGGGCCCAACAAGGAGGATCGACTGGTGGAGCTAAAGGTAGCGGAAACTCATGGGCCCAACAAGGAGGGGCAGTTGGTGGAGCTAAATCTGGCGGAAACCCATGGACCCAACAAGGAGGAGCGGTTGGTGGAGCTAAAGCTGGCGGAAACCCATGGACCCAACAAGGAGGAGCGGTTGGTGGAACTAAAGCTGGCGGAAACCCATGGACCCAACAAGGAGGAGCGGTTGGTGGAGCTAAAGCTGGCGGAAACTCATGGGCTCAACAAGGAGCTTCCGCTGGAGGTGTTAAAGCCGGCGGTAACTCATGGGCTCAACAAGGAGCTTCCGTTGGAAGTGGTAAGGCCGGTGGAAACTCATGGGCCCAAAAAGGAGGGGCAATTGGTGGAGATAAAGCCAGAGGTGGAAGTTGGCAACAGGGCGGCCAAAATGGTGGAGCTAAAGCAGGGGGTTCTTGGCAAGTAGTACCGCAAAATGGAGGTGCTAAAGCTGGTGGCTCATGGCAATTAGTCCCGCAAAATGGAAATGGAGGAGTTAAAGCCGGCGGCTCTTGGCAGGCTGTATCACAAAATACAGGAAGTGGAGGAGCTAAAGGAGACTCTTGGCAACCTCCAGTTGCTCAGATCGGAGGAACTAGCTCTGGTAACGCTTGGCCACAAGGGGGACAAAATGGTGGCGCTAAATCGGGAGGTTCGTGGCAACAGGGTGGACAAAACGGAGCTAATGGCTGGCAGTCTGCCGGAGTTTTAAACGGTGGTGGCTCAGCCGGGGCTAGTTGGGGTCAAAATGCGGAACCAGCGGCCGTATGGGATAATCAAGGTAGCGGAAAATCGAATCCTCAAAATTCGTGGCAAGAAGCTTCCGCTGATAAAGGAGACGATGGTAAATCCTGGTCAAACGCGGGACAAGGAACAAATAGCGGCAGTTCTGATTCGTGGCAAAATCAAAACGGTGGTTCAACAGGTTCTTGGGATTCGGGAGACAATTCCGGGTCGTCTAACGGCAACCTTCCCGCCGCTAGAGTAATCCCTATTTTAATCACTTTACAGCCCCACCAAGGAGGAGATGCGGGAAGCAAAGGAAATGTTATCCCTCAACAAGAAGGGAGTTGGTAGAATTACAGCTATCAATATGAACAATTACATCCTTATAGTATTTTTTTTAAATAACGCACTTGTTTAAATTTAAATTATTTGCATTAATGATTGGTATTTGACTCGTTATTTAATTAAAATTAAATCAAAAGCCAATTAAATAAAATGCACATTGTTATATCGCGTTTACAAAAAAATGATTTTACTTTGTTTATATTAAATCATATTTTAAAATAAACCTTTCAAAGAAATTCTTTTCAGCTTGGATTTAATTTTCATTTCAAAAATAGTCATAGTAGCAGTGCTTGGACTTATAGCGATATAGTGAACGATGGGGTTTTTATCGCTTTCAGCCAAGAGGACGCAGTCCGACGCACTGTGAGAGTTAAAAGTTACTGATAAATCACGAAATAATCCGACCACTACGAGATGATCTTTCCCTTTCTTTTCCTCTCGTCTATTAGCTAACAATAGGTTTCCTTAAAACGCGCCACCATGTGGAGGAAAGGCACACTACAGATTTCAAATTTAACTAAAGTAAGCTTCACTAGATGGCAAAACCGGGCTGATAGGTAAACAGGTATACTTTGCAAGGATACTATAATCATGGACAACTTATACACAATAAATATGGAAAACTAATCCTCTGAATTTAGATCTGAGGCCCTTAAAAGTTCATCCTACATGGCACTACTGTCTTCCCCGGCGTTTCATAGACTTGCTTGCAACGAATGTTGCACCGTGCAACATTCGTTACATAAAAAAATTGCATTTTTTCTTTTAGCAAAGAGCATGACGTCTGCGGTTTTTTAGGGGCTCATCTAGAATATAATTCGTCCATGATTCCTAATTACAGATTTCCTAGGACAAAATAAGAATCCAATAGCCAGTATTTTGCTTAATCCAGAAGTATATAATAATTTACTAAATATTATGTCCTTATGATTGAATATTATCAAATATTGTTTCTAATGGAATTTTATTATATCCCACTTCGTGACCTGGAAATGGCAGTTATTTTACAAACATGAGTTATCCGATTTTTATATTACTTGTTTACTTATGAAGCTAAAGGTAGTCTTGTTTGCGCGTGCTGTCAACTCGATGTGAAATATACTAATTTTACATAGATTGTAGAAGCTCGTGGAACCTAGGACTATTAAAAATGGACACCTATCTTGATAGATAACGTTGAATAACAAAACATGGCGTTCCTCTAAGGGACAATAACAAACCTCGTGGGTGGCTGCTATGGATAAAGCGTTATTTTGTTACTTTTGCTACTGTATGCCGTTAGAGGACGCTTATATGAATGCCAGGTTTTAATGTTATACATATGTATCTATTAAGGTGTTCATTGTTAATTGTACTAGGTGGAGCACTCGTACGACATAATGCGTTCATACATTATGTTATATTTATTTCTTATGAGAGGTACGCAAGAGGGTACGCGTTTTCAGTCGGTTCAAAGCGCCACCTATATATTAACAAGTGGTTTCCCGATTCTTACACAATTGTAAGACCAAATTGTACTATTTGTGAAATTTTTAACGAATTTGAGAAGGAGCCACAAAATTCCCTTTACAAAAGTCCTACACTAATAACTTATAAGTGAAAGAGAAATAGTTCATTCCTAATGCCGTGTTTCATTGGGATAATTTTATAGACAGATTCTAAAATCCCTACAGACAAAATACCTCAAAGGAGCCTGCCATCCGCGACCATACTATGTATGAGCCAAGAGAAATAAAAAAGCTGTAAATGGTGCACGTATCTCTCTTCCTATCACTCCGCTGACCTCTACCCCCTCTAAGATTAACCATTTCGACTAAAATTCAACCGAGAATGGCTGCGTCCTTGTAATAGGTTCTATCCCGATTTCAGAAATGGACATGTCTTGTGCAACCATGGAGCAATAAAAATTGGAGACTATACATGGTAATAATAAATGTAATGGTTAAAAGCCATACTTTTTCATGTTATTTCTCCCTGGTGAACTAAAAAGTATAAAACTTAATTTTCCACACAAAATATGGATAGAATTTCGTTGCGGATACCGAAAGGTTATCTTCTTAAAATACGTACCCCGAGTCCCCGACTAGCTACGCGATTACATAGGTGATTACAGAATTTGACAACGCTAAATAGGTAGTGAGTTAATTACTGAGGACTGGCAAAGCTACAAGCTTGTACAACGACTACGTGGACTCGTGGAGTAATCAACCCCTAAGCGGCTCCGTGACCGTCCATCTACAGATTAGCTCGTCTCTGATTTTTAGGAATTCGAAAGTCAATGATATTTTAGCAATTTTTGTAACAAAGGTGAAGGGTCAATATATTAGAGGCCACGAACTACAAAAAATAAAGTAGTAACATTTAGAAAGGTTATTATTACCTTATTACTATCATTAATGTCAGCAAGATGGCGGTATGATGGATGTACTACTCTTAAAGCTTTCTTATAATGTTATCTCTTAGAAAATTTAATATAAACTACAACTTGACGGTTAGTAGTAACAAGAAAATGTTATTACAATTCATGGCAAAGAAATAAGGCACTTTTTCAATTTTATTTTATAAAACTTAAAATAAGTTGATAATACTTTTTTAACAAATCGCAACTTAAACATCTCCTTAACAAAAACACTTCATTCATTTTTCTCTTATATTAATAAAACAAATAATTACAAAAAAAAGGTGAGATGCGAGGCGCGACAAATGATGGAACAATTTAACGTTCGAAAACATTCGATTAAAATTAAAGTTCGTGAGATGTTTATTTCAAGTGTCTTTAAAACATTGAAAAATGGAAAACTTTTCCATTTCACCGAGAGTTTTTCTGTTGGATTATAATGACTGGCACAACTGCGGGTTTGGTTTCTTGGTTACTGTCGTAACCACTATCGTCTCCCGGTTGACTCGGAACCGGCTCGTACTCTCGCGATTGAGATCCGTAATTACTTTGGCTTCCTTCTTGATAAGCGGTACCGCCCGTTGGTTGGTCGGATTCTATCGGTTTAACAAAATAATACCCGTTTCCACCGCCACTTCCGGTCCCAATATTAACTTGGTTACCAGGTGGTCCAGCTTCAGTTTTGGCTTGTTGAAGATTGACGGTAGAAGTGAACTGTCCGTCTTGGTTGCCCGTACTGCTGGACGGAATCGGTTGATCAGCGTATCCGACATTAACCTCGGCCGGTTGATTGTACTCAGCATCGACTGAAGTCCCTCCTCCGATTGGTTGTTGAATTAAGTTGGGTTCCGTTCCCAAACTGGTGGACGCAGCTGGTGTTTCACCGGGTTGGCTCACAGCCAGGTTCAGAGTATCTCCAGCGGGTTGAAGGGGTATTGTTCTACGAACATCTGATGAGCTGCTTCCCACATTGCCATAGTTTCCACTAGCTCCAGGAGTTGGTCTTCTGATACCGGTATTGGGTTGTCCCTTATTATAACCTCCGTGATCTCCAGCAGGACCAAAATCGAAGCTACCCCTTCCCCCACCGTAAGTACGCCTGGGACCACCCTGAGTACGAGACCCGGTTGAAGGTTGAGGAGCGCTACCAATGTCGCCTCTTGGACCAGTTGGACCGCCTGAACCAGTTGGACCGCCTGGACCAGTTGGACCGCCTGGACCAGTTGGACCGCCTGGACCAGTTGGACCGCCTGGACCGCCTAGACCACCTGGGCCGCCTGAACCAAATCCGGGCCCAGTTGTTCTGCTAGGTCCGTAGTTGTTTCGATTGGAACCAGTTTGACCCGTAATTCCACCTTGGTTTTGTGGACCCCGAGATATTGGATCGCTTCCGGGACCTCGGAATGATCCGCTTTGAGTACCGAATTGGCCAGAGCCGGGCTGGCCTTGATTTTGGGTTCCAAAAGTAGACCCAGTCTGCTGCCCTCCTTGGGTATAGCCGCCCTGAGTACCGATTTGTCCCGGACCATAAGGTCTACTACCAGTTGGAACTCTTTGACCTTGCTGGGATGCGGTTCCTGGACCTACCCCCACCTTTGCTTGTTCAATGGTATTGCGATCAGCACCCCCTCCAAAATGGCTTCCCCCTTGGAGAGTACCTCCTTGAGAGCCAGTATTGCCGACTCCATAGGAATTTCGGTCACCTGCGGGACCTCTATATGTGTTCCCTGTTCCTGTGGTAACTTTTACGCCGCTAGGTTTTTGCTGGCCAAAGGCAGAGCCTTGCCCGGGACCACGCTGACCACCTAGGGTACCGAAACCATGCGTTTGGGTGTGACCAGCACCGCCTTGTTGGGGACCGGTACCAAAGCCTGCTACTCCGATTTTACCTTGTTCCAAAACAGAACCGAAAGCAGTTCCTCCAAGAGATCCTGTATTTCCAGGTCCACCTAGGTTCTGGCCAATAGTAGAGGTACCACCTTGGGTACCGAAACTAGACCCGTGGGATTGTGTGTGCGTTTGACCTCGAGCACCGAAAGTGTTTCCTCCATGACCTCCTGTATTTCCTGGTCCACTTGGCTTTTGGCCTAAGGTAGAGGTACCACCTTGAGTACCGAAACTCGACCCGTGGGTTTGTGTGTGTGTTTGACCTCGAGAACCGAAAGTGCTTCCTCCTTGAGATCCGGTATTTCCTGGTCCATAAGCATTTCGGTCGCTTCCGGGACCTCTAAAAGTGCTTCCAGTTCCTTGAGTGACTTTTACACCACCAGGTTTTTGGCCAAAACTAGAGGTGCCACCTTGTGTTCCAAAACTAGATCCGTGAGTTTGAGTATGACCACTAGTACCACCTTGGGTTCCGAAATTAGATCCATGAGTTTGAGTATGACCACTAGTGCCACCTTCGGTACCGAAACTAGATCCATGAGTTTGAGTATGGCCACTAGTGCCACCTTGAGTTCCGAAACTAGATCCATGAGTTTGACTATGGCCACTAGTGCCACCTCGAGTTCCGAAACTAGATCCATGAGTTTGACTATGGCCACTAGTGCCACCTTGAGTTCCGAAACTTGATCCCCCTTGTTGTGATGTAGTACCGAAAGTGCCGCCTCCTAATTTTCCTTGTTCGAGAATAGAATTGCCGGCTCCGCCAAAGGTTGATCCACCTACTTTGCCAGGCCCTTGCTGGGTTCCAAACGTTCCAAAGGTAGAGGTATGAGAATGACCTTGAGTAGACGTAACGGAGGTATGTCCACCACCAACTGGAGTTGTTGAACCAGCGATTGGTTTAAATGCTTGACCACCAAGTCCTTGACCTTGCTGTGAATAAGTTCCTTGGCTGAAAGAGTAAGTGTTTTTTCGTGTTCCGGTATAACTACTCTGGTCGTGACCTGATACTGAAACCTTGCTTATGTCGTATCCTTGGGTGCCTGGGCCCGCATTGCCAGTGGGTCCAGACCCAAATGTAGTACCTGTACTTCCAAATGTCTGACCAGTATGAGCACCGTAGCCGGTTTGAGGGCCTTGAATTCCGGCACCTGAGGAACCAGGAACTTTAGGTTTAGTTCCACCGATGTTAGAACCAGTGCTGCCAAAACTAGTTTGAGTATGTCCAAAGGTTTGGTAGCTGGAACCACCAGTATGGCCGGCTGGACCAGCTGAAGGTCCAGAAATACCAGGTACTTTAGGACCAGACCCAAAGGCAGTTCCTGTACTTCCAAATGCCTGTCCAGTATGAGCACCGTAGCCGGTTTGAGGGACTTGAACTCCTGGACCTGAGGATCCAGGAATTTTAGGTTTAGTTCCTCCGATGTTAGAGCCTGTGCTGCCAAAACTAGTTTGAGTATGTCCAAAGGTCTGGTAGCTGGAGCCACCAGTATGGCCGGCTGGACCAGTTGAAGGTCCAGATATACCAGGTACTTTGGGACCAGAACCAAAGGCAGTTCCTGTACTTCCAAATGTCTGACCAGTATGAGCACCGTAGCCGGTTTGAGGGCCTTGAATTCCGGCACCTGAGGAACCAGGAACTTTAGGTTTAGTTCCTCCGATGTTAGAGCCCGTGCTGCCAAAACTAGTTTGAGTATGTCCAAAGGTTTGGTAGCTGGAACCGCCAGTATGTCCGGCTGGACCAGTTGAAGGTCCAGAAATACCAGGTACTTTAGGACCAGAACCAAAAGTTGCTCCTGTACCTCCAAATGTTTGACCAGTATGAGCACCGTAGCTGGTTTGAGGGCCTTCAATTCCGGCACCTGGGGATCCAGGACTTTTAGGTTTAGTACCTCCGATGTTAGAGCCAGTGCTACCAAAACTAGTTTGAGTATGTCCAAAGGTTTGGTAGCTTGAACCACCAGTATGTCCAGCAGGACCACTTGGTACTCGAGGTCCGGAACTAAAAGCATTGCCAGTGTTTCCTAAGGTTTGGCCAGACGGTCTTTGAATTCCGGTAGTTCCGGTTTGACCAGGTATTTTGGTTTTGGTACCTCCGATATTTGAACCAGTGCTAGTATGTCCGTATGTTTGATAACTAGTACCACCAGAGTGTCCAGCAGTTCCAGTTTGGCCAATAGAGTTTCCAAAACCCCCAGTGGCTGGACCAGTTCCAAAACCGGTTTGGCCTCTTGTAACTCCTGAACCTGTTCCAAAACCGGTTTGGCCTCTTGTAACTCCTGAACCTGTTCCGAAACTAGTATGTCCACCTTGTGTACCAAAACTAGAATGTCCAGCTCCAGTTCCTGTATTTGTTCCAAAGGAAGTTTGTCCTCCTCCGATAGCAGTCCCAGTACTGGTTCCATACTTAGTTTTTTGAACACCAGTACCACCACTAGTTCCATAGCTAGTTTGACCTCCTTGGCTACCAAAGCCAGACTGTCCTCCAGTACCTCCGCCTGTTACATAGCTAGATTGTCCGCCTTGGGTACCAAAACTAGAGTGTCCAGCTCCGCTTCCTGTAGTAGTTCCGAAAGTGGTATGGCCTCCTCCAACAGCGGCTCCAGTATTGGTTCCATATGTAGTTTTTTGAACTCCAGTACCACCACTAGTTCCATAGCTAGTTTGACCTCCTTGGCTACCAAAGCCAGACTGTCCTCCAGTACCTCCGCCTGTTACATAGCTAGATTGTCCGCCTTGGGTACCAAAACTAGAGTGTCCAGCTCCGCTTCCTGTAGTAGTTCCGAAAGTGGTATGGCCTCCTCCAACAGCGGCTCCAGTATTGGTTCCATATGTAGTTTTTTGAACTCCAGCACCTCCGATGGTTCCATAACTATTTTGACCTCCTTGGGTCCCAAAACTTGTTTGTCCTCCTCCAACACCTGCGCCGGTACTGCTTCCATAACTTGTTCTTTGTCCCCCAACTCCAGCGGCTGTTCCGTGACCAGTTTGGCCTCCATGGCTTCCAGACCTACTGTGTCCTCCTCCGACACCAGTACCTCCAACAGATCCAGTGGTTCCAAAGCTGGTTTGACCTCCTTCGGTACCAAAACTATTCTGTCCGCTTCCAGTAGTGGTTCCAAATTTTGTTTTCTCTTGTCCAACACCTGAACTTGTTCCGAAGCTAGTTTGACCTCCTGTGGTTCCATAGCTTGTTTGACCTCCACCGACACCTGTGCCGGTATTGATTCCGTAATTTGTTTGACCTCCACCGACACCTGTGCCGGTACTGATTCCGTAATTTGTTTGACCTCCACCGACACCTGTGCCGGTACTGGTTCCGTAATTTGTTCTTTGTCCGCCCACTCCAGCGGCTGTTCCGTGACTAGTTTGTCCTCCTTGGGTTCCAAAACTAGTGTGCCCTCCTTGAGTTCCAAAACTAGTGTGCCCTCCATGGGTTCCAACACCAGCACCGGTTCCATAGTTAGTTCTTTGTCCTCCAACACTCGAACCAGTTCCAAAGCTTGTTTGTCCTCCTCCAACACCCGAACCAGTTCCAAAGCTAGTTTGTCCTCCTCCAACACCAGAACCGGTACTGGTTCCATAAGAAGTTCTTTGCGCTCCGACACCAGCGCCTGAGCCATGGCTAGTTTGGCCTCCTCCAACACCAGCCCCAGAGCCAGTACCACTACCACTTCCGTAACTAGTTCTCTGTCCACCACCAGTGCCACTTCCATAACTGGTTTGGCCTCCTCCAACACCAACACCAGCCCCAGAGCCAGTACCGCTTCCGTAACTAGTTCTCTGTCCACCACCAGTGCCAGTACCATAACTGGTTTGGCCTCCTCCAATACCAGAACCGGTACTAGTTCCAAAATTGGTTTGGCCTCCTCCAATACCAGTACCAGTACTAGTTCCGTAATTGGTTCTCTGCCCTCCAACACCAGTGCCTGTTTGACCTCCTTGAGTTCCTACACCAGATTGTGCTCCTCCAAAACCAACTCCAGCACCCGTACCTGTACCAATTCCAGTACCAGTACCGATTCCAACACCGGATCCAGTTCCACCAGTATTTGTTCCATATGAAACTTGGTTTCTTCCTGGGGCTCCAAACCTCATATGAGATGTGATAAAAGCTTGAGAGTTTCTTTGATGATTTGGTCCATAATTTTGACCTTTGAACTGATGACTACCGGGTCTTGGTCTGGTTGGTCCTCCACCTCTAGCTACTGAAGTCTGACCAGCTCCCGCGGGTCCTCCTCCTATCGATCCAGGACCTGACCCAATTGGTGCGTCAACTGGACGACCTCCGGGACCTGATCCAATTGGTCCGGCAGCTGGACGACCTCCGGGACCTGATCCAATTGGTCCGGCAGCTGGACGACCTCCGGGACCTGATCCAATTGGTCCGGCAGCTGGACGACCTCCGGGACCTGATCCAATTGGTCCGGCAGCTGGACGACCTCCGGGACCTGATCCAATTGGTCCGGAAGCTGGACGACCTCCGGGACCTGAACCAATTGGTCCGGCAGTTGGACGACCTCCGGGACCTACCAAACCGCCAGCAGGTGATAAATTATTTCGACCAGGCCCTTGGTTCGATGTCGAAAATACTTGAGAACCAGAGGGTCCTGACCCAGGATCGACGGTGTAACTTGGCTTTGGTTTTCTGGATCCAAAAGTAGACGAGACGCTGACTTGATAGCTTCCAGGATTTTGCCCTCCGCTTGCCGGACGGACTGGAGCTAACGGTCCTGGTTGAACTGGTGTTAAATTATCACGAACATCCGTAACCTTTGACCCGTATGAATCGTAAGCTCCACCGGCTGGTACTGTTGGTATAATTATGGGCCTATCATCTGGATAGTTATCGCTTCTTGAAGGGCCATCAGTCGAACCCCCTTGTGGTTGGTAGCCTCCTTGACTAGGCCTTGCCGGTAAAGAGGGAAATCTGGACGCGCCGCCACCGCCTGGTTTGATTGGTTTCTTTACACCGTAGTTCTCTTGAATAGAATATCCAACGAAAGTGGCTAGGATAATAATCTGGGCCAGTAGAAGCTGAAAATAAAATTAAAAACGGGTTTAGAAAAAAAAATCCTTCATAATATGAAAACCATTTATTCATCATGTCGGATTAGGTAGATTTAGAAATAGAAAGTTCGTGGCTTTTCGTAGAAGAATACAGGATACATAAAATTCCCCTGCTCATTCTCGTGCCGCAAATAGCTCAAAAATAAAACTTCTAACCTCTTTTATTCGATCCGATGGAAAAACCTGATTCGATAGTTTAAAATTAAAGAAAAATATTCTCTAATAAAATAACATTTCGTGGGATAAAATCATAGTTTTCCAAACGAGCTATTAGGCCAAAGTGGCGCATAAATAATTAAATGGAAACTTAAACGTTCCAACAAGTATTTTTTATTTGGAAATGTTGTACCAAAAAAACTACCAAGTCCGTCAAAATTGTCCCAAAATTACTTTGGATAATATTTGAGAATAAAATCCATGACCAATCATGGCGTTTTAATAATTCACGCGCTATAAATATAAAATCTCGTGGCACGAGGTAGTTAAAGGCTTCAAATTTAAGTCAAATACCTCGCGCTGTGATTGGCCATGAAGTTCATTTCATATTTCCTAATTAAAGCTGTCTTTTTCCTGTAAAATGTTTAAAAGCTTTGAAAATAAAAAGTTTGGAAAGTTTAAGTACCCTTTTAATAAAAAATTCATAAGAAAATGGTGACATTTCGAGTTTTGAAAATTTAAATTTAAGGAAATTATATCAATGATGTATTTTGAAATTGAAAGATGATGAAGTTCCGATGTGTTTTTAATAAAGCTATGAGGATATCCATTTTATGGTGACTGTTAAAAAATACTTATTTAGATGCTAACCAATTTTGGTGAGATTACTACTTTAAAAAAAAAAAAAAAAAAAAAAAAAAAAAAAAGGAAAATCAGTACCGTTATGCATTAGCATAAGTTAATTAGGCCCTTTATTTCATCTATGGCTAAATACTAGGAAAAGTGCCAAGATTTATTAAAAAAATTAATGTAATGATTATCTGATGTTTATATGCTAATGAAGATTATCGTACCGCCTACAACCGCTTTTAAGAGATCCTGTTTATATAAATTTAGTTTCTTATTAAAATGAATTTATATAAATTCAAACCATATCATTAAGCTACTAATAAAAAAGTATTTGACCCCGATTTAATTCGGAAAATGATGTAAGAGTTTTTAACCTTTCAAACGCGTGGGTTAAATTTAAAATTTTCTACATTTTTTTGAATTGATTATGACTTTCTTATAGTCGCGTTATTGAACAAAAGCTTTAGACGTTGGCTTTTATATCTTTAAAGGGAGAATGCAACCCAACAACAAGGGGTTTTTTATCGATTCCTTATCGTTTAAATAGTCCTAATCCAACAGTAAAAATTTTACAACCAAATATTAAACTAGAAATAAATTTAAAACTTTCCATTAAAAATAGGCTTAGCTGGATTCATGGAGATCCTGAACTCCCCATATAAGCGACCAATGACATTGATCGATGCTCTTCTATGGGGAATGCAGGATTTCCATGAATCCAGCTAAGCCTATTTTGATGGTAAGTTTTAAATTTATTTGTAGTTTAGTTTTTGTTTGTAAATTTTTTTCTCGTGGATTAGGCCTAACGATAAGAAATAGATTAAAAATCACTTGCTGTTAGGTTGCATTCTCTCTTTAAACTGAAGAAAAGGTCTTTACCAATTTTGTAGCCTTGAACTCTGTCATTAACTTAAGATACGAGTAAGAGAAACATTCCTAATAAAATATTTCATCTATAAATTTAAAAATCTATTCTTCTTCTCAATGATTGACTAAGATGATGTAGGCAAAATGTTTATAAAAAAGTCCCGCGTCAATTGGAATAATTTAAATTTATATAATGAATGAAATGTTTGGGTTTTTTTTAATTTGACTTTGCTTTGAAATTAAAGGCTTTGTTGTTAAGGTCTTTATGTTAAAAATTTATGAAAAATGGTAATAAACATTAATTCTAACCGCTAGAGTAAAAATCAAGTCCAAGGTCATATTCTTAATTTGATTTTAAATCAGCTCCATTTTGTACCGTCCTCATTATGCATATTAAAGTGATTCTCTCACAACTTTTTTCCGAAGGCTTATATGAGTAACATTTTAGTTTATTAATGCTATTTAAAACTATACTGAAAATTTTAAACTCTTCTAGGTTGACACATTTGTAAGAAATTTGAAAATTAAAATTCTAAAATGAAATATTTTTTGCTTGATAATTATCATTTTCTGGAAAGTGATTAATTACAAGGGTGCGTTCAGTAACTCTCAAAAAGTTAACAATTACTTCAGTGCTAACATCGATGATGACGTGTCATTTTGTCATTGGTCCCTCTGTTGGAGTAAAAATAGCTGGACATTTTATGAAGTCAGCAGCTCATCTTGACCTTTTCTGTATTTTCTGAAAAGTCTAACTGAACGCACCCTTAGTTTCAAATGAAAGGTAGGATTTTCTTGATACGAAAAAGACCATACGAAAGAAACCTTATAACTCGTGCCAGAACGCGCGAGAATCAACTGTAGGCTCTAAAATAGCCACGTGATTAAAGTGATGACGTGGTATTGGGTGAATTTTTATTTTGAAAATCTCGAAAATGTGGTGCGTTAATTTTTTCTATAACATATGTATATATATTTTGAAACGTTTCTTAGCGTTATTTCCGAAAATGCTACTCAATATTTGGAATTCATGAAAAATTCATGACAGTTTCACTTTAATAAACGAGTGAAAACTGAAGATGAGTTAATCTCATCCTTCATTTCCGTCTTCAAATAAAATTAAAAATTTCTTGTACATTTTAGAAGTGTACGAATGTTTTTTTATGTAAAAAATTTCAATTCCATGGAAATACCCAAGAAAACCAAATTCTAATTCATAAAACCATAAATTATCGCTTAACTCGCCGCGGGAAACTCGGGAAAGTCTACCGTTGAACTACACCCACACGATTAAATTTAAATTCATCAATTCAATATTATCACACTTGCGTATCTTAAAAAAAGACATGCATAAATCTTTCAGCTATAAACATTTATTATAAAAATAAAAAAAAACACCATAAAATTAAAAAAAAAAAAAAATGGAAAACCTTGATTAATAAAGACCGTATCCCGCTTTGCTATCAAGTTTTATCAATCAATTAGATATTCTAGAATTGATAACCTTATCTTCATTAAAGGGACAGTAAAAAAGACAATCAAGAGCTTAATTTCTTAATCACTAAATACCGCTAATTAAAGAAATTTGGTAATATATTTAGAGTTATATATGCTCAGAAGTTCTCTAAAATATAACGGGAATGCTTTTGATCGTGTTCTAATATAAACTTATCCACATGGAGTCTAGAGGGTAAAAAAAATTCCAGTGGAGGACAATTTTGAAGTTTCCAAAGCCTCAGGATATATTAACAAACATAACTTGGATAATTTAACACGCACTAAGTAACTCTATAAAAACTAAAATGTTAAAGAATATGAGATATAGATTTATACCCAGAAAAGCATTTAAAAACCAATTTTTAAGAATACTAAATTTTATAAATTTTATAAATTTCTATTCTTAATTAAATTAAAAAACAATTCTAATTAAAAAAAACTTGGTTGTATTTTTCATTATTCCTTCATATGAAAAGCCACAAACGAGAGAAAAATTCGATTTAAAAGAAAGTAAATGGAAGTAAAAAGATAGAATTTTAACGAAGAGATAAAACGTAACTTTCACTTACTTTCATCTCAGTGAAATTGAAGAGGAAATCTCTTCCCTACGGCCAATTATTGACTTCTCTCTGGCGTGAAGTCGTTTCACCCTCTTCTTCTTCTTCTTCGGATTAGGATAGTGATTTAATCCTGAGAAGCAAATAGTCTCGGCTTTTTATCATCCGAAGCAAATTCCGAAGGGGGGATGAAAAAAATTAGAAACCGTTGTATATCGCGAACCGACTTTGAGCAACGCCAATTTGAGTATGGAGCTAAGATTGTCGGATTCTCCAGTCTTTATAAGTAAAATGTCCTTCGGACTCACTAAGGAACTCCTCTTCCAGTTGTTTGGAGAAAGCTGGCTCTCCTCTCGGGGTTTACTGGAAATATTTTAGCAAGACCGAGCGACCTCGGGCCTGACTGGCGCTTTAAGTAGGTCACCAGTCGGGTCATCATCAACTCGTAGGAAGGAAGATACGCACATACACACCGACTTTTGTTTAAAAAAAAAACTTTTCTTATACCTATCCCTTTTCGTAATGTTGCTCCCCTCCCGGTTATATGAGGTTGGTGAGAGTATTAAAGAGAAAACAGTACTAGTGAGAGTGAGAAAGCTCCCAGATTCGAATAACTCCCCCACCGAAACAACTATAAACTTAAGACCGTATGCAAGATTATTAAGACTCTTATCCCACTTTTGTCTCAACATACACGAATAACTGAAGATTTTCTTACATATACTAGGACTTATTTGAGTCTAAGATACAACAATATGGAGTTAATTATATCACGTAGCCCAGAATATTTTTAAAAGTCAATTATTGAAACAAGTTTTACATTCGTAAAAATAAAAATAAAATAGCAGGTGTCTTGAAGAGATTAAAAAGATGAAATTTGTAAAGCTATAGCGGAATAATATTTTTTTAATTTTATGTATATTGAAAGATTGGTTCTTTTTCGTTTATTAGAAGTAAGGAAGTCTGAGTTTTCTTTGTATTATTCAAGGTCCGTTTACTAGGGTCACGTTGAGGATCAACCAACATATTACATATCACCGTTACATCATCGCCAAAACGGTGAAATTTACACTAAATTAATGGTGTGGCTAATATCACCTGGTGAAAATAATTCCCTTTTCCCCGTCATTTTGGCATTCAAGTATACTAGCAGCCATCTCACAGTAATTTCACAGTAAAAACAGTAGCAAGGATACTTTTAAAGCTCCTTTTTATTTCCAAACCCGAGTAAAAGTATCATATAAAATGATAATTCCCCATTTTGAAAGATTATTTCAGAATTATTCTAAATTCAAATATAGGGCTAGTCTTCCACAATGGCTCGATCTTTTAAAATCTTCCATAGATTAAAATCACAAAATTACAACTTAATAGAGCACTATTTTGGGAAGTTATCTATCGACACGAAGGTTTTGATTATTAGTTCAAGGGTTTCTAATTGGTAATCGAAGAGTAACATCATTAATTGTCACGAATTAACCGATGGTCGCTTTATTCCTCGGGAATATTGGTGACATGATTAAGGTATTTAAATATTTCATTGAAAAAAAAAAATCGACGAATTTACAAATAAAAGTTCGCGATATTCATTATCGGTCCTTGACATTAAAGCTACAGTCACACTAGCATTTCTTAATCGATTTGAAACGATAAAAATCAAACCGATATTCAATTTTAAGAGTCGCGTTTTCATTATTATTTTTTTAAATCAATTTATTGTAGCTTCATCTATCGGTATGAAACTGGTTCCCGAAGCAGTTTCGAGAAATCGAATCAAATCGATTCGAGAAAAGACGGTTTTCCGTTCACAAGACTCAAGCGAAACGTTTTGAAACGGTTTAAATCGATTTTAAGACCTAATATGAACGCAGCTTATGAGGCATTCAAATATTTCTCTTTCCATATGGACTTTAAAATAATTTAATAGTAGTCTCGCCCATGCTGAGAACAACAGACGTATTTGTATTATAAATATGTTAAAACTGGTTATTTCTACTCGTTTCATTAGGATGGTCTTCTTTCCCCATTTGGATGTTAAAAATATAACCTATAAACCACGCGGTTGGTTATAATACAGAGATTAATTCGTTTCGCCCACTATCTTATACGAAATTTGGATATTGTCTGCGTGGTTTTGGCAATTTATCTTTTTTTGATACGTCAATTTGCTGTTGTTTACGATGCGTGGAGATATTTTATCACGATTGTGATATTTGTTGATGGATGTCTATATTTGGTTAGAAGTTTTGCTTACATATCTATCATGAATAAATTAAGATACGTGAATTGTAAGTGGAGTTATATATATTGAATTGGTTTATTATGTGTCAATTTTCGTGGCAATTCATCGTCTGAGATTGAAATTGAAGAAAATCTAAGCGTACTCCGATTTTGATTGAACTTAATTAAAATAAAACTTGCTGTAAGACTTGCTTACATTTATAGTGTAATTGCGGTACTTTAAAACCAGTATTGTACGTTTGAGATTAATTTGGCCAAGAGTAGGGAGGTTTTTCATATACTCTTGATTTGGCTTAAATTTAATCCATTTTAGTTAAAATGAATATTAAGTTTGAACAAAAATCTCTCATAGAGATCATTTGTATTTAAAACTGAGGATAATATATTAGCACCGATAGGTTTATTTTAGTATTTTCAGTCAGGACCAAAAATATTACCAAAAATGTGATTGCAAAAAACACAATTTTGTAAAAAAAAAAAAAAAATAAAATCTACTTACAGGTTCGAAGAACTGGAAGAATGTTCATAAAACTCGACACAGTTTCATTGGTCAAAAATTATCCGTCATATCAATTACATCATCGTAAATATAATGTCATAGAGGTGTTTCTGAAATACGAAAAATGAAAATTAGATACACCAAAAATACATTTCTTTTGGAACGATCAATTTTTAAAAAACATTTTTGGGTTTTGATTAAAAAATTCGTCAAAAATTAAATTAATCTTCTAACAAACAATTTAAGTATTTAGGTCGAATACATTTCTCAGTAATAAATCACTCAAAACCTTACCTATTTATTCTAAATTATCATTTTTAAAAAGTTTCCGTAGGATTAAAAAATATAAAAAAAAAAAAACTATATTTAACTCGCGCTTAAAATTACGGGAAAACCTATTTTATTTTACATAATTGTGCAATAACCATCTTTAAAAGTTTAATCTAAAGCGAATTAAAAATTTACTGATTATAAAATTCAGGTTTTATCATCAGAATTAACATTAAATACGTATTAAATACAATAAGAGGTAATTTTTTTACCATAATCAGCGAAACTAATATTGCAATTAAAAATTGTGTAAAATAAAATCGAAATTAAGTACGGTCCTCTTCCCCTCGAAAAATAATGACATTTAAAACTGGTATATTAAGAATCTTTTTGTTAATATAAGGAAAAAATTATCCTATTTAAAGAAATATATTCTTCCATTATATTTCTTTTCGTTTAAAAAAAAATAATACATAATTTTAATTACCAATTTAACGAAACGGGAACTCGGTTTAAAAACTATTTTCAATAATTAAATATCGTATTGAATCTACAATTTTTAATATTTAATATTTGTTTAAACCAGATTTTATTTTACCGAAATTGGGATTAAAAATAGCTAAAAATGGACAGCGAAATAATTTATTCATTTTATTTTTAAGGGAATATAACATGTTTATGTTTTATATACGTCTACGAGGGATACAATATTTGCCATCCCTCCTATTGCTTTTCGTGTTTCCGACGCCCATGCTGGTTGATTTTGGGGTTGTTCCAAATACGAGGGGGTTTACCCTAATTCTTGTCTTGATAGTTATATTTTTGGGGCGAACACTAGGGGTTAGGCTCCCCCACCATCTTTTTCCCAGAATTGGGGAACTTAAGTTGAATGGTGAGAGTTAGCAAACCCATGACGAAATGTTTGAGATTATGAAAAAAAAAAAAAAAAAAAATTTAGACGCAGTTGGCAAAATTAATTTTTGATGTTGGTAAAAATCTACTTTCTCAGAGTCTTAAAATTACCGTAATATTGTAAATTGGTAAACCATTTATAAATTATCATTTTGGTTAATTTTACCATAGTAAACCGTATATTACCATTACCCTGGTAAATTTACAACATAAATTACCAGGTTATATTGCCTATAAAGAGTTCTACACCTATTGAATTTGGCTTTTTGACAATCAGTTCCAAGTATAATTCAGCTCCATATAAATTTTAATTGTACAAAAATTTTGTATAACTGGCTGGGTGATGTTACAAAATTCATATAATCGTTTTGTCAGCATCGACTTAAAGCTCTCGAAATCGAATAAGCGACTTTCATAAAACCACCTTACATGACACCAGTTCTTTATAATATTTTAATGTTTAAACAGGGAGGCCTAGCTAGCGTAGATTATTGAAACTTTTGTGCTCTGTACTTAAACCAAATAGACTTATATTTTACCTGAATGTTGAAAGGAATGTTATTTTCGCCGGTCTTAAAAAATATTTAGTTAAAAAATAAGTTTAGCTACCTATCCAGTAGTTTTTTTCTTAGAAAACTCCCTAAAAACTTTGGGCCCCCTGATGGGAAAAGTAACATTTATTACAAATGTCTTCGGTATGGGGCAATTGCTTTAAATGACGCGTGAAAAGGAAAAAATATTTTTTTATAAATATTGATTTAACTTAAGCCTAAAATTTCGTGAATAATAAATAAAATAAGATTAAATTTCGTGTAACAAAATAAATAACCAATCATAGGGCACTTTTAAACGTCAGTGCCGGATTTCGAGGATCAATCAATTTAGGTTAAAGGTATGGAATTTATCTCGAAACTTTACTTTTCATCCATCATTTAAACCAACTTCACTAAATTTCAGTTGAAAATATCATTCAAAAATAATAAATATCCACTAATTTCAAATACGAAAACTTAAATAAGGTCAAAATACTATAAGTACGAGAGGATGGATCGATGTTGATATTAATTTAAATTTTCGTGATTTAAATTAAATCTAAAAATAAAATAATATGTAATATATGACTTGGATTCAATTCTAAAAAGGGTTATTTATATTTGATTGTTTAAACTAGTTTTTTTATTGTGTTAAATAAAACATACTAATATTTTAAAGCCAATTAATTAGGTCTATATATCTTGATAGATAAAACCCAAGACACCCAATACATTTTAGGTCAATTTAAAGTTAAAATATGATTTAAAAATGATACTCCTACACTGAAATCGAGGGGTCGAACACTTGCAAAAATCCCGTACACCCAGCAAAAATCCCGTACACCCAGAACTAAAATCATTCCAAAAATGTCTTCATGATTTTCAAACATAATTCCAATTTATAACCTTACGATTTTCAAAAATCATTCAAAATCGCCTTACGATTTTCAAAAATCATTCAAAATCACCTTACGATTTTCAAAAATCATTCAAAATCACCTTACGATTTTCAAAAATCATTCAAAATCACCTTACGATTTTCAAAAATCATTCAAAATCACCTTACGATTTTCAAAAATCATTCAAAATCACCTTACGATTTTCAAAAATCATTCAAAATCACCTTACGATTTTCAAAAATCATTCAAAATCACCTTACGATTTTCAAAAATCATTCAAAATCACCTTACGATTTTCAAAAATCATTCAAAATCACCTTACGATTTTCAAAAATCATTCAAAATCACCTTACGATTTTCAAAAATCATTCAAAATCACCTTACGATTTTCAAAAATCATTCAAAATCACCTTACGATTTTCAAAAATCATTCAAAATCACCTTACGATTTTCAAAAATCATTCAAAATCACCTTACGATTTTCAAAAATCATTCAAAATCACCTTACGATTTTCAAAAATCATTCAAAATCACCTTACGATTTTCAAAATCATTCCAATTCACCATATGATTTTCAAAACTCTTTCCCATATTCACCTTACGATTTTCAAAAATCTTTCCAATTTTGATTTTCAAAAATCATTCCAATTCAACTTGATTTTGAAAATCCAGAAATAGCGAAATCAAAATCCCGAACAAAATTTTTAATACGTCCAATCCCTCGGTTTAAATTTAACCCATTCCAGAATTTAAATTAATCACTAAAAATGTCGCCTAAAATTAGTGGAAATATTACTTTATTTGTAATTTTGTGTGCAGATTTTAAAATTAAATTCAAAAGCTGTTCCAAATTTTTATCTCGTATATAGTTTCCCTTCTAGATTCAAGACCATGTAGTGTGGCAAACAGGGGAAAATGAGATGAGTTAAATAAACAACTTTCAAATATTCACTTTGAAATTTTGACATAAAGTGTTAATACAGGTTTATGGTTCAAGATAAATAACTGCGTTTCAATGTTATTAGACCAGTGATGTCAAATTTAAGTTAATTACTGTAAAAACCATATATTAGACCGCATTCTTCTCGTGTCAAAATTTGACGTAGCAATCATTATTTCAACAAAAGTAAAAAAGTTCAAGTTTAGACTGTTTCTTTTACACTCTTGAATCTGCAATCACTTTTAACCTATACAAAAAGGTTTTCAATATCAATTTTTGACTGCTAATACTTCTTTTGACAGGTTTTTACAGGTTAATTTTAATTTGGCATACTTTCTTAAAGAAAAAAATTCCGAGCTCAAAATGTAAGACAATTTTTGGATATCACATTCGCCCAAATTCTAAAAATTATGGTGACAGCCTCACTTTAAAATCAAACGAATTTAACTATTTAGGTCATATTTCCTCTTTAAATTAAATTTGTGGAGATTAAGTTATTATTCGTAAAGATATATAATAAATACAATAATGAATCAAATCTGATATCTTCATCTTATTAATTTTTGCATATCATAATTAAATAAAAATGAATTTTTCTTCAATGGGCTACCATATAATAAAATAAAATAATAATTAGAAGATTAATAAGAATCCATCCTTTGATTTCCCGAGTCGCTAATCATTCCGGACAAGGTCGTAGAGTCAATTAAATATAATATATATAAAATTAAAAATTGTCATCAAAATTCAATTACGTAGCTATGTGGATCTATCACAAAGAGATGATATTATATGAACTCACTATTCGGTTTAAATGAAAGAGATGAAATATTTTCAATTAAATTTTAAGAGAATAGATAAATATGATAATTAACTCGTGAAATATAAAACCCATTGATATTATCATTATCTGATTGAAAATATTTTGTTTGTTAAATTTTGAAATTACATGGCAAACTCTTTTAAATGAAAAGACACTTTTAGAGAGTAACACGATATTTTAATATTTAAAGGGGGAATCAACATGATTTTTCAACTATTCCTACTCGTTTAAATAGGCCTAATCCAAATCCAGTCAAGCCTATTTTCAGGGTGTTTCGCCAATATAGCCGCGTAAACGCGTCCCCCACTTTAACTTAGGCAAAATAGTTATTTCTGCACATAGTTCGACGCATAGTGTAATTCTCGTTACAATGGTATAGGCGATGGTTCACCAGACACTCTTGAACAGGGACGGAATTAAGCACAAGTCACTGGTCATTTGTCCAATAAATTTTCCAAATGTCCGATAACTTTTTATTTTTAAGAGGGGGTCACTGGACAACTGTCCTATAAAAAAAAGTACTTTTCAATACAGGAAATGTAGCATTGTCCGGTAATTTTGTTAAATGTCCGATAACTTTTGAATTTTTAAGGGGGTTACTGGACATTTGTCCAATAAGAAAAATTTCTTATTTCCGTCCCTGCTCTTGAATTAGCCACATACCCGAGTTCAAGTCAGTTCAGGCAGAGAAAATATACCAAAGGAATAGAAGGAGCGGTTTAAATGGCACGGGCGAAAGGTTATCCTTTTAGTTCCGGTTATGACGTCAATCAGAGGTAAGCAGTGGCACCAGCCAATGACAGACAACCGGAACAGAGGAGATCCCTAAAATGGGGGTGCCATTCTTTAATGCCTGTACAAACAGGGGAGCTTCTATCCCTCTGGTATATTTTCTCTGTTTCAGCTTTGACAGTGCATTGAATTCGAACTCAAGTGAACTGGAATTCAGTTTTGGCAAAAATATATAAGCAAAGAATTCTCAAAAAGTTTGTAGACGGGTTCTCAAGTTTTCGCTAATCTCATCACAGACACTTTATTTATCGAAAAATCATCATTTTTCGCTTTCAAAAAGCTCAATCTAAAATTAAAAGTAACCTTGAAAGTCAAAAAATAACGGGAGAATTTTTAAAGAGAATCGAAAATAAAATAAAAAAAAAAGTTGAGAACATCCCACAAATGAGTTCAGCAATTTGAAAACTTTTTTTCTTTTCCAAAACTATGTTCAAACTGCGAAGAATGTGTCCAAAATTATAAGGAAAACGAGTTATCGCCGGGGTTTTTAAAGAAACTAGTTGTGAGAAAGAAAGAAAAAAACATCGTCGTATATACTATAGGCTAATAATTTGACCCATAACCTCTTTATAACCTTCAATGTAATAGCCCGGACTGCCGGATTTTTATCAGAAGCTATTAACTCATCAAGGGAAAGTGAATTTATCTAGGGTTTAATTATTTCGAGAAAGACTGTAAGGGTATCTTTGATACTTTTATATTAAAATTATTAACGATTTTAAAATAGAAATTAAAATATATATTATTAACGAGAACCACAAAAACTATTTTTTTGGGCAGTCCGGAAGATTTAGAGCACGTATTAGCTTGGTTGAATGGAAAGTGTGTACTCGAAAGCTTCCCCCAAAAAATTATTAAAGGTTTTGAGGTTTTTAAAGATTAAGTCGCTCGGATTAAGTAGTAGAACTAAGTAGAAAAGAATGACGAATGTCTTCGTGAGGAATTCAAATCATCAACTCTCTATTCTAAACAACGCTGGATTATTCTAAATATGATGATGAAAAGAAAAAAAAAAAAATATTTTATTAAGCTTCCTATGATTTATTGCTTATTTTCTGTGATTGTCACGAGAATTCTAAATTTTTAAAACTATGTTTTACAAGGCCTATCACCTTATAGTTAACTTTCTTCTGAGCACAACTTTACAATTGCCAATGCTAGGATGCTTACTATTTCGTGAAACATTTCATACGAAATAAATTAAAATTAGCACCTTTTATATTAAAAAATTAAAAATTTATTGACTATATTAAAAAAAGCTATTTGAAATTTTACACCTCTGTGTTAAGGTTTTTTTAAGTTACGTTAAAAGATACGTTACACAATAAGTTTTGAAGTTTCCAATAAAAAAAAAACTAAGGAGCGGCCTTGCTTACACTGAATATCACTTGCACGGTTGCACCCCATGAAAACATTTTCTACGGGTACCCATGACTGTTTCATAACCCCTTTAAAGATGTACCTGTAAATATGGCACGTATCTGGCGTTATCTACATTCAAAGATTATTAAATCTCTTATGTGAAATGAGAATCTGGAAAACAAATCAAGAAAAAAATTCTATCGGCGTATGTATGAACCCTACGAGAATTGTACGCGTCGCTAAGTAAGAACAGGCCCACCATTCACATCAAACAATTGCAATTTTAATTTTCTTTTATATTCTTCTAGTTTTGACGATGTAATTTATTTTTCATTTATCATTTCAACAAAAAGAAAAGGGCAATTAAGATCGTATCCATCGAGTTAAATCGAATATAAGTTCAATGGAAAGTTAAGCTATAACTGCTAAGCCTTTTAATCTAAACTTCCCCTAATATTTCTTCAATCGCTTCGTTTTCACGAACATACTATTTACTTTCTATCAAATAACAGTTCATAATTAACGAAAGCGGGGCGGTATAATACGTAATGTATTTCTTCATAGGTGTTAAAAATAGTTTCGCAAACAAAGCTACAGGGGAAATCAATTCAGTCGGTAATAACCTAAGGCTATTCGGAAAACTTTCTTCTTAAGCAACTAGTTACGCTAGTTCTGGATGAATACAACATGGGTGAAATCGAGATTAAACAATATTTAAACAGTTTTTGATTTCCGAAAAACCGGTGGTAGTTATAAAATCAAGCGTAGAACAGTTAAAGAAGGCTGATTTAAAATGATTTCAATGGAATAAAGAACATTTTATTTGATACATTGCGGTTATAATGAGGGGTTGTCAAATAATTGCTAGATCAATCAAAATGGGTTGAAATGGTGCAAAGATCATAACCTCAAATGTAATACAATACACCTGGTCTTAGATACATGGTGTAAGTAGATATTTTCACGAAATTAAACTTAAAATCTGAATAAGTAGTATATCAGTGGCGTTTTTGGAGCTTAACTGTAACCATTATTTGGAAGATCTATAAATAAATTTAGATTTTTCATAATATATTCAAATTTTAAACTTCAATTTTAAAATTACAAAAAAAAAAAAAAATGGATTTAATTTTTCCCGCATGATGACGTTTAATGATTCTACATTAAAAGTGTACAATGCTGCGTTTTATGACGTAGAATATAGTGTTTCATGTGCGCAGGCGCTTTTCAAAATTCCGAGTTGAAAATTTCTTACTCAAAGTTGGCTTTGATATTAAGTTTCTGAAGGTTCAAATTTTAAATATATTCAAAGTTTCTAGCCCTTTAATCATGAATTATAGATATTAAAAAACGAAAAGTGAGTCTTTTGATGGTAAATTAGCCCCGTTACGTAGGTAGTTATTCCGTCATATCTCATTAAAAATTAAATTGCATTTTTTTTTTCTTATTTTATATGGCATATGCTTTTCAGGTTATCAAATAATATTGGTATAATAAAATACCTCATAATTAAAATTTCAAAAATTGATGAATGATATCATCAAAACTGAAGTTTAAATTGCTTTTCAATATCTTAATTGTAAAGACGAGACCGGGATATCGAATAAAAAATTACTAGATCTATACGGGTTTCATCAAAATGTTTTTAAACTACGGTATTCAAGGTCTAGAAAATTGGGGTTATTTTTTAAAAATTTTAACTCATAAACAGATAAGATAAAACTATGTTAATTAATTTTTTAACTGGATGGTATCACGATCTTGTCGAAATCTTAAAGTAGATACGCAACCTGATAACGCTTATAAAACGCCAGGTTGTTATTCATCTTTATCTATTAAGCTAGGTGTAAATTACATATTATTTAAGTGATTTTGTGAAAATTTCAACGAATTTGGTAATTTCTAAAAAAAAATATATATATATATATTCTAGATGCGTATAAGTATCAATTTAAAGGCCTAGGATTTCTTCTGCCTGTTTCACTGGAAGTGGGCTCACCTTCTGAGCTTCCTATTGATTAGCAAGACAAGAGAAAGCATGTAGGGCGAGTTTGTTTCCAGGGTGACGGGCAGAAGTAATCCTAGGCCTTTAAGGAAATTCTGGATCTAATGTCATTCAGAACATTTTCCAGTTAACATTTTGAGGGTCGTTTATTCTCCTACTTCCGCAAAAAAAAGAAAAAAAAAATTGGTAACATTTTTGAGTCACTTAATAATTTACTCCTTTGACGAAATTTCTCGCTAAGAAATCTTCTCGTTTAAAGAAGTAGTCTTTAAAAAAACGTTTTGCTAATCTAATTTCGGTATGGTTAGCCCCGTTAGATTTTTCCATGATCCACAACCTTTGTAACTGACAATTGTAAATAACCCGAAAAACCAAAGGAACAACCGAAACGCTCCGCAAGGCTTTTGACGAGGTTTGATCGTTTGATCATATTGTTAAAGATTGTTAAAATCATTGACATTATCATTCTCCCACCTTAATGTTTTGTATTACAAAGAATAGTAAAGATATTTTTGAGAAAATATTTTGTAACTGCCATGACATTAACGTCCACGAACAGCCGAGTTAAGTTCCTAGATTTTTATATAAGAATTATCTAAAATAGAGTGTTCCAGCCGTTTCGAAGCAAAAGCCTCCCAGTGATGAAGGTATTTTTGCTTCATAATTCTTACTAAAATAATAGGGCTTTTAAAAAATTTAATTGGTCCGATTTTCAGAATATTTCATTATTTATTTATGCGAATTTATAGTTATAGTTTTTTATTTTATTTGTAGACCCGACTTTTATTAAACTGATCTAATATTCGAACTCTCATTTAGCCAATACTAGAATCCACCAGATTAGTCAGAAGAGTTAGATGAGGCTTATCCTTTAAATATTTTGCATACGTAATTACTTCTACCGATGGCATTGAATCTCACTTCGGGAACTCTTAACCCGAAGTATTTAAATGTAACCATGAAACGATTAGAGAAATGACACACTAAGGTAGGTATAAGGCGTAGCTAAAGAGCGAATAAAATTACTAAAGGAAGAATTAAGCCAAATAAAACCAAGCAATTTTGTAATATGTTCCTAAAAATCTAATAAATCCGTTGAAATAATTTCAAAATACGATTTTTTAAATTTTCTAAATACTACGTGCACGATTCTTTCCGTGCACGTCAGGGTCATGGAAAGAGTTTTCCAAAACATTTTTACGAGACAATTACAGAGGCCGTTCCTCCTAGACTTTTTACTTTCAGAACGATGAAAAACTACCTTTCTTCTCTACGCGCCTGCAGAGAAGAAATATTTTGTAAGAGCTCTGGATAATACGTTTTTCTACCGGTGAATAGGCACGAAACGATTTTAACCAATCACAGAGGCCGTTCCTCTTCGATGGCCCTGTTCTAGCCTTTTTGTTCATTTAGTTATTTTTGATAATGTTAATTATCTCTCTATCAATAACCAGCCACACGCAGTGGTTGCCTAATAAATTTCATACTTAGTAAAGCCTTACAATTTAATATTATGTTAAATACTACTAATAATAATTTAGTATCAGTGTAATTAAATTATAACCTAATTCGGGGCAAAGTAATTAAACATTTCATTTATTTTTTTCACCGTCCCTTTTAGGATATACCATTCATCCATAAATGACTGACTCGGATCTGGGCATCCTCAGTAAAATAAAAAATAAATTATAATAAACAAAATACAGTGAAATATAGGGGTGATAATAATTTACAAAAATTCCACTTTCAATGTCAAAATTATGGTTTTTACGTGGTTGGCTGAGAAAAGCGATTATAGTACTTAAATGGGGAGGATACGACGCGAAAAGGAGAAAGTAATATTGCGAGATATCATCTCAATTTAAGTAATCAGTACTCGAGAAGCTACACCCCCGCTTAACAAATACAGGTTTGACCTGGGTATTATTTATCAACTTTAAAAGTGGGATAAAAATGTTTTTTGGATTACTTACTCGCAATATTTTATTTGTACAGTCGTGGTAGTTAGAATTGATGTCATCCTTATTAACGATGATAAGTCGAGATTTTAAAGGTATCATGCCATATATAGGCCGCGGCTAACATTCTCAAAAACTGGACGTGTACACCGTATAATTTAATCTGAAAATTGATCGTTATAAGATAATTTTTTTAGAAAAAAACTTATAAGACGATCGAGCCCATCTTTGAGAGACGCGAAGAATGAAGTTTTAAACAAAAGGGAAAGTGAAAAAAAGTCTAATTGCTTGATAATAATTAAGCGTTAAATTCGTGGGTGGAATCTAGGACTATCTAAATAAATAAAGATGAATAATAAACTTAATTTAACACTATATTAAAGGGCAATTATAAGCTATTAAAACCGCTTAAAATAAATATTAGCAAAAGTCTATCACTTTATTACATAAAAGTAAACAACGCCCTGTAGCTTAATACTAGCCCATCACTTAAAACTAGAAAAAAAGTCATCACCCCTGTCTTGCTCGAGTGATTTGGACTCTTCCTCGATATTTTGAGTCGGGAGAAAGGGGCGGAATTTAGGCGGGCCGCGCTTGGCTATATTGCCTTCCCCCAACTCCAGAATTTCTCCACAGAGTAGTGCTTCAGATTTCTCACTATTTACACCGACTGCGGCCGCTAGAGTGTCTTGAATCAGTACAAATCGGTACATTCACCCGAACCTTTGCTGATAGTATTAAGCTACGGGGCGCTGTTTACTTTTTTGGAATAAAGTGATAAACTTTTGATATTAGCTACGTATAAATTTCGTAGTCTTTCATTCCAATTTATAATTATATAAGTATTGTTTGATTAATATTGAGTGGCCGATCTAAAAACCCTCTCATTAACAATTAAATTTGCTGTTTATTCTAAAATTTCGTTCACCCACGCGAAATAGATAAATATATAAATGGGAGGAGTCCTTTTTCGTAAGTTGAGCGTCGACGTCACCTGTGACGTTTCTTGTACAGAAACACGGCGCCCGCAGTCAGAATGACAAAATTCTAAAGATCTCTAGTTTTACTCTCAAGCTTAACGCCTGCTTTCTCCGCGCCTGCGCTCTTTATACATCCGGAACTCTAGGGGATGAGTGACGTCTACAGTGACGCGGCGCTAAAGTAACAAGTTGATCAAGCCGAACTGAGCTATTTATATAATCATCTATTCAAACCAGAATTAACAATCTTCCGTACAGTTTCGAAGTGTCACTCTCCCTTTAGGATTAAGTGTCTTGAGAACGCGAGATCATCATTAAAGGTAGGTCGCGCTGCACTTGGCAACAGTTTCTTTAGCTAGTACTATAGTAGGAGGAAACTCATAGAAGCGTAGCGTAATCAGGGTTCACAGACAAAGCTCGGGCCAAGGCCTAGATCATCTTAGGGGCACGACTTTTAACGGTTTCTAACATCACGAAAAACGAATTTTAGGTTTTGGGGATTTTAAATTTTTCGAAGGAGAATTAGAAAAAATGTTTCTTATAGTCGATTTTAAATCGCTAAGTCGGGAGAAAAATCGTTATGGATTTTAGTTAGCTTTGTTTGCGAGATTTTCAGAACCCGTTTCATACAAAAAATATCATGAATATTTTAAACCGTATCAAAGGGTCAAAAGGTTATAATAATTTAATTTCAAGCGCGAAGAAAACACTGAGTTTTTATGTCGTCTGATCATGATCGATATGATGATTAAACCCATCGGCCATGAACAACTATTAAATAAAATTCAAACTTTCGATGCAGACATTTTTAATTTGCTCGAGAATGGAAGTGGTTCACTGCGCTAAGCCTAAATGTTGAAGTATAAATTAAACAAAGGCGAAACGCAAATAATAATTACTATGCCTAGTTTTATTTCGACGTTTCTCAGACCATAAAAAACCTAATTTGAACATCTTGAAATAATTAAACGCAAAGGCATCGGTGTTAACACAAAAAAACTCAAAATTGCAAGTCATTTTGTAAATTGAAATATCATTAAACGGACAAGAGAAACGGCCTTGAACTTTACTCCTCACATAATCACATAATTCTATCTCCTTCTCTACATTGGCATTTAAATTCTCATTAACTTGTCTACCTACGGGGTCAAAGTGCTTTCTACCAGAACCAGTTAACAAGTACATAACAACAATAATTTAAGTAAAAACCATTACATTATTATTATTTAAGTGAGGCTGTCACAGATGTTTCATGAACTACAAATGGAAATTGAGTAGCGTTTTCGTAAAGATAATTAGAAATCGATTCAAATATATATACAGATTTCATAATCGCCATTTTTGAAATGTGGTCGCGTGACTACCGAAGAGCCTACAGTTCTGGTACGTTATAACTTAATTCAGAAAACCCTAATTACGTTCCAGAAATAAACTACGTCATATATCGGAAAAAAATTACCTATTCATTTTTGACATTTTAATTTTGAATTTTTTAAAGAACGCGTCAATCCAGATGTATAAAATTTTGAATAAGGAGTTTTAATAGTATGATAAAACTAAAAATATAATCGATATGAATTTTTACAAATTGTGAAAGCCTCGCTTTAAGAATAATTTGTACTTTTACAAGAGAAACCAATTACATAATTATATAATTAAATCTATAAAGTCTGCATGGGAACAATTCGAATTTCCCACATGTTTTTTAGTTTGATGTAATATATTACTGACGTCATACGAAAAGGGATGGTCAGGCGTATCGTATCTTCAATTAAATCCAGCAAAATCATTTAGCTTACTGGGTATTTCCCCAAATTGTTTTTTTTTTTTTTTTTTTTTTTTTTTTTTTCAAGGCTCGTATTTCACGTTCAACAATGAAATTCCTTTTAAGCTTAAGGATCAGAAATATATAAACTACTTTTATTACTATCAAGATTAATATAGTGTATTAATCCGCCTTAGTATTCGCTAGTTTGCAAACTACTTTTGAGAAAGTATTAATATTTTTTCAAGTTAAGATCATAATATGCTAAAGTAAAACGGATTCCTTTTACAAACCATATATCAAGCCCTAACCTTCAGTATGCTTTTAAACTAAAAGATATAACCCTTTAACCGGATTTTATTACCACGAATTTAAGTTATTCAATCCCTTATATCCCGTAGAGATAAACATTAAGAAGATATTAAACAATGACATTAACTATATTAAAAATCAGGTTTTGTTTACAGCGCGTTTAAAGGTAGACTTACCTATTTTGCTTTAATATACTTTATCATACAAATTAATGAGAATCTAGTTCTCTAAACGATGCAATCTAAACCTGATATTGACTAAATTATTTATCAAATCGACTGCATACTATAGATAATGACAAAATGCCCTTTTCTAGCTTCACTACTTCTTCACTACTTCAATTGAAATAAATGCTGCAATGAATTCTAAAAGAGTTCGTAGAGGTAAAAATCACTCTTCAACTTGAAGATTTATATACATACATCGAGTCAATTTTCTAAGGCGCGCTTCATCAAGTTCGAAGGACGCCATTTAATCAAATATACTGCCGATTTGCAAGAGGAAAAATATATATTTTTTTTTTATATAAATATATATGTATTGAAGAAGAAATTATCTCTTAAGATCTGGGAGCATCTCAGAGAAAGGAGTTTTAAACGTTTGAACCCGGAATTTGTTTCTTAGGAAAACGATATGCAGTATACATATAGTAAAGGAATAGTATCACAATCTGTGTAATCTGTTTAACTGAGGCGAAAACATTTTGTAATGAGCATGGTAATTAGTTTTCTAGATTTTCTCATAACCAATCTAACTAAAAAAACAAAACAAAAAGTCTAGATCGGCTGACCTGCCTTTCTCCGTAGAAGAAACACCTTCTTAACTTATCAGCCAATAAAAAATACATTACGTAATCCGTCCCCGGGAATATCTCAGTGCGTTTAAAAACTATTTCTCTTCTCTCCGCGCCCGCAGACTTTAACAATTTTGTAGCGGCTCTGTATACTATTTCCAAATATAAATTTTATATTAATATATATAAAATTATATATTTTCTGTATATTAATTTTAAATTTCGCGAAATTTCGAAGTCCGCATATATGTGTTGAATTTCACAGAACTAGAGTATAGTGACTTTTTTAAACTAATGTACGCGCTGAGGTTGGAGTCATTGTCGATCTCCTGGCACCTCCCCTCGACAAAACCTAATTTTTAATAGCCATGTCAATAGTAATTTGTCACCGGATCATAAACATATCAAACTTTAGGTGCGGACTTTCTATAGTTCTTCTGTTTATTGGCGAAATATTAGGAAATTATGTGATATAAGTACCATACAATAAATATATATATTAATGATCGAAAATTCATGTGGTACTATCCCATTATGGTATATACCCTAGCAAGGACATGAACAGTGGCTAAGACAAAAATCTGATACACGACTCATTCCGGGAAAAAAAACTATCAAATTTATGTTTAAGATGATATCATTTTGACATCAGAATTTGAGAATACGTTGGCGGTATAAATACTATTTCCGAGTTTAAGTTAAGTATTAAAGGAAGTTAATGTGGGATAATTAATTGAGGTAAAACAAAAAGAAATGACAACGTGGCGAAGTGGTTAGCACTCTTGCCTTGTAAAAGCAAGAAGGTCCAAGGTTCGATCAAAACGTGCGGCACTGGGGTGAAAACCAAGGTTCCAACCTTGAATTAATTGTGAAGTCTCACTTCGTTTGTCCGCCACCCACAAGTCCTACTGACAGTACATTAAAAGGAAGTGCACAGGGACGCAAGTGACCAGTAATCCTCAGAGCTTGTGTGCACACACTCCCACGCAGTTAACTTTGAAGGCATCCTTATAATTAATAAGCCATTGAGCTTAAAGGCATTTTCCTTCTTAGACAAAATTTATACTATAATTATAATTTATCTCTGCCTTTTAAGACAGTTTAACTGAAATTTTAAACCAAGGTTCATAATAATTTTTGGATTTCCTTCAGAATATACATATCCATTTTCAAGATTAACAAACTATAATGTAATCAAAATTTAATACAATTGATTTGATGGCTATATTACAAACGCGAGAAGATTCTAATAATTCCGTCAGGGTAATTTTTAATGTCAAAATATTAATAATTGCACGCGGCAATTATACAAACTTTATTTTGCAATGAACTATCATCCCCGTTTTCAAGATAAGTTGGACTACTTTTTCTCTACACGGCTTAAAATTGTATATCAATCCGCCTTAGCATTGCCCATTTGGTCCATAATACCCTCTTCAGACGAGGCGTAACTAGCCGGTTTAATTAGATTTAACCGAGGTTTAATCACAATAAACCGAGGTTTATTGAACTGAGAAGGCTACATACCTCGGTTAAATCTTATTAAACCACGGCTAATTACGCCTCGTCTGAAAAGGGTAAGGGAAAATTGGATTTTGACATAATTTCGTGACGTGTGATATCAGTAATGGGACCAATCCAAGTGCCCCGTATATAAAGATAGGCAACTGCAATCCAGATGGACCATTTAACGTTTACTCATGACCAGTTCCACCATAACTTGGGCATGTACCGCGCATTTATCTGATTCAAATACCCAACCCGAATATTAGCTTTTAGATAGTAAAACGCCCAATTTCTTGAAACCATTTAAATCCACTTAAAGTCAGGTTGTTACCATTTTTTTAATTTGCCTATGGATTATATTTTTAGTTTTATTATTTAAATGAAACGCTATAAATATTTTGTATCTCTAGGTCGAGGTGTTCTTAAAAACAAAGATTAAAATTTAATATGAAAAATTTAAAATTGGCGTTAAAGTAATTAAGGATAATTTTCGTACGAAAAGTAGGACTTTCAAGATTAAGTACTTCTACGAAAAAGACCGCGCGAAAGCAACCTTATCACGAGCCAGAAAAAGCGAGAATCAACTGTCTCTATAATACATACTCTACAATATAGTGATGACGTAGTATTGCGAAAAATTAATTTTAAATTTCTAAAATGGCGATTATAAAATATGTATTTTTCTATCGCGGTAATTTTTTTCTATGGCATATGTATATATAGTTTGAATCATTTTTTAACGATATACTGAAAATGCTAATCAATTTCCATTTGGATTTCGTGACAGATTCACTTTAAAATTATCTGCAACCGGAAATACTTCACGAGTTGCATTACAGACTTATCAATAAAAACAACTCAATCAAAAAATAACCACGACGAAAGATATGAAAATTACCTCGTGACCAGGGATAATGCTTTACTGATTTTACGATGGGAAATTATTTCAGTAACACAGCACAACTTACAACTAAATAAGAAAGGGTTTCTAGGCAAAAACATTTCGGAGAAATAAACTACACGTATTGCTTGATGATACCAGTATGCAAATTTCATCTCGATCCAGTTCCCATAAATAAGGGTGATATGATAATAAAGTTTTAAATTAGTCACGTAAACATTATAGGTGTGCCTCAATTATAATACTGTAAATCATTGTCACGGGACCGACATTATGTAACACACGACTGAAATTATTTAACTGGATTGCGAGTAAATCCAATTAAGTTTTTTTTAATTTTTTGGGGTATCTTTTCTAGACTGACATGAATTTAAAAAATTTATAAGACGATAAAAATACAATGAAAAAAAAAAAAAAAAAAAAAACAAGAGCGGCGACAAAAAAGTCGGTTTTTATTGTTTTCGGTCAAACAATTTTTAATTGCCGTGTCGACATAGTTGGATCGTAAAAAAAATATAATCGAAAGAAAAAACTAGTTGAAATTAAACATGAGAAGTCTAAAAATTTAGGACAATGAGATATGTATGCAAAAGATTGTCCTTGAGACAGTCATGGTACGAAGGAATTTAAGTGATATGATAGTTTAATTGACCAGAAATTAAGCCAATATCTAATTAAGATTATTCTTCGTGCGAAAAAGAACACCAGACCGACTGGGTAATCCACCCATCTCATGAATCGAATCTCGTGAGATAAATGCACGCGTGGAATATAATATACTTTTTTTTTTAAACGTATCTTGTCAAAGACCGTCCGAACGATAAATATTGTTCTCAAATAAAATTTAAAAAAATTCTCCCTAAAAAAATAACATAATAGATAGTCCTAGATGCCCTGGAAATTAGTCTCTTCTGCTTATTTTCTCCACTCCACATAATATACTGGTTTCCACTTTCTAATTCGTATTCTCCCAAAAGAAAAATTAAAAGGGGTTGTGTTATAGAGACGGGGGTGGCCAAATACAAGTAGGTCGCTCCGTTAAAAAAGAATGCCATGACCGCTCGTGAATTCCATATACACTTTCAAATACCAGATATATGGTTCTTCCCACGTAATATCCACGAGACAGATAAGTTCAGTTTGTTTGAACTAATACGTAACAAATCTCGCGAAGCAGGGTTTCATTAAAGCTTATTTACCAAATATTTACCTAGACACTAACGTTATCTTAATTGGTTAAAAACATCTGACAGACCAGTGTACAATTATACTTGATTTGCACTAGGTACGAAGGTAATATAAAATGGTAAAAACCATATTGACTTCAAAGGGTTTAAAATTATTTTATATTTTTGGTTTTTAGTTTGTAAAAGGTAAAATGTTGGGATGAAACTTAAAATTTAAGTTATTTTAAGGGCGGATCAAGAGAGGGACTACTTTAAGACGCGATGTGAGCTGCGTTTTGACTCCTATATTTAAAGGATTAAGGACTCTAAAACCTAAATCTTTTTATTTTAAATATTTCACTATTAACAGATAAAACTAACATCCATGATTTAGGAACTATATAATTTTGTAAGGTATATACACATTCGATCGAATCCCATTGGACCTAACTCCCATAGACCGGAAGGCAAGTATAATATTAAAACAGTTTTACTACCGAGCAACCGTGGCTATAGAGCGTACGTGAGAACTTAATTCTGAATTCGGCAACTTTGTCTGAGGACAGTGAATGCGAGGGAGACCAACTGGAAGAATCTATTCAATAATGATGGAACAGTAAGCTAGGGTAATTACTAATTAGGTATAGGTTCGGTTATTTTACACAAATAGGCCATAATTGACTTAAACCACAATCCACGGTGAAAAGAACTATACGCTTAACTAACCCATAAATTTGAATTTTAAGAGTTGTGTGTTGGAAATTTACTAAACCATTCGGTCCATTGGATTTGGCGTCAGAAAATGATTGATAAAGAAAAGTCCCTAGTCCTTTAAGCAAATCCAGGGAATCCCAATATCTTCACCTGGTTTTTTTGTGTAATCGAGCTCGGCGAAACTTCGCAAGGACGCGAACAAATATTACAATGAGTTAAAAAAGAATAAAAAAAAAGTAAATTCTTATTTAAAAACACCCATAAACCACGGGCGAAAGTCGGCAGAGCACGATTGTAATTAGTTATTCTGGTTATTTACCAAGAACTAATATTTATGCAATTCCAAGAACATAAAACGGATCGGCCGGCCTTTGGGTTGAAGTCAGAAACTCTATTATGCTATTCCAGTATTTAGGGAAAATAAGGTATCTCCTATTTGTAAGTCTACGGTCTACCTCTTAAATAGGTCTGAAGCCACCTCTGATTTCTGGGTAGGAGTTAAGGGAGTATATTTCAAATAAAACCATACATCAGGCCTAAGTTCTCGAGTTATATTAATTAGTTTTTGGATATATATTCGTATTTCTCCCTATATTCAGTTACGCATCGTTGAAAATAATCTAAATTTCATTTTTAAACTTGTTTTTCTATTGAATTTTATGTTCTTTTCAAAGTTGTAACGGATTACATAGTTCTAATATATTGTAGTAGAACTTCTAACAACGTGTAAAATATAGAAGGAAAGTTGATTGTGAAAGAAAGTTCATAGATTCTATCAGCAATTCGATCACGCCAATGGCGACTTCAGGGAAGTTTTGTTTCTTAAACAATATACCGGTAATTTTTAAACAAATATTTAGGAGGGTGTAAATGACCTCAAAATGATTCAAATGAGACCAAAAAATATAAAAAGGAAACAAGCTGGTTAAGATGGGTCCTTGAAAAACACCTAAATTCGAAAGCAAAATATTTGAAAGTTCGAAATTTCATACATAAATCATGATTTGGATTTATATATCATTTTATAGCTAATCATAGAACACTAAGTAAGATTACACTAGGTTAATAATATGCTTTCTTATATTGACTTGATTTGGTATTAATTATATTACACAACACAACGACAATGGATCATGCTTATTGAACAACGAAGCGGACAAAATAAATAGTTTTAAACCTTGATAAAATTTGGCGAAACTAATTAACTCTTTAAAACCCAGACGAGGTCTCTTCTTATAGAGTCTTAATCCCGCGCCCATATCATGCTTTCTATTTAAAAATTCGTGAACGAACAAAAACAAAAAATAAATGAAAAAGAAATCGTAAAAGCATTATATACCGTTATTTGTTTTTAGGGAAAAAAGTAGACAATAAATTTCACGCTAATCAAGCTTTTTAAGGCATTTTTTTGAAAGCGACTCTGTCACCATATATTTTTTTCATAATATTAAAGTTATACATTTTGAAAATTTAACACCTTTGTTAAAGGCTAATCTTTCAATGAAACCAGGAATTCATAAATAAATATGGAGAGAATATTGAATTGTCTTTAGTATCAATTCCGACTGATAGCCCAAGAGCATCATCCCTCAATGCTTATCAAAACTTTATAAATCTTGAACTAACGTTCCTGACGTGAGTGGCAAAAAAAAAACATGCCTTTAGTTGCACATGGTACGACTTGGTTTACCATAGCAAAAATAAGAACTGCCTCTTTACTACCCTCCTCTCATTAAAAGTGGTCGTAGACTATGACGCGTACGCACTAAAAACATATATTTTTAACATATTCATTTATTAAAGGCCTAGAATTTCTTTTGCCAGTCACCTGACTGTTTCACTGGAAGTGGACTCACCTTCTGGGCATCATCTTGTGGAACAAGGCGAGGGGAAGCCTGGAGGGTGAGTTGGTTTCCAGGGTAGTAGGCAGAAGAAATTCTAGGCCTTTAAGATCGCGTCAACCCAGAGGTATAAAATTAGGAATATGGCGTTTGAATAGTTTAAGAAAATAATATAGACCTGTTTTCGCGCCAAACTGTTGCCACAGCCATTACATGGGGAGAAACTAGAATTGACTGTATATTACGATATTCTTTAATGGCGGTGCTCTTCGAACAAAAGATAAAATGATTCTATTTGATCTTCACGAGAAATCAGTGACGGAATCACTTTAAAAAATAACAATACATTGAATATCCCGTACGGTTCGTATAAGAGAGTGTTTGAGTAGGTGTGACGAAATCGAGCTTACATTTTAACCGTTACAATAGAGGCTCCGAATCTAATTAAAAATTAATTTCACCTGCAACGGTGAGATTTCAAGTTGGAGATAAAACAAGGCAGACGCTTTTACCGTAACTCATTTTTTTTTTTTGTTATAAAACAAAAATAAAATACACTTCGCTTCTGTTGGAGATAACGAACCAGTTAATTACTAAAAGGATTAAATAAAACTTATACGATTTTAAGTAGTTGTCTGTCGGTATTACGAACGGCTTACGATATGAGGTACTACTTCAACTAAAAATTTGCAATTAAAGTGCGGCTCCCACGGTCTTTTCATAAGTTTTAAATGAAATCTAAGTAGCATTTTCGGAAATATCGTTAAAAACGATTAAAAATATATGCCATAGAAAAAATTAGAGCAACAGTAAAAATATATATTTTATAATCGCTAGTCTTCGATTTTGTTTTTTAAATAATTAAATACAACCCAGGTGTGAAATTTTGAATATTGATTTTTAATATTATGAAATAAGCTAATAAAATTAATAAAAAGTGGTGACAGCCTTACTTTAACGACCCGTCTTTGTGTTGTAATGTTTTAGTAAATTTCTAAAGATAACTTCAAAATTCGTTCGAGACAATTATAGGATTGTTTTCCTGTGATGTGTTTTGTTGTATAAAAACAATGCACTTTCAATTGCGTATGTTGCAATTATCAGCGAAAATAAAAATGGAATATTATATATCGTATAAGGAAAATTAAGAAAATTTCGTGAGATAGGTGCGAAATCATTATAGTGAAAGTTTTTTTGAGAAAGGGATAAGAATAGGAATGCTATTTTGCTGTTTTCCCTTTCAATATTAGCCAGTCTTTCACTTTATTGGTTCTCAAATTATTTGAACGATTTAAAGGCGTGTTCAGACTGTACGATTTTGTCGCAGCAACTTTTGCTGTTCAACTAATAAAACCATGGGAAAATTAAACTGTACAGGGACCCAAAACGAAATCGTAGTTTGCCATATGATTTTTCTGCGGGTTTATTAAATTTTATGCTAAATTTTAGTTAGCTGTAAGTCACAAACGAGACGGCGCGAAAGTCGCAGTATGTAGAAGTAGGTAATGGAATAGTTCAGTGTAAGACAAACTACAGATTGAAGGATCGAAGTAACCTGAAATTATTTCGATCAGATGTGAAAAATCAGGTTACAAAAATAACAATTTTTTTCAAACAAAAACCCAAAAGGTGCATATCAAAAATTGTTTAATCTGAACGCGTCTAGAAGCCAAAGTATAGTCGTGTTCAAGCGAAGTTGGCAAACACTACTTTTTCCAATGATATTTAATATTATCTATCAATCCTCCATAGCTTTTCTCAATATGAGAACTAGTGAATGAGGTGAAGTTGAATTTCAATGAAGAAAAAATGTTTAATTTTTTTTTCATAAACATATGTTCATGAAAATTAATTATTATTTCTTCGTGAACTTTAAACTAATATATTTTCTCACGACTTTATCGATTTAATTGAAATTGAATTGAAAAATTATGATAATTTAATTATAAATTTGGGTAAGAGAAATTGATATTAAAGCTTATATTTTAAATTTAAGCATAATTTTAATTCCCTAGTGTTGACCATCATAATTAGTTTTGAATTATATATACTTTCTCGTGGTACCACCATTGTTTTTATCATTTGAGGTCAAATAAAGCAATTCTGACCACTTAAATTTGAGTTTTTTAAGATATCTAACCAGTAATATCTCACAAAAAATATGATATTTTGTAAATTGTGATTCTATAGGTACATCTTGTTCTTCATTTGAGAAATAAAAAAAGTGATTAACGCATACAGTTAGAAACGTGATGGTAAACAATGCAATAGTAAGATAAGATAGCCAACACGTGCTGGACATAATCGTTAAAATTCACCTTAAATCTCAAACCCCTATAAATTTCTTTAAAGAAAGTGAGGCTGTCACTCCAAATTAAGTATTATTTTTAGAAATATAGAAAAAAATTACAGCTACAGCTAAAAATTTAAAAATAAAAATTCCTCACAATACTACGTCTCCACTGTGGCCGCCTGGCTATTATAGAGCTTACAGTTTGTTCTGGAGCGTTCTGTCACACGCTCATGGGTCGTATTAAGGGATTTGGCTCCCGAGGGAAAAATTATACGTGAATGTTGAAAATCCAACATTCACTCAGGGGAAACACTTTAATTCATTGCGCCCCTACTTGGCTAACACCCGGGGGCAAGTGCCCCTTCTGGCCCCCTTAATCCGGTTCTGCTGGCAAGTGATAAAGGTCGCTTCCGCGCGGTCTTTATTGTAAAAGTACTTAATTCAAAAAGTCCTACCATTCGTATGAAAATTATTACGTTCCAGAAATAAACTACGTCATATATCGGAAAAAATTACATCTATATTTTTGACATTTGCATTTTGAAGTTCCTTAAGAACGCGTGAACCTAAAGATATACATTTTTAATTACGGTGTTTTATAGTATGTTAAAACTAAAAACATAATCCGTAAGCACTCGAAAAAATGTTGACAGCCTCACTTTAAGAAATTAAGAATTTCGTGGGTGGTAATAATATTTCTAATATTTCAGCTTTTACGAAACTCGTTTTAATTTCGGATAGCCAGCAGGGATCGGTATGTATGTGAATCAGCTTTATGAAATTTTCTTAGAGAGGAAAGAAAAACCCAAAGGACCCAATTCAAAATGTTATAGATCAATTGTTTGACTTTCAAATGATCGGCAAGGGCTATGGTAAGGCTAGTTTAGTTTTTTAACCTAAATCGTTAAAAATAAAATTTGATTGACAAAGATTTTAAACTAGGCAAAAATGGATAGTAAAACTACCTGACTCGATTCAGGCCTTGTCAAATTGATCTCGAACGCGTCAACCCAATTTTGAACATTTGTTTTTAAGGTATGTACCCCTTTCGCCCAAAATTATCTATTCCCATTTCGCCCAAGACATTTTTGGACCAAAATTATCTATTTCCATTTCGCCCAATCCTACTTTGCCCAATCGCTTTATCATTTGGCCCTAAATTATCTCTTCCCATTTTGCCCAAACTAAAAATTCCTTTTCTCAATTCGCCCAATCCCAATTTGCCCAATCGTTTTATCAGCTAGCCTAGAATTATCTATTCCCATTTCGCCCAACCCAAAAATTTCTCTTCCCTTTTCGCCTAAAACGATTAAAGCTTAAACCTTTTAAAATTTAAAGTCTTAGTAGGCCAAAAAAGTGACTTTTATTTAATTTAGGTTAGGTTAGGTTAGGTTGGGGGGAAAAAAGTGGAAAAATGTGACTTGGGCAAAATGAGATTGGTCCAAATCAAAATTGGGCGAAACGAGATTGGGCCAAATGGGAATTGGGCCAAATGGGAATTGGGCCAAATGGGAATTGGGCCAAATGGGAATTGGGCGAAAAGAAATTGGGCGAAAAGAAATTGGGCCAAATGGGGTTGGGCGAAATGGGATTTGGGCGAAAAGAAATTGGGCGAAATGGGAATTGGGCGAAATGAAATTGTGCGAAAAGAAACTGGGCGAAATGGGAATTGGGCGAAATGAAATTGGGCGAAAATAAATTGGGCGAAATGGGGGTAGACCGTTTTTAATAGTATGAAAAGGTTGACCGTCTCACTTTAACATTAGCTTTCCCAAATTATCACGAGCCATTTGGGTTGTTCTTTTGCGAAAGAAAAAAATAATAATCATAGCATAACGTCTTCGTTACGGTGGTAATTTAAATCGACAGCTTCTCCCGAAAGGTTTATTACATAGAAATGGAGGAAACATTCACCCAAGGACGCGAGTTTTAACGTTAATAGAAAACGGGTTAATTTTTCATCTTCTTTTAGTCCTAGATAGATAGGTAGAGAAGATTTGAAGAAATCCACCCGGCAACCAAATTAAGATTGTTAATTTTAATTGAACTGAAGGAAAGCGAAAGTTGATTTAATTTTCACCGCTTCATTAAAATGGATTTGGAATATAAGCAGTCCTAGACCCGGATTATTTCGATATAATAAGATAGGTTAATATCTGCTAGTGTTGGAACAATGGGGATGTTTTCGTAAAATAACTAGAATGACACTTAAGTGTGATATTTCGAAATATTATAAAAAAAAAATCTTTATGATGTTTAATTATATTTTCTTCCTTTCGAACTTAGTTGGAATTATTGTATTTTTAAAGGGATAATGAATTCCAATTACATATCATTAAAATAGGCCTAATAACTATAGTAGAATGTATAAAAACCAATATTAGATTAGTTGTTATAGTTTTTAACTTAAATTTTAAGTTTGAATTAGTTTAAACACAGATGCAAGAAAATATTTAAACCTCTGAATAACACATATTTTGGTTCTAACGCTCCATGGTTGCCATAAAATTGGTTATTTAAAATTCCCTGACTTTTGAAGGTTTTCCTATGACCCTCTTAAGATCATTTTCCCTAATACCACAGGTAAATTATCCCTCAAGTATATAAGACGACATACTGTTGGTGACAATGAAGTGAGTCCGATTTTCTCAGTCCATTGTTTCACCCTTAGTATTCCAAAATTTGCAGAGAAAGGCAGCTAGGCCCTGTATATTCTTTCTAGAGTAAATCAGACTCTAAATCGCGACGGCCGGGCGAGACACGCTCCTTCGTTTCGAGAGAGGGGGAGGGTTGTTTTCCGTCAATACATTTTCACCCCCGTAAACGTCTAGAAAGTTCAGCACAATATTTATATTAGCACCGTCTACTTAGTTCCAATCTCAACCGCTAGAGGGCAATTTCGAATTCCGTATCTCGACCGTTTAGAGTTTTTGGATTTTTCCTCTCTCCTCGGACGAAAGCTCTGACGACAAAACGTTCAGAACCACATACCAATCATAATATGCCTTGTTGTAAACTTGAAGCATGATTTACCTGTGCTAATACTAAATTCCATGATCTTATCTGACATGGGCCGTCATCGTGATAAAATTCACTAACCTGTTGGTGCAATTATTAAATTCCCTAAATGTATCCAATTTTCGAATTCATTGACTTTTTTAGGTTTTTGCTGACCCGAGGGGCTATATAGTCACTCGCCAATATTTTGTACACCAGATTTCCGATTATCAACTTATTGGGTTCAACATTCTTTACACTGATATCCCAAATTTATTGTAATCACGCGTGATTTCCAATCTAGTATCCCTTTAAGTTTCAAAATAAGATCTCATTGTCACCTAGCTGAACGAGACCAATTTTTCATCTAAATTTCAACCTGCCTAACAGTAAAACTTAATAGATGATCAATGTCAAAAAGGATATCGAGTTAAAGCCACCATAGAATTAGGTTACATTGTCACAGGCAAGGTGGGTATGATCTTTCTTTGAAATCGGAATATTCCGCACGAAATCTATAAGGTTCCCAATGAGTTTCAAGGGCTATTATGATGAAATATTAGAAATTTAGTTTTTTATAAACGATAAATTATCGAGTAGATTAAGGCGTATGCGGGATAAAATGGTACCGGATCTTCTTATCTTCACCCTCTTCCAAATTAATAAATACCTAGAAAGGGGAGGAGTCGTGATCTTGGGAGTGTCTGTTTAAAGTGATAGTAACAGGTACGATCTGGTCAAAATTATAATTGCGGTGAAAACCCTTTCATTTTGTATACAGGGTCGTCTTCCCAAAATAATTTATTTAATACTTTTCCCTGAAATCAACAGGATCCTGAGAAATTTAAGACAACTTTGAATTCACGAGGTTTTTCGTTAATTATGTTAAAAGCAAGTGATTTAAATATAAATATGAAAGAGTTAAAATCATTCACATTTGTTAGTAAAAACCAAAGCTTGACGTTTTGAAAACTAACTGATGGGTTAGACTGATGATAAGACCATCGTGAATGTCAATTAGATATTATCTAATTAATAACAATTTATCCCAGATTAAAATATCTAAAAAAAAGCCAAGTTATCAATGGATATCGTAAGTAATTCATTATCCGATTCCGAGCTCTAGCGTCAAAGAACTCCCAACTCCTGCACTTTTCAAGAAAGCCTCGATATACGAAATCACTATCCTTAAAAATTTAATAATATTATATTCAATATATATTAATATTATGGTCAAAAAATTTTGTGTGAAAGGATGAAAAGTTTATGTAAAAATACGTGGTACTATCACTTTAACGAAGAAATACTTAATTGAAGATCCAGTCCAAGACTCCCCAATTTAAAAAGATTTTTTTCCAAGAAAGCTTGGAATTTTTTCTCATTGTGTTCTTCAAGGTAGAAATTATATATACCAGTAAAACCACGTACCAAGCAATAGGTTAAAGAGTATCAGGCTGAGAAACCGTGACATTATATTACCTTTTGTAATATGGGTATTTCCCATATATTATTGTAGACCCATAAATCTGGTTATATGAATATTAATTGATAAACTTTAAAAATAAATGAAAAAGAAAAAAATGACGAATATTCGCGAACAATTCAACTAGTTTTGGAAGAACGGGTTATCGAATTAGTGGTGGTTAACGGTAAATAAAAACATAACTTCGTACGTGATTTAATTCTTCGGGATTTTTTTTAATATGAAGCTTAATAATAAAATAATTAAACCAGTTGTTACATTAAGGGTGATCTCATTAAAATTATTATAAGAGACAATTATGTCTAAATTAGCCAAGTGAGAAAGGAAATTCACATGATAAAATAATCGAGGGGCATACACTAAATTAAATTAATTTGGGAGAATGCTATGATTAAAAAGAAGCTCTCACCATTATTTTCTAATGCCTATGGATTATATTATTATTTTTATCATACTATTAAAACGTCATATTCAAAATTTTATACCTATGGATTGCAGCGTTTTCAAGAAACTTCAAAATGAAAATGTCAAAAATATATAGGTAATTATTTTTTCTTCAATATAAGACGTAGTTTATTTCTGGAAACTAATTAACGGTACTTTTTATACGAAAGGTTATGGCTTTCTGGATTAACGGCGAACACATTTCGAAGATGGCGATTCAATAGCTGTGGTCACACTAGGCCTTCGAATCGATTCAAACCGTTTCGCTGGACTCGTGTGAACTGTAAATCGTCTTTTCTCGAATCGATTTGAACCGGTTTCCCGAAACTGATTCGGAAATCCGTTTCAAACCGATTTGGCTTCAACAACAGACAGATGATAAAGTAATAAATCGGTTTATGAAGGTTACGTGTGAACAGATGGCGATTAAAACATGGGCCAAGAAACGATAAATCCAGGACATGACTCTAGCGTCTACTAAAAGAAACAGGCTACGTCATCACCGTACCGTGATGATGCGTTTTTTGGGGTCAAGTTTGTACAGTCAAAGCTATGGCATTTTGGGAGCAAAGTGACGTCATATGACGTCACACGCTGTACGAAGGCTGTTTGTTTGGCCGACCGAGAATTTTATTCTCTCAAACAGGGAAGAGTCATGTCCTGGATTTATCGTTTCTTGGCCCATGATTAAAACGATTCCGGGCGATTTGAATATCGGTTTGATTTATACGGTTTGAAATCGATTTAGACAGGTTAGTGTGAACGTAGCTTATGTCATATGTACACATATTTTGAATCTTTTTCTAACGATCATTCCGAAAATTTTAATCAAATTTCATTTGGAGCTATTGCTAATAAAAAAATAGGTTGAATCCTTACTTTATTGTTTCTTTAGTTTTGAGGAAAATACTAATAGTTAAAACCAACTCGTTAGTATAAATCGCATAGGCTCATATTTAACTTCAAAGTGTGACAATTTTTTTTTTTTAATATTTATAATAAAACTATCTAAATGCAAAGAACAACAGCAACTCCCCATAAGAGTCTGGGTCCACGTAATGTTAAAAATTTTCGTCTCTTTTATGATAAATTCGTATTATATTATTAAAATAGGGTAGTTGGGGTATAATTTAAAGCTAAAATTCGAGCTCACAACTGTAAATTTTGGGAATTACAACGAATGGAAGGTTTCTTCCATAATGTAAAGAATAGGAAGAATCTATGACTTCCGTGCCGGATATGAAAGCCTTCCCCCACACGAAAATCTTGAACGGTTATTATTTTAGATTCATAATTATGTTAGGAAAATATTAGGAAAGAATTATTTTGTAACTGCCACGGGTATAGTGCTGGCGGCAAAATGAAATTCGTATATTTTTGGTCTACTATGCCTCGAAATCCTCGAAAACGCCTGTAGAAGTGTTCCACTTGTCAAGCATTCATGCAGTAGGCTTTTGCTAGCTTTACAGGGGCCGTGCAAAGACTATATAGCTTACTTGAATAGTCTTTGGTGTATAAGAAGCTCGAAAAATAAATAGAGAAATCATACCAATTAGAAGGTACTGGAGTAGTATCTTTAATTTTTATTTCATATTAAACAAAACACACTTGTATAAAACGGACAAATTATTCATTTAACGCTAAGGTTTTCTACGTTTAACGTATGTCTGGTAGTTCAAGCTCAGTGGCATCTTCACACACTACACGCAATTTTGACTGGTACCAACTGCCTCGATCTTCATGGCGACGATAACCAAGATACCAGATTACGCTGCTAACGTGAACACAAGTACTTATCGTCAAACTACCACCTTTGCAATTGCAATACCAGCCTTTAATGGCATTTGCACCTGTCCCGTTCGGTACATAACGAATTAGAGCTTGGTGAACAGCTGAGGTGGAAAATTGACCAGGCACGCGTATACGAATTAAGTCATGTTCAACTTTGGACACTTCGACGCTGAAAGAGCCGGATTTCTCTATAGTCAACGCCACATAAGATTCAGCGCGTTTCTTTTTAAAGTCGCTCATTACCACCTCACGTACATCACTTTCACGAAGTACAGGGAAGTCTTGAAATTCACTATCCTCAATTCGTTGCCATTTAGACGGTTTGCGAAGCAGATTATCGCGCTCAACTACTTCCTTAAGAGGATTTTCTTTCGTAGAGACTGAAAGATCGGTATCAAACACGGTAAAAGCGGTTATTATGGCTTTATCGGAGCATTTCGTGCCACATCATTTTGGCCTGCAACACTTATCACGTGACAATCTGATAACAAACCATCAATCTGGAGCAGCAGTAAAACTCTTTGCTAACAACAAGCCTAATTGTCTTATTACCATTGTAGATGGCACCTATATCAAGGTTGGAAGATCCAAGGACTATACCGTTCTTCACAAATCCTTCTGTGTGCACAAAGGCCAGCATATCCTCAAGCCAATGTTAATGGTAACAACTACGGGTTACATAATTGATATAATCGGACCCTACTTTGCTAATGGCCGCAATAACGACGCGAGCATTTTAAACCATTCTATCAAAAAGAGAGAAGAACTCCAGTCTTTCTTTCAAGTTGGTGACGTTGTACTGGCAGACCGCGGTTTTCGAGACTCCAACAGCGTACTGACTGAACTGGGTGTGGATTTACGAATGCCTTCGTTCTTGTCTAAAGGCGAGAAGCAAGTAAACACGCAAGAAGTTAATCGTTCCCGACAAGTAACGTACCTCAGGTGGCCGGTTGAAGTTAGGAATGGGCATTTGCAGACGGTGTATCGTTTTTTTCAAAACCGTATACCTGTGCATATGTTACCATTAGTTCCGGAACTTCTTCAAATTGCTGCTGCGCTGTTGAACGCCTACCACCCGGAGTTACATCTTAAAGGTTCCTGGGAAGACTCCGTCGAAAAAATGCTGGCAGTCTCTTACGAAAGAAAATCCTCTTAAGGAAGTAGTTGAGCGCGATAATCTGCTTCGCAAACCGTCTAAATGGCAACGAATTGAGGATAGTGAATTTCAAGACTTCCCTGTACTTCGTGAAAGTGATGTACGTGAGGTGGTAATGAGCGACTTTAAAACGAAACGCGCTGAATCTTATGTGGCGTTGACTATAGAGAAATCCGGCTCTTTCAGCGTCGAAGTGTCCAAAGTTGAACATGACTTAATTCGTATACGCGTGCCTGGTCAATTTTCCACCTCAGCTGTTCACCAAGCTCTAATTCGTTATGTACCGAACGGGACAGGTGCAAATGCCATTAAAGGCTGGTATTGCAATTGCAAAGGTGGTAGTTTGACGATAGGTACTTGTGTTCACGTTAGCAGCGTAATCTGGTATCTTGGTTATCGTCGCCATGAAGATCGAGGCAGTTGGTACCAGTCAAAATTGCGTGTAGTGTGTGAAGATGCCACTGAGCTTGAACTACCAGACATACGTTAAACGTAGAAAACCTTAGCGTTAAATGAATAATTTGTCCGTTTTATACAAGTGTGTTTTGTTTAATATGAAATAAAAATTAAAGATACTACTCCAGTACCTTCTAATTGGTATGATTTCTCTATTTATTTTTCGAGTTTCTTATACACCAAAGACTATTCAAGTAAGCTATATAGTCTTTGCACGGCCCCTGTAAAGCTAGCAAAAGCCTACTGCATGAATGCTTGACAAGTGGAACACTTCTACAGGCGTTTTCGAGGATTTCGAGGCATAGTAGACCAAAAATATACGAATTTCATTTTGCCGCCAGCACTATACCCGTGGCAGTTACAAAATAATTCTTTCCTAATATTTTCCTAACATAATTATGAATCTAAAATAATAACCGTTCAAGATTTTCGTGTGGGGGAAGGCTTTCATATCCGGCACGGAAGTCATAGATTCTTCCTATTCTTTACATTATGGAAGAAACCTTCCATTCGTTGTAATTCCCAAAATTTACAGTTGTGAGCTCGAATTTTAGCTTTAAATTATCCCCCAACTACCCTATTTTAATAATATATTACGAATTTATCATAAAAGAGACGAAATTTTTTAACATTACGTGGACCCAGACTCTTATGGGGAGTTGCTGTTGTTCTTTGTAATAGTTCACTTTTACGAAATAGAGGAAGGTATTCAGAGAGCTTGGTTTAATGTACAACCCAGGGGTCAACGAGGATAGTAAGTAACTTTTAAAACTCCTATAGAACACGACCGGTAGTGTCAAACTACTCGAAACTAGACAATTATTAAGGCAAGAAAAAAAAAAACAGATATAAAACACAAGATTAATGATAGTTTCTATCCATATATTCTTTCGAGACTTATAAACGTAAGATGCTACCGAAACCGGGATCATAAAAACCAGGAGTCTGTAAGAAGAATCATACACTGTACTACACTCATTCAATCGTGTTCCCAATGAAAAAGAAGAAGAAAATTTGATATTTCAGAAGGGATATGATGATTTCGAAAAAAATAAAAACTCTTAAGAAACTACCAGTTTTGTTACAGCCATGGAAGGAGCCTAATTACAATTATCATACCGGTTTTACAATGATAAATTAAGTCTGATACAGGTTATAAATCAGTATAGAAAACGAATTCACTTCTTAAAAGACTGTAAAAAATGCAAAATTAGTTCCAATTTAATTTAAAGAAGAACCCAAAGGATCAATAGGAATTTGGACTGCAAGCGGATATTAAAAATGAAGTGTTAAGTTTGAAAATAGGATAGTAAACGCATCTTATTTTCACATAAATTGGCCGTAGAAACTTTCACTCTGGTTTGTGAGAACAAGTGATTGTTAAAAATAGTCAGAATCGTAGACTTTAATAAATTACGAGGGTGGTTCATATTGAACTTTGTTTTAGTGCGCGTTTCACCTATATATCTTAATATAGAACCGTTTTAATCGTTTTGGAAAGAAAGGTCGAAATCCGAAATTTTGTTGACCGTCCCCCTTTGAAAAAAATAAAAATAGAAAAATAAAAAAATTTGAAGACGAATTTTAGCTTTCATCTTTCAAGAAGCGATATACATTGTTCTACTGATATATATTTTTTAAACAAAACTTAAATATACTCAATGAAGAGGTCGTTTAACCCGCCTCCTTAAAAGCTAACTCAATTTTCGGACAAAGTGGAAAAATTACTTTCAGAATATGTTAATATTTAGCTCGTTCGTCCAGTGACTTATAGACTAAGCAAAATAATGAAAGGCACATTACATACGTACAAAGATACTCGTAAATCTTCCCCGTGCCTTTATCTATATTGTTTCTAATCTTATAAACGAATATTTTAGCCAGTTTCCATTTTCGCAAGGTTCTTGTTTTGTTTTTGTATACGCGAGTTCCGAAATAGAAATTTTCTTATTTAACAGTCGCCTATATAAAATGGTTCAAAGAACGGGTTGTAGAATTTTGTAGCCCATGCCAAAGATGGGCGCACCCAGATTATTATGAAAACCACGAAGGACAGCGTGTGATGCAAGCGCATGCGTATTGTACATCTTTTTTTTTATGAAATACTTTCCCTAGTTTCGTTTATCATTGACAAGAAAATCAATCAAAACGAGGTTTGCTGCAATAACCTAAATAAACCGGCGGCGGCTGCGTGTCTTTGGATCCAGCTCAATTGTATTTGATTTCAATTGTTGAGTGTACAGGGCGAAACAGATTGATATACTTTGAAATTTGGATATAATTTAAAAGGTTTTTAAGAATCCTAAATTAAAGAAGTTTGAATAAAACTAAACCTTTAATTGTTCCCTCAAGTGAACTTATAAAACAAACCATAAAACTATGGAAACTTACATTAATAGATAAAAATGAATAACAAACTATAAGCGACCTCTAACGCCAAACGGTAGTAAAGGTAGTAACTAATAAAACCACCTGCGTGGAAGACGTGCACGTGGTTTGTTAGTTAATACTTTTGCAAGCACCGTTAGAGGAAGCTAATGGACGCCAGTTTTTGTTACTATTAAGTGTCCATTATTGTTAGTAGTCCTAGTTGTGGTCTGTACCATTGAAAACAAAAGAAGATTATGTGTCTCAACCATTCACTCAAACCCACATATACTTGACATTTCGTTTGCACTGAAAAAATATTGGCCTGGCGGAAGGAAATTATTTTAAAACATTCTGGGCTATCACTGGTGCCCCACTTGAGTGAAAAAGAAACTAGCGATAGTAACCTTAGCTTGGAATTCGTCTATAAATATGCCTTATTCATTCCCTCTGATAATTTTATCCTTGTTATCTGAAACAATTTGTTAGCTTATGCAACAATGTTGGAAAACATTTACTGGAAAAGACTTAATTCCCCTTGCCTTGGATATGAGATTATGGAATAGAAACACTGCATGGGGTACTGAATCTTAAGCGTTTGATATCTTTAGAAAGTTCGATTAGTTTACGGGACTTTGACAAGTGGCCATTACAAAATAAACGAAAAGAAATATAATTAAAATACGAACTATATGTCAAGAATGAACCAATACGTTACCTCATCTTAAGATAAAGGAAAATAAACTGGCAAAAGCAAGTACGTGGTATACTACCCTGTATAATCTTGATCAAATTCCGGTTCTATGACACCCATTTGAAGCCGTATCTAACATACGCCATAAAGTGATGGGTTCATAATATGCAGCGGGATGAAAAACGGAGGCGTCTAATGAATTTTGATCTCTATCAACCTAGTTTAGTTCTTAGAGACGATTCAAGCTTTGTTGTCACGTAACCATTGAATAGACTGTCGCTTTTAATTCCTAAAATGTTGAGAATATATTGGAACAGTTAGGATTAAAATCTCTTACATCAGCATTGATATGGGTAGTAAATTGTGAAATATATAGGTCTCCATCCGCGATTGCTTGGATAAGGGTACAATTGAGATTAATTGAGAAAGGAGGTACAGTTGAGATTAATTGAGAAAGGAGGTACAGTTGAGATTAATTGAGAAAGGAGGTACAGTTGAGATTAATTGAGAAAGGAGGTACAGTTGAGATTAATTGAGAAAGGAGGTACAGTTGAGATTAATTGAGAAAGGAGGTACAGTTGAGATTAATTGAGAAAGGAGGGACAGTTGAGATTAATTGAGAAAGGAGGGACAGTTGAGATTAATTGAGAAAGGAGGGACAGTTGAGATTAATTGAGAAAGGAGGGACAGTTGAGATTAATTGAGAAAGGAGGTACAGTTGAGATTAATTGAGAAAGGAGGGACAGTTGAGATTAATTGAGAAAGGAGGGACAGTTGAGATTAATTGAGAAAGGAGGTACAGTTGAGATTAATTGAGAAAGGAGGTACAGTTGAGATTAATTGAGAAAGGAGGTACAGTTGAGATTAATTGAGAAAGGAGGTACAGTTGAGATTAATTGAGAAAGGAGGTACAGTTGAGATTAATTGACAAAGGAGGTACAGTTGAGATTAATTGACAAAGGAGGTACAGTTGAGATTAATTGACAAAGGAGGTACAGTTGATACTAATTGACAAAGGAGGTACAGTTGATACTAATTGACAAAGGAGGTACAGTTGATACTAATTGACAAAGGAGGTACAGTTGATACTAATTGACAAAGGAGGTACAGTTGATACTAATTGACAAAGGAGGTACAGTTGATACTAATTGACAAAGGAGGTACAGTTGATACTAATTGACAAAGGAGGTACAGTTGATACTAATTGACAAAGGAGGTACAGTTGATACTAATTGACAAAGGAGGTACAGTTGATACTAATTGACAAAGGAGGTACAGTTGATACTAATTGACAAAGGAGGTACAGTTGATACTAATTGACAAAGGAGGTACAGTTGATACTAATTGACAAAGGAGGTACAGTTGATACTAATTGACAAAGGAGGTACAGTTGATACTAATTGACAAAGGAGGTACAGTTGACACTAATTGACAAAGGAGGTACAGTTGATACTAATTGACAAAGGAGGTACAGTTGATACTAATTGACAAAGGAGGTACAGTTGATACTAATTGACAAAGGAGGTACAGTTGATACTAATTGACAAAGGAGGTACAGTTGATACTAATTGACAAAGGAGGTACAGTTGATACTAATTGACAAAGGAGGTACAGTTCAGATTAGTTCAGATTATTTGAAATTAGTTGAGTATGGGGTTATGATTATTTGAAATTAGAACTGAATAAATGAATAGTAGAGCATGGGGCTACAGAGGAACAGTTACTTGAGAACGGGGTACAATAACAGTTAATTGAGAACATGGTTCAACGGTATAGTTAAGAAGTTGAGAACGGGGCAGAGTTAAGATTACTCGAAAATGTGGGTCCAGTTGATATTAATTGAGGCTAGGGGTACAATCGAGATTAGTTGAAAAGTTAATGATGGTAAAGGTTGAGGAAGTATTACTCTGGAAATTTAAGAAACGTATTATTATACCCCAATGCGATTAAACGAAAAGTCCTCGGAGATACGAGATACTTAACAGCCCAGACCAGATTCCCAGACAATTTTGTTTTGTTACGAAATAAATAACTTTCGATTTTTTTTTAAGTTTTCATAAAGCCATTACTCTCTACTATATACGGGTCAAGAAGTCGTATGCTAAGTGGGCTCTGTAATTTACAAGGATTTAAGATTAACATATTTCGGAGTTGAAAATTGGTTCTGTTAATATATACTTCCTGGATGGAGATGTAGGTTTTAACGAGTTCAATACTCTGTGATATATAACAAAATAAAATTTACACCTAGTTTATAACTTAGAAAACGAATCATTATTTGTAGGAACGAAATCACGATATTTATGTGGTCGTTTTTGCAATTTATTGGTTCTGTTAGAGTATAGCTTAAATTCACGAAACAATAGGAATCTCTGTAATCATAATTCAACTGATTGTCGGATCCATAATAACGTCATTCACAATTAGAGCTCGTAATGGGATAATGAAAAACTATATCCGTTGATAACTAGGCTACGAATTATCCGGAGATAAAATTTAAGGTTGATTAATAAACAAATTACGCGTTTATTCAAACGGATAAAAATACATGTTTCTCGAAATCCGCGTAGAATTCAATATAATAGTTATATTTTAATCTAAATTGAAAGGAACCAACTAAATTACTACATTCTAGCTTCAAGATCTCAATTTGGATTAAAATCCGCGAAGAAACTCGAGTTTCAAATGTCCTTTTCCGAATAGAAAACTGGTATAACGTATCAATTTCCTATAACAATGAGTATACGAATAAAAGGTTTGCCTTACATTCAGATACGTGTTAACATGAATAAGATATGGATATTTTTTCGCGAACGAATAATATCTGATTGATATTCACGATGGTCTTATTCAATTAACAAAAGTTAAACGAAATTCGAGCTCTATTCGCAATGCCAAGTTAAAGTGATTTTGTCATAGTTTTCTCAAATGGAATCGTTAAAGAGAGGGTGAAGAAAATTAAGTGATATTTATTAATTCTGCTTCTTAAATAAAATAAGACACTTTTGCGTAGTTAAACATACAAGAAGTGTCTCTGAATGGTACAAAAAAATAGAAAACAAGGATTTTGGTATAAGAATTAAAAGGAAAATCTCCGACTAGTCGCAACATTCCCCTGATACGTGCTGCGACACGACATTAAAATTTGTTCATAATTAAGCATGCATTGTGGCTATTATTTGGCCCTAAATTGATTTGAAACTTATCGTTAATCACGTGACGATATCGACAAGATGAAAAAATTAAATTACATATTTTCCGTCATTTAATTTTTCTTAAAAACTCGTCAATCCGAGCTAGGTCTAAGTTCACGAAATTCTATTATACAGTCACGGTAGTTTAAATACACATTAAAAAGTTATTAACGAAGAAATAGCCTGTGAGACACTTTAGTAAAATAGTAATCAATTGAAAACTATTAATTAAAAAATTCTTAAATTAAAATTTCAGTAAGATATCACGAAAATTAAACACCTAGCCACTTAAAAAAAAAGATAAAATGCGATGAAGAATTTTTGACTCTAATATACCTATAGCTACGTGTTACGAGTGTCAAATGACTGTGCTGGGTTTGCCTTTCCATAGCCGTAACGAGTCACGAAAAGAATAACTTCAATGAGAGCAACTCGTGACGCAGTCCCCCGCTTAATTAATAAAGTTTACTCGGCCGCCTACATCAAAAACTATGAGCCATATATATGTAATAAAAATAAAAATAAAGAACTGAGTGAAATTAAAAATCTTAAAATATGATCCTCCTCAATTTAAGAGGACTTTCTTCCTTTAGTCGTGGAGTTTGACAAATGCCATTAAATTAGATTTTAAAAGGGAAAGTAAAATATTGAAACGACTTAATTACTTTTGCAGGGTTTTTAATAGTTTGTCCAAATTAATTTTGTATACAAAGTATGAACTAAATCAGCAAACCCAACTTTCGCCCGAGGAAAAAAATAAACTTTTGTTTAGATGTAATTTTCCCTTTAAAATATATTTGAATATCATGTGTTTTTGAAAATAAATTTAAAAAGTCTACAAAAACTCGCCCTTGATACTAAAAACACGAAACATTAATCTTCTTTCATTTTGTTAAACGAGGCAAAATTTTACAAACCCCAAAAGGAAATGTTTTACTTTGTTTCGCGTCGTATTTTGATATTATTTATTTAAAATACGCCTATAGGCATACATAAATCTTCCGTAAGTTCCGGTGTAGATTTAATTAATTTATTAACTATTTTTGGGCTATTAAAAATTGACGATTTTTGGATTAATTTGGGAAATCAAAATTGGGAAGAATTGTCAAATAATGTGAAGAAATGAGCTAGGATTGTAAAATAGCCTTACGATTGTCAAAAGGTGCCACGAAACTGACATCCACACTTTACCTTCAAGAATCAGGCTCGGATAAGGGTGGTGTGGCTAAATTTTCCGAGCCCAAGTAGGAGCAGATCGAAGCTCAAAAATTTTATTTATCAGATGAGGGTCCTATGATATTGAGCAAATTGGCCCTGGGGACATGCCCCAGCCGCACTTTATCCGGTCCTTAACTTAGGTTGAAAAATAAATTTTGCGAAACTTCTTTCAAAGAAATTAAATTATTAATTTCCTTTAAAACCCATATTTAAAATATTTAAAAAATTAATGTAGTCAATTATTTAAATATATAGAAATTTAATTACGTTCCGTATAATATATGTGATTAGATTCCAATATTAATGATTCGATCATCGCCAATACGAGACGAAAAAATAATCAGTAAACTTTTCATTGAATGACGTGAACCATGGCCGGTTGAACGTCCAAAAACATTAGCACAGTTTCCCCCTAAACTTCTTTAGTGTCAAAAGACATTAGTCTATAGCTTTCCGACAGGTTAACTTTCGATTTCCTCTTCTTCAACTGATGTGTATAATAAAGAAAAGATCTTTAATTACAGCCCATATAGATAATTTGGCTTTCCTTGAGAATTTTTTTTTTTCTTAGCTTTCCTAGTAAGGTATTGAACGAAGAGTGCTATTGCGCCCTGAGGGACTATCAACCCACGGACCACTCACACTCCCATGAAGTATCTATCATATGAATTATCGCGAAACTCAACATAAAATGATTTTCTATCGTTTCCTGGTCGTTTATAAATATTCCTAATATCAGAAGCCGATGAAACCCTCCTTTGAAGTCTACTACTCTAATGTTCCATATAGCGCTCCTCTGTATGGGTAAAATCAGAAGCCGATGAAACCCTCCTTTGAAGTCTACTACTCCAATGTTCGATATAGCGCTCCTCTCTGTATGGGTAAAATTCCCAATTTTACGAGTTAGAAGGGGTCCTACTTCATCCCCCCTGTCTACGGAAAATTGGAAATTCTCTCTCTCCACAAACGACGACGTTTTTTGGACGAACTCCAAGGCTGCTAGAGATATTCGCTCGACGAGCTCCCGCTGCGAAAACATCTACCGTTAGGAGGCGTACGAATCGCGCCTTTTGAGAATAACCCATACAGAGAGGGGTAGACAAGACCCGGGAGTAATAGACTTCAAAGGAGGGTTTCATCGGCTTCTGGTAAAATTCACAAGCTTTTCGCTTTCCAAAGTTCTCATCTCAATCCCCGACTGACTAGGCATAGTTTCCGACATTATCTATTAATTCTAAAGAGCGGTTGGTCTATGATTAAACTATCGGAAGATGTTATAAATTTCGGCGCCTCTATGGAGCGACGCATCTTTCCGGGGCCACCTTTAAATAGGTCACTAGTTTTTTGGACATTTTTAAAAATAAGAACTAAATAACTTAGTGCCGCATCGCGTTGCGTTGGAGTGACATTTTTTAAAAAAATTTCTAGCCTTAAGCATAATTTGATCTTAAAAGAACATATGATTTATAGAATTTCGCGTAAAAAACTACTTTTACGTTCTATGAAATGTATTTCATTAAGTATTACGGGGCCAGAGCTTAGAAACTATTTTGAAAACTATATTATTGAACAAAAGACATTTTATTGCCAATTATATGAAAAATAAATTTGACTTATTTGCAAATTTTGTACGACTATATTTTGTCAAAGGAATATTTCTGTTTGTTATGTATGTACTTTTCTTCAGAGGAAGATTGCAAAATTGAGAAATTTGATGTAGTTTAAAGGGAGAATGCAACCTAACAACATGTGATTTTTTTATCAATTCGTTATTGTTTAAATAGGCCTAATCCACTAGTAATATTAAACTAAAAACAGAAGCCGATGAAACCCTCTTTTGAAGTCTACTACTCTAATGTTCCATATAGCGCTCCTCTCCTGTATGGGTAAAATCCACAATTTTACGAGATCGGAGGGGTCCTACTTCATACCCCCTGTCTACGGAAAATTGGAAATTCTCTCTCCACAAACGACGACGTTTTTTGGACGAACTCCAAGGCTGCTAGAGATATTCGCTCGACGAACTCCCGCTCCGAAAATATCTACCGTTAGGAGGCGTACGAATCGCGCTTTTTGAAACTAACCCATACAGAGAGGGGTATACAAGACCCGGGAGTAATAGACTTCAAAGGAGGGTTTCATCGGCTTCTGCTAAAAATAAATTTAAAACTTACCTGGAAAATAGGCTTAGCGGGATTCATGGAGATCCTGATTTCCTCGCGTATAAGGTCTAGCGACCAATCGAATGCAAATTTTGTGAAGATCTTGCGTGAACGACTACTCTTTGATCATTGGTCGCTAGACCTTACACGGACGCAACTCAGTATCTCCATTGATCCCGCTAAGCCTATTTTCCGGGTAAGTTTTAAATTTAATTCTAGTTTAATATTTGTTTTGTAAACTTTTTATCGGTGGATATTTAAACGATAAGGAATCGATAAAAAGTCACTTGTTTTCAGGTTGCATTCTCCCTTTAAAGTGTAAGTAACATGATGATGAATTATTATAAGCTATTAGAGGTAAAATAGTGCCAACTGCTTTTGAACAGAAGTACGTTGTTAAACTGGATAGTTTATTAGTCACCTATGTTGAAATTTTTTAAAAAATTTCGAAATATCTTTGACTCAATTTTTGGTTTTCGTTTATGAGGTAAATTTCGAATTTATAAAATTCCAATTTTTTAATTTTTTTTTTTTTAAATTACTTTTGCAGAAGAAAAGGGAATAAAAATTTATCATTTAAAAATTGTGACAGTTATGGGAGCGGTATATTTGCATCATTTACCGTTAAATTTGAATGTAGGCTAGTTTGAATCATCAGCTGAAATATAAACCATTTGGCATTTAATATTCCATTGTTAATTTAAATGTTATTCATATTTTAGCTGGTGATGAAATCAAACAAATATTTCAGATTTAACCCGTTCTTCATAGCTTATAGCAATTAAATCATACCTATTTCAGGTTAATTGGATCATAATTAGAATGAGTTTTAAAGTGTTTTGAAATCATTTTATGGTTTAAAAAAATCATCTTTTTTCGAAGGTTTATGGAATATATTTTAAAAAGATCAGTCGCTCACGGATTTTTCATCAACTTCAAATGGAATGTCAGAAGCAAGAAAAATCCACTGTAAAATCGGAACATCGATTACGCGAATAGGTAACTGATTACAGCCTTTGGTATAGTGCTAAATACTTAGTTACGTAATTCCTTTATTATTATCAAAAGTCTATCACTTCATTCCATAGAAAGTAAACAACGCCCCATAGATTAATACTATCAGCAAAGGGCCAGGCAAACGTACTAGCAAGAATCCATTCGGTTCCATAAGAATATGGGAGGGCCGCGATTCGATAACCATCCTCCCAAACTTTGTAGCAAAAGTTCATCCGCTTCGAATCGATTTTTCAAGTAAATCGCTCCTGACATTATATTATTAACCCGCGCCACTAACGACCTTGACATAATATTTTGGCTAATAAAAATGGAGCCGACCGAAAAAAGATCTAAGCGTACAAATGTTTCGAAAATTGGATACGAACTTTTGTTACAAAGTTTGGGAGGATGGTAACCAGAGGCTAAAGCTATGCTCCCATATTCTTATGGAACCTGAATGGATTCTTGGTACTAGCCCATCACTTAAAACTAGGCAAAAATGACATCATCCCTTAAAATCGATTCGAGAAAAGACGGTTCCGACTCTTGCGAAACGTTTTGAAACGGTTTAAATCGATTCCAAGGCCTAGTATGAACGCAGCTATATTGTCTTCCCCCAACTGTGGAATTTCTCCGCTAGTGCGGCCGCTAGTGCGTCTCGAATCAGAATCTGCCGGTATATTTACTTGGACATTTGCTGGTAGTATTAAGCTACGGGGCGTTGTTTACTTTCGAGGAAAAAGTGATAAACCTTTGATATTATATAGTCAAAGCTAGTAACAGGTTTATACACGAGGAATAATCAGCTTCTATATGTATACTGTCTTGAACAAAATTTAGATATTTTTTTATTTTTTCAAATTAACCGTCTCTAATTCATTACAATTAGTTTGGTTACTGTAAATATTGTTTATTTTTCAGTAAATTTCCTTTTAATATAGGTCACCAAAATAATGACTGTTTTGAACTCTCCTAGAAGTATATGGTCAATATCAAATGAAAATCCAACCAAGATTCGTGATGGGCACTTAATATAGGCCTAATAACAGACCAGTTTTGCGTTTCAAATAGCAAGGCATCGTAATTTCATCACAAAGTGAAAGTTAACAATGGGGAAAAAAAGTAGGCTTCGCATACCGGTATTCAACTATTTGACCCCGAGAGAGCGGTCATGACCTTTTATTCATAATATTATACCATCTTCAACGTACAGGCATGGTTTTTTGGATAAATAGCGCGATGGGAATAGAATTTTTGGGCCATTGTCAGAAATCATTTTTATTTATTTTCTTTTAAATCGACATAAATTTCGAAAATAAATAACAAAAACTTCCGGATTTTTTTCAAAACCCCGTTCCAAACCGCCTAGTCGTAAAACCCAAGAAAATGAATTTTCCATCAAAGGTAGGGTGAAAATAAAATAAAATATATTTTAAATCGATCATGTTAAGGAAAGTCAAACAACTTATTCTGATTTCGAAGGTTTCCGTGATAAAGGTCATTGGGACGTCATCTTAAATGTAACAATTCGGAACCATCTCGTTAAAGCCACGAAATCTCAAGTGACCTTCATCATTGATGTCTTCGAACACCAGTTATCGTGAGCCATTCGTGGCCACGGAGGTTTAAATGGTAAGCGGAAGTTGTGGGTTTAAGTCCTACCAAACATCTTCTACACGGGTAGGGGGTGGATTTTGTAACATCTAACGCGTACTATCCAAATAGAGCTGGGAATTCGTATACATTTTACTAATTGGATAAAATCTACTAAATTCAGATTATACTATCTGTTTGATTGATTAAAAATTATTCGAAGGTAAAGTAAAAAACATAATCCATATCCGTTTTTATCCGAAAATGGCCTTATCTTAGAATATTATCCGCGTTATACGTTCGGATAAAAAAATTCAAAATTTATTTTCTTGAAAAGGATGGAAACATGATTTAAAATCTTAGTTTCGTTTTTTTTTTTGTATTCTTCAAATTAAAAGTCAATTTGAAATATTTTTCTAATATTTTAGACTAATTCTGGAAAAGTTAATTTTCTTATCCATTGTTATACGTTTGAATACGAGTTATTCGTTCGTAGATAAAGCGCCGAACGCTTATCTTCGTGTAAACCTTATACATTTAACAATTAGACGAATATACAAATTTCATTTCTTTAGTTACAATTTATCCGAAAATAAAATATCTGAAAACATACGAATAACAGAAGATAATGGATATCCGAATTAGAGCTCTATATCCAACACGAAATTTGGTCAGTTAATGTCAGCTTAAAATCGTACAGGTTATAATATTATTTTTCTAATTATAGATAATTAAAAAATTAATAGTCAGAGAATTAAATTAGGTAGGAATGAGTGGTCCTTTAAGAACATAATATAATTAATTTAACTTTATAATCATTTTCATCTTCCCTTAAAAAATAATTTCCGAAAAATTCTACACCTTCGGCTCACCCATATAATGAAAAAATCGTTAAAATTTAACTTTTCAAATCGCCCAAATTTTTGTACCTTAATTTTTCCTTAAATTATGAATATACCATAATTTGGACCTCAGAAAAAAAAAAAACTTAATCTTTCCTTTTCAATTTAAGTTCTTCCAAATTACCATGCGCTAATTGAAAAAGTACCCGTAATGACTTATGAAGATAATTTATATATCAAATTTAGATTCCACAAAAGGGCCAATGGTAACAGGAGAGCATATCGTAGAAGTAACTTTCCTTTTCTATGGGTGACACAATAGAAAAAAAAAAAAAAAAAGGCTAAGATTTATGTTTCAAGTCATAAATCTTTTATTTTAAAGAACTCAACATACAAGAATTGAAAACTACTAGAAGTTTTCAAAACTAGTTTTTATTCCTTATTACGATTAACATTGCGTATGAAACCGCCTCAGCTTTCGTTAGTTTGTGAATTAATCTTGTTAAAAATTTAACTTCAAGAACCCCAGAAATAAATGTTCACTGACGTGTAAACTATACACGCTTTCCTTTAGCAAATATATATTGTTGATGATTGTTTCTTGGCAGTACTGTTTTAGCTTCGAGTTTAATTGAAATATTTGCAGTGCTAGGGACGAATAATTTAAGGAAATTCTTCGATTAGGTATAACGAAGCAAACTGGTTTAAAATCTTTCATTCTTTAATCTTTACGGCGTGCATTTTTTTTGGAATGTTAAAAGAAATTGTGCGGGAATGGTACGAGTCTACTGCCACCTTTTTAAGAAACGCTGAATTAAAATATTATAATAATAATTAAATTAATTTGATTGAATTTGCGAAATATTTTGTGTATAAATAAAGCGTAATATTTTAAAAGATTTGCATAATGAAATAGTTAATGTTCGGATAACCATTATCTTCTGTTATTCCTATCTTTTCGGATAATTTATTTTTATGCAATTCGTAAATTCAGATAAAAGTTAAACGGACAGGGTTTATCCGAAGATAAACGTTTGAAGCTTTATCTATTAACAAGTTATTCGAATTGGAAGGTATAATCAAAACAGACGGGATTCAAAGAGATATCCTGAACTCCCCATATAAGCACTAGCAACCAATGACATTGATCATGGAGATCCTGCAGTCCCCATATAAGAGAGGGTTTATCCGAAGATAAACGTTTGAAGCTTTATCTATTAACAAGTTATTCGAATTGGAAGGTATAATCAAAACAGACGGGATTCAGAGATATCCTGAACTCCCCATATAAGCACTAGCAACCAATGACATTGATCATGGAGATCCTGCAGTCCCCATATAAGAGCCATCGTTCAATGTCATTGGTTGCTAGTCCTTATACGGGGAATTCAGGTGATCTCCATGAATCCACCTAAGCCTATTTTGATGGTACGTTTTAAATTTATTTCTTTAAAAATTAATGGTGGGTTTGGCCTATTTAAACGATAAGGAATCGATAGAAAAAAACTTAGGTTGCATTCTCCTTTTAAAGAGTTCATGAACTATTGTGGTTATTTGAGGTTTTAGTTCTTGCAAATAATTATTTTTGGCTGATTTTTACTAAAGGCTATGACCAGCTATAACCTGGGCAATGCGTGATTGCAAGGTCATGACCCATGACCATAGTAAATGAAATTGAAACCCAATTTCACTGCAAATTTGTTTAGTACGAAATTTTTAAAATATTTTGTTATCGATATCTAAAGATTTAAACTCGTGACGAATAAATATATATTTTTTTCCCATGAACTAGTTATGGTATATTAAACTAAATTTTATTTTGCACGAGAAACTACCAAAATGAGGTTTTAGTTGAAGGAAAGGATCAAGAAAAGGATTAAGAAAATCCACGTTTACAATATATTATTTCAATTAAAAACTGATTGATTAAAGGGGAACGCAAAAATGATCATAGCTTTTTTTTTTTAAATCTGGCCTTATAAAGGTCAAAATATTATTTTCTTGACCCTATCCTTTAAATTTTCAGTATAATAATTATTTCTGCTCCGCTTCCGCTAAACGTGCTTAAAAATCTAACTCAAAACTTCTATCAAAGGCTAAATCCACCTATCTAAATCCATTCACCTAGTATTAACGATATAACATTGAATCTCAATATATATTTCATTATTTTACAGCGGCGACACTGATTTTGACTTTGAACTTCTACCGCTGCGTGCCACGAGCGAAATAACAAAAAAAAAAAAAATAATAATTAAAGTTCATGCGCAACATACTGGCAATTTTTTTCTTTTTTTTTTGGTTTTTTCATTTGTATACTGTGCTTTAATCGAGGGATCAGACACTCTTGAATTCGCTGTTCACCTGAGTTCAATGAGTTCAGCTTTGACAGTGCATTATGTTCGAACTCTTATGAACTCTTTGCAGCGCTACTGGTGTAGCCCATTCAAGAGTTCTGTGAAGGGCCCCACGTTTTGGGCCCAGATTTCGTAGCTAACCCACCGCAATCAATTAATGTTTATCCAGTCTATTGCTCAATACCACAGTCTACCAGAGACGCTAACTTCATAAAATAAATCGATATATATTACCAGATGTATATAACAAACCCCCTTCGGGGGGAAGTATGAAAGCCCCTATACTACCATTGCTAAAAATCACGAACAACAAGAGCCCGCTGCTGACTATCTAGGCCACTAGCTCGTGCTGGACTTCTCAATGTCGCTACTCTAGTAAATGGTCTTTGTATAAACAAGACGGCTCGATTTGTGTTTAGAACTTCCTGTCTCAGGAGTCAGGCTGTCTGTTAAAATGTAGTCGAAGGTTGACTTCAGCTCGCGAGTTCCGAAAGTGTGCGTAGGGAAAATTTTGTGAGGTTCAAAATGGTGTAACTATTTTTTGGGAGTAAAGCGGTGTGTCGATCCGCCGCGATTTACGCCGGGCACTTGTTGTTCGTCGATTTTGCCTACCTTTCATACTTCACCCCGAAGGGGGTTATTATATACCTCTGATATTACGCAGCAAACTTGCAGGCAAACAAACAGAGGCATTTGGACTTTAAAATTGAGTAGAAAAAAGTTTAATTTCAACTTTGCCCTTATCCGTGAGTCCGTTAAAAGTATAGGTAAGTAAAATAAAAGTGGAGGAAAAACTTGATTGAAACCAATTTAGGTTTCCACGCAGACGTTAAGAATATACGAATATCATTTCATGGTCGTGATAAACTTCGTGAGTCGATTTTCTCTATTTACGAGAGTTAACCGGGCTATTGTCCTCTAAATTATTAACTATTAGCCTTTTTTTTTTAAGGGGAAAGTTGAAAAGAGCTACTTAAAATTCGCTTTCAATAGATATCCCTCATTGGAATTAAGTTAATCTTTGGCATAGGCCTAGATATCGTTTTAGCTTTATCACTCAGTATAAAACCAATTTATAGAATTAACTGATTCCTTATCGTTGCTTGCACAGAATGCTTAATTTTTTTTTCAAAGTATCTTTGGGTGCCAACTAGGCAAATTATTTATAGATATTTTTCTGAACTATAGGCCTAAATTTATTTATACATCATAATATTGGAACCTAAAATATTTTTTAAAAAAATTGTGAATTTATATGAGGACAGATAATTTGAAGCAATTACTAATTGCACATACATGTAGCTTTTAACTGTACTAAACTTATTATTTAGCATTACCAAAGGATGTAATCAGTAACGTAATCGCGTAATCAGTGTACAAATTCTATAAACGTGGTTAATACCATTTCACAACAAAAATTGTAAGCAACCACAGCTTGATGATTATAACAAATTATTAATAGACTAACTAAATTTAAAGTATTTAAAGATTGTAGTTACACCATTAGTATAATGATTACCACATGATATAAGTCAAATAATAGTAAAACTAGACTATGTCTCAGAACTTTCATTCTGAGGCAGATATGCAAAATTTGATTATTAGTTAAGGCAAATGTTTTATTATGTACCATAACAAAACTTAATATGCAAATTAGTATTTATATAGTTAAAAACCAGGTATCATGGTAGTCAATATGAACATTACAACAGATTTTAGTTCTGCTAACATATGAAAAACCTGAAATCGCATTTCCCTAACCCAGCATTAAAATTTAATTTGGGATAAATCTTTCGACTTTAAAAATTAAACTAGGAACGACATTGAAAATATCGCACGAATTTCTGCAAAACGTGATAATGTATATTTAGGTTTAATTCTTCCAAAACGAGGGTGTAATTAAACCGGTCAGAAAATTACCGATTCCGAGGTAAGATAAAAAAAATGAAAACTAAAAAAGGTCAACAAGGTCAGGGGGAAAAGTCATATTATGATCTAGATATGATATATGAGGATAATAAACTTGAAAATATTGTAAATGTGTTTCATATTTAAAGTAAGGCTGAAAAGGAAAACTTATTTTCCAAAACTAAACCACCAATGTCTTTAAAAACCACTAACAAGCTTCTAATTAGTGAGATAAATAATGAAAATTCGTGGGTTAGGATAATAAACACAATTTGGGGTGTATTTTTCAATTAACAGGTAACATTCGGGCTTAACTTGATTGGTCTTTAATCGATTTAGATTGGTAAATTAATGGCAATTTAGAGCAAACATTTGTCTCGGCGTAGTGATTTAATTCACGTCGTTTGCTAAGAGAATTTATGAAGCTGTAACGACCCAGCGGCGAAAATGTTTTCCCCTACGATTTTAAAATATATTTCAAATTAATAGAATTAATTAAAAAATTTTTGATATAATTTAATCCATACATATAACTATTAGAATTTGGTTGTTTAAATAAGAGTAGAGAAGTACAACCTTAACTTTTCTTTCTAGCCTTCCTTTAAAAGGAAAATAAACATCATTGGAGAATGAACGAAAAGTCGAAAAGTTCAAATTTGCAAAATGGATATTCGAACTTATGCAAATTTACAGACGAAACGAGTTTTAACATTTATTCAAAATTTACTTTCGAGAAGAAATATCATCGTGTGCAGAGTTAGTTGGCAAGAACTACTTTTCTCTTACGAGGTTTAACACCGTGTATTAATACGCCTAGCTTTCTCTTAGTTTTTCAACTGCTTTTGAATACAAATACATTAAACTGAAGTCAAAATCAAATTTCAGCTCGTAGAATCTACGCTCTTTTGAAAAATAGGATTACATTTTATTGGAGATAAAAATGGAGCCTAGCTTTGTACGATTTGAAAACTTAAATTGGTACAAACTCTATCTTAAGACCCTTAGGAGTCAACAGCAAACTTAAAGAGAGGAGACGGGGTTTAAGTTTGACCCCTTATTACGAATTCACTACGCTTAGCACCCTCCCAATCTACTTTTATCCACCACGAATTAACGATTGACTTTTGGCTTTGTTAGACATTCAAAATGTAATGTCCTGGTTCAGAGCCAATTACGATTAAGGTACTTTAAAATGGAACTAAGGAAGAGTTTTATACCTTATCTTCTACAGATCTTATTATTAGTTTAACACCAAAAGACAACTTTAGTGTAGACGGAAGCCATAGTCATCGTAATTGGCTTGAGATCGCGAAAAAGGTAAAAATAACAAGAAAAAGAAGTTGTGTAGTTTCGCGTTTCCAAAAAGTGAGTGACCCACATTTAGGGACCTGCGAGTAGCTTCGAAGAAAATTTAGGGCTTAGAAAGTATCGTCGCTAACTATGATGGGGGCGATTCTTTATATGCAAATAGAATCCTCGAAGTTTCGAAGGATCTATAAATACTGAAAGTTTCGTTCGAAAAGTCATCAGTTTGGATTAGCTCCTCAAAGTGAAAACAACGTTCAGGACTAAAATGAAGGTATTGTACAATAGATTACCTTTAAAGATTAGCCTTAGCAGTTGCATATAAATATATCGCTTTTCAATGGCTTCAAATTAAGATTTCCCAAAAAACGAGTAGTAAAATAAAGAACTTGCGAGTTTTTAAATATTTTTATGATGCCATGATGCGATTTTGGAAATTTGTATACTATTATTAATCTTGTTTGATATTACTTTTAATGAGATTTAGAATATTTGCCAGAAAAACGACCTCATATTATGAAATTTATGAAAATTTTAACAATATTATTTATAATTACGTCATGATGAGTTTTTGCGATGAATTGGTATTCGAGCTCATCATAGATACTTTAGTTCTAAAGCCTCTAAGTTAGTGAAGAGAGATTAACTTCAAATATTTCATTACCAGGTACACAACATAGTAGCGTTTCTACTGATTGGTTTAGCTACGGCAACGCGGCCTCCTTATGGCCCAACGTCAGCCAAAGCTCAAGTAGGCAAAGCTATTCTGGTTCGCATCCCGTTGGATTCCGACCCTCAAACACCCCAACAACAATATCAAGGCGACTACCACGAGCCAACAACTAGAAACAGTGGCCAAAATCAAGGTTACGGTTACGAATCCAAGGACGAACCAGAAACCAGAGGATATACAGAATCGCGTCCCTTAGAGGTCAGCCCGCAGGGAAGACCTCAAGGTTATGGTTCTTACGGTGCCAGCTCTGTTCCCGATGTTGATCCTAGACAGAAGATGGTTTTACTAGTACCAGATGCAAATAAAGAAACTAATCAAGGCTATACCAACCAACAATCTACTTCAAATTACGCCCCAAGACAACAGGTTAGCCAACCAAGTGAAGAAATTGTCTACTCTAAGCCATTGTCGCCTTCTGGTACCAAGATAAATGAAAAGAAGAACCAGTACCAGAACTCCCACAAGGAACACCACAAGGTACCACTGATTTTGATTACCTTGAATAAGGAAGAAAAGCTCGCTGTCAAGCCAACTCCGGCTTCGAGAAGAATTCCAGCCGGTTTTGGTAAATCTTGGCAACCAATGATTACCCAAAACAGACGTGCTCCGCTTCAACCAGAAAGACAAAACTACGAAACTGACTCAAGGTTAAACCAACAAGCATCTTATAATAACGAATGGCAACAAGGACAGCCAATTCGTCAAGAATCTTACAAGCAAGAATTAACTACTCAAACTACAAGCGATAATCAATGGCAATCTCCCGCTGGAGTACAGTACGATAGACCACAACGAAATCCACAATCTACCGAGGAAACTTACAATGAATGGAAAGCACAACCTCAGCCGGCTGCCGCTAAGAACAATTTCAATAGAAACACCCAAAGTGGTTCAAATGGATATGGTTCTCAAGCGAATTCTTATTCAAGACCACAAGAACAGTCTCAAACTTCCCAAGAAGCGTATCCTCAACAGTACCCAGGAAGTTATCAAGTAGGATTGATTGTATCTACTAAACAAAACCAGCCATCGGGTCAACAACCTGAGCAACAAAGTTACCAAGGAGGTTACTATCAGAGAGATACTTCTTCGACCGGTAACCAACAAGAATCAAATTATCAAGGAAGTCAAGCTTCAAGGTATCCCCAACAGGTTGAAGAACCAAAATTTGCGCAGATCAATCAAAACTCCAGATACCCTCAACAAAGCCAAGAATCTAGGTACCAACATAACAACCAAGAAACCAAGTATCCTCAACAAAACCAGGAATCTTCATATCAGCAGACCAACAGCGAATCAAGGTATCCTCAACAAAGTCATGAATCGAGATACGAACAAACTAACACAGCAGCCAGGCACCACCAACAACAACAACATAACAATCAAGAGTCTAGACATCCCCAGCCAAACCAAGAGTCAAGATACCAACAGAACAACAACCAAGAAGCCAGATATCCAGAACAGAATCGCGAATCATCCTCATACCAACAGACCAAAACGGAAACCAGATACCCACAAGTCAACCAAGAAACCAGGTATCCTCAACAAACTCAAGAATCAAGGTATTCGCATAACAACCAGGAATCTAGGTACCCTCAAGCGAGTCAAGAAACGAGATACACGCAGACAAATCAAGAGTCTAGATATCCCGAACAAGCCCAAGAATCAAGATATCCTGAACAAACTCAAGAATCAAGGTACTCACAGGCTAACCAAGAATCCAGATATCCTGAACAAACCCAAGAATCAAGGTACCCACAGGCTAACCAAGAATCCAGATATCCTGAACAAACCCAAGAATCAAGGTACCCACAGACCAACCAAGAATCTAGAAACACTCAAGCCAATCAGGAACAGAGGTACCCTCAACAAAACCAGGAAACTCGCTATGAAAACCAACCATCTAGTGGAAACACTTACGCTCAAACGTCTGATAACAGATACCCACTAGAAGGTTCAATAGACCATGGTTCAAGTTACAACAGTCAAACACCCGTAAGATCAAACCAAGACCAGCCACAAGAAACAAGAACAAAACAAGTAACCTTAACTTTTTAAACGTTATTCTAATATCAAAACCAAGAAACAAAGATTAATCAATTTCTCTTAACAGGAAACCATTGTTCCGGCAGTCAAAACTCAATGGCGTCAAGCTAGTTCCTACGTTCCTGAACAAGTGGAGCCTACCAGAACCTCGGAGAACTATGAAAAACCAGTAGGCGGAAGCTACAACCAAGGATATTCGGGTCAACAAAGTGCTGGTACACGATCTGAAGATTCTTGGGAACCTCAAGCCTCATCCGAAAGGGCAACCAAAACTAGAGCCGAGAAGACGAAGGGAGTTGTCCTGCTTTTACTTTCAAACGATGACAAAGATGGTTTCGCGAGAAGAAGTAGCAACGCTGAACCCGTTGTTCCCGCCGTTTAAAGAGTACAATTAATATTTACGTTTGCCCATTGGCCGGGCCATTGGTATAACAACATTAGTTTAAAAATCAACAAGCGTAACGGGCATTTTTATCAAGATAACCTATTTTAATTTTTTAAACTTACTTTATTACTTTACTGATGTACTGAATTGAATTTTAATGTATATAATAAAATGATTTTATCGTTTTTACTTTTAAAGAACGACTTTTGATATAAGATAGGTTTTGTAGACCACCATAAACATTAGGCCTGTCTAAAAACTAACACAAAATTTAAAAACTAACACAAAATTAAAGACTGCAGTGGCAACGCCAGCGGTATGCTATAGCTTGTGTGTAAATTGCAAAGGGGCCTCAAAATCCTTTCAAAACGGGGCCTCAAAATCCTTTCAAAACGGGGCCTCAAAATCCTTTCAAAACGGGGCCTCAAAATCCTTTCAAAACGGGGCCTCAAAATCCTTTCAAAACGGAGCCTCAAAATCCTTTCAAAACGGGGCCTCAAAATCCTTTCAAAACGGGGCCTCAAAATCCTTTCAAAACGGGGCCTCAAAATCCTTTCAAAACGGAGCCTCAAAATCCTTTCAAAACGGAGCCTCAAAATCCTTTCAAAACGGAGCCTCTAATTACAGTCGAGCAAAAAATCTACGAAGAAAATGGGGTAATCTAAAAAATACCAGCTATACGTGTGACTCCCCAAAACGTCTCGTGGTAATTCGCATTTATGTATTACATTTGAAATATAAGGCTAGAAAAATATTTCAAGATTCAAATAATAGTTGCGTCGCTTGGTAATATTATATCTTTGGATTAATTATAAAGTAGACAAATTTAAGCGAGGTAACAGAAGGAATCCCACAAATTACTTCATATTCAAATATAGGAGGCGTTGATATTACACTCAATTCTCAATCATGGGTATCAAATTATTCAATTTCAATATTGTAAAAAGCCACAATAAAACTAATATCCGCACAAAACACACAAACATAGAATTTATATAAAAAAAAAAACTTACCAGTTTGAAGGTCACGATGAATGCTGTTTGAGTTCATAATATCCAAAATAACGCGTAGTTCAGGATTGTTCACACATCACGCGATTCGGAAAAAACAATACACGAAATATTCACAAACGCGACTAAACACACTCGTCGGGGCTTGAAGGGTCAAAGTACTATACCCTGCTTTCAGATCAGTGTAGAGGTTGAATATTTTTACGCGAATGGTCTTTCAGGCGCGTTTCAGAATTCTCCATCGGCGTCGATGCCGGATGACTCAGCCTTACGTCATCGTTCGTTTACCTAGAAAATATTTATAATAATCAATGCCTTTTATAATATATTTGAAAACGACATGTGCCAATCCAATTTTGTACTTAGTAAAACATAAATTTGTGAGTTTGTTTCTAGGGAGAAAAAAATCTAGGCCTTTAAGGAATCAAGAACCGAAAACCCAGGAAGAATTAGACGTTCTTTTTACATTGTATTAACACACCATATTATTTCCCAATTCGAATTAATACTGCCAAAGGCAAGATGCGGCTGATTCCCGATAAGATTCACCCCCCCCCCCCTTCGATCGTTGGCGAAAATAGAATAGGCAAGCCAAATAAATGAACACTTACATTAAACTTCTCGAGTATAGTAATCCATTTAGCACAGTGTTAGTGAATTCGTACACTTTTGATTTCACTTTCAAGCGCGATTTAAGCAAGCTAAACTAATTATAACTAACGCGATTAGGACTAATGTGGGACAAGGCTTAGCGCAGCCCACCAATTTACCGGAGATTTTTTTACTGGCCTCGCGAAGACTCGAGGTGTGTAGGTGATTCTTGTATATTTCAACTTGTGCGCATCGCAAGGGTCACGTGATACGTTAGTCTTAAAAAACATTTCAGCCCGCCACTTTTAAATTAATAATATCTGATAAAATGTTGAATTATGATTTCGTAATTAAACGTCGTATTAAGAACGGAAATTTAATTTAATTTTAAAATTTTTTTTTAACTTTTCTGGCTTAATTTAATAAAATTTTAAATAATATGAAAATGGTATGATTTGGGGAATCATATGGATTGGAAATATGCCAAAATAAATAACGTACCGTACTGGTATAATTAATATAATTTTAAATTTAAATTATAATTAAATTAATTAGTAATGGTAATTAGTGTACCGTACTTAATTTTAATAACTTATATTTGCAATTAAAAAAAAATAAACATTTTTAAAGTGAGGCTGTCATCATTTTTTTCGAGGGTCTATGGACTATATTTTTTTAGTAAAAGCCACATTAAATTTTAAGTACTTTCACGAAAAATACCCCGCGAAAGCAATTGTGTCACGTGCCAGAATGGAAGAGAATCAACTATACATGTTCTATAATATTCACGTAACCGTAGTGATGACGTAGTAAATTAATTTAATGAACTGAGAGTGTACAATTAATCACGGGAGGGATCAGGACCTCGGAAAATACATAATTAATATTGAAAATTTCGAATAGGCGCTTTTAAGACTACAATAGGTACTTTGTTGCCATACTTTATCAACTTAAAAGCAAGTTGTTTCAATAATTTATTAATTGAAATTGTTAGGCACTAATAATTTATACATAATTCAAACTTTGAATAAGCTCTGGCAACAACATCAAACCATTATATCGACATATGGTTAGGTGGCGGCGAGTTTAAATCACCTGGTAATGTTTGATTGTCTGGGTAATCAAAAAGTTAACTGTTTCCAGTTTAAAGTGTCTATCAGTTAATTGGTCCAAAGTGGCACAATGGATAGGCCACACAGGCTATAGCCTACTTTTTTCACTTGGGGCCCTGAAATCGACTTCAAGGGGCGCAGAAATTGGGTTCATGAAGAGTCTACACTTCATGAATACGAAATAAGATGCCCACTATTGAACATAAATTCTAGGGTTGGCACTGAATTGGTCTATTTGGTCATATTCTGTAATTATATTCTCAAGCATGGATTAATTAACAGTGCCTATTAATTAATCCAAGTCAGTGCAATCTTTCGTTCGAAGTAAAAAGAACCGCTTAATTATGAACGAGTTTGAAAGCGGGAAAATTTCCGAAAATAGTCCTATGCCATCTATCTTAATTGTTTATAACTAAAGTATTACATAAATCTAATATAAAATTAAACTATTTTTAAAAAATTAAATATATTGAAATAATTATATAAATGTAAGTTTAAATTTAATTGAATTATGAAAGTAACAGTATACTATCTTAAATTAATCCACCATATATTTTATCTTTGAATAAAATAATATAAATTATTCTAACCCATAAAATAATATTTAATCAAACCAATTTTAAAATTAAAATAATTTCAATATAATTTAATTTAAAACCTACAATAGATGGCGATAATTAAAGTTAACGGTAAGAACATTTAAATCAAATTCCAAAAGAAACCGGTCATTTGAAAAGAAAAAAAAAAAAATGATAAAATATGTAATTCACTTCCTCTTTGGGAGTAGAATGAAGGTCAGTGAACGCTTGGTATCAAAAAAATGAATATATTTTGCCCGCGAAGGTTGAATGAAGGAAAATAAGTAAAGAACTGTGTTTATGGGTTATTATAACTTATTTTAAAATAACAGAGTATAGTATTAAACTTCGTTAAACATTCCAACTCGTATAAAAATTATAAATAAGGGGGAAAAAAACCTGAACTTTTGTTTATAAAAGATGAAAATTATTAAAGACAAAAACATGCGAGGGGCATAATCTATAATATATAGAGAAACCAGAGCGTAAAACTGTATCAAACCAATAATTTAATATCGAGTTGTTTTGATAACCGGGGTTCTTATAGTTTCTGATATTTACAATATTAATATTTCCTTTAAATTTAAAACAAATATGAACTTATAGCTACAAAGTTACGAGGAAATTGCGTCAGAATACAAAATTGACCTATAAATTGAATTACTGCAATTTCGTTAAAAAATACTTTTATAATCGCCATTTTAAATTGTTTTAAAATAAACATTCCTCGCAATTCTACGTCATCACTTTGGCCGGTGATTTTAATAGAACCTACAGTTAAATCTCGCGCGCTTAACACGTGATACGGTTGCTTTCGCGCGGTCTTTTTCGTGAAAGTACTGTAACCAGAAAGTTCTTTTTCAAAATTAACGTTAATATCGTTCCATAATCAAACTACGTCATTAATCAGAAAAAAATCTATATTTTTGGAATTTTAATTTTGAAATTTCGTTAAAACGCGTCAATCCAGATGTATAAAATTTTAAATATGGCCTTTAATAGTATGAAAAAATTAAAATGTAATGGAAAAATGGTGAGAGTTTCACTTTAAAGGGAAATTCAACCTAAAACCGATTCCTTATAGTTTAAATAGGCCTAATCCAACAGTAAAAAAAAATTAAAAACAAATATTAATCTAGAAATAAATTTAAAACTTATCCGGAAAATAGGCTTAGCTGGATTCATGGAGATCACCTGAGCTCCACGTATAAGGAGTAGCGACCAATGACATTGATCGATGGCTCTTATATGGGGAATGCAGGATTTCTTTGATCAATGTCATTGGTCGCTATATCTCCATGAATCCAGCTAAGCCTATTTTCACGGTAAGTTTTAAATTTATTTCTAGTTTAATACTTGTTTTGTAAGCTTTCTATTGGTGGATTAGATTTATTTAAACGATAAGGAATCGATAAAAAATAACACTTGTTGTTAGGAATATATAATAGTTGCATATATTCCAAGATTTGTTCATTTTTATAATATTTTTACTTATATTTTGAAGATTTATATTTAATAGTTAAGTATTAATATAAGACAAATTCATTCTTTTATGTAACTAACCTACAACTTAAAACGTTTGTTTTTTCAAAAATTCATAATTTAATTCAATTAGATGCCAATTTTTTTTATGTAATTGAATTAAATTATGTAAATTTGCGAAATGGCATGTTGAAATCAAAGAGTCGGTATACTTTATAAGAAATCTACCCTAGAATACCCGCCGCGAACTTTGCAAAGATTTGAAACGGAAAATTAATTTCACCTTTTGAGGAATTTTTATATCGATTTTAAACTAACAACTCGAGACGAATAATTTAAGCGGCTCGGGTAAATAGCGTAAATAAATTAGGATGCACCACGGGTAAGGAAAGAAGAAGAAAATAACACGCAACTCACACGTTTTAGGTAATCACTTCCTACATAGGAAAGCCAAAACACAGCGGGTATCGCTCAGGAAATGAAAACGTTCCGATTACCGTTAACTTTAATTTAAAGTCAAATGGTCGAATAAGTTCTTTATCCGTGTCCGTCTATCTCAATCCGGTGTAGTATTCGGATATTTATTACAATTTGGGACTTTGGGGTTTATAAGTGGATACATCATGGACTAATATGTAAAGTAAGTCACCGACTACTTAAAGTGAGATTTAAAAAGATTTTTTATCGATTCCTTATCGTTTAAATAGGCCTAATCCACCAGTAAAAATATTTACAAACAAATCTTCAACTGGAAATAAATTTAACACTTAACTAGGAAATAGGCTTAGCTAGATTCATGAAGATCCTGAATTTCTTCGCATTGAAGGGTCATCGACCAATGAGAAAAGGTCCGCCCTTATTGCGAGAGCTTAATGAGACTTCCAATAACATTCGATTGGACACTGGATCCTTCAACGCGAAGAAATTCAGGACCTCCATGAATCCAGCTAAGCCTATTTTCCGGGTAAGTTTTAAATTTATATCTTAGTTTCATATTTGTTTGTAATTTTTTTTTACTGGTCGATTAGGCCTATTTAAACGATAAGGAATAGATTAAAAATCACTTGAGGTGAAGAGGAATATCACAAAATGTCTTATCGATTTTACAAAAACCAACTTGTTTGCGTATTAAACCCTTGGGAATTGCGCAAAAACTCGAAAACATCGAGTTTTTGCATTCAGTTAATAGAAGAACCTCCAACTAATCAAAAAACATCCCACCTTTGGCTCTGTAAAATATCCGTGACACGCGCTGTTGTAAGCACGATTATACGCAATTGATTCAAAGAATGTGCCGCAGCACGTGTCGCGGGGATTTTATTACACCAAAGGTGGGGCGACTTTTGATTAGTCGGATGCTCTCAACGATAACAACGATATCACTCGCGAGAATGAGCGAGAATTATTTGTTGGCTCTGTGATAACCACGCGACCAAAATGATGACGTAGAATGTTTCTTAAAAAATATATGATGATTATAATAAATTATGTTTTTCCACTTTTGGTAAAAAATTTTATGGTATATGTAAATATAAATTGAATATTTTTTTAACGATTTTTCCAAAAATGCTACTCAAATTCGATTTGTTTTGCGTGATCAATCGATGATAGCATCACTTTAAAGCGATAAAAGTGTCTTAACAAACGAATTAAACGCTTCTCGACCATTGGACAGAATTCCATTGGACAGAATCCCATTGGGCAGAATCCCATTCGATCCACAATCCCATTCAACCGATACGTTTTCGTAAACCAGAATCCCATTCGACCGAATCCCATTCGACCGTCAATCCCATTCGACCGAATCCCATTCGACCGTCAATCCCATTCGACCGTCAATCCCATTCGACCGTCAATCCCATTCGACCGACGTTCACAATCAGAAGACCATTAACACATTCTAACCTAACCTAACCTAACCATTATCGGCTTAAATTCATCGGGACGCCCTTTTTGGTTTCGGCCCAATGGGAAATTCGGTCTATGGGGGATTCGGTTCAGCGGGATTCGGTTCAGCGGGATTTCGGTTCAATGGGAATTCGGTGCATTGGGCTCGGTCGGCCAAGATTCGGTTGATTGGGACTATTTATTTTTTATTTCGGACCAATGGGAATTCGGTCCAATAGGATTCTATTCAATGGGTATATACCGAATTGCACCATCAATTAATAATAGCAACAATAAATTATTGAATTATTATAAATTATATTTTTATATTGAAAAAATATATATTCAAGCAGGTGCACAAGCTGCTTGTTTAAAAAATGCAAATTGATTTATAGGTTAATATTAATATACCCATCCGGAAACGATAATTCAAATCGTTTTATCTTTTTTATACTTAAAACTTCCTTTTAATATTTATGATTTAACACAAATATTCTATACCCACAATTTTTCCAAGTCTGAATTTAAAAATTTAAATGAAAGTTTTGATATTTAATTCATAATAAAATAATAATAATTAACTATTTTATGTATTCCTTTCAGAAAAAATAAGGTTCTTTAAATCTTTTACCAAATAAAAAACATTCATTCTAAAATAAAACTTCTCCCAAAGAATGTCACTCCGAGTTTTTGCTTTTCTTTAAAAGTTTCTAAAACAATTGTTCGCAATCGTTATTTTAAAATACTAAAATAAATTTACTTTCAAATACTATTATATTTATTTGAAAGAAAAGTTTTTTTTTTTTTTTTTTTTTTTTTTTTTTAAAGGGGAAGTTGATTCAAATCAGCTATTACAAAGAGTGTCAGTGCCATAACAAGATGGCATACGTCTATAACAGAAGCCACACCTCGATAGGAATTGTTAGATAGTTCATGACACTAGGGAAAATGTTCGAGGCTGATTTTGATGTCGACGATATGATTTAGAGTTGTTTGGGATTGTTTAAAGATTGAGATTTTCAAGAATTATTGGAATTTTTTAGAAATTGAGATTTTGAATAATTATTGGAATTTTTTAGAAATTGAGATTTTGAATAATTATTGGAATTTTTTAGAAATTGAGATTTTGAATAATTATTGGAATTTTTTTTAGAGATTTTGAAGAATTATTGGAATTTTTTAGAGATTGAGATTTTGAAGAATTATTTTATTTTTTTTAGAGATTGAGATTTTGAAGAATTATTTTTTTTTAGAGATTGAGATTTTGAAGAATTATTGGAATGTTTTAGAGATTGAGATTTTGAAGAATTATTGGAATGTTTTAGAGATTGAGATTTTGAAGAATTATTGGAATGTTTTAGAGATTGAGATTTTGAAGAATTATTGGAATTTGTTAGATATTATGATTTGTAAGAATTATCGGAATGATTTAGAGATTGATATTTAGAAGAATTTCTAGAATTTTTTAGAGATTGAGGTTTTGAATTATTTTGAAATCTTTTGTAAATTGAGATTTTGAAGTATTGGAATTTTTTAAAGATTGAGATTTTGAAGAATTATTGAAATTTTTGTAGATTGAGATTTTGAAGAATTATTGAAATTTTTGTAGATGGAGATTTTGAAGAATTATTGAAATGTTTTTTAGAAATTTTGGGACTTTATAAAACACCGGAAACCTTCGTATGGGATGAATGTATAAGCTGTACCAAAAAGCTACACCTAATTCGAGGAGTGACTGAAAACGGTTTCGTCATTTATAATAATTTATAATAATGAATAAATTACAAAAATTTCAATAAAAAAAAACGTTTAAATCCTAAATTATTTTAATTAAATATTTCTTTTAAGAAAGTGAATATTTTTTCCTTAAAAACAGTAAATACTTGGGGTGGTTTTTGATGCCTCTAAGCTATATACTAGGGAGATGTTTCTATTTTTAAATCTTAAAAAATAGAAATAAAAGTATGATTTTATTAATTAACTGAAGATTTGTGAATATTTGGAGATAAAAAAAATCCTAGTCATGCAGAACGACCCGATATTGTACAATGACGTCGTGAAAACTGCGTTGCTAGAAAAACAATATTTTGCTCTATGAAGTCGCGAAATCTCCAAGAGACTTCCAATAACATTCGATTGGTCGCTGACCAATAATTGGAACTAAATTCAGAATCTCCATGAATCCTGCTAAGCCTATTTCCTAGTTCAATAATTGTTAGTAACTTTATTTAACTAAAGAATTAGGCCTATTTAAACGATAAGGAATCTATTAGAAAAAAAAAACACTTGTTAGGCTGCATTCTCCCTTTAATTACGTTCCAGAATAAAACTTCGTCATAAGTTAAAAAAAATTAAGTTTCTTAAAAAACGCGTCAACCCAGAGGTATAAAATTTCGATTTAAGACCTTTTTATATTATGAAAAAACTAAAAATATAGTCACGAAAAAAAGGTGACAATCTCACTTGAAGTCAGGTACCCAGTTAGACAACGACGTGACCTTTTCTAAAAAAACGTGACATTTGATACGCTTCAAAAATAACTACACGGATTATCCCTGTTACGATTCCATATATAATATATCTTTCTAAATATGGGAATTAATAGCTACGAAGCCGAGAAGACGATTATGAGAAAATTACTAAAGGAAGTAACTTGGTTTAAGTAATAGAGCTTTCTTTCAAACTCTTAACAGTCTATCAAATTTTAAATGAATATTATTCTTCCATGAGAAAAAGATTTAAAAACAAATTGAGTAGAGAATTACGTGACACGAATTAAAAACAAAGATTAAATATAGATGCGACTTTACTAAGAGTTAAGCGAGGATTAATGTGTTTTTGATACAAAGAATTATAGATAAGACTTAGGTTTACACGATTGTAAAGACTTGCGTTGAAAAATTATCAAATCTTGAAAAAGGGTGTGAACAGTATTTTTCAAACGGGATAAAGGTTAAGTTTAGGTGGTTTTTCTAAAATAAATCAAAATATTATAGTTTAAAGTTTAAAAGCAGTTTTTTTAAAATTTTGTATTTCTATTTTGGGTTTATTAAACTAATTTTTTTTTAATATATTTTGTTTATATTCAATTTTAATTTTCTTCCCAGCTGCCTGTCTTATTGTTTATGTTTAAATTAATTACTAACTGTATGTATATAATTTATATTGCAGGATATAATATAAAATATATTAAATTGTCTAAGTCGTGAAGGATCTATTTTTGAAAAACTTAGATGTTGATTAAGAGTCAAGTTTAACAAAAACAATGGGAAGAAAAAAGTTTCCCTAATCTCATACAGAAGCTTAATTGCGATGGGTGTGGAAGAAATATATAAAAAAAAATGGGTTTTTCTTTTTTAATTAAAAACACTGATGATCTATAATTACGTTTAAAAGCGAAATTAAATTGAAAAGAAAAAAGGTTGAGTTTTCTCTCACGAAATTTAAATAACCAGAGTTAAATTGAAAACCTAGAAAAAAGTTTTTATCCTTGTTTCGTAATTAAAACTAAGCGAAGAAATAAAAATAAATATGTTTATTGTTTTTTTTTTAGTTTTGTTACCTTTGTAATTTAATTTTAAGTCTGATATTTTTAATAGGGTTACAATGGTCAAGGAAAATGTTTGAATAAAGATAGAAAACATGCTTCTGAAGGTCAGGGAGAAGTTGGTATTAAAACAGAGAAAAGGTCAGGGAGAAGTTGGTATTAAAGCAGAGAAACGGTCAGGGAAAATGCTAAAAGAAATGGTCAGGAAAAATGCTAAAAGAAATGGTCAGGAAAAATGCTAAAAGAAATGGTCAGGAAAAATGCTAAAAGAAATGGTCAGGAAAAATGCTAAAAGAAATGGTCAGGAAAAATGCTAAAAGAAATGGTCAGGAAAAATGCTCAAAGATGGTCAGGAAAAATGCTCAAAGATGGTCAGGAAAAATGCTCAAAGATGGTCAGGAAAAATGCTCAAAGATGGTCAGGGAAAATGCTCAAAGATGGTCAGGGAAAATGCTCAAAGATGGTCAGGGAAAATGCTCAAAGATGGTCAGGGAAAATGCTCAAAGATGGTCAGGGAAAATGCTCAAAGATGGTCAGGGAAAATGCTCAAAGATGGTCAGGGAAAATGCTCAAAGATGGTCAGGGAAAATGCTTAAAAAAAATCAGGGAAAATGCTTAAAAAAGATCTGGCAAAATGCATAAAGAAGGTCAGGAAAAAATGCTTAAAATGGTCTGGGAAAACTATCAGGGAAATTACAGTCCAAGTCCGGAAATTTGATCTATTAAATTTGGTGGAAACTCCTTTACACCTCCTATTGTTCTAAGGTTATGTGAAAAAGCAAGAGTCCTATATAGTACCTTACAGATTTAAAAGCCAAGTCCGTTTTATAATTAATATAAGTTAATAATTAACCAAATACTGAAATGGTCCAGTTAATTTCTCTATCATTTGGAAATTATCTTCTAATATAAAATTATATTAATGTTTACTAGATTCTTCTTTGATATCTTAAAATTAAAAGTTATAACGCTTCGAGATTAACTCAAAACATTCAAGACAGGGTCAAATAAAAGGTCTTATTCCAAATTTTAAATCATAATACCGTTAATGTTAATTCTACAACTGTTTTTAATTTATTATGCAGACATAATGTAATTGTTATAAAAATATTCATTAAAGATAGCCAATTAATAAGATTTCATAATTAGGCTTATCATAATAGTTAAAAATTAATAACCTTAATTTAGATAGCCCCAATTGATAGAAAAATTCAGGATAAATTTTAAATAAATTAGTTAATCATTCATTCATATTTTAATTAGGTTACGCACATGGAATCAAAACAAATTTGAAAATTTGCGAGATTTCGATTTGAACCATTCTTTAATTTATCATTAGAGAAGTTACGGATCAAAACGTGTGACATGTTTAAGATAATTAAAGATAATTTTCATATTTTGAAATAACATTAATACAAAGGCATAATTAAAACCACATTTGACGTATGTGTGTTATGATTGTGAAACAATGGAATATGTTAATGTAACCACAGTGATATTTCAATAATTAACATATTGTTTTGATATAAACCATGTGATAATTAAAGCCTTTATTTTAAGACGTGATAATAATAGCCACTTTTACCACCTCATCACGCAAGTATAGTTCTAAAGAAATTATTTTTAGATTTTGAATAAAATAAATTTTAAAACGTGCATATTTATTTCGGTTTTACTATTATATGCTGTGAAAACTGATAATCAAAATGATTTATTGTTAAGTTTTTATTTGAGGACAGTTTACATACTATCCAAAGCTTTTGCGGACTAATACACAATGATAAGTCTCATAGGGAATAAAATAGTTTGCATATAAATTAGATTAAAATAAGGGTTATATTTAAACTGTGGATAATTCGAGTAAATTAAGGAAAGGAAAGTTGAAAATAATTGATTAATATATGCTTAAAGTGATGCTGTCACAGTTTTTTCATGGAAATTGTGAAGCATTTTTGGTATGATAATTAAAAAACGATTCAAAATATGTCATAACTAGCAAAAACCCGTCAGATTTTTCTAGAACTTTCAAAGACTTTGCAGAATATTCTAGACCTTTTTAGAACTTTCCAACAATTTCCAGACTTTTCTAGACCTCTCCTGACTTTTCTAGAGCCTTCTAAAACATTCTAGGAAAAGTTACGGATGTACGGACGAACAGACATTGTAAATTAATAGATTTTAATTTTTAGACCTCTCCTGACGTTTCTGGACTTTCTATAACATTCTGGGAAAGGTTACTGGTATACGGAATAAAATATGCGTGATTTTAGAAACAATTTCGTTTAGGAAATTAATACTAATGATAATTTTAAAATTCCAAGGCTTAAGTAATTTCGGCCGAGTAGTTTTTGGTCGTCTGGTCTTCACCAGACGACCAAAAACTACTCGGCGCGAAAAAAAAATAGATTTGAAATGAAATTTGTGGTTTTTTGAGAAATTATATCCGCAAATTAAATCGCCCAGTGGAAATCAAGTGTAATCCGTCAACCCAGAGGTATACAATTTCGAATACGGCTTTCTAATATCATGAATAAACTAAACATATAATCTATATCGTCCAAAAAATTGGTGACAACCTCACTTTAATTTATAATATTAATATAATTTTTTTAAAAAAATAGATTTTTTTTTTTTTTTTTTTTTTTTTTTTTGAGTTACTAAGATAGAGATGAGACAGTCTCGAAAATGATCGTGATAACCGAAAACTTCCTTAATATGTTATAGCCATCACTCTTAAAGTTTCCATTGGCCTTAGGATATAAGCATTATCTACTGAATTTTATGAATAAGAAACTCGTTTAAGGGCCATATATGGTTTCAATTGAATTTCTTCGCGTCTTCGGAAGAGATGAAATTTTGCTCTAGATTCAATTTTAATTTTATACATGTTGAAAAAGGGGGAAGATTTGCCACGACACGTCTGTCATATTTTCAAACCGATCACGTAAATATAAACCAGTGATACAGATATGAAAGTAGACATTCCAGAGAGTTTTCTTAAAGGTAGGCTGTCAAACCTCTTGAAAAGGGTATAACAAAAGTGTGTATATAATTTTATGATCTTAAAATAATTTATGGAATGTCTACTTTCTAATGGTGCAATTGGTTTATGCCTAGGAGATTGTAAAGAAATGATATGGCCATTTTAAGATATGGGTCATATTTGTAAATTTTGCCCGATTTTTATCGAGAGGGGAGGCATCTTTTTCGAGTGTCGAGGCAGGGTTTTATTATTTTATAATATTCTAGGGAATGTCTACTTTCTAATGGTGCAATTGGTTTATGCACAGGATATTGTAAAGAAAATATATGGCCATTTTAAGATTTGGGTCATTTTTGTAAATTTTGCCCGATTTCTATTAGTGGCGAGGCATCTTTTTCGAGTGGCGAGACAGGATTTTATTATTTTAAAATAATCAAGGGAATGTCTACTTTCTAATGGTGAAATTGGTTTATGCATAGGAGATCGTAGAAAAAATCTGTGGCTTTTTTAAGATATGGGTCATTTTTGGACATATTTCGAGTGGAGAGGCAGGATTTTATTATTTTAGGTCAATGTTTAGAATTTGACTACCCATTTCATCTTTGTCAAAAACGCGGGTTACTATAAAATCTCGCAAAAACATGGTGGTATAGTACTACCTCAATTAATTTAAATCATTACGAATTACTTATCCTCCAACGAAAACAAAAATATAATTTTAAGAATAACAGTTTGGGTTATCAGAACGTTCAAAAATTTATCAAGCTTCGATAATCATAAGTGCATTAGACAATAGGAGGGACTACGCATCGATGAAAGAAGCGATATTAGATTTTTGTCCATAGATTTATCAACATGCAGGATCGCCTTGCACTTCCTTTCATTTGATAACTTCGTCCCAAATTGAGAGTTCAATAATATTTCAATTACCATATACCTTTGATCTAAGTTTCCTTTAAGATATTATATAACGGAAACAACGTATGAATAGACCGTTTTCTCAAACGGAGATGAACAATTTTGAAGGGAACCAACAAGAGCGATAACCTCTGGTGGAAACTATTAAATTGGCGCGCGGAATAATAAATTTCAGCTCCCAATATCTAGGTTAAACAGTTCGCCCAATCTAAATTGGCCTAAAAATAAAACACCGGCCATCGCGCCGTTACAACTTTCGATCCACTTAATTGTGGGAAAGATTTTCCATGATATTATTATCTTTTTCTTTGGTATCCGCCCTAAATCGACAAAATATTATCAGCTAGAAAACATCATTCCCGTTGAAAACGGAGGGACGAATACAATTATGTAGGAAGTGAATTTCAAAGGGAGAATTAAGTCTGATATTAAAATGATTTTATACTGATTATGATTAAAATAGGCTTAGCTCACTGAACCAACTCTAGGAAAATGGACATCTATCTTAATTTATAAAGGTGACTAACAAAACCTGTCGTTCAGAAGCGTCCCCTAACGGTAAACAGTCGCGTTTTGTCACGTGATATGGTCGCTTTCAAGCGTTCGTTTTAGTAAAACAATAATTCTACGTCATCAATTGGAAAACAATTTTTTTTTTAATTTCTTTTTTGAATTTTTTTTCGAACGCGTCAACCATAAAAAAATATGGTAATAGTACCGAGTCGCCTTCCTCCGCGTTTCTATGCAATATCACCTTTCCTACAGAATTTTTATTGTAATTATTTTTATCTTTTATTGAGTACTTTAAAATGTCAGCCATGCATTGACCCTTAAATTATGGGGCTTCGAATTTCGAACTCCTCCACACGTTTTTATTTCTCAAAAACACTAAGATAATTGAGCCAAAGGCATTCAAATAGTGGGTTGAATGAGTATGCCCATCTTTTATTTTTTTTATGTTATTGAGCCGCGAGGGAAAACAAGCCAATAACCAGAACGCATCGCGCGCCCCCACGTGTGCCTTGGTAAACGCGCTTGTAAAGGTATTATAGGGACTTGTACCAAAAATGAGGAACTTTATACATCTTTATAGCAAACTGTAGTTAACGGGTCATTTTTCCTCATAATGAGAAAGATTTATTTTTATGTTTTTTGGGGTCAGTATCTAGATCGGAAAAAAAAAAAAATACTCGATAAACTCGTTCTGACACGAGCATCCCATCGCATCAACCTTCAATTCAGACATTTTTTTTAATTTTGGTAGTATTGGTTTTTATTTTGATTATGATCTTATTCACTAACTTTCTCTTATCGGACTATTTGAGTTCAAATTTCGTGATTTAGGTTAAAATATTTGATTCCGGTAACCAAATTAACGGTAGATAAAGGTCCATTTTGGCCCCATGAACTAGAATGCATCGAATTTTCTAATGGTTCACGTATGATATAAATATAAACCAGTGATAGCTGGGTTCAAAAGAAACGTGTGTGCTCGAAAGATTCCCCAAAAATAAAGTTTTAACCATGAAATACCTAGTCTCGTCAATTAAAAAAATTATAATGTTTAGTCTCGTCAATTAAAATAATTTAAATGTTTAGTCTCGTCAATTAAAAAAATTAAAATGTTTAGTCTCGTCAATTAAAAAAATTTAAATGTTTAGTCTCGTCAATTAAAAAAATTTAAATGTTTAGTCTCGTCAATTAAAATAATTTAAATGTTTAGTCTCGTCAATTAAAATAATTTAAATGTTTAGTCTCGTCAATTAAAATTATTTAAATATATAGTTTCGTCAATTAAATTAATTTAATTTAAATATTTAGCCTCGTCAATTAAATTAATTTAATTTAAATATTTAGCCTCGTCAATTAAAATAATTTAAATATTTAGCCTCGTCAATTAAAATAATTTAAATATTTAGCCTCGTCAATTAAAATAATTTAAATATTTAGCCTCGTCAATTAAAATAATTTAAATATTTAGCCTCGTCAATTAAAATAATTTAAATATTTAGACTCGTCAATTAAAATAATTTAAATATTTAGACTCGTCAATTAAAATAATTTAAATACCTAGTCTCGTTAATTAAAATAATTTAAATACCTAGTCTCGTTAATTAATTTAAATATCTAATCTCGTTAATTAAAATAATTAAAATATCTAGTCTCGTCAATTAAAATAATATAAATATTTAGCCCCATCGATAAAAATAATTTAAATATTTAATCTCATCAATAAAAATTGATATTTGTTATTTTATATACATTTGGTCAAGCCAGTTGTGTAAAATTATGAATATATAGCTTTTTAATATTATTTAATTTATGAGCCTTCGAAAAAATTATGACAGTATTACGTTAACTAAAAATGTATTAAAAGGGTTAAAAACCAAATTCCCTTAACAATTCTTGATCCCTAAATCTCGAAATATTGTATTTGTAAAAATATAACATTAGTAAAATCTAATACGCGAAAAATTCAAGCTTAAACTTCACGCACTAACAAATATATTCAGGTATTCAAGAACTCGAGTTTTTCCTCATCACTTTCAATGAATGATTACAAAGAATACAAAGTGTCTTAACACAGCAAAGTATTTCAAAGAAAAAAGACAATACTTTATATCTCCCTTAAGGTCGCTCAACCGTTGAACAAATCCCCGATAAAGAATAAAAAAATCCCAAGATATTTGACAGAAAACGACTTAATTTCGAAATTTATACGGAAATTTCCAAAAATAAAAATTATACTCTCGGAGTCATGAATGTAGTAACGTTGTATTATTCGATCATTGAGAGCAATAAACCCACTTGTAATAATCTAGTACGTAGGCCTAATACATAAACCACGAATTCAAATATCATCATTACTAAGGATCAAGATGAAATGAACACAAAGCGTAAGTTACACATCTTTCAAAAACATTTAGAAAACACTATTTTCAGTAATAAAGCCCTAGAATTACTTACAAGGGATAGTCTCATAAAAACTATGATTACCAAATATTAAGAAATTATTTCATATTATCTTGATCATAAAGTAATTAATGAAAAAAAGTTGATAATTTATTAAATTAAAGAATAACAAGCAGCAGAATAAACGTTAAAATCTACTGAAAGGGTGTAGCATTGTCTAAAAAATGCAAATACAAAATTTCACTGGAACATTAAACACTAATTTACAATGTCCGCACCTGCGTACGTCCGTAACCTTTCACAGAATATTCTAGATGATTCCAGGAAAGTCTGGAGAGGTCTAGAAAATTCTGGAACGTGCTCTAAAGTTCTATAAAGGTCTGGCAAGTTCTGAAAAATTCCGGAAAAGTCTAGGAAAGTCTAGAAAAATCTGGAAAATCCCGGAAAATTCTTGGAAACATCTAGAAATATCTAGAAAGTTCCGTAAAACTCGAGAAAACCTACGTGATTTTTAGCGGGTTTTTGCTAGTATTCCAAAAAAAGTTAAACTATCAAAAGCTGAGGTGGATTATTACCAGATTTAAGTTCGGATCAGAATTATAATATTTTCCATTACACTTGTCCTTTATAAGAAGCACTCAATATTTTTCCAGGTTAAATTTTATGTTAGAAAAAAGTACATTTCCCATAAAACACGAACGATCATAGAAGATTTCCATAATTATGGTTGAATTTCATGTTTTCCAACAACAGAAAATCGTTTACTGAAGAAGAGAAACGTCCTTTACAAAACTTTTTATATTGTAAAATCGTGAGTTTGAGATTTTCGGAATTTTTGGACCAATTTCTTTCGAAATTCCTTGCGATGTAATAATAAAGATAGGATTTTGTTGTAATTCTGTTAAATAAAGTCTCTTTTTTAAACTAAGATACTGATATGCTCATTTCACGACTTTATATTCGGAAAATATAGCCTTGTTCAGACTATACAGCTTTTTGACATAGGACCCTTACGGAAAAAAGTTAGTCTGATCTGAAGAGGTCATCAAGAACACTACAAAAGTCTTGGGAAAGTCTTTAAGACTTCCCCAAGACTTCTTGACATTAAGGAAGACTTCCCCATGACCTCTTAATGTTACATAAGACACCTGAAACACTTCCCCAAGACCTCTTAAGACTAACATTTTTTGGTAAGGGGAGACCGGATATAAGTCAAAATATTGTGATTATTATCTGAATATTTCAATTATTTCCAAGTATTACAAGATTTTTAAAGAAAATTAAAGTGTAAAACCCCTAATATTTGACTAAACTATAGAAGACTCACAGATACATTTTTTTCTAACTAATATTTTTTGTAATTCAAGTCGTTCAACTTCTATCAGGATAAATCTAGGTTATTGAACAACTTAACTTCTATGTTTAAAATAAATATTTATACTTTAGTCAAAATGTTGTATTATCGTCCGAACAAACCTTCTAAAATAGATCTCAAAGATGATCTAATACCGGTACTTAAAGTTTTTCGAGACTGAACGATTTAACATAATTTTAACTACAAAGAAAAGATTTTTCGAAATAAAAATCAGGCTAAATGAAAAAAGTGTTGTCAAAAGGAAGGAAATATTTACTATAAAAACGCGAATTTTACCATAAAGTCATAATGATTTGTTTATTTTTAGGGTAATTATATACCTAAGTTACCTTATGAAAAAGTTAAAATAAGTGATTTTATGATTAAATTAAATATAATCTAAAATAAGAACAGGTATATATATTCTTCTTCAAGAATTATATTTCTCGTTTTAAAAATAGTAAAATTTGAACCAAAACCGAAAATTGTATGCTTATATTTAGAAGTGCTCAATTCCTAGGTTAACGAACGAGTTCTTGGTAAGTCTCTTATAGGCAAAATGTAACCTAAAGAAAGTGATTTTTTATCGATTTCTAATCGTTTAAATAGGCCTAATCCAACAGTAAAACAAATATTAAACTAGAAATAAATTAAAAAACTTACCAACAAAATAGGCTTAACTAGATTCATGGAGATATTCTGAACTCTCCAGATAAGAACTAGCGACCAATGTCATTGATCGATAGTCCTCAAACGGGGAGTTCAGGTGATCTCCATGAATCCAGCTAAGCCTATTTTCCAGATAAGTTTTAAATTTATTTCTAGTTTAATATTTGTTGAATTTGGCCTATTTAAATGATAAGAAATCGATAAAAAATCAATTGTTGTTAGGTTGTATTCTACCTTTAAAGGGTATTCGAAGTCGTACATTATCGGAAGACGGTTAGGTGGATTTTAGGCCAAATATTAAGGAACTTTGCTCGGCTATGGATAGATATGGCTCGTAGTTGGTGGGACAATATTTCAATATTACAAAATAGTTACAAATATAATTCATTAACCTTCAAAAAAATGATAACACCTGCCCTTTAAATAAAAACCACCCAGAAAATAAAATATTATGAGCATCACAAACTTTATATAGCCTCTGTACTAAATAGATTAGGAATCAGATGTACTAGAATTTTGTGGTTAATGTCATATATTTCTAGTAAATCCTTTGAAAATGACCAGAAAGATTTTCCTTCAACACTTTTTTTAAACTCCCAAAACAAGTACAGTTTGCAAAACAAGTTGAAGCAAAGGCGGACAGATACACAATGACAAATCTTATAAGGATAAAAGCAGTGGCTGCAAGTAAATGACAGCATTTTAAAATAGAAATTGTAAATTACTAATCACCACGGCCAGATAAAATGACCCTAATATTGGAATAGAGCTTGGAGCTTTTTCGCGATAAATTTTATACATTTTACTTAAAAACACGGTGCCAATAAATTTTTTTTTAGAAGAAATATTTTGAAATACTATTTTTATTCCTATATGGCTTTACATTGTGTATTCTTCCGCGTCAGATTTTTAAGTATATTTTCTAATAAAGGAAAAAATAATTTGAATTAAGGAAGATAATTAGACAAGCATGGAAATTAAAATGATTTTTGATTAAGGTTCTTTACCCTTCAGTCTAAATTCGAGGATGATAATTCTAAGCTATTAATCCGTACCAAGGGATTATCAATCGCATGCGAGGTAAATTGCAAGGAAAAAATGAGAATAATATAAGTAGAAACGTGATCAAACTTCTTTAGATGTCAAATTCAAATTTCGGGTGGGTTTATTTTAATATAGGCGATCATTTTTCAAAATCTATTTTCGTACTTCAATTAAATAAAGTATTAAACCACGAATAAAAATACTTTTGATTTTTATCGAATCATTAATAAAACTCTCTTATTTGTAACGCTTTTGAAATTAAGTTAGCCAGTAAAATCACGTACAGGTAACTAATTCCTCCTCGAATTAAATATAAAGTGATACTTAAAAGGTTAAATAAAACTGATGTATCTCTTTCTTCATTTGACGTTTTTCTGAATCTAGTACGTTATCAAAAACCTAAGAAAAATATCAACTCTAACTTTATGCTACGGTAAAAAACAAGTCAAAGATCACTTTGCTAAGAAAAAGCATGGACCACCTGCGTTTTGAATATACAAAAGGTAGGTACCCCAAATGCACAATTTAAATTCATTCGCGTCGAAACATTTTTAGGTGTTTCCCAACCCATTTACTGCCAGAAACGCCTAAAAACTTTTGCTAATCAGAGGAGGTCATTATAACTACAAAATTACTAAACGGGCTTTATTATAGGAAGAGTGAATTTGTAAAAACTTAAACTGATTTAATAATTTTCAGGCTCGAAATAAAATTTACTAGTTTTAGATAAAAGTGGCCTAGAATTGCGCATGCTGAGATGGAGTTAAATATTGAAACGATATTTTCTGCACGACTAGAATTAAAGGGAGAATGCAACCAAAAAAAACAGTGAATTTTTATCTATTCCTTATCGTTTAAATAGGACAAAAGTAAAAAAAAACAATATTAAACTAGAAAACTTTCCCGAAAAATAGGCTTAGCTGGATTCATGGAGATCTCCAGAACTCCCCATATAAGGACTAGCGACCAACGACATTGATCGATGGCTCTTATATGGGGAATGCAGGATCTCCATGAGCAATGTCATTGGTTGTTAGTCCTTATACTAACAGGATATCACAATGAATCCAGCTAAGCCTAGTTTGATGGTAAGTTTTTTATTTCTAATTTAATATTTGTTTGTAAAATGTTTTTACTGGTGGATTAAGGCTATTTAAACGATAAGGAATCGATAAAAAAAAAAAAAAAATCACTTGTTGTTAAGTTTAAGGCCCAAATTTGGTTTCTTCAATAATAATAATAAAAAATGTTCCGTTACCATTCATTAACGACTTTAAACTTCCAATATCAAACCGAATAAAATCACTTTATTACATTATTTCATGCTCCCTTTACTCTGTCTTTGAAATATCGAAAGTTGAGGCGTATTTATTAAACAAAAATGGGGTATTCGAACCTAATTACAATTTAAATCGTTTCTCATCCTCGTAACTGACCTACACGTGGCAACAACCACAAATTATAATTTCTCCACACCCAAAAATAAAGGTCCTACAGTTTAAACTGCGTATGATGAGTAATACGTATTATATTCTACGAGTAAAACAATTACCAACAACTGACTCCCAATCTAGATATTTTTAGTAAAGTCAAATCTTTAATTTTTTTCATCTCGAGGGCGATAAAGATTCGAGATCCCAGCTCTCTCTCGTTTATATATAATTAGAGTAATCCGTCACTAGAGTACATAGACCCAAATTCGCCAAATTCAAATCCCGCCGAAAAAAATAGAAAGAAAATATCTTCACCAAGTTCGCTTCTTCAAAAAAAAACTAGAAGTTGCTACAACCACACCTAGCCGCTTTCCGTTTTCATAGAAATTTATGCGCATTTATTTCGTTTATTTTTTAAAGAGAAAGTCTCTTATAGGACAATTTTTTAGAAAATACAGGACGGACATATCTACATCTTATATCATTTATTCCGAGAAAGGCGGGTTGTCATGCCTCAAACCTTTATCATCGCGAGCGTAACTTAACTATATAATAAAATTGTGAGCCACGAGATTAAATTATGACAGCCTCACTTTCATTTTGAACTTATTTCTATCTGAATCCAATAACTAAATATATCCATTTTCATAATTTTTATAAGACTTTTACTTTAAGAAGAGTGAAGGCACCCTCCTTGATTCAATTCAATTTTGAAGCTGGATGAAAATTTTTTTTTTGATATAAATTCATATTAAAGCACGCGCGAATTTAGGCCGCTCTAGAATGAGATTATGTTAGATCTAACCTCCCGCTACGCCGATGGCCATAATCTCAAAACTAGAATCAAAAGAAAAATATACTTTAGCCATCATGATGTATATAAGAATATCCATAAAAATATACCAAGAATAAATTTGTAAACAAGTTAAATCTAAGTTACAAGTACGTAAAGATTTTTTAGATCAAAAAATGTATGTTTGGTTTTTTTATGATTTCAAGAATTGGAATTAGAATCTAGTCACACTTTAGACTCCAGGTGTCTTAGACAATTTATAGCTGCGTTCATACTTGACCTTGGAATCGATTTAAACTGTTTCAAAACGATTCGCTAGAGTCGTGTAAACAGCAAGCAGTCTTTTCTCAAATCGATTTGATTCGATTTCTCGAAACTGCTTCGGGAACCAGATTTATACCGATTCGGTTTCAGCAACCGAAAGATTAAGCTACAATTAATAGATTTTTAAAGATAATGCGTGAACACGTGACGCTTAAAACGATTCCTGGCGATTTTAATATCGGTTTGATTTTACCGTTTCAAATCGATTAAGAAAAGCTAGTGTGATTTATGCCAAATCCATCATACTTTTCAGTAAAATTATTTTATACAAAAATCCTTCCGAAAAAAACTTCATAGACCTTCACCACTAGCCACGTGACCATTATGGGGAAGTAGAATGTGGGGAAGTTATGGTTAATATTTTTGTTAATTATGCATTTTCAAATTAGGGTTTTTTTCTCTGTTATTATAATATTTTTAAAGCATATGAATATACATATTGAATAGTAATTCATAAGATTTAACAGAAGTTTAAAGACATACGTTCTTTTTGCTTTGCACTTTTCTAATATCATAAACGGTTAAAATCTATCTTTATCTCATAACAACGCGAGACTTGCCTATCATTTAAATTTATAGCCAATATTTTAAAATCTTATTAAAATCAAATTTTCCTTCTATTCGAAAAAAATGATCTATAGAAAAAAAACTAAGAAAACCCCCTGAAGATTCAAACGATGATCTAGCTGTGATAAGTTTCGAGTTCATCTCCTTGCTCTATCATTATCGACACCCTTAGGATTTAAAATTTAAAATAAATTGATCGTTTTGTAACGGTCTTCTATAGAGAGATTCATTTTGGTTGGTTAAAAGTTTGCAAACTCGGGAAAGCTTTGGCGGATTAATACACAGTTTCAAAATTAATTTGGAATGAAAGTAATGATGGGAAAATACTTCAGAACAGTAAAATGTAAGGTTAATGTACTCTTCCCTGATTTCTTTGACCGAATCGAATTTTCTTTTTTTTTAATTTCAATAACAAGAGAAATCATTGTTTCTCGGATCGAGAGCGAATTTTAGGGAAAGAAATACAACATTTCTCGTAATATTATAGGATATATTTTCTATTAAAATCAAGAAATAAGGTTATTATTGATGAATTTATTTTTTATAAATTTTATTCCCTTCTTATACTGTGTTTTTTTAGGGGGTTTGATTAATTGATTTGAGTAATATTCTGGATTTTTAAATTGAGGTTGAAACTTTTGCAAAAAAAATAAGATAGATTATTTTTAAATACTTTAAGGAAAGCTGAACTTATTAATTTAAATTTCAATGAAGTAATTAAGGCTTAGTAGGTTGAACAATAAAGATTAAAATGCGTCATGATTGGATGAAATCGAAAGGTCGGACACTTGTAAGTTTTGTGTACGGGAATTCAGGATTTTGAGATTTCAAAGATATTTTTGGGAGTCATTTCGTGATTTCAATGTTAATTACCCATAACGAGAGATTATTATTGGATGAAATATTCAGGCTTAATATTTATTTACCCCGTTAATTGTTTCTATAGCTACGGTCACACTAACATTACTTAACCGATTTGAAACGGTAAAATCAAATCGATATTCAAATCGTCAGGAATCAATTTAAGCGCCATGTGTTCACACAATATCTTTATAAATCGATTTAATGTAGCTTCATCTATCGGGTGTTGAAACCTAATCGGTATGAAACTGGTTCCCGAAGCAGCTTCGAGAAATCGAATCAAATCGATTCGAAATAAACGTTTTGAAACGGTTTAAATCGATTCCAAGGCCTAGTATGAACGCGGCTGATGACATATGTAAATATATTTTGATATGTTTTTAAATGATCTTTCCATTTGGAGTTCGTGAAAGCCTCACGTTAAGAAATTAAAATATTCTTAAATTAGAAAATAAATTAATTCAATAAAAAAACATTGAAAGGTCTAAATTAAAATTCGATATTCGATATTCTTCCGAACCATAAAATTAAATAATAAACAAAATAATGTTTTTACAACATACCTCAAACTTAAAATGCTAATTTACTTCAAAATTCATTGACGCGTAACTTCAAAAACAGTAAAACATTATTTTTTTACGAAAGAATGCGACACATACATCTCTATATTTTAATTAGTTTTGACCCTTTCGTGGAGTTTCAAAGCAAAACAAATTACACTAAAAAATAACTTTTAAAATCTCTTCTTTACAGTGACTAACCTATATTTAAAACAACCTTTGTTTTTGCAGACTTTTTCGTATTTACTAAAAAGAATGTACCTATTACACGGAACAACAAAAAAAGTCGAAAGTTTTAAACTAAACCATAACGAATCCATTGTTCCCGTAGCTTAGTTTTGTATTACTTTAGTGTAAAAAAATTCACTTCCTAAAGAAAATCCGAGGTGTTAACCAGGAATCCAATTAACCTACAATTACTAATTGAAAAAACTGGGGAATTTACTTTCCAAAAAAACTGCGTAATGAACTAATGATACTAACAACTATGATTGGTTTAGTTTAAATAATTGTTGATTATTATTCTAATTATTTTGTGTATAAAAGAAAGTTTTATTTTTCTTTTTTATTTGAAGTGAGGCTGTCACTATTGTTATTCGAAAGACAGTAATATTTTTGGGTTTTTTTAATAGTTTTAATTCTTATTCACGCGTTTTTCGGGAACTTATTTTTATCCCTGAACCCGTGCAAAATCACAGGACATAAAATTTCATACTTATCCAGAACTTTCCCAAATTTATTTTCCAGAACTTTCCAGAATGTTCTAGAATTCATTATCCAGAACTTTGAAAAGCAAACGTAGTAGTCAATCTTATTTCTCAGCTACATAGCATGTTTCGTTATTCACGTTATCGACGACGTAAATTCGAGGAACCAATAAGAAACGGGGATGATTTTTAAAAGCCATCTTTAAAAATAATTAAGCTACTGAAATTACACTTTTAAGTATTTCATCCTCCCTTTAACAAAAGTGATTTCTAATTTCACCCCACACATAAATACATGCACTAATTAACCTTATGTGTAACGCGAATCCTGCTTCGGACTATTAAATGTATCATTAATTATGGTTTTACCTAATTCCCCCAAAAAAGCATTGCCTAATAAAATTTCAAGAGCATTCTGGTTTAACCAGCGATTCCGTAAAAAATTTTATACCCTTAGGTGATATGAAAACATTTTGGGATATGTGTTTTACGTGTGGATGTGATGTAAAAATTTTAAGAATCAAATCTATAGTATTAAGATGCCCATGAGCTTCGAATGAACTCAATTTCAACTAAGATGGATTTAAAATTTATAAATGGGATTGGATTTGATGTCTGTCAGATAAACTTGACTTTGAAATCTTTTTAGTCGCGATATTTTCTTAATTTTTTTAAATATTTGGTTTAAGGAAGTTTTAGTAATGTTTGTTAAATTAAATTTAAAATGGAAGGGGAAAACTTGGACGTCGGGATTTTGAAGAAATAATCTGTTTATAGATAAAGCATCAACTGTTTATCTTTGGTTAAATCCTTTCCACTTAAAGTGAGGCTGTCAGGGATTTTATATGAACTCCAAATGGAAATTGGGTATCATTTTCGGAAGGATCGTGAAAAAATGATTCAAAATATATATACATTTGTCATAGAATAAAATGACAATTTTACAGGGTTGCCACAGTTTTTTCAAATTCAAATTCCTTGACTTTTCCAGGTTTCTCCCTGACCTTTTCCAACGATTTTCCCTGACCGTTTCAGCTAATATTACCCAATTTTTAACCTTTTTATATATTATTTTGCAATTGCGTTCGCCAAACTTTTTGCATGCATATCTTTGTTCTAATCTATACAACTAACACGGTCAGCTTCAAATCTTTTCTGCAGATAATGATTCAGATTGTAATTTCCCGGCTTCTTGAAAGATCTTTAAATTCCCTGACGTTCCCTGACTTCTTAAAATATCTTAAAATTCCCTGAATTTTTTGGTTCATTTTCAAATTCCCTGAATTTTTTGGTTCATTTTCAAATTCCCTGAATTTTTTGGTTCATTTTCAAATTCCCTGAAATTTTTGGTTCATTTTCAAATTCCCTGAATTTTTTGGTTCATTTTCAAATTCCCTGAATTTTTTGGTTCATTTTCAAATTCCCTGAATTTTTTGGTTCATTTTCAAATTCCCTGAATTTTTTGGTTCATTTTCAAATTCCCTGACTTTTTTGGTTCATTTTCAAATTCCCTGAATTTTTTGGTTCATTTTCAAATTCCCTGAATTTTTTGGTTCATTTTCAAATTCCCTGAATTTTTTTGTTCATTTTCAAATTCCCTGACTTTTCCCTGACCTGCGGTAATCCTGTTTCATAATCGCCATTTTCGACATTTTTAAAATAAACATTCATCGCCATTCTACGTCATTACTGTCACGTGGCTACTGTTGAGCCTACAATTGATTCTTGCGCGTTCTGGCACGTGATAAAGTTGCTTTCGGGCAGTTTTTTTTACTTAATCCAGAAAGTCATATTATTTAGTTTAGTTACAAACAATTAATCCGAAAATACAATATTAAAAAAAAAATCTTAAGGGCTATTTTAATCCGTGCACAGTGATGAATCAATTCTATGAAAATCTCGATCCTTATAGCTACATCTTGTTCGTGAGTTAAACATTTACTCAATGTATAAAATATATATTTTTTTTTTATCGAATTCTCGTTTTCTGAACGAACGTAGCTCGGGGCAGGAAAAGAGCGAATCCGCCTTAGTTTCTTTTAATTCTCAAGCGACGAGAAGCTAAAGATTCTTGAAAAACGTTGACCCAGTGAGCCCATAAGAAAATACCTGACTATACCCTAGACATCGCGCACTTTACTCAAAATACCAACGCCAAACATTGGAATTTTTTTCTCGTTTTCGGCGTTCTCCTTCGCTTTTAAAAACATTTAATGTTGAAGATTATGTAGAACCTCAAAGCATATTTGGTTAGTCGCGTTATAAGAATCTATAAAAGAAAATCTCAAGAAGTCTTTTTTTGGGAACAAACGCGCCCCTGTCGTGTCGTTCATAGTTTGGGGCTAGTTTTATTTTTGTCATGTTACATAGGACGACACAGAAAATATAACATTAACACGTAATCGGGGAAAGTCGTTAGTGTATGAGAACGAAATGAATGTTTAAAGTCCTGTTGTAAGAGAGGTTCTGCAAAAATAATGCTCGGAAATGGATTACCATTATCTTCTATTGTTCATATTTATCAGATATTTTATTTTCGGATTAAATGATTGCCATCCCAAAAAAAAAATCAATTTACAAATTCAGATAACAGTTAAATATGGATAGGGTTTATCCGAAGATAAACGTTAGAAGCTTTATCTATTAACAAGTTACATATTTTAAGAATTCGTGTAAAATAATTAAAATATAAAAAAGGTTTTAATAAATTGATAATCAAAAAGGTCAATTTAAATTTAGACCAATCATTTAAAATACCGAAAAGGCATAATATTTTGATTGATTTATTATATAAAAACAATATTAAATGAAAAAAAAAAGGTCCATAAAACTTCAAACTCTTCCTACGTTATTTTTTAGCTAATAATAGAATATTATGAAACCTACATATGGTCTTTAACACTAAAGATTATCGTCCTTTTTTATTACAACTATAGGATTATTATATTGTGCCATTATGCTAAGCCCTTTCATTCATTTCTGGTAAAGAAATGGAGAAAAAAAAAGAGGTTTATTTGTCAGTAAATATCATCCCATTTTGTCCTATTTCAAATGGTAGATTATATAGCGAACAGTAGTAATTCTTGGTCCGATTATAAAAAAATATTTTAACGTTGTCCTAAAGATTGTTTTTTTCCCACACAAATTCCCAGGAGTAAAATTAGATTTTTTTTTTATTCGTAGACACCTACGCCTTAAACTCGATCACCGGCCAGTTTATACAAACCCGAATATCTGGGTTACAATTAACTCTAAGGATGAACCGAGAAACGCGGACGTTACTTGAAAAATATATGAACCAATGTCACGGTTAAAATGATTATAAATATATAGAGAAGTGTAATTAATATTTTTAATAAAAATAATACTTAATATTAAATGTAATTAAAATGATTCTAATATCTAATATTAATATTCGTGGCTCTAAGGCTCATTTACTAATTTAAGCGTTATCGTTACCGGTATGTAATAATCAAATAATTTTAAATGAAATGGTTTATGATAAAATATACATTCATTAAGATTTGGGTTACCCTAAACTCTTACAGGCTACGAAGAGTGAAACCTATGTGAAACGTTTCTACATATTATAACAGCCCTGTTACGTATACTTGTTGAAAACTTTAAGTGAAAAAATAGAGACAAAGGTCTATCACTCTATTCCATATAAGTAAACATCGCCCCATGTCTTAATATATCAGCAAAGGGCCAGGTATAGGCACTTAAAACTAGCCAAAAAAAAGTCATCACCCCTGTCTGGCTCGAGTGATTTGGACTCTTCCTCGATATTTTGAGTCGGTAGAGAGGGGCGGAATAATATAATATCGTTATCCAAAATAAAGTTAATAAATTTTCAATTAATTTTATCAGAAGCCGATGAAACCCTCCTTTGAAGTCTACTACTCTAATGTTCCATATAGCGCTCCTCTCTGTATGGGTAAAATTCCCAATTTTACGAGATCGGAGGGGTCCTACTTCATTGGAAATTCTCTCTCTCCACAAACGACGACGTTTTTTTGACGAACTCCAAGGCTCCCGCTCCGACAATATCTACCGTTAGGAGGCGTACGAAACGCGCTTTTTGAAACTAACCCATACAGAGAGGGGTATGCAAGACCCGGGAGTAATAGACTTCAAAGGAGGGTTTCATCGGCTTCTGATTTTATCATAACCTTACATCAGATATTAAGAATCGCAAATGTAACGATTTCCAAAACGTCCAGGAACAAAATTTTTAGTGCCATAATTTTTCTTAAATCCCTAATTTCGTCAATAAAAGATTTTTCCTGATATTTCCCTGTATTTTTTACTGAAAATCAATCACTGAAATTTCTAGTTTTCCCGGTTTTGCGTGTTGTTAAAAACTGCATGGTTCAGTTTCCTAAAACTAAATTATATGGATTAAACATTTTGGTTAAAATAAATAAACTATTACTTCACACCTTCACGCTGATATTCAAAGATAAAGACCACTAAACCCACCTACTTAAAACCTCAAAATATGTGAAAGTAAAATTTACGGTAGAATAAACCTAGTTATTACGCGTTAACCCTGAATACAATACTTCTAAAAATACTTCAGTTACAGACGCTTAATCATAATCCAAAAATGTGTTCTAAGCTCTATAACCCAACTGCGCTTCGATGCGTACAAAATTTGATATAGCGAACGTTAAATCCACTCATACATATTACTGAAAACAATAGCCTATGATTTTTGCTAGACTTTTTGTAAAAATTTTACCTATAATTTTCCCCAAAACCAAGACTAAAGGTAAGGGATATCCGTTCAAATATTGCGAGACAGGTGCGGGAGGTAGAGAAATCAGATCGGCTTCAATAACCAGAGTTTTATTTTATCAAGAAATTGCCCAAGGGAAATAAATGAGAAACTTTTGAGCAGAATAACTACACGCAATGTCGATAGACAATTCGTGCGAAAAATATGTATCAGAAATATAGGAGGCTCGACCCAAATAGCTCACGAAATACGATATCCTTCATAAATACAGCATATCTTGGAGGAATATTATTGGGCGGTCAAAGAATGGCAGTTTTCACCGACTGAGTTCTGTACGTTCGCTTTTTCAATTTCTACAATTTCAAAATTAGGCTTACCGCAAATATAGACATTTATTTTTACAATTTCATGGTAAGACCACAAAAAAAAATGTAGGAATATAGGAAATTTATTTATATAAACTTTATATAGGAAAATGTTTTTGTAAATACTATTGAAAATATAATCTTTAACGAGTGACTCATGTCAATTTTATCATTTTAAAATAATCTATTGAAAGTCTTGTTTCTAATGGTACTATCGGTTTATACCTTGGTGATAGCAGATAAAAGTTACGGCCATTTTAAGATAAGGGTCATTTCTGGATTTTTGCTCGGTTCCTATCACTGGCGAAATAATCTTTAACGAGTGGCTCATGCCAATTTTATTATTTTAAATTAATCTAGAGAATGTTTTCTTTCTAATGGTGCTATCGGTTTATGCCTAGGTGATAGTAAAGAAAAGTTACGGCCATTTTAAGATAAGGGTCATTCTGGATTTTTGCTCGGTTTCTATCAGTGGCGGAATAATCTTTAACGAGTGGCTCATGCCAATTTTATTATTTTAAATTAATCTAGGGAATGTCTTCTTTCTAATGGTGCTATCGGTTTATACCTTGGTGATAGCAGATTAAACTTAAGGCCATTTAAAGATAAGGGTCATTTCTGGATTTTTGCTCGGTTTCTATCAGTGGCGGAATAATCTTTAACGAGTGGCTCATGCCAAATTTATTATTTTAAATTAATCTAGGGAATGTCTTCTTTCTAATGGTGCTATCGGTTTATGACTAGGTGATAGTAAAGAAAAGTTACGGCCATTTTAAGATAAGGGTCATTTCTGGATTTTTGCTCGGTTTTTATCAGTGGCGGAATAATCTTTAACGAGTGGCTCATGTCAATTTTATTATTTTAAAATAATCTAGGGAATATCTTCTTTCTAATGGTGCTATCGGTTTATGCCTAGGTGATAGAAAAGAAAAGTTACGGCCATTTTAAGACAGTGGTCATTTCTGGATTTTCATCAGTGGCAGAATAATCTTTAACGAGTGGCTAATGTCAATTTTATTATTTATTTTATTATTCAACATAATATCATTCATTTTAAGGCGACACTTCAAGCCTAGTTTAATAATCAAAATATTTCGCGCTACTAAATATTTAGACCCATAATTATCACCCTAAAATCAACTATCTGAATCGAATTAAAGCACACATTCGGACATAATAGCCATCTTTTATGAAAAAGACCCGAAGTTTACAGTACGTTTGAAGCTACGCTACCCCTGATCTTGAGCCGTAATTGACTTAGAAATGCAGGTTGTTTTGTCAACGCTGCAAACTCGAGGTGAAACAGAATTTATGTAAAAAAAAAAACTCCCCTTTAAAAAAATACGTATCCTTTTAAGACGTATATACTAATCCTTAAAAATCCAAATTCATAATTGGCACCTTTCAGACGAATGATCTAGATTTTTTCGATAGTTTAAAAAAGAGTTTAAGTTTAAAAAAAAAAAATCCACGCGGCCTTGAAAAATGAATCGTCCAGAGAAAAACTTTCCGATGCTCCACATTTTTACTTTTTTCTTTAATTTCAAATAATCTTTAAAATTAAACTCAATTTAATCATGATTTCGTATTCGTTTTAACTGCTTGACTTATATAAAACTTAGCATTGTGTATTAATACGTCTCGAGATTATGTCGGTCTGCAAAATCTCTCTGAAACTATAAATTAAGAAAATCTTCAAAATATTTAAAATACATTTAAATATTTTTATTTTCTCTACGACTAAACGCATGATTTAACTTGTTACGAATTTATTAATTATTTACGGACCATTTAACTAAACAACCAAATTTAAATTTCGGTTTTAAAGATTTTTAAAGAATTTTCCGGCAAAATTATTTGGTGACAATTAAGTTCAAAGAAAGCTTCAAAATTTGACAAATTATTCTTTAAAAAAACTTATATTTGAAAAGTCAAAGTGAAGTTGTCACAATTTTTTCCGAACTCTCTATGAGGCTTAAAAGCTTGTATCATTTCCCCTCCATCTTTTCCCATTAAGTAAACTAATCTAGAATAGAAATACCGGTGTTTAAAAACCTAAAATTTAAATTCTTTTAGAATTATTTTTATTTAAAATCCCACCACCACAGCAACAACAATACCAAATTTGGTTTCTAAAAAAATAATAGGTCACGAAGATAAACAAAAACATCTAAGTTGGAAGTATAAATATAATTCGGATATTGCGGGGTTTGTGGCCGTCAATTCACAGCCGAATAAGCAGACGCTTTCATTCGCAAACAGACAATTTTGACTTGGAACAGAAAACCCCTTTGATTAATAATAATAATAAAAAAAAAAGATTTAGCAACTGGAACAAACAGCTAGCTACCACCACGAGAGTAGCGCACCGAGTTCCGATATGCCAGGAATGAAGTAGATCCTGTTGCATTTGTTTAGATTTTTTAAAATCAGATTCCAGCGTTTTCTATGTCATTGTCATCCCATTTTAGAAACAAATAATGATAATCTCGTCAAGATTATAACGTGACGATACAATTTTTTGCCTCTAAATGATATAAATTATATCATAAGTTTTAAAGGACCTATAAGTATGCCTCTGTTATGATTAATATATATTATTTAATATAAAATGTATTCTTAAAGACAATATCACACTAGGCAGAGTAGCTAGGTTAAATTTGTTTTGAAGGAAAATATTACCTTACTAAAAAATAGTATTCAAGAATTATTTCACAATTATTGGTCAAGTATTTGGTGTTTAAAATATTTTCTAAAATTTCGTTAAATAAGATTTTTCGGTGTTAATTAAAAAGACAGTAGAAAAATAGAACAGCTTTTGGTTTTATATTCACACAAAAAGTTTGATAAAATTATTTTTCCACACTTTTTAGGCAACATTTTAGTTCTAAATTTAAATTCTGAAGTTTGGTTTGGTTTACGATAAATTCGGGCCAATCATAACGAGACTCTAGAGCGATACCTTCAGAATTTATGTGAAACTATATTGTTGAAGGATAGAGCTGTTGGGTTCTCCTGATTAATTCAATTTTATATTCAAACTTAAAACCAAAATTATAAATGAAATTGTACAAAAAAATAAAAAAAAAATATCTCAAATATGTTTTTGACCAAAGTGATTCCGAAAATAAAACGAAAACTCCAATGCAATTTTTTTAAAAAAACGCTAGAAATCTTTAAATATTATAGTTTCTATTATGATATAATCATAGCAAGAAATAGACTAAATCACACTTATAATCGTATGAAGTTACTTTTACCAACATTAAAACAAAATACTATCATTAAAATAAATTTTTAGGGCTTCTTTTTAAGATTATATTACTTCTGTTTTAAGATAAATTGGCCTAGTGGGAAAAATATGAGGCGGATTGTTACACAATGTTAAACTTCATAGAGAAGAAAGTAGGTAGTGGCAACTCCCCCTGAATGCAACTCAAGTATACTAAAATTTATATTGTTCGCGTTCATTTCAGAATTTGGGTTTGGTGTATTAAGATAATTTATACCTGTAACTTCGAAACGACTTAACAATATTGTAAGGTCATGGAACACTATATCGCGCTCCTCTAAATGCCAAACAACTGGTTTTAACAGCGTGTATTTCCATATAATTAAATCATTACGTAATAAAAAAACAAATATAAGGAACTTAATTGGATGTTTCAAATTATTTCAAGCGTATTTACCCTTCAATCATGGTACGAATTAGAAGTCTTATTTGTTTTTCCTTAATATAACGGCACCGGGATATCAATTTCAATTAGTAATAGGATATTAACCTAGAATTTAAAACACACATATACCACGCATGGATTGTTTTGGTTTGAATTAGATTAAAATTATATAAATTGGCTGCTTTTTTGTGGTGAATCGTTACGATATATTTTTTTTAATATTTACTATTAATTTAATTGGATATACTTTTAGTGTTAAAATACGGTACCGAAACTAATCTTAGTCGGGTTGTTAATGGAAAAACGTATGAATACTTCACGTATTTCTCGGCTTCTATAGACATTCTAGGTTTTAAAAGTTACATTTAAATCAAATCAATGAAAATATTAATCTCATATCTCAATCGTATAACGAAATTAAAGGGAGAATGACACCTAATAACAAGTGAATTTTTTTTATCGATTCCTTATCTTTTAAATACGCCTAATTCACCAACATAACACATATTAAACTAGAAATAAAATTAAAACTTACCAGGAAAATAGGCTTAGCGGGATTCATGGAGATCCTGAATTGCCTCCGTATAAGGTCTAGCAACCAATGAGCAATTAAAGGCCCGGGTCGTTCACGCGAGATATCCACAAGACTTACAATTGCATTCGATTGGTCGCTAGACCTTATACGCGATGAAATAAGGATCTCCATGAATCCCGCTAAGCCTATTTTCGGGTAAGTTTTAAATTTATTTCTAATTTAATATTTGTTCGAAAATTCTTCATTAGTGGATAAAGCCTATTTAAACAATAAGGAATCGATTAAAAAATCACTTGTTATAAGGTTGCATTCTCCATTCAAAGCCCATACGCGCTGAAAACTTAAAATTATTCTCCTTACAGTTTCTCGATTTTTTTTTTTTTTTTTTTTTTTCTCTGGAATTGAATTTAAAAAGCTTCATTAGCACCAAAATTAAATAAAAGTAGGAGTTTCATTGAAGGTGGAGAGGCGATTTCTTTCTTTCCTAATTAAAAACTTTCGTATTTCGAAAGAAAGTTATATTGGGTCAAATAATTGAGGGGGAAAAGTCGTGGCTCCAAATTAGAACAGCCGTACGTCTGCTATCAAAGAATCTTTGGTCTGATGCAGACGATACAGGAATTTTTTAAAGCCATGCCGAATGGAGAATAATTTTATTACCAGGAAATAAGACGCAAAAATCTGATTTTTTTCACTAATAAGGATTCCTGATTAAAATCACGAAAAACTTTATAAGATTAGGATGAAGATATTATTTTTAAATCAAAAAGGATAAAGTTACAAATTTGGTGAGATACTCTAGAATTTTAAATAATAAAACTGAAGGCAGATTGATACATTAAACCTCATAGGCAAAAAAATAATCCTCTTGAATATAAATTACGAATGATTTAATATCATATACACCATGTCATAATCTCTCTTTCAATTATGCATTTTAGTGAAAAATCATTAACCTCTTAAGGTATAGTGACTTTTCGGCTATTATTTTGGTCTCTTCTCTCATTATACACTAATCCCTAACTATTCCCTGTAATTTCAGCCTATTCTAGCGTTTCCTGGACTTTTACTTAATATTTTAGTTCACTATAACATTTTCCCAGACTATCTTCTGACATTTTGGCTTACTTTTACATTTTCCAAACTTTTTCTTAACAGTTAGGCCTATTTTCCATATCACAAGGTTTTCCTTGATATTTTAGCATTTCCCTAACTTTCTCCTGACCTTTTGGTCTATTTTTAAATATATCACTTATTTTTCAGCTATCAATTTGGCCTATTTTCCGTTGCAAACTTTTAATTTGACTTTAAGCCTACTTTTACATTTCCCTGATGATTTCCTCCAGATATTTTAGTCCATATCACTACCGTTTCCGGCTGTAATTTTGGCCTTTTAACTTTCCCTTGTCATTTTAGCCTAAAATCCACGCCTTACTTAAAATCCTAGCCTAATTTTCCATTTCCCTCGGGACTTTTGGATGAATTCTTATTCCCAGCCCAACCCTCTCCATTATTAAATCGACTTAATCATATTTTGACCTTTGCTCCCCATTTTAAATCACGTACGTTTTGTTTACACCGACTCTATAGATTCATTAAATATGAAATACAATATTTCCTTTCCTCCGGTCATTAATTGTAAGTTGATATATCTTTATCTCATCAAACACTATTCTTAGCACATTTAATAAGTAAACCGGAACTTTATATATAATTGCTTTATTATAATTGTTTTTTCAAGAAGGCTATAATGTTCTCTTTTTTCTTTTCATTATCTATCCGTATGATCTATCAATAGTTTTTGTTACGTCTGCGTGCTGAACCACAGGAGATAGATCGTGACTTATTCCCCCTTCATCTCTTTGCCCGTTTTAATTTCAAAACCATTAATTAAACGTGCTACGAAATCTCATTTTAACTTTTAAGCGATCTAAATGACGTCACTGACGCTTCGGATTCTTTCCTCTCAGCTATCTTAACCCTGTTTAATTTTAAGCCTAATTAAAACAATGAACTTGGTCACGACCGCCTAGCTGCAAGACGATGAGGGGTATATATAGTTAATAGATCGTTATGGGAATTTTTAATTGGAACGGTGAAATTTTGGATTATTTATATTGAGGTTTACGTTCGAGTTAGTTTTATATCTCGATGATATATTAACGCTTTTACTTTGTATTTTGTTTTGGAATTTTAAACGCTAAATTGTCTTTAAAATAAATCTTAAAGAATCAAGCAATTAAGAGCTAGGAGGGTGAATTATACATTAGACCCGAATATATTTTTAAAATTTTGTAGGTTCCTTCGCTATAAATCATTTGTTTAATTTACATTTTTACACTGCATTACCGTTTATTTTTTGTTTTCTTCTGTATGATAAATTTACATCTAATACTATTCTTGTGTAACATTAAGATTAAACACCATATCTCCTTTAGATATAAATTTTTCCTTTAATATATTCTAAGATTTTGATTGGTAAACATCGTCTGCTTATCTGATCTGGTCTTTCATTGGGCTCTTGTTGCTAATTATGATATAGAAAACGCAAGTACATTATCTCCTCTTTGGCCACGAAAAAGCGATTGACGTTCTGATAATATAAGCAGACGACATTAACCAATTACACGGACTAATTTTACAAAATTCTAACATTTCCAAATACCTGCATGATCTATGCAAGTTCGAAAAGTTTCAAGTCGAAGTAATTGATTGGTTATATTTGAACCGCTCTCAATTTAATAATAATAAAATAATATGTTGAAAATTTCCTCAATCGAAGCTAATATAATTGGAATATTTTAATTTTATAAAATTAACTAAATATTTGAAGGTTATGGAATCGAAATAATGATTTACTTTCTAATTAAGTCAAACCAAAGAAGTAAATTCAAAGTGGAATATTGAACCACGAGGAATTTAAATCTTAATTCTAATTAAACTATGTTTTGAAGGTTAAAACTAATGTAAGTGTTCAATATATTAGTAAATGTAAATGTTTCAAACGAGAAACTTGAACCTTAAATATTTGAGTTACAACAACAACATAGATGCATTACTCCTAAAATTAGGCTTATTTTAGGCCTATATTACAAGAAGAATAAATCAGTAAAAAATGACTTATCGTTGGACTTAATTATATTTTTATTATAAAAACATTAAAACAATTAAACTAAACAAAAAACCCTACTAACTTCCCGAAAGAAATAATTAAGGGTAACCAAACAACTATATATAACCACTCTCGTTAAACCTCCATCTGTGCAAGACAATAATTGACTAAAACAATCCTCAAATACATCCCTCTTTCAAAACTAAAATTACTCGCTCGCGAAAGTCGCAAAAAACAATCGTTCAAAATAATTACAAACAGGCTGCTTCCTCCCTAAGAAACAAGAAATTTTTAATAAACAAGAGAATAAGATGATTCGTTAAAATGAATCCTACTAAGAAAAAAATATATATATTGCAAACTCTTCCTCTATAGTTAGCTTTTGTGAAAAATCGTCAAAAGGACACCATGTAGTTATGATCTATTTCAGGCACTGATTCTAGAGAAGTAATTACTGAAGGAAGTTAAAGGGTTAGTACCACGAATTTGTCAAAATTGAAATTATAAGAGATTTAAACCTCGGTTCATATAATCTGTATACCGATTACGTAACCGATTACAGACTGAGTAAGGTCAAAAGTTTATGAAAAGCATATCTTATTATCGAGTAGTTTACCGTCGCACGGCAATTTATCGGTATCTACAGATTACAAAATGATTTGTAATTCAATTTCTGTGATTTTAAATAACGGAATTCCTATTTCAAACGCTTCCAATTAATATTTTCTAAATAAACAATCCCTACATTCGTGAAAAATGCAATGTTTTTCGTGATTACTTGACTAAAACATGAAAAATTTACATTATCATATTCTTATAACGATTGCAAACACGAATTACTATTGAAAATAAGACTTGATGATTTAAAACGTCTATGATCTCTTTAACAATTTGTTAGCACTTTTAATCCAAAAAGTTAAATTATAAATTACTATTTTGATAACAATATCAGAGCAAAACCGAAATTATCATTAACCAAGTAATTACCGCGTAAATTACCAGGGTACAATACCGATATGAGCTCTAGTGACAGATGATCGCGGCGAGTGGGAGAAAGATCACTGGAATTAAAATATTTTGTCTCAAGGGCAAAGGTAAAAAGAAAGAATTAGCCCGAATTTAGGCTGATCGACATCATCTCATGTAATTTGATCCCTATCTTTCCCTGTCCATTTGTTTATCGAATAAAAATGAAAATCCCCGTTAAAACATAAAAAAACTGACCAATAAAAGGTTTTTACTAAGGTTATTCCGATTTGATTTTAACTCCTATTTAATCATTAATTAAACGTTAATTTTCGGCGAATAACATCATCGAAATGGGTAAAGTTCGGAAATCAGAAACCCGATTTTAATTCGTGTTTATTTTTTAAATATGTCTAAAATGACATGATACTAACCCTTTAAGAGTTCAAAAATGGAATCTTCGCTGGTCATTATTATTATAATATGTAAAAGGGAAAAGATATTTCGTGGAACAATGAGAAAAACTGTATCATCAGCGAAAATATATTTCATAACGAGGTATAAGTTTTGTTAAGGTAGAATCTATAAAAAAATTATTACTCTGTATATTTGGTGTTAAAATTGTTAACAGGAAAGTGTTCCAGACACACCCCGTAAGAAGAGTAAAAAAAAAAAAAAAAAAAAAAAAGGTGTTTTATATCTCCGATGCGATGTAACAATTGATGTTAAGTTTACCCTCCCTTCTCATATAAAGCATCTTATAAAATCACGTGTTCATAATAGTTTTTGGAAAAGTGGCAATTAAAATTTAATAAAATTCAAATTACCTTTACCTCAGATGAAAGTAATTTGATATAAAGACAAATTTTAGAAAGTATTCTTTGAAAATTATATCGAAAATATATTAAATTCTTAAACAATTAACGAGATGGTTCAGTAGTATTTTTCGAAAGATCATTAAAAATGATATGAAATAAATGAATTGGAAACATTTCAGGGTTCGTACACGAAGGTTTTTGGATTGAAATTCCTGACTTTTCTAGATTATCCCTGACAAATTTGGTGTCCGACGAATTTTTCAGAAGCACTTTCCAGAATTTTCTAGACATCTCCAGACTTTTCTGGAGCCTTCTAGAGCCTTCTGGAAAACGTTACGGACATTTGATTTGATATTGTGCCAAAAACTCAAAATCATAACGGATTAAATTACGATTCAAATCTAAAATTATACTTTTATATGTCTGATCTTTAATTTATTCACTTTATAGTACGGTATATATAATTAGAATCTTTAATTACTAGAATAGATCCGTGTCAAATAAAAATTGATAAATTTTCAAAATTCCACAAAGTATGCAATCAAAATGCTGTGTTTTCGATCGAGTGTGGCGTATTGTCTACTTCATTTACGTCCCGCATTAACCCCAGCTCGCCTACTTGAGTCCACTCTCTAATAAGCCTCATAGGCAAAAGCGTAAAAGCGATGTAAAACATCCCCCATAGCTGCTGCCCACCAACATTGGTGTATGAAGGAAAAGAAGTTATTCTCATCCCAAAGGTGACCTATATTTAAATCCCCCGGTTCTCCGAACATATAGGATTCTCTCCATACCTCCTCTTTCAAGCGCACATGGTCTAGCTAGCTCTCATCTCTGGTTTTTGGTTTGAAATTCAGTCTTGGAATAGTAGCAGTGTTGCCAGAGTCGCCCGGAGGCTGGCAAAGCGCGCTTATAAATAGGTGAATCGGTCGAGACAGTGCCGTTTTGCTCGAATTGCGTCCTAAATAGAGAGATACGCGTTTTTGGGGGCTCTCCGAAGAATTGAAAAGGATATTGGTATTCGGATTTGCTAGCTGTAAAGACGCGATTTTTCATCTGTCCTCGCTATATTCGGTTATTCGTTATTCGGTACTTGGACTGTCGCGACTCGTTTCATTCGCATGCTGCCAAGATAAGAGAAAGGTGCCGCTAAGACACCACCAAAAGGACTACCATCGCTCGAAACACCCCTATTTTTTAGATAGGGGTAATCTTCAGTGTATTTAATATTGTGAAACGTAAACTACCCAGGACAACATGCAAAAGGTAAGCCGGTTACTGTAACTATACCGTAAATAAACTTTCAACGCGTGATATTTTAAATACAACCTCAAAATTAACTATTTTTATATTATAAGTAGGCGCAAAAATTTGCATAATTGAAGAAAATCCAATTAAAATTTTTAATATCAATTAAATGATTTAAGAAATATTTGAATATATTATGAGTTTCGTAATTTTTTTTAAGTTTAAGATATCAGTGAAATATATCTCAATATACCGCTTTAGTCATAATATTTAGTTGAATAGTTCATAATTTTACGATTGAAATCAAGTAAATGTATACTGCATAAATTCTATTTTATTTTCAAATGAAAAATTCGCTTTTTCAATAAGCGTATTCAATTGATTTCAGAATGGTAAAATACTGAACACGATTATTGTATAATGCACAGTTTAACCAAAACCCGTGATACTAAATTAGTCATAAGAAATTTTGTTATCTTAATTTAACTAAAATGAAAAACTAATTCAACTAATATGTGCAGCTAAACAATTGAATACTTTTTTGCGAGTTGTAAATAGATAAGATCGGATTATATATTGTCATCATTTCAATCTCTAAAACCCTAATTACTTTCTATCTATGAGAAACCAATTATAATTAAGAAAGTTTAGTCAATCTTTTATAGATATTTATAACACCGGGTCAAACTAGCCATCTCTTGAAATTGAACAGCATTGTTTTACCGTACTTAACATGGAGCATACGTTACTATGCTTAACAAGGATCAATATGAAGAGTTTGAATAATTCGAAGTTAAACAGCAAAGGCGCGCCTCTATTTTTAAGTTTGAAGTCGGTATCATTAATTTTTGAATAACATTTCTTCTAGAGATTACATTTAGATTCGCAGCTTGCGAATCATTTCTAAAACTACACAACGGCCGTTATCTTTAACAATTGGTTGTCAAGCTCCAAACGTTACCATCGCAATTATCATTTACCATATTTATACAACAATGATAAAGTTACTAATTTAAAAAATAATTATTTGAAAAAAAAAAAACTTATTCGCGAGAATACATTATCGGTAAATGAAATATATTCACAACTCAAAGGTCGGATTAAACGCTCGGGCTTATGTTATTGGTCGGAGATTGTTTAACAACGAGATTTCAAACTCTCCATGGATGCTAGGAATTTTTATTAATGGATTAGGCCTATTTTAACGATTTAAGAAATTGATATAAAATTAGTTGTCACCTTCCCTTTAGTCATATTTACTGAATATTCAAGCGCAAGCTCCGATTGGCTAACTTTATTTTAAAACGCGAGCTAAATGTTTTACGCAATCAATCACGGTAAATTCGGATTAATTAAATATTTTAAAATGAGAATCTCGAGTTGATACTCTTGTAGGTTTATAAATATTTAAATAATTATAAAATCCATTCAAATATTAAATAATATTAATTGATAAAGGTTTTTGGCGACGATCTCAAAAACATTTTTTCTTTGCATACTTCATGCTCCCTTTTTAACTTTTAAGTATTTTCAAACTATTAGTAAATCATTAACCTCGATCAAATTTAACATACCACGCACTAACAAATTGCCCTCATGGTCATGGTCTCAATAAAATGCATGCATTTAAAATAGAATAAAAACTAAAGAATTAAGGTATCGATATAAAATTCAAGATCACGTTAATTACAGGTTACTTGGCTATAAATAAATCACAAACATACAGCCACGGGCTAAATGCACCCTCTTATCTAAAAGAAATTTTTTATAATTATAGTGTGCGAAAACCGCGTTAATTTTTCATTAATATCGGGATCCGAATTTAAGAAAAAAAAAAAAAAAAAAAAAAAAAAAACTCCCTAGTTGAATCTTATCAGATACCTAAATCAGGAAATAATTGTCAAGGTGAAAAAAAAAAATAAATAAATAAAAAAGAAAAGAACGCAGCTACTTCCGGCTTTTCATTAAAAAAATATTTCCAATCTCAACTGAAATCCGTAAAATGTAATGAAATTTTTCAGATATTGTCATTTCTAAAGGCAAGTCTCAATATCTCATAAGATAAAAAGAACTTTGGCTAGCCCTAAATTCCAAAATTGTTTAAAGTGATGATTTTGACTTAAATTTGAATCGGAAAGATCGTTAAAAAAAACGATTAAAAATAAATATTTATATGCCTAAAACCCTTTTCAGACGAGGCGTGATTAGCCACGATTTATTCAGATTTAACCGAGGTTTAAATTGGCTTTTTAAGTTTAATAAACATCGGTTAAATGTGATAAAACCGCAGATGTAACTAAACAGGCTACGCATCGTCTGAAGAGGGTATTATAGAATATTACCGCAACTTTAAAAATTTTAACACAACACCGTAAGGAATTGTTAATTTATACCCAACCCATAATTTTATCAAAAATTATAATCGCTTTTTCTTAATTTTTAAAAACTAAAATTTCCCGCAAAATTATACGTAATCGTTATACCACTATGTTAGCGTCACTATTATAGAGTCTAATTGATTCTCGCATCTTCTATCACTTTCACGTGGTCTTTTTCGTAGAAGTACTAACCCAGAAAGTTTCGTAATGACTTAATTACAAATGATTGAAGAAGGTTATAAACCAAAACTTAAAATAAATTTAATTTAATATTCTCAACAAAACTGGAGGTTGTACTCTCCCTTTAAGAAAAGTCGTTAATATAAAGTTAACAAACACGAGAACATATAGTATACGATCATGTAGATATATTTTTGAGTGGGTCGGCACTCCTTGAATTTGTTGTACACCCGAGTTCACCGTGTTCAGATTTGACCAAGTCCTTGATTTGACAGTGCAGAGAGTTTAAAACTCAATGTAAACATGAGTTTCTTCTCAAGTGTCGACTGCCCTTTCGTACATTTAAATGTGGTTTCAATCATTAGATATTTATGTCATTTGAAACTATACTTCTGTTAAACGTAATTGGCTTAACCGGATTATTAAAAAAGTTAAAGGGAGAATGCAACCTAACAACAAGTGATTTTTCATCGATGCCTTATCGTTTAAATAGGCCTAATCCACTAGTGATAAAATTTACGAACAAATATTAAACTAGAAATAAATTTAAAACTTACACAGAAAATAGGCTTAGCGGGATTCATGGAGATCCTGATTTCCTCGCGTATAAGGTCTAGCGACCAATCGAATGCAATTGTAAGTCTTGTGGAGATCTCGCGTGAACGACGGGCATCTGTTCATTGGTCACTAGACTTACATGCATGGAATTCGGGATCTCCATGAATCCCGCAAAGCCTATTTTTTGGGTAAGTTTTAAATTTATTTCTAGTTAAGCCTATTTAAACGATAAGGAATCGATAAAAAATCACTTATTAGGTTGCATTATCCCTTTAATAATAGCAACGTGACATTTTGCGAGGCTTCTTGAATAAATATATAATTTTACATTTGGAGACGTGACATTCATAGATAAATCCGTCTTTCTCTTAAGGTGGGCTATAAAATACGATATCAGAAAGGTTTATCAATTAAAGGCATTGGGTTAAGACGTGGAAATTGTCCCCGAGGCTCTGAGACGAGCAGAATTCTCTTATTCGCTATTTTTAGGTGAGACTGGGTTGGATTTAAAAGATTAAAATGTAATTTATTTGGAATTTTTTTTTTTCATTTTGTTGAATTTTATTTAGCACCCATTTCTTGATAAGTATGTTTAAATCTAGTTTATGTAATTAACTAAATAAATTCCGGGTTGGGGTCGCAATTATATACTTAGATACGAGGTTAATGTTGGGGTTTTCCTTGTTTTAAAAATAAACTATAACGTTGTTTTTATTCGACAATGTTTTATGTGGTATGGTGAGCTTCGAAGTTTTGATTTTTTTTTTTTTATTATTTGAAGGTGCAGGTTAAATGTTTATTCCAGTTTCAAGATTTTATGGCTTTGTGTCTTGTATATTATGTTTAAAAATCTATAAATAATTCTAAATAATATTCAAAGGCTATAAATTTAAAATACCAGACTAGGTTATAGTAGGTTTTTTTGGGGTGAAATAGCAAATATTTAAAGAAATTTCAAATATCCGGTATCGTATACTAGAAATTTATATTCTTAAATTTGACTGAGATTCTAATCAATGATTACTTAGTCTTTGGTAATGCTAAATATGACCTCGGTTACGTCATCACTTTAATATACAGTTATCGCCTATCACGTGAAGGGATCAGACTGACTTTTTAAAAGCTGTGCAAATCAGACGAGAACTAGTCAGGATGTATTAAAGCTTTCTTGCACAGTTAATTTTTTTTTTTTCAAATCTTTTCAATTCCTTAGCCTACACTAAACCCCGCAACAAGTGTTTTACAATAGATTTCTTATCGTTTAAATAGGAATAATCCATTTAGTTTAAGCAGCCGATACCATGGAATAAATGGTATTATATAAAATGATTTGAAAATTTCAAATATTAACTAGTGATTTTCTATTCATTCCTTACGAAATAGTAACAAAATTTAAACAAATCAAATTCCAAATTAAATTTTAAATTAGACTGTCACTCCTCTACATCTAGTTTTCAATCATTTGTTTTGAAGTGAGGCTGTCACCATTTTTTAAGACAAATTTTAGATATTAAAATAAAGTCAATTTATTTTCCCTTAATGGGATAGAGTCAAGGTTTTTGATGATTTCGAATCGATAAAGAGAGTTCAAGTTGATAGAATATCGTTTAAGGATTCCAAATATATATTTCAATTTATTTTAGCTTAATTAATTCTATATTTAAGTTTAAACTTTAAGCTTTTCGACAAGGGCGCCCACTACATTCATGCAGAATCGCAAAGCACCGATTTTTAATCATTGTTTCAAAAAACTGTCTTTCACTCGCGCATTTAGTCGATAAAGTTCGGCAGCATCCCTTTAAAACGAGTATTTAAATCTAAAATTGGTTAATATTGTCATCAAATAGTGCTTCTTAAAACCAATATCAAATTTAATCAAAATATTAATTGAAAAAGTCATAATTTCTTTAACCACTTAAATTAAAAAAGTCATTAACCTTTGGCGAAAGAAAAACTCAAAAGAAAGCATCAGCTCCCTAAAATAATATTCGTTAACTAAAATCCTAATGTTTTATTAACACTTTTTTCCCAAGTAATTATAAGCTCATTAATAAATCTGTTTTTATTCAACCTAGACCGTTCTTCATTAAACCACTCCTTTCTACCTAATATTCAATTATTTCCTTTATATTAAAAAAAATCCCTGTAGTAAAATATTTAAAAGGAAAACTTGAAACTTGAACTCATAAATTTGGTCTTAAACCCCTAAGAGAAAAGACAATCAAGTTCACTAACGAATATTTATTAATTTAAACCCATAAAAAAACCTTTCTACAGACTATAATTTAAAGAAATGAAATCAATCTGAGTCGTCATAGAGTTGAAAGTATCGGCGGAAGAATACATACATACTATTTCAATTAAAAAAATTTAATAAACTTGAATCCTGTTCAATATCAATTCGCAAAACTACTTTTATTCCCTATGAAATTTAAAATTATGTATAAATCCGCCTTACATTATCTATCTTTCAAACTAATCTTGAATAAAAGTACTAGACACATATAGGTTTAAAACCTCATTTCAAAATTCATAGCAAATATGTTTCTAGTTTGAGAAATTAAAATATTAAAAAAAAAATGCCCTCGAACTAGCCCTAAATTATATTACAATCTTCGAAACAGTTGAAAATATTACGATTTAAACCGGTTCATAACGTTAAAAGATGTTATTTTAAAGCATGGTATTAATATATATCCACGAGAGATGATCCTTCTACGTTTACATTCGAATTTTTGAGTTAATGAAAGAATTTTACTAAGTTATGAGAGAGACCTTTACGAACAGGTGCTTAAAATCTTAAATCCTGTACTTTATTCCACGTTACTTGAAATAAATTGAACATTACTATACTGAAAGACTTGAGGGTTATAATTTTAGCAAACTTCCTTAACTGGTTTTTTCACACAGAATAAAAATTCTAGACCCAAATAATATCTTCTGTCCCCTCAGGGTAAAAATCTTCAAGGTATACAATATATTTTATACTATCGGCTTGTTCAAAAGAGAAAGACCTTAAAAATGGTTGTTCCCATTTTAAGAAATTTATAGTTATTTTTTATACACTTTTTTATATTATTTTTTTTTTACTCGGGACTAAATCTAGGGTAGCTCTGTTTTAGTTTTATTTGTTTGGGGGTGATATAAACGTTTATTTTCATCGTTAAAATTGAATACCAGCTCCGTATAAATAGCGTAGAGCAAAAGTGATGAATGAGATTTAATCTGATAGCCAGTATTTTTATCTCAAGATGATTTTGATATTTTTTTTTTTTTGTGCTCAGTTGGAGGCCTTGATTTAACCTTTTCAATACGAATTTGTTACGGTTCTTTATGCTGTGTTTGATTACATTTTTGCATGGATTCCCTTTAGGGTCAGAATCACGTAAATATATTATTGAAAGAAGTGTTTCAAGAATCTAAGCAATTAAGAGTCTTATGAGAAGAAATCGCTCGAAAATTAGAGTCAAAATCAGCCAATATAAGCAAAAACGCCGGAAAATTTAAGAGCCAACATAAAAACAAGGGAAACATTGGGCCATATAAAAAACGCGGGAAAATTAGAGACATGTATCAGTAAATTGCGGGAAAATTAGAGACATATATCAGTAAATTGCGGGAAAATTAGATCCAATTATAAGGAAACCGCGGGAAAATTTGAATCATATATCAGCAAATTGCGGGAAAATTATAGAGCCATATCAGTTAATTGCGGCAAAATTAGAGCCAATTATAAGCAAAATCGCGGGAAAATTAGAGCCAATTATAAGCAAAACCGCGGGAAAATTAGAGCCAATTATAAGCAAAACCGCGGGAAAATTAGAGCCAATTATAAGCAAAACCGCGGGAAAATTAGAGCCAATTATAAGCAAAACCGCGGGAAAATTAGAGCCAATTATAAGCAAAACCGCGGGAAAATTAGAGCCAATTATAAGCAAAACCGCGGGAAAATTAGAGCCAATTATAAGCAAAACCGCGGGAAAATTAGAGCCATATATCAGTAAATTGCAGGGAAATTAGAGCCATATATCAGTAAATTGCAGGGAAATTAGAGCCATATATCAGTAAATTGCAGGAAAATTAGAGCCATATATCAGTAAATTGCAGGAAAATTAGAGCCATTATAAGCAAACGTAGTGACAATTAGAGCCATATCAGCAAATTGCGGGAAAATTAGAGCCAATTATAAGCAAACGTAGTGACAATTAGAGACATGTATCAGGAAATTGCGGGAAAATTTGAGCAAATTATAAGCAAAACGAGGGAAAATTAGATCCAATTATAGGCATGCTGCGGAAAAATTAGATCCAATTATAGGCATGCTGCGGAAAAATTAGTCAATTATTATCAAAAACGCGGGAAAATTAGAGCTAATTATCAGAAAAACGCGGAAAATTAAAGCAAATTAGCAGCAAAAAGCGTGATTAGAGTATAGTATTCTTTTAAACATTCCAAGGGTAACGTGCAAAAAAATTTGACCAAGATATTTCAAATAATTTGATGAAAAGATTCACCTATGTTTTTTATTGATTCGTATAAGATCTGAGGAAGCGTGAAAGAATTGAAAAAAAGTGATGGTGTTATTATTTTTATCCAAACAGCGATTACATGAAGTTTTCCAAAACTATCGCTTGTATTTGAGTAATTAGGATCAAATTTGGAGCCCTAAAATAGGTTTTTCGTGCGATTCGGTTATGATCAAAAGTGGAAAAGACTTAAAATAAACTTTAAATTATATAGTAATCTTATAGTGACAATAACATCGCAGATATTGAACCCAAAATTAAATTCAAAATGGGTCAATCATTACCAGTGGAAAATAAATTTTTCAAACAAAAAACAAAGCACAGGCAAGAAGGATCAGATAAGGAGAGGAAAAGTGGGGCTGCGTTGAGTTAGAGAGAGAAGAGCCAACCTCCCACTCGGGTGGAAAGGGGGGATAGGAAATTCTCGAGGTAAACTGTTGTCACATGGTCACTAGCGCGTTGGCTACTATGAAGCTGATAAAGGATCCGTTTTACCCACGTGACAACATTTTACCACGAAACGTCTCTACCCCCGTTCTCCCAGAGTGGGAGTTTAGGCCGACGCAGTAGGAACCGCGCCGTCCCCACTTTTTCTCTCCTTATCTGATCCTTCTTGGCACAGGGTACTAAATAAAACGAAGTGTTTTGACCTTTAAAAGATGCAAGGGTAATCAAAGTATTCAAAGAAAGTGGCAAGGTAAAATTAAAAACAGGTTTAGATACAAAAACAAAAACTAACATGACAACATGGATCTCAACAGCGAAGTGTTAATCGAAACTAGAGTTGTCAGTAATTTAGCTTGGTAATTTACTCGTTAAATACCAAGGTAATAGTAACTATTGATTTGCTCTTGTAAAATTACCAAAATGGTAGTTATTTAAAATATTTGGGCTTAAAACTGAGAAAATTATTATAAGAGGTCAAAGTTTGTTTTAAATCCATAATTCCTGAGGCTGTTCTTGTTGAATGCCGGTTTTTTCATTTGATCTATATTTGATCGAATTCTGTTGGAAGCCGATTTATATTTTATGGGTTATTCTAGGGGAGCAAATTGAAATGAAAAGCAACTATGACGTCACGTGCATGTAAAAACAACCTCGGAAAATTTTGGAAATGAAATTCACCAGGCGCTAGATCAATATGATGAGGCCCGAATTCAGTCAGGTTAACGTTTCAAATTTAAAAACTTTATCAAAAAGTGATATCGTTTGAACAGGCCTTTAACATTATTTATAAGAATTAACGGCCGCACGTTTAAATTTTCACAGTCCAGTTAATTTTAAATTATAGACTTATCAGAGAGCGAGAATTATTTGAGACAATAGGCAGTAAACGCTTCGATATAAATATATTTAAGGTAACAAAGTATATAGCCAAATTTAACGATTGAATCTTCGTAGTCTGCAAAGCGTTTCGTCTGACACTTCGACACAAAAAATAAAAAAGGGGGTAATTTAGATAGAAGGGCCAATAACATCCGCTTAAATAACGTCACTGGGATACTGGGTTTCTACGGTTCATAGCTCCGACTAATCTTAATAAAAACTTCTCTACGTGCCGGTGTCTTTATTCATCAAGGAAAAGTCTAAAGAAATTCTAGAGGAGATTTCAGATTAGAAGAAAAGTTCAATGCTAGCTTATCAATAGGAAATAAAGAGCTATATGGAACATGTTTTTCGACAAGTGTCCAATTTTTAAATATCAAATTTGTGTTATGAAAATCATACATCTCAAGAACAACGGCCCGAATTTCGGCGACCAACTCCATTGACGTCATTGGGAAACTTGCTTCTATACCAAAGCATGTTCGATTTCAATAAAGAGAGCTAGGCCTAACACTATTTAAACTCCAAGGTTCTCAAAAATATATCGGTATAATAGGTTGTCTCAATCTGGCCTTTTTTTTTTTTAGTTTTTTTCTTTTTTTTTTTTTCTTTCGAGCTTGTGCAACTTTCAATCTCATCTCGGTTACGTAACGCGAGTGAATAATCATCTGAGTGACGTCTGCATTTGTTTTTCTCGCGTCGCTAAAATTGAGACCACATTGTTTAACGTTAAACCCTTTCGGGTGTGGCACGTACGAGTTAAGAATAAATAAAATTTAAAAACGAATTTGCTGGCTTGTTCCGTGAGATAGCTACATTTGAATAGGTTATTATATAATAATATATATTTAAAACGTTTTTTCGCATCCATGAAATAGCATAGTCAAGTAAATTAGTTCAATTAATATTCGAAGTTCCTAATTTTCGAAATTAAAACTCTCCCGAAAAGAATTCAGTTTTATTTTTCCTCTATACTAACCATTTTATATCAAAATAAAACTCTCAATATATTTGGTTAAAGTAAGCCAGGCAACTCAGATCAATTTTAAGCTTAAAAGATAGCCCGTCAAAAACCATCCAAGAATATGTTTGAATAATTTGAATGAAGCAAAAATCAAGTAAAATAGTTTCAAATGAAAACTCCTTGACGTCATTCTCAAATGTCGAGATTTTTTAAGAGCTTTCGATATAATGAATAAACTCTATGCGCTTTAAAAATAATTTAGTCGGGAACTACAAATTGTCAAAAATTTGTTAGAGTTGTCCTTTACACGCGCGCGTCCCTAGAAAGCCCAAACTAGAGATTTAGTCATTTTTCCAACTGACAAAAAAACGGGTTTGTAACTTCCCACCCAAAGGACTCGCTCGATTGTTTTTAAGTTATTTTATGGCCACTGCATGCTCATTTATTTCCACGGGGAAGCTATTTTTATATAAAAAATAGTATAGAATTAGTCGGAATATACGATAAAAACAAAACGAAGAAAATTGCTAATGATTGAAGTTAGTTAGATTATATTCATTATAGGTGCATGGAGTAATTAGAAAGTACTCAAGTTTTGATGTATAGATTATTAACTAGTATTCGCAATCGGATAACCATTATTACAACTAAATAATTAGTATGTTTAATAATAATAATTAGAAGTCGGGGTTTGGATAAGATAATTTCTGATTGTTTTGTTTTTATTCATATTTTGAAATTATCCACGGGAAGTCTATGATAAATCCAATGTAATCGCGAATAATTAACCGATTATTTTTATGATTAACTGATTAACCAAATATTTGAGGATAATCTTGTTCAAACCCCAACCTCTAATAATAATACTATTATATATTATAATTGTATGTTATACAAATTCTGTGGAGACTATGCCTTTTAGAATTCAATATTATTACTACCATTATATTAAAATCGCCTAAAAATCGACAGAAAGTAACTCAACCATTGGTTGTAGCTCAAACTCTCGTTGCTTAGAAAGTTATAACTTTATATTAAATTAAAGAGATTATATGTTTACTAACCCTTCCCAAATTTATTTTACTTTTCCTAATAATTAAAATATAGGAAATCAGTAGTGTAGCTTTAATAACGTTGCAAAGACAGTTTGGTTAAATTACGAGTGTCTTTGACTGGACACGCCTGGTTAATTTCGAATGATAACAAAGCAAAAGCCGGCTTGGGTTCTGAAGTAGAAATTCAAGGCCTAGGTTATTTTATTTAGGTGACGGTAATGAAAATTTAATTGCATAACTCGGGTACCATTTTTAAGGGGAGTTTCTTATAAACGTTAAAACGTTTCCCTTTAAAATTCCTTCGGGTTTGATTTTTCGAGAACATAGAATACTATTTCATTGAACTTGAATTGAAGGTTTTTAGTGGCGAATATCAATTACATCCGTATATAATTAATATTACCATCATTATTGAGAATTAAAAAGCTTCTGAATTTAGAATAAATAGACTATTGTCCCACATTTTGGGTTTTTTTTTTTTTTAATCGAATGAAACTTCGACTTAATTTACCCTGACCTTCATAAAAGTTAAAATTCTTAAATTTAATAAAATTAGATATAGATAATTCATGGCCTATAATATATAATGAAATAGTTTAATCAAACTAAAATCATTCAACTGTTCTTAGCCAAATTACGAATTACAAAATTCAAATTAACTGTAATTTACAGCATGGCAATAACATGCCTCTGCCTTTGATATATACATACAGCTATTTTAAAACTACTCATGTACCAATTAGACCTTGTTATCAACATGTTTAAATTCATGGCTCATATTTTCAAACTCTAAAGAAGCCGATTTCAATGAAGAATCTGAATTCTTCTTCGAGATTTTACTTATAGAATGTGTAAGTACTTCACAGGGGCGGAACTCTTGTAAAAAACCCAAAATCCACTACACTTCTACCGAAATTCCAATATCTCTGAAATTTCCTTATGTGGAATTAATATTGATATACCATAAGCTCTCCCATTAATATCTTTAAAATGTTAATATACCTGGAAAAGTCTAAAATCCCATACACAAAAATGGCATGTTCGACCCCTGGAAGTACTTGCGCAAGATTAAGATATTGTGATATGACAAAATATTTCAAGAGTATAAATCTAAATTTAAACTTAAAATAGAATTGTGTACATCCATTCAAAATTCATTAAAAAACCCAAACCTACAAAACGGGATATATTAGCGGCGTAATTCCCTTCTTAATTACCAAAACTAATGGTTTTTAAAGCTTCAAGGAGTTTAAAAAGATGCGCTATACGATAGAATACTAGTTTATGAATAAATATAAATAGATAATTTTTTGCATCGCACGACGGTTAAGGTCGAGGTCGTGACTGTTCGTGTTTTTTTATATTTGATAAATTCCTTCACGACTTTTTTTCGTTGTCGAGCCATATTTTTGAATAAATTAAAAAAAGATTTCGACGTTGGGTTACCCGGGGAAAGGGGATCATATAATCAACCACGGTTCGTTTTTCTTAAACGTATGTAAGTGGGTCTTATTCGAAGAAATCAAGCTTTTTTTAGTAGGACGAACGCTATTGTTGAATTTAAAGGGTTTATAAACCTATTTTTATATTTCAAGCGAAATATTATTAATATCTTTTACGTGACTTAATTAACACAGTTGTTATTTCCGAGTAGATTAATTTCATAAAAAAACGCTTTTTTTTAAATGAACTAAAATTTGAAGCCTTAAGAAACTGAAGTTTTAATGATAAGACTTGTTTGTTTTAGAAAGATATCAGTATCTTACTTCTAAGATTAAAAAGTATTTGTTTGAAATAGTATTTGAAGCAGAAAAACTATAGATTAAGACTTAATTTAAGGTAATATCTCTTGTTTTAAGGATTATAGGCTTAGTTTGAAACCCAAAAAGTTAGCGACTTAAGGATTAAACTTAATACGAAGCTAAAAAACTGATTTTAAAGATAAGACTTAGCTTGAAGCTTAAATACCTAAATTGTTATAAAAGATTAAACTTCGCTTGAACAAAAAAATTATAGTTTTACGAATTAGATTTCAAAATTTGAGGCCAAAAAAACAATTGATTTAAATATTAAACTTGCTAATTTGAAAGCCAAAACTATGGTTTTAAAAATTAATTTTAATATGAAACCCATGTTTCAATGATTAGACTTAGCCATTTAAAAATTAGACTTAATTTGAAGTCAATAACTATTGTTTTAAAGATTAGACTTAATTTGAAGCTAAAACCTAGTGCTTAAAAATTAGAATTAATTTGAAGCCAAAACCTATTGTTTTAAAAATTAGACTTAAATTTGAAATCTAAACCTATTGTTTTAAAAATTAGACTTAATTCGAAGCGAAAGCTTAGTGTTTTAAAGATTAGACTTAATTTGAAGCCCAAACCTAGTGTTTCAAAATTTGACTTAATTTGAAGCCAAAAAACTATGGTTTTAAAAATAAATTATTTAGAAGTCAAATACTTCATGCTTTAAGTTACATTTATGCCAATATTCTTGGTTTAATGAATCTAAGACTTAATATTAAGTATTTCCACTCAATTTGTAGCCAAAACCAACTTTTCTGTACTTCGCAAACAAAATCTAGGCGATAACTTATTTAAATAACAACGTACAGCACGGTAGTCGACCTAAAATATCATTTCTCTAACCCTTTTTCGGTCTTAAAAATAGAATCTGGGCTTTCCCATTACAGGGTAATAAAAAAAAATCACGATGGCTTATATTTTCCTCCACATTTTCATGACGGGCACACTTTCATTGCCCATCACGAGGTCAATGTAAAATTTAATTGTACCCACAGTACCAGCGGCTTTCTCGTAATATAAGGGGCAATATATGAAACATTTTTTTAATATCTAGTTTCATTTTTAATGGGTCACACTAATTAACCACGAAATAAGACAAAAAGTAGTTGCTTACTTTTTAGTTGATAGACGAAGCAGCCAAGAGCCCAAAAGATGTTTAGAACCATTTTCATAATTTATGCATGTTTAACGTATGAAGTTTGTCCTGGTTTAGTGGTCACACTGAAGCGGAATTTCCATAAAGGTCACGCCAATGAAATTCCTTTTGACAGTTCTCAGGAATTGATGTCTATTTTGATTTCAAACATGGCTTGCCGTCTGTAAAATTCAAATAAAAAAAGATATTAAACGTTTTAAAACTTCCTCAATCATTTAACGTTTCGCATCGAATATTTTTAAAGTTATTACATCATGGACATTGTGAGTTTTTTTTTTTTTTTTTAATTACTCCTATGGCGGTTTAAATTTACGACTCAAAAACCAAGTTACTGTTAGTCACCAAAAACAAAAACAACAAAAAAAAAAAAAAAGTTATTTACTTCGTTTCATTATTTAAAATTTGATGTTATGGCGATCTTAACTACTTTCATTATATTTAGTTAAAAATTCTCTAACACACGTTGCGGTAGTCTGTGGTTCCAAATTCCATCATACAAACGCGCCTAAAAGAGGTTAAAAGTAGACGCTAGGCGACTCGACCCCCCCCCCCCCCCGTTTAAAGGTTTTTGTTTGCCGAATGAAAATGACTAATCCCGGCACGTACGGCATTGAAAACAGGCTACCCTCTGTTCTTAATCTATTTAATCCACTAGTTTAAAAACAATAACGAATCGTGTAAATCGATCTAAACCACTAAAATATCAGTATTAAAAATAAAATCATATTTCAAATATCGAATATAAAATTCTTACCACAAAGTAACGCAACGTGACCTGCCAGTTCAGAAATCAAACGTACAAATGAGCAACAACGTGAATTGATTAATGACCGGCGTTTGAGCATCGTGTAACGCGCATGTCACATTTTTCAAGAAAAGGCGCTAAATCTCAACTTTTCCATTGAAATACGAGTTTGCACCATTAGTAATTATAATTTAGATAGAAATTTTAGAAATCATAGTTTGCTAACAGGCAACATAAAATAATATTTATTTAAAATCTAAACTGAAATTAATAAGCTAAGAATCAAATAAGAAAATACATTCTTTAACCCGACTTGCCCGAAGTTTCTAGGAACCTTGACCCGAGTATTCGGAGAGTGATCGGAGCGTCTGCTCAAAGGGTCATTGGAATATTTTCACGTGGCGACATATGGTGGCGAAACAGTTTATAGTGCCTTCCCTTCTAAATGTTTTCCCTCTTCATCTTTTTTACAAAACCCGGTGTTCTCAAGTTATAAGTTCAATTAAAACCAAGTAAAGCATGCCTACTACTTTATACAGTTAAAAGTCACGTTCTGACAATAAAGTCGTGTTAAAGCTAGTTTCACAAACCACATGCCCTTAAAATATGCGACCGCTATTCAATATTATCTTTTGAATGGTTCATCCATTTCTTCGGAAGTTTGACAAACAATAATAGATAGTTTTGACATAACTTTCAACAATTTATCGGTCACGTGACCAGATTTGTTCTATTAAATGTACACGTTCGATTTCCCAAACTCTAATAATAATAATAATGTAAACGTGGCTTCGAAAATGTCATTAAATCGTTAAGGACAACCTTAATTCTTCTAAACTTCCTCAATGGGATAATTAGTCGATTCCTCTTTAACCCCCTGTGGTGATGTTTCCAAAAAAATTATGTCTCAGAAATACTAAAATACCGAAAGATCGAGATATAGGCCTAGGTAGTGATATATATTTCGATATATACAGGTGATGACTCTTAAATCCGCTAATCCAGACTTCTGTAACACATTCCCGGGATTTTTAGCCCAAAAAAGATAAATAGTAGGTTTCTCCCGATTTCCATGAAGGCATGAAGGTTGCAACACTCGCGATCATTGGTTATTAAATTTAAATTCATCCCTAGAAATAGTGAATATGTTATAGTATAGTACGCGCTCAAATCTTAGGCTGATTGTGGTTCTAATTTATAGCGGGTCAAAAACACATCCGTTCCCCGGTTTCCCTGTTACATTCTGTACAAGCCGGAGATTGCAGCGCGTACAATAATAGTTTCCTTCTATTTACGATAAAGTAATATTGGTATTAAAGTATCGTGTATTTTATACGTTCTGATGATTTAGAATGAAAATTTATTTCGATATCAAAAGGAGGATATTGAGCGTTGAGATACAAAACGAGTCTTCTAGTGGACCGAGGCGATTCGAGACCCAAATATAACTTTTTTTAAGGGAGGCAGGCAGAAGCGTTTTGACCCATTTAAAAACATTTGACCAACAATAATACTTGTTAATTTCTTTCTTCATTCCCTTCTAACACCACGCCCCATACTGGATAATTTTCACGCTCAAACGGTTTTATATTAACGATTAGGTTCCGATTGTAAAAATCCATTTATTTTTGGTTCTTATAAAGACACCATTATCTTTTGTTTAGGTTTAAGTGCTTTTATTCAGTTTCCCCATTAAAAAAAATCTTCAAGCTTTATCAAAAATTTTGGAAATTTTCCTAGAATTAATTTAGAAAACCTTAACCGGATTCCGGATATTTGTTTTGAACAAAATTTTAGTGCTTAAATTAAATTCCGAAGTTTGGTTAGGTTTGAATTTCAGTGTAGGGTAAATTCGGACCTTCAATAATCCTTAAAAACGTCGTCAGATGACTAGGGCGGCCCCGTTATGGTGGTAAATCTGTACTGTTGATTCTGATTGGTCCGATTATTCACATCAATGAAATTCGAACTTAATACAAATTTCAAAATTTATTTAAACGCCAAAAATATGCCCAACCGTAGTTAAAAATTATCAAATGCGTTTAACTGCATAGTGATTCTGAAAATCATTTGTAACTTCTATTTCCGTTTATGGTTATTTCATTTAATTATATTAATGTTCATTACTTTGAAAGATTAATTTTAAGCTAGCGTTATCGGTTTTATTTGTTTACTTGGTGGTTAACGCGGTTTAAATTTGACAATGTGAACAAAACAAGGTTAAATGTAAATGTACTAAAGGGTTTTACTCAGGTTTTCGCTTGTCTCTAAAGGTGTAAAACCAATGACTAATCATTTCCGTTCATTATCTTTCTTCGCAGTGGTTATTTCTGGGGTTTCTGGTCCCGATCGTTTTAGACGTAGTCAACTGTGCCATATTACGAGAGAAGAGAGGAGTGGAAAAACCGGACGTTAACTACGGTGGATGGAAACCCATTTTACCAGGTAGTCGATTCTACTACGGGCCGGATAAGGGTGGTAAAATTGAAAATGGTGAAGGCCAAGGTGGCACAGTACACGCACCAATCCTAGCTCGCCCTCCGTCGGAGAATGAACAAGATCAGCATCAGCATCAAGGGGAAGCTTCTGCCGAAAGCGGACGCTACCATCAAGTAAACGGAGCCGAAGGAGGTGGCGCCTTCCATATCCAAGAAGCCGGAAGTCACGGAGGAGGACATGGAGGTGGACACGGAGGTTTCCAGATAGAAATACAACAAGGTCACGGTGGTGGACAGGGTGGAGGGTTTCAGATACAAGAAGAACATCACGGAGGAGGAGGTGGAGGATTCCAGGTTCAAGAAAGCTCGGAACACGCCGGTGGCAACCAAGGGCGTGGTGGTAACTTAGGGCCGTTTGAACTTCACGCCGGCGATCACGGTAGAGGTGGAGTTTTTCCCATACACGGTGGGCAACACGGAAAAGAAATCATCGAGATACAAGAAAGTCACGGCCAGGGTGGACACCACGGCCATGGAACCCAAGAATTCCCCATTCACGCCTTTCAACAGGAAACAATAGAAATCGGACAACATCCTCGTAAAGGACACGGCGGAGGTGGTGGGCATAGCAGTAATGGACACGGCGGAATAGGTCATCATGGTGGTAAGAACCACGGAGGACACGATCGAGAAATAATAAAGAACATCAACGGACCGGTTCCCAATAAGAATATTTTCGCTTACTATCCACCACCAACTACACCCAGACCATTCCCGACTTTGCACGGGGTTCATAACCCCAAGCCTTTGTACAGCGAAAAGCCTCACCGACCGGAAGACCTCGGTATGGAATTTAACGTCGGTAAAAATGTACCCGTCTTAGAGATAAATATTCCGCACGGACACTCCTTGGGTGGACTCGAATCCATTAAGAGTTCCCAGCTGGAACTACACAACGGTGGACTGGAAGGCATTAAGAGTTCTCAACTGCAAGGACACGGTGGGCTGGAAGGTATCAAAAGCTCTCAGTTGCAAGGACACGGTGGTGGAGGTGGAGGGGGTTTCGACTTGAGTGGCATTAAAAGTTCTCAATTACACGGAGCTCGCGGACCTGTTAAAAATTCGCAAATCGAAGCATTAGTTGGAAACCACGGCATCGAGATTCAAGTACAACAATTACACGGACACCAGCTAAACCAAGCCCAAATACAACACATTGAAGGCGAGCTTCACTTACAACCAATCAAGCAGGGATCATTCCAGATCGAGCACAACCAAGGAAACCATGTTAATCACGGACACGAAGGCGGAAACGGCGGAGACCAAGGACACTTTCAAGCTGATCACTCCTTCAAGCATGAAGCTGGGATCAAGCACCCAAATCGACCAGAATCGATTCAACATTTTTCGCACCCTGGAGGGTTTGATCAACACGAAATCAAGGTAAGACTATACTTGTAAAAAATGTTCATAAAACCAAAACTAATGTTATTGAAATTGGTTTATAGATACAGCATCTTGAACCCCAACACGGCCAACAAGTAGTCCATTTACAACAGCACCAGGGAGCACAAATGCATATTCAAGAAGGAGGTCCTCACCAACAACATCACGTGCAAAATGGCCCTCAACATCAAATACAAATTCAAGAGCACCAAATTAATCACCAAGGTCCCCAAGAAATCCGAATTCAAGAACATAGACCCGAAGAGATTCGTTTCCAGCCTCACAATATTCAAATTGAGCACGGACGTCCTGAAGAATCAAAATTGCGAGTACAAACCCAACATCAACCTCAACCACAACCGATCGAACTTCAAGTCATAGAACAAGGTCAACAACATTCGGGTCAACAGCCGCAGATTCTTCACGCATTGGCTTTTCCCCCTCAAACTCAAGAACAGCACCAACAGGCTCAACAAGAATTCCAAAAGGTTCAACACCAACACGAATTCCAACATCAAGGTGCCGGCACCCACCAAGCTACAGTTCACCAACATGTTCAACAACAACAGAACAAACAACCTGGTGAACATCAGCAAATTCGCTTTCAAGTACCCCAAGAACAACAACACCAGCAAGGTGGACATCAGCAAATTCAGGAAATTCACTTTCAAGGTGCCCAAGAACAGCACCAACAAGTTCAAGAAATACACTACCAGGGTCCCCAAGAACAACACCAGCAAGCTGGACATCAACATGTTCAAGAAATACGTTATCAAGGACCCCAAGAGCAGCTACAGCAGCAAGTAGGACATCAACAAATTCAAGAAATACACTACCAAGCTTCCCAAGAACAACAACAGCCAAGTGGACATCAAGTAATTCAAGAAATACGCTACCAAGGACCCCAAGAACAACATCAGCAAGGGGGACATCAGCAAGGTGAACATCAAAAAGGTGGACATCAGCAAGGTGAACATCAAAAAGGTGGACATCAGCAAGTTCAAGAATTTCACTATCAAGAATCCCAAGAACAACACCAGCAAGGTGAACACAAACAAGTGCAAGAAATACACTACCAGGCTCCTCAGAGTGTTCATCAACCGCAACATATACAACACGTCGATGTATACCAAACTCAACCGGAAGACCAACACGAAGGTCCTCTTCAACCGGGAGGTGGCCACAAGGTAAACCTGCAAGTTATCAAGCCACCAAATCTAAACCCACAACACTATCAACCTCTACCGGAACCTTCCCCACATATTCAAGAAGAATCTTACCACCAATCTCAACAGCAGCAGCACGGAAAATACGGTCAACGCGAAAACAGCTATCAGGAATCTCAAAAGGGAGTCGACACAGTTCGATTTCCGGATAAATATGAAGTACAGAGCGTGAAAGCCGTGAATAACGTTAACATCATTAACGTAAATTCGCCTCTTCACGGTGGGCCAGTACATCATTCACCTCCTCCGCAACATGCTCCTCAACACATTTTTCAGGCCGAGCCACAAGTTATCGAAGTTAACTTACCTCACCAAGAAGAGCAACAGCCTCAACAACACGGCAGTTACCACCAGCAAGGGCCACAGGGAAGTTATCAACAAGGTTAGATATCACCTTCTAAATAATAATGGTATAATATTATTAACCAATATTTTCGTAGGTCATGAAGAATATAGTCACCAAACTGGACAAGGACAAAAAGAACAAAAGAAAGTGGTTCAAACCATTCACTACACGGTAAACCACGGTGATCAGGGCGGAAACGGACAGAGTTATCACCACCAGCGTCTTCACTCGAAACCAGAAATGACGGTTTTGGAAGCGCCGCAAGGGCATGTATACAAAGGGTCCCAAGGCGAAAGCTCAGCTGATTCGCTATCCTATGAAAACGCCGACAAAAATGCTCAGAATATAGACGAGGGTTCTAAAGACCAACATCGCGAAGAATATAAACAAAAGGAAGCTCAAAAGCTAGAAGATCCGCAACTATACTACAACCATCCCAGCCTGGCTCAGTTCCCTCCACCAAGAGCTCTGCAACCGGTATACCGACCGGAATCTTCCTACGAATCCGACTATAGTCAAACCACTGAGTCTAGCGATAAGTATGTCCCATCTGGTTCTGAATACGCCAACGTGCCTGCTACTTCTTCAACAAAAGCCCCAGAGCCACAACCTGGTTACGAGCAATACGTTAACGTACACGAGCAAGATATGCCAGCCGGCGACAAGGAAGGGCAAGCGGCGAAAGACAAAGAAGCGGCCCAAGTCTATCACGCATACTACGCTCCGGCTGACCATAAACCACCACCAGGTTACATAAGATTATCCGTTAACGAATTCAACAAGTACTTCAAGAACGCCGAAATACAATATGTTGGGTCAGAATCTCAAAACAAGGACGTTTCGCCCAACGCTTTGGGAGCTGGTGAAGATTTGGGAGGAAAGGGAAGCGACGATGTTAAAAATAGTCTCGAAGAGAAGCAAGCGGTCCAAACCAAAGCCCCACCGAGCATTAAAGTGGTGAACGAAGAAGAAGGTGACTTTTCGGACGGACCAGTTTTAACCCTAGATCTTAAACCGGGTCAGTCGGTCGAAGATGCATTGACAGAACTAGGAACAATTAACGTTGAGGGTATCCGTATCGACGCTTCCCAACTAAAAGAAGGGCGTGACTTCGAAGTCGTCGACGTTTCGCCTATCTTAGGCGAAGAGTCCAATTCCACAACGAACTCGTCGGGAGACTCGAAGAAAGTCAAGTCGGCCTCGTCGTCTAACAGAAAGGCCGGGGTTCGTGTGACCACTACAATCAGGCCTAAGGTTAAGAGTAATAGAGACAAGGTCAAAACGTCATCTTCAGTCAAGACAACCGTAACTTCCTCATCTACGTCAAGCAAGTCGAACAGTAGTTCAGGTGCCGACACGCCAGCTTACGGTGAACGGTTGAGGCCGGCCGCGAATAAGTCACAATAACACTAATCAATTTCTTAAAATGTAAAACAAAACAGTGCCACAGAAGAAGGAAAGTGTTCCAAGTTTCAAACACTTCCTGGTGCATACTGCGTAAACAAACAATGAAACCAAACACTTTTATGTCGTTGTGTATGAGTGCGTGATAACCTTTTTTATGTGCGAGTGCAAAATCACATTTTTTTAAACATCACTTTTAGCTCAGCCTGTTGATGTTAAAAGTTGTATCAAGTGTTTTATTTATTTCCGTAATATGACGTCCGTAATATCAATCCTATAGTCTTGTGGGTTTTTTTATTGGGTCAGTTTACTTCAACAATGAGAGTACTTCATCGCGCACTTGGTTCAGAACAGGGTAACCTATCGTAAAACGGTGTTAAGTATTCAAATGCGCATTGGTGAAATTCCTCATTGTCTTGGGTTATAATCAGAGTGCGCCGGTAAGTTACATAATGTGAAAAAACTTCTACTTGGTGTATTGTAAAACCTTTTTGGGAAATTAGTTTATTGATAACATTTTCTAGGGTATAATGCTTTTAAATCTTAGTTTATTACTCTTATTGGTTAGTAATATTTCTCCTTAAATAAAAAGCCATGACGTCATTATAAACTATTAGGGGCAAAGAATTTACTAAATTAGAGAAAAGAACTCAAAACTACCTGCCTCAAAAGTTAGTTTAATACTATAAATAATCGCTTTGAAAAACTAATAATTAAGTAAAATATTACTTATTTTGAAAGTTTAAAGCAAAAGCCTAGTTTTACGACTAAGCGAAGCTATAATCCAGTGTTTTGTTATATAAGAGAGATTGAGAAATCTTACGGGTACGTGAGGTTAACTTTAACAGAAGGTAGTTTGACGTACACGTTATCCGTCTGATTTCTCAACCTGTCGACTTTGTAAAATTGTTTTGTTTTATTTTATATATGCAATATGTTGTACATAGAAACTTTTTCTCCCATACTCGATTTAAAAGCAAAAATCAAAATCCAAATGGCTCAATTTTAATAATTCACCAAAAACAAAATAATTGAGCTGTTTTTTTTTTTCGGGATTAATAAAAGTATGTATTTTTATTAAAAAAACATTTGTCGTTATTTTTATAGTAACTATTTTTTTAAATACACTCATAAGTTATGAACTTATGGTACCATATATTTAGTGTGAATGTTTTTTTCTTGGTGTGTATGTTTTATGTTCATTAACGGAATACTTTTAATCGATTTGGTTTAAAATTTGCCTTAAAACATTAAACTCAATTGCTGATGCAAATGAGAGTTTGTCTGAGATGGCACGTGAACCGAAAGAGCAATTCACTAGTCTAAAATTTCTTTGAAACTGATTTAGGTTTAGTGGAGTCTAACTAACCGTGAAACCTTTGGAGAGTTTATTGTAGTACGTGCATATTAACATTTACAAATAAGAATTGCCCTAAATCTTCTATTTTGCACACAGCCTAGCTAGACTATATAATTTGATATAGCCAACATCGGCAGTTAAGCAACAAAAGAAGGCGACTTTAAAAAACGCAGATAGTCCCTTTAAAGAAATGAATTGTTATATAGCTAAAATAATATTATTGGCCCAAATTCACCACACACCGGAATTCAAACCTAACGAAACTTCAGAACTTAAGCACAAAAATGTCGCCTAAAAACTGTGAAAAAAAAAATCTTATATAAGAACAAAAGTTCTTCTATTATTAGCTCTTCGTTTCCCTTTATAAACACAAACAACTTCGAATATACAGGAAGTATTTTTAAATCTTTTATGAAGTTTAGAAATATATTAGAACGGGTTATAAGTTCAAGTTATACGCGTTTTAATTGCAAAGAAACCCCATTAGCAACATAGATAAAGAGGAAACATTTTCCTGCGAGATATGAATATTTATATCGTACTCGGAAAATTTTTGGTATATGACGCAAAGAACATATATGAATGAGGAGAACACTTAACTTTGCCTACAAAGTTTTAAATAATCAAAATATAGTTCAGGAATAAATTTACAGTTTATTTACAAATAAAAAATTGCAGCTAGCTTCGTTGAAGATAGATCTTACATGATTAGCATAAGCAGGAATTCATATATAAATAAAGACGGAATGTTGGACGTATTATTCCCTTTACTGTGTTCACCGACTCATAAAAACAAGAGAAGAGCTCCAACTCCCAAAACCTACGAAACTTTACAAATACCTTACTGGCTCTCTTGAACTGACGTTGCTGACGGGAGAGGCCAAAAAAAAATTGGTTGTCTATTTTACCCCTCTCCCATAGAAGGGGGTTCGGGAACTATGAGGTAGCATAACTAAAGCCCGCCAAATATTACGTCTATATTTTATAAGAATTCCAGACATATCAAAAATTAACTTTGATAATAAAAAAGGATTTGAACTAAAGAAAAAAGCAAACTTTTCATTTATTTACAAAAATTTTGACAACAAACCTGAACACACAGGTGTACATATTTACAGAATATTTATATAAATTCCTGGTAGTAATTAAAATTAGGGTACTGCTCGTGCTCATTCTGAGACACTATAATATAAGATCCACCAATGGGTGGTACACTTTCAATAACTTGACTTTCAACGTAAACATTATCAGATTCAGTAACAACCGGTTCCGTTTCAACAACAGAATCTATTGCCAAGGAGATTTCTTCCTCAAAATTCCCATTGGTACTTGTACCAGGGTCAGTAGCGTACACAACTTGACCTCGGTCGGCCTCTAACTTCAGAATAGTAGGTCTAGCAATTGTGTAATTTTGATGTTGACTACTACTCGTACTCGTCAGTTGCTCGTTAGACTTAGTGTAAAATACCCGAACCATTTTCTTTGGAGGTGCGTACTCTTCGTCAGAATCCGTAACCACTTCCTCTTTGAGGCTATCAATGGTTAAGGTTGTAATTTGCCCGCAATACTTCATTTCGATATGCGTGAACAAGTTAGTTGGGCTAGTGAAATACAGTTGACAGTATTGGCATTGATAATTGCTAACATCTTTATGGGTTTCCATATGTTTCCATAATTCGGAAGGTAAAGAGAAGCCGTTACCGCAATGTTCGCAATCTAAAGTTTCTTTAACTATTCGTTTCTTAAGCGGGGATGTCCTAAAACGACGTTTAGGAGGCGGTTTAGATATATTTTCTCTGGAGACCAAGTTACCAGTTACGGGGTCTCGAACGCGTCGTCTTACACGAGGTCCAACTAAACTATCCCTGGCAACCAATTTACCAGTCGTGGCGTCGCGTATCCGCCGAGGGGCTGATGGGCCAAAATTTTTCCTGACCCGTTTTCTTTTGCGCCAATTAGGGTCTTTCATTGGGCCCATTTCGTGTGGTTTTTTGACACCTTCGTGAACTAATCGTATGTGACTGTAAAGACGTTTGTGAACTTTATATTGAATGCCGCAATGACTGCATAAGAAGCTTTTATCTAATTGGTCCGCATGGACTTTGTAGCGATGCACTTCCAACGCAGTGTAGTAGGAAAATTTCTCACCGCAAAATTTGCAAGTGTGCCTGAAATAAAGGTGTTTCTGTACTTTCATTAAAATAAAGTTGGCTTAATTGTAAATGATAAACTGGATTGGCAATGTTAAATCTCGTAAAGAAGAAACGAGTCAATGCTAAGTTCCCTTGAGCCTGAGAATGAGTGAAACGAGAGAAACTTACGTTTTGATTCCTTTGTGCCAATTGAGATGATCTTTGTAATAAGCCTTGTTATTAAAAGATTTGCCGCAAAATTCACAGACCAAGACGTATTTTTTCTCGTGTTTAAATCGATGATTCCATAAATCTTTGGTATTGGTAAACTCAACTTTGCATTTGTTACAACCAAATTCATGTTGGTCGGCGTAGTGTTTTTTTAAAATGGCTTTCTTGAAAAAACCTTCTTTACAAAACACGCAAAAATATCTATCGACATTGTGTTTCTGAAGAAGAAAATTCAATTTTTTTTATAATTTCTGAACCAGATTCAATTTAAAATTGAACTTACAGCTAAATGAATCATAAAAATTCCCTTCTTCTCAAATACTCGCTGACAATACGAGCAAGTATATGGTCCGCAATCTTTTCTGTTATATTTCTCACTATTAAAAACGTATTTTTGTTGAACTTCGCATATCTGGAAAATGAATGTAATTCATATCATTTAGTTGCCCCAGGAATAAGCTTTGTACGAATACGACGAGGGTGACCTGGGAAATGATTTGAATTTTTTATAGGAAAAAGTTGGAAAATTCAGAGGCAAGTTATAGAACAATAAAGTAGAAATAACATGAAAATATATGACAAATAATAGGAACAATGCTTCTAAGTTTTAAATTGAATATGAAAATCATATACTATAAATAATTAGACATTTTAAAGGAAATTGTAAAAATTTTGCGGCGGGGTGAGAGGTAAAGTGATAATGAAAACGAATTTCAGAATTGCCAGAACGTGGGTTCGCTCAATGCGGCATTGGTTGGAAACTCCTAGACTGTGGCGATCAATAAAAGATGAAAAATTGGAAAATATAGGGGAAAAAATTGAAAAAAGGATATAATATGAAGATACCGACAAAAAAAAAAAATATATATATATATATATATTAAATAATAGGGAATGGAGGAAGTCTGGTCACCATGTTAAGTTGAACAAAACTCACCTTCATGTGTTCAATCATTTCCAACTCGTGATTAAAAGCCTGTTTGCATATTTTACAATCGCACGGTTTTGTGTGTTCAGATTTGACATGTTCCAGGTATACTTCGTACTCCAAAGTGAAGAAACCACATCCTTGGCAGTGATATTCGATGGTAACTTGGTCTTCAGGAGGTTGGTAGTGCGATTCCGGTACAATTAGTTGTTTCCCATCTTTATCGCTTTTACTGGTTATAACTAGATTGTTTTCATCATCTAATCCGCTTTCGGAACTATGCTCGACCTCCAAATGCGTGAATAAACCATTAATGCCTGGTAGGAACAGTAGACACAGAGGACACTGTGCTTGAGGAATATGCGATAAACGGTGGTTGAAATATACTTCCACTTCCTCGCATTTAAAAGGGCAAATGTTGCAAAAGTATCTAATGGAATTAACCAAGTTGTTAGGATGATTCTTATTATACTTGGGAAGCTCTACACCTGTACCCTAATGCCTAACAAGTATTAATAGTCCATTAGGAACAAGTACAAGATTCCATTAGGAATGAGTAGAAGAGAATAATTGCAAATTTAACAACGTAATAGTCTATTTGGAGATAGTACCATGTAAGAGTATATTAGGAATGAATATAAGTCTATTAGGAATGAGTACAAGAGTTCATTAGGGTCCAGTTCAAAAGTCCTGCATGTTCCCATAGTAGGCAAGTAAAATGTCCAATGCCAATTGAGCAGACAGAAAAGGTAATACTTTTTCCATTAGGAATTACTTACCTTTCTTTTGGAATTTCTTTGAAAGAACGAAAATAGCTCCTTCTACTCATTTCATAAGCATCTTCGCAGAATTCATCATCGTTAGATTCTGAACCAGAACCAGCCTTATTTATACCAGCATCAACTTTTCTCCTCAAATTCAATGGTTTGGTTTTGGACACAATTTTTACATTTCCCGAGTATTTGTTGTTACTTTTTTCATCAATTTTTTTCATGTCATTTTGAATGGCCAACAAATGTTTATTGGAAATTTGGTCTTTATAGTTTCCACTGATTAAGACTATGTTTGGTTGACTAATAGTTCTTGGCAATCTATGGTTGCGCAGCCATTTGGTAACTGACAAGGTTAAAGGTGGTTTACTTTTTCCGGAAGTACTTGGTGTGTTTGATGGTACAATTGGTGTCTTAGGAGTATTTGTTTCATTTGCTTTTTCAATCTCTGAAGTATTTTTAGTAACTGGTTCGCTAGTTGCATTTGGTTCATTTAACACAGTTTTATCAGTTTTGTTTGCGTCGACTTTAGATTTCCTTTTCTTTGATTTCCACCTGGGATAATTGAGAATTTCGTCCAATATGTTTCTATAATGTTTTAATTCTTCAATTTGGTACAAAGTTTGACCGGTAAAGATTTTTATCAGTCCCATCAGTTTCGGGAATTGGAAGGCTGAATCAATTCCATGATCTACCTTGTGAAGAAAAAATTTGACAGTTAAAGCAACAACATCATGGAATCAAATGCATTTGAAAATTAAAGGGGATGTAATTTTACTATGATGGGGCGAAGCCTAGTCAATTGTTAACCGCCTTAAAATTTGACCTTTAATGGCTTTGATGGTAACAAAAAGGTGCCACCACAGGATAGAAAAAGTATGACCAATTTAAGACAATCCAGAGTTTTGACAAAAAAAAAAAAAAAAAAAAAAAAGGGTAGTAGGATATTACTTGTGGTCTTTAAGACTTCCCCAAGACTTATTGAAGTAATGAAAGACTTCCACAAGACCCCTTAAGACTAATTTTTTTTGGTAAGGGCAATATTCTTGTGTTAAATCTATTCTTGTTTGGAGTAAATAGCTGGGCATAACTGAAGCTCAATTCGTTCAGGTAAATGTCTTACCAGCAAAGGACAATTATTTGTGGGTAAATATGACATAACCATGAAGGGCAATTACTTGTGTTAAATATGACACACATCTGAATTTTGTAGAAAATTGCACATGCTAAGCAGTAGAGCATTTTTGGAATTGTAAAAGTCAATTATTTGTGGTTTAAAGTATCTTAATTGTAAAGCACAATTATCTGTGATTAAAAGTAATGAAGAACAATTACTGGTGGTAAATAGGATATATCTTAACTGTGAATAACAATTACTTGTGCTAAATAGGACATATCTTAATGGTGAAAGACAATTACTTGTGGTAAATAGGACATATCCCAATGGTGAAGGATATAATGGTAAATAGGACATAATTGTGAAGGACAATTACAGGTGGTAACAGGACACCTTAAATGTTGAACACTGTCATTTATAACATTTTAAAATGTATGTAAAAAAACTGGATTGTCTTTAACATTTTCCCTGAAAATTTAATTGAACCATGTACCATAACGTGTTTCCTAAGAGCGGCCCTTATTGGAAACCCCTTTTCACAAATTGGACATGTGATCTCACCATTTTCCAAAGGTCGTCTATAAGTTAAAAATAGGGATCAATTGTAGAAAGAAATGTCACATTACTATACAGAACGCAATTAACTAACATGTATCTGAACTCCGAGCGTGGGAACTTGTTCAGACTCATACTCAAGTTGAGTTTGGCTATGGTTTCCACTGTGGTCTTTGGAAAGTCCAGGAATTCAGACAAGAACTCAATGTAACTCTTAAGATCCACTGATTTCGCCTTTTCAGCATTCAGGGTGTTGTAGTTGGGAGTCTGGACAACGTTCAAATTTGTAAGTCTAACTGCCTCCCCTGACTTATCCACTAGTTTGGTCACAACAGGATTTTTTCGGGAGTATGATCTAGTTTTTCTCACAGTCAGATCACAGTCTGCAGTAGACAGAAATGAACCAGTCATGGCAGCGCTGACTTGTTCGTGTCCACTCACTAAAGACACAATTTTTAATTTCCCAACATCATTTTCTATTTCTTCTTGCTGTAATTCGGAGCATTGCGTGCTCTTAGTCTTGTATTTATCATGAACAGGCTGTTCTTGTTTTCTTATTGTTATTATGTTGGGTCCAACATGTCTCGGTTTACTCGTGGTGTTAGTTGTTGTATTGAAAGTCTTGGGTTCACTGGGAATCTCACTGTTGGTAGTCTTATGTCCAATGTTTGTTGGTTTACTCATAATGTTAGTCGTTGTATGGGACGTCTTGGGTTCACTTGTTATTTCACTGGTGTGAGACTTAATACCAATGTGTCTTGGTTTACTCGTAATGTTAGTTGTTGTATGAGACATATTGGGTTCATTCGGAATCACACTGATGGGAGTCTTAGGTGTAACTTTGGCTATTCTATTGTAGGTCTTAGAGTTATCTTTGATACCTGTGTTAAAGGTCATGCCAGGTGGTAAAGTCACTTTAGATTTGGATTTACCATCTTTATCAAGTACATAGAGAGAGTTGCATTGTTTAGAGTTTGTGGCACTTTCATGTAAGGGATTAATTGGGCTAAATTGGCTATCTTCGAGTAGTTTGAATGTACTTAAATCTTGAATATTTTTGGGCGTTTTCAAAGTTACAGATCCAACATTTGGTAAGGTCACTTGCGATTTATCATGGTCATCATTTGAATCATTAGAATCACTGTCATCGTAATCAATAACAGGGATCAAAACTGGCACTAACTTCACTCGAGGTTTTTTCCCCTTTCGTTTCAAATCCTGATTTATTGTCTCCATATTTGACTCCACACAAACGTTGTTCGATGTTTGAATAGAGAAGCGTAATTTCTCTAAAACTCTAAAAAATATTTAAAATTAAATTTGGCCTACGTATAAATAGTAAATTAGCTACCGGCCTGGTTCAAACCACCAAGGCTTGTTTAGAGAAAATTATAATACATTATCGTTCACTCACTTCACTGACCTTTCTGGGTTTGAATCCGTCATTTTTGCAGGTTAACGAGCTTAATTCTTACACAATATGTCGTCAAATATATATTAAAATCAAAATTACTATTAATTTAATTAAGATAATTTCAGTTCACTAAATTTTAAGGGCAGCATTCTCACTCGCGATCGGCTGTAAATAAATTCATTTTTTTCTTTACTCGCCGCTAGAGGCGACACCAATCAGAGGAAAGTCCAAATCACATGTCTGGGAATCTTCGCGCGAAATTCGAACAAGGAAAACGGACGACACGTACGACCGAAGCCAAAAAAGTGTAGTAAAACACCTTTAAAGCATAAACCACACATCTTTTAAACTTATTACTATACAAATAAGATATATTCCAACTAAACATCAAGACAGCTTACCATTAATTAGATTAAAGGTTATTTGAAACCGTAGGAAGACATCTTAACTCCTATCCGATAATAATAAGGTGTCATTTTCGTTTTGAAGATGAGTAAGAGTTCTTAAAACGAATACAACCATATTGAATTTATATTAAACCTCAAAATGAGCCAATCTAGCGAATATTCTACCGTGGGTGAACTACAGGGTGGTATTAGAACCAGGACCACTTTGGAACCTATTAAAGATGGTTGGAGTATGGATCCTAAAGAAAGAGCCTTTCTCGAAGCTTCTGAAAGGGGTGATAAACATACGATTTTACGATGTCTACAGCCACCGAACCCAGTCAATGTCAACTGTACGGATATGTTGGGTCGCAGGTACACGTATAATGACCATTTTAAAGTTTTTAATTATTATATAACACATTTTGTGTACGTAGCGCCATTCAAATAGCTGTCGACAATGAAAACGTCGAAATCGTCGAAATACTTCTTCAACAGGACAATGTTTTCATTGGTGACGCTTTACTGTACGCTATAAGGGAAGGTCACTACGGTATGGTGGAAATGCTCATAGATCACCCAAGTATCACAACGGATATGTTAGCAAGTGGCTGGTACAAGGTATGTCAGTGAGCCCCATTATATTTCAAACTAAGAACTTAGAAACTAAAATTGAATATTTAGGTGAGAAAAGCGGGCGAAGAAAGCTACGACTACTCGCCCGATATATCGCCGGTGATACTCGCGGCTCATTGCAACCAGTTCGAAATCCTCCAATTGTTGTTGAACAGAGGGGCCATGATCGAAAAGCCTCATTTCTTGAACTGCGAATGCCAAAAATGTCAAATGGGCAAGCATACCGATGGTTTAAGGTATTCCTTGAAACGGATTCACGTATATAGAGCTTTGGCTTCACCTGCTTGGATATCTTTGACCTCTAGTGACCCCATTCTAGTAGCCTTCAAGGTAAATACATTTCCAGTGACTTTTTCAAAATTAAAACTAATTTTCATTGTTTCATTCTTTTTTCAATAAGTTATCTTGGGAGCTGACTCACTTAGCCCAAGAGGAGCCAGAATTCAAATCGATTTATCTGGAACTTAGCAAGCAGTGTCGAAAATTCACGTGCGACTTGTTGAACCTTTGTCGAAGTACCGAGGAAGTAATTTCTGTCATGGATAAAAAGTCTGAGTCGGATTCCGAAGATGATGATGATGACGGTGAGGGCGAGGCAAAATTATCCACAAGCTTTGCCAGATTGAAACTGGCCATAAAATATGAACAAAAACAAGTATGTCATAAATTACTTTCAGTCACAACCTAATGAATAACGTTTCGTTTTCTAAGTTTGTAGCTCATCCCAATTGTCAACAACTATTATCCAGCATATGGTACGACGGTATTCCGATATGGCGTCAAAGTAGTTTGCCCATGAAAGTTTTGGTTTGCTTGGGATTGATGTTTGGACTACCTTTAGTGTCCCTTTACTACTTGATCTTGCCCAAAACTAAATTTGGTCGGATGATACGTTCGCCTTTCGTCAAGTTCGTCCATCGGACTGCTTCTTTCGCGTTTTTTCTCCTTCTCCTACTCATAGCAACTTTTAGCAACGATAGAGCCACTCAACACGTCAGAGGTCCACCACTGACCGCCGTGGAGTGGTTAATTTTCTTCTGGGTTGTTGGTAAAGAGCTAACGTCTGACTTATCAGTTTAATTTCAAGCAACAATAACAATCCACTGTGAACTTTTACAGGGATGGTTTGGGGCGAATGTAAAGAGATATGGTCAGAGGGTATTGACGATTACGTTCGTCAGTACTGGAATTGGTTAGATTTCTTGATGCTAACATCATATATCGCGTCATTCTCTCTGAAAGGCATCGCGTCCGTCCTGGTTTCTACTGGTCGCTACGGACTCAAACTCCAAGATCGAGGTCATTGGCCCGATAACGATCCAACCCTAATCGCGGAAGCCATCTTCGCTATTGCTAACGTTTTCAGTTTCGCCAGAATAATTTACCTTTTTCAAACAAATCCTCATTTGGGGCCTTTGCAAATATCTTTAGGGTGCATGTTCAAGGTAATTAGACATTAAACAATTCTTTTGTATTTGCTATTAACACGTGCCACGAATTTCTAGGACATTGCTAAGTTTCTATTCACATTCTTCCTAGTATTGGTCTCCTTTGTTTTGGGTTTGTACCAGTTATACTGGTCTTACGATTCCAATATAGAACATTGTCAAACTTACGAGCATGGAGGCGAAACTGTCACATTAACTTGCGCAAAGAACCCGGACGCGTTTAGCAGGTTTGTCAACCTTTTAAAAATGCCACAGCTAGTACCAATAATATAAAATTAAATGTTGGATAGTATGACCGGTACATTTGGCCACCTCTTCTGGACCCTATTTGGTATTACGACTCGTAAAAGTACGGATCTTTTTGAAGACGATACCTTCATCGAGACGTTGGGGGAAGGCTTATTCCTTGGCTACCACGTCATCACAATTATCGTTCTGGTCAATATGCTTATTGCCATGATGACAAAATCTTTCGAAGTCATAACGGTAAATTCTCGAGCCTGTTTCTATAGCTTTTGGATTCTTTAAAGGGATCATCTGCGATTTTTATAGCCCCTTTAAAGTCGGAGACGACGTACCATTAGAAATTGTACAGTGAAAACTAGGCTATGTGCTGAAAGGAAGATGATTTTAAAGGGGCAAATTCTAACGCAGATAGGGGTGAATCTTTTTACAGAATCAAGCCGATATGGAATGGAAGTTTGCCAGATCCAAGCTATGGCTAGGATTTTTCGACGACGGTTCAACACTACCACCACCATTCAATTTAATAATAAGTCCCAAATCTGTCTACCAGTTTTATACTACTTTGAATGATATTTGGCAGAGTTTTAAGAAAAGTGAAATTGAGAATACGCCCACCCAGAACGAGGTATTTAATCAACTCGTCGTATATTCTTTTAATAATTAAAATATTCATATTTGAACATTAAATTCAGAACATGGGAAGTTTTGGGTGTAACCAGGACTCAGATATTCAAGATGATATTCCCATTGACAATTATCAAGTAGGTCACTTGGAAAGGTAACAAATAAATCTCAAGAATAGATCTAAACTTCGAATTCACATTTAATTAAAGGAAACCATGAAGTTACTGGTCAGTCGGTACATTCATCAGTGCAAACTTACACTAAGGCAAGATGGGGTAAATGAAGATGACTTGTTGGAGATTAAGCAGGACATTTCGAGTTTAAGGTACACGAAATGTCGAATCCTAAGAAAGTTTTATAAAACTTAAAGTTTTCATAATTTAATTCAGATACGAATTGAGGGAAGATCGCAAAAAAGAGGCCATTAGAACCTCCTTGCAAATTGAAGCCATTAAACGTGACATCATCAGGTCACTGAGATGCGAACCCAGTTTCCAGGACTTAAAAAAGAAAAAGCCAGTGTTCAAGCCCGTCCCCAATTTAAATTCATCCAGACCAGGCTGCGTTTTAAGTCAACAAGAAATTCAAATATTGAGAAATTCCATTGCGATGGAAGTCAAAAATGAAATGATAACTATTTTGCGAGAGATAAGAGAAGAAAATATGTAAACATAATGGCAAATGATAATGGTCTAAAATATTTTCGAAGTTCTTTCTTGTAAAGCTTCTCTCGAAAAGATTAAATTTAGATTTTTACAATTCCCTCAGTTGATAACCAACAAGATGATTTCTCATTTTTTTTAGGGATTTTTCCTTTGTCGCAAGCCGATTAAACTTATTAAAGGGAGAATGAAAGCTACTAATACCTAATTCACTATAGTAAAAATTTAAACAAATATTTCGAAATATTTAACTTCTTCAATGATGGGTCGAAGACACAACTTCTGTAAGATTTCAAAATATATATAATATTATTCTATTTTATATCTCCATTAATCCTTGTTAAGCCTACTTTGTGTCTCAATTAATCCTACTTTGTTACTCAATCCTTGTTAAGCCTACTTTGCGAATAAGCTAAATAAGACCTATGTCATTTATTTAACCCAATTTTATCTTTTATGTAATAAAATCATAAGAGTATTAATTACCCCGAATGAAGGCTAATTTTCACCAAGAGATTTTCGCAGGAAAACAAAATAGTTCCGTCAGCAAAACAATTGTTATTATTTTTTTGAAAATCTGATTAATTTAATAGCTTTTAATTCAAAATTTAAACCGTTTATGACGGATAAAAACGTTTTAAACTATCTTGAAATATTTACGTACTCCCATATCAGAGTCAAACAAAATATTTGAGAGATAAAAATAATTTAAATTTTTCCATATGGATAAGTTAGGATAATACATGCTACTGCAGTATTATTTCCCATGATAAAAATTTAATTTCTAATTTGCATACTATATGATAGGATGAAATATACTATCTTAGTATTAATCTGTAGTGCGTCATCTGCGCTCAGGGGTTTCAAGGCAATCAAGGGTAACCATAATATTTTCAATATTATCAACAGATTAACTATTTATTAGTAACATTTAATTCAAATCAAGTATTTTTAGAAACAGGTAAATAATTATCTCATTTTCGACGATAATATTTAGCTAAAAATTCTAAAAGTAATAGAGTTAGAAATATAAATTTTTGGCAAGGCTTAATGAGTAGCTGCCCCTAAATATTTTTGTTGTTAAGTTGTTCGTTGTTGACAAAGTTCTGTCCCGTGACTGTGACTCAATCTAGACGAAATAAATTCAAGACCAAATATAAAATATTACCCTAATTTTACAGAATAGAACGATGCCTCTCCTTTACGCAGTAATATCGAGGGGAACGACCGTACTCTCAAAATATGCTAGTTGCGCTGGAAACTTTGCCGAGGTTACGGAACAAATTTTAGCCAAAATTGGCCCTGACAAACCCAAATTAACCTACGCGCATGGAAGGTAATTACTAATTCAATAATATTTCATCCTGATTATTAAATATACAACCTAACTTTCAATTTCTCTATGTAGTTACTTGTTTCACTACATTTTTGAGGATGGCATAGTTTATTTATGCATTTCTGATGATGTAAGTTTTAAATACTATTTCCATACTTCATTGACAGTTTTAATTAACGTTAGATTAAATTTTTTTAAATGGTTTGTAGGAATTTAATAGAAGCAGAGCATTTTTATTCCTACAAGAGATCCAAAAAAGGTTTCACGGAACATATGGTATTAGAGCTCAAACCGCCCTTCCATTCGCAATGAATAGCGAATTTTCACCTATTCTGGCTAATCAAATGGTACTAATTAGTAATTACCTATTTTTGAAATATAATTTATCAAAACGTTATGTCAATTATTTTTCTTGAAGAAATATTACTCCGAAAGCAAGGACGCGGATGGAGTATCGAAGGTGCAAGGTCAAATTGACGAACTTAAAGATATTATGGTTCAAAACATCGAATCTGTCACCGCTCGAGGGGAAAGATTAGATTTGTTGGTTAATAAAGCCGATAACCTCAGTGCTAGTGTAATTTAAACTATTATTTAACTCCTAAATGAACTTTGAAGTAATTTATCTCCTTTTTCGTTATGTTTTACAGTCTGTAACATTCCGAAAGAGGAGTAGGGGTCTTGCTCGTGCCATGTTTCTAAAAAATGTTAAACTGACTATTATTATTATCATCGTTGTCATTGTAAGTCAATTTCTTCCTTAACCTTTTTATTTTTTTTTGAAGTAGACACGCAACCTGACTCAATTCTGGTCTTGTCAAATTGATCTAGCCATGCAAGCTCACGAATTTAATTCCAATAAATTGGAATAATTCACAAGGCTGTTTTCACGTACGCGTGACATATTTTGTCTAGTATTTGGTTAAATTCTGTTGTAATTTTCCAATTTGAACCATTTTTGATCAAATTAGATTTTTCTTCACTGAGAAAGTTGATTTCTTTCGATATTTTATCATAGCACATTCAAATGAAACGTAAAAACAGCCTAGGGAATTTTAAAACCCAGAGATTAAATTCGCAGGTTCGACGCGCAAAATCATTTTGACAAGGATCAAATCAGTTTGCATGTTTACTTTTACTTAAATTATTATATTTAGAATAATTAAATTAATATTTGAAATTTCAATATCTTTTCAGCTAATCATTTATTTCATAGTATCGGCTGCTTGCGGTGGTTTGGCGTGGCAAAGCTGCGTTTAAACGTTATCAAAAATTAATTGCCCTCTTGTAACTATTAAATTTAAAATAAATACGCTTGCCCTTATTGTTTTACAAATTATAAAACCCTTTTACATTCGTGTTTACTATTTACTCTAAAAATGTTTACTTTTTTTATAAAATATATATTTGTATTCTAACTGAAAAGTAAAATAGTATCGATTTAATCTAGATTGAAAAGATTTTTTTTCATGAATAATCTCTTAATACATATAATTTAATACCCATATGATTATTATATTATAATATTTAACCCAAAATAATTACTATATATACTTTTTTTCGGGCCAAAATTCAATAAAATATTTGGGGCGAATATTCAAAATATTTTAAATTTAGGCAGGTGGAATTTAACGCCATTTATCTCAGTTTATATGGGCATAAAATCTTGAACTATTTGCGATTTTTAAATCCCCTTTAAAGTCGCCTTCTTCTCTATCTTAGCAGACGACGTATGGTCAAAGCTAAACTGTGCAGGGACGGAAATAAGCACAAGTCACTGGTCATTGTCCGATAAATTTTCCAAATGTCCGATAACTTTTTATTTTTAAGAGGGGGTCACTGGACAAATGTCCGATAAAAAAAAAGTACTTTTCAATTCAAGAAATGTAGCATTGTCCGGTAATTTTGTTAAATGTCCGATAACTTTTGAATTTTTAAGGGGGGTTACTGGACATTTGTCCAATTAGAAAAATTCCTTATTTCCGTCCCTGAAACTGTGTGCTTTTAAAGGGGCAGATTTCTGAGCAGATAGGGCTTTTAACAGAAGAGAATTGGAGGAAGTAGCTAGGCAACGAGCTAGTTTTACAAAATGACTCCCTTACCCCTATGAACATCATTTTTTGTTATTTTTCTCGCCTTATTGAGGTAAGTTCGAGTAAGTTTCCATTGTTAATAGTCCTAGGTGAAACTGATATATTGGTAAATATTAAATTCTAATTGATATCATCATGTTCTTATTAATTAATTGTAACTGAAATCTATATATTAATGATATATTTGCAAATTAGTTCGAAGTTATGTAAATATTGTACAGAATAAATTTTTAAATAAAATTTGTTATTGACGTGTTTCTATTTTTAACCACACCACCTCCCCCTACCAACTGGGTGAGTGTAGGCTCTTATATTGTCCGAGGATGTAGTAGAAGTAGTAAAATGTGGAAAAAGACAAAATAGGTCTAGTCTCACAAACATTTTCCAAAAATGACGTCAAAAACAACGTTCGAATTCCCTGATATTTCCATAGAGGTTGGTATGAACCCTGTTTATGCCAAGAAAATCACTGAGAAACGTTACGGCCATTTTAAATGAGGGGTCTGACAGGGTTCTTATACAAACTTGGAATACTTGAATATTACCAAGGAATCAAAATTTTGCCAAAAATCATGGAAATATTTGACATAAATTGCGGAAATTTATGAAAGTAATTGATCATAAATTTCAATGACACTAAGTACGACCTCAACCAGCTAAACTCATAGTTTTAATAAAGGTTTTTCAAAATCTTTGGCGCAGGGAAATTTCATTTCCAAATGTATAAACCCTGGGCCCATTTTTAACTTTTTCTCGATTTCTATAAGTGGCGAAACGTCTTTTATGAGTGACTTGTGTATCGATTTATTATTTTAAATTAATCTACGGAATGTCGAATATATAATGGTGCAATCGGTTTATGCTTAGGAGATCATAGATAAAAGCAGAGGTATATAATAACCCCCTTCGGGGGGAAGTATGAAAGGTAGGCAAAACAAATTAGGCCCATGTAAATATTTGAGATCCATTTCTTTAGGGATCGGAAATTGTTTTCCAATTTCAAATTATTCATACCGATTAAAGTTATATTTAGCAGATGACATTATATTTTAATCTATTGAGAAAACTCGTTTTGATCTTCTGAAAGAAGACCCTTTCGCGGTTTTGTTTTTACCAAAGCATTTCCGTTGAGATTCTCCGAAAATTTAAACTTTTTTTGCAATAATTCCTTTCCTATACCCTTTGACGATTTGGCGATGAGATCATATCACGTTAAAAGTTTCTCGAACACTTAGCACCCGCTGTTTTTTGGTTTGTGGGTCTTAAATGCCACTATTTGATCCCCTTGGTTCCTATATTCACCCACGCAGAAATATTTAACTACAAGAGAACATTGCAAAAACTTTTCTAACAGTTGTTACGATTTTATCAATGAACTAGTTTCAAAGTTCTTAATTTATGATTATGATTCATTCTATTCCTAGAATCGTTATCGAAATTTTCGTTTTCATAACTGTGATGTAATTAAGTAAAGATACTTACATGGAAAACTCCTTCAGGAGGCCCAGCCACGTGGTGTAGAATAGTATGAATGAAAATATACGCACTCTAGAAATAGTAAAAAAAAAAAAAAAAAAATTCATCAGAAACTCAGCAAGCTTAATTCCGTCAATAAGAAATTAAGAATCAAATCATATAGTTTAATTTGGTCTCTAAAGAGATAAACCCATTTTATTTTGGTCTCTAAAGAGATAAACCTAATTTACTTTAGTCTCTAATTTAATCTTAATTCGGTTCTCTAAGAGCAACACATTATTTAATTTTGTAAATATATTAGAAGCAAAACCAAAATTAGAACCAAAAACCAATGTTCAATCTATAGTATAATTAAGAACCAAAATCTAGTGTTATTAATTTATTATATAAGAACCAAAACCTACCCTAAATATTGTATTTAAGAACCATGAACCAAAACCTACAATTTCGTATTTGAAACAAAATATTTGTTATGTAGTCTATTAGAAATAAACATTTTTTATTTCGTTTATTAGAAGCAAACCTACGTAAAATGTTTTTAATAAGAAGGCAAACTTTTTTAATTTGTCTAATTAGAACCTAATCTACGTTAAATTTAGTCTGAGAGCCAAAACCCAAAAATATATATTAAATTTGGTCACAGTCCTACACTTCAAAAGAGTTTTCCATAATTTAACTTAAATACTAAATTAAATAACTCACTAATAAATAAAAATGTGTGGGTTATCTAAATATAGATATTTCTCTTATGAATTGATAGCTCGTACAAAGCTGGACTTCCTTTATCTACAAAAAAAGAAATGAAAGAGATAAAGTGAAGCCTAGCTTTGTTCGCGCTGCAATTAAAGGAGGAATGGATTATAGACTTTCTTGGTTCGCGTATACGTGTACGTCAAGCTACTTTCGGCCGTTCTTAAAACGACGTGATGACATTAGTTCTGTTAAAGTTAACTTCACGTTCCCGTACACACTTCGTAAACTTAGTCTAGTAAAGCCGTTTTCTCCGCATTGTCAAACCTTGACTGAATAACCCTGTGACGAATAAGCAGACGCAGACAAAACTCATTTAATTAACGATTTAATTACCAAGCATCGCCTCCTCGTGCAAAGGCGCGTTCACAAGTCAGCGAGAAAGCGTAAAAATAAACTGAAGGCGAGTGGTAGGAAAGGGACTAACTTCCTTTGTAGAAAGTCCTTTAAAGTCACCTTCTTTCTTGCTTAGCAGACGACATTGGTAATAAAAAATTGTACAGTCCAAAGTTAGCAAGTCTACATCAGATTAGCAGATTCTAGAGTGACTATTCACAGCCTCGCGAAAAGATTACAGTTGACATGGACTCTAAAAACATATGCTTCTATAGCTCGTTCTATAGTTATATTTATGCTAGTTTCAGTCTTTTCAGTTTACTCTAGGAAAAAAATATTGTCTAGGACAGAGCAACCGTTTGGTAAAATTCGTTCCATTCTCCTTGCCTATTCACCGGAGCCGCTACAAAATAGTTCGTGTATGTGAGCACGGAGAGAAGAAAGATAGTTTTTCCCCGCCTTCCCTGATCTAGGCCGTAAGCCTTCAGACTCGAGATATTCCCTGGGAGAGATTAACAAATCGAAATTAATTTTTATTGGCTGGCTATATCAAGTGTCTTTAACCAGGTGTTTTCTATGGGCAGGAATACCGTTCTGGTTCTAGACTTCTGTTATTTATTTTTGATTGGATAGTCGCTTTTAAAAACGTCGGAGTTAGATAAAATAGGGACCCATGCTGCCATGCAGGGCTCTATGCATGAGATACGTATTCTCGTTTCCTTGTGAACGAGCCTTTAGAGTTTAAGCATTACACGATGTGGGAAAAAACCTACGAAAAAAAACTTTTGGAATTCTTTTGATTAAAAGGATCCGTCCTGTTAACAGATGACCGACCGCAGGGCGTAGGCGCCGACCCCCACACTATCAAATAACAACTTAACTTGGTTCATAACGGTAATAGAAAGTGTTTTGTATATTGGCGACATAATTTATGCTTCAAAAACATTGGCGCGCGTTTCAAAGAACTAAGTACGTGGGGCGTAATTCAAAAACTTGTTAAAAGTAACAAGATAAGAAGTATGTGATTGTTTTTTGAAGGGATAATGAAGATTAGTATCATGCTATTTTTTAAAGGGAATTAAACTAAAAATGTAAAATATTTTAAATTCATTTTCAGAATCTGCACACAAAATTTTGAATATAAGAAATGTTTTAGGTGACATTTTAGCGCTTAATTTAAATTCAGAAGTTTGAATATTAGTGTAGGGTTATTTTGGGCTAATCATATAAGTCTTCAATATCGCTATAACGATTGAATTCCTTAAAGATGGCGAGAGTGGGGCTGTTAAAAGATGGAGTTCATTCGATTGTTCCGATTTTACATAAGAAAAAAATAATAATTTTAACACTAAAAACGTGTCCAATAATATGAAATTTCGAAATTAGATGAAACTGTAGTTACAATATCCATAAAACATTTTTAAAACTCAACAAAGGTTTAGAGATAATTAACAAAGTTGCGATTTAAGCAACAGCTAAGCCTATCTTTATTTTAATACGGATAAAAACAAACTAGAAATCGGCTCCTGATATCCCTTTATATCAGCATAAAACTTTCCTTACCGTTCCTTACGCAGATTAGCGAAGCGGTTTTTTTCTTCGTTAAATTTTACGCTAATCTCTATAATCGCCTCGACTATCGTACTTCCGCTCATATTGTTTCTTTTGAAAAACAGGGGGAAATAATAAAAAGAGTTAAAGTTTGTTTGGGTCTGAAAATATTATGCGCATTCACGGCATTTTGAAAACGAGTAGTCGTAAAAAAATTAATAAATCATTTTTTCTTGACTTAATTAGCACATGAGATAAATTACAAAATACGTGCCATTCCATTCGACGTATGACCCGATGGACTTGGGTTACAATTCTCACTATATACACAACCATAACCCTAAATCCTATTTGGCTGTGGTAATTAAATCTGGCACCTGCTACTTAAGTGAAAGCTTTTCGATTAATGCTCCAAATTCGAGCAACTTTTACTAATTGGATAAGGATAATTAAATAAGTGCAATCAGATATTAGAGAGTTGGAGAAATCGAATGAAGAACGTAATATGCCTATAAGCGTATCTTAAAGTGAGGTGTGTAAGCTCTTATATTCATTGGGCATGTAGTAGGTATGACGTACGATGTGTGATCCTGATCTATGACGTATGAACTTATGAATAGAAAAGGGTGCAGCATTCAACCAACTACCGTTTTTAGTTTCTCCCCGAATTTCATCTTGCTTTTCTCATACGTTGATCCCATACGAAGGTCTCAAAATCTGAAAATGTTGGGATTAGGCTTAGCGCGCTAAAGGGAGAATGTAACCAACAAATATCCCGCTGGATCAATCTAAGACTAATAGACAACTGTTCCACCATGGGTTGGCCTGTAAGTGGGATTAGGGACGCTTCAAAAACAACTATATAATGTAGCCTTCCTTTTTTAGTCATAAATTGTCACAAACAATTTATTCAAGTACAAACGTAATCAACCCGGAAAAATGGCCATTAATTTATTAACTTGAAGAAAGAGAAAAACCATAGTTAACGACCAACCGTATACAATTTCGAAAAACAAGTGTTTAAAGGTGTTAATTAGACATGTCTTCGGGGCGATTAAAATAATTAACAACAACTAGCTTAATCGTTACAAAAAATTGTTAATTATTTTTAATTATAAATTGGTTTATACGTCTAACGCGAGTAGGTGTTTAATTATAAGTACACGATATCCCATTTCGCTATAATATCTAACGGTAGCCGAATATTAATTAATTTCGCAATTAACATTTCAAATGCAATACGAGACGGAGTTTGAAATTAACTTTCTAAAATTCGAAAACTAGTTCGACCGGATTTTTTTTTTTTTTTTTTTTTAATTTCACATCGTAAATGAGTTTTCATTCTATTATAGACGAAATCAACTTGATATTCCAGTTAATAATTCGATCTAACGTTGTCTGAAAATTCAAGGTGATTTGGAAGATGGATATTTGTGATTTTTCAAAACTCTCATAAGGGATTATATTTCCATATTAGACGATTTTATTTTAACATGTCTATTAACGAATTATGGAAATAATAGTAAAGTGATGATGTCACAATTATTTTTTCGAAATTATATTTTTATCTTTTCATAATATTAAAATTTTGCAACTCTGGGTTGACACATTCTTAATAAACTTCAAAATTAAAATGGCAAAAATATATTAATGTAATGTTATCCGTTAAAGCAACTTGATTATCGAAAAGATATTTAACTGTAATGTAGGACTTTCGGGATTAAGTAATTTCACGAAAGAGACCGCGCGAAATTAACAATATCACGTGACAAAAGGAACGAGAATCAACTTCTGGCTCTATACTAGGTACGGAAAAATTTTTTCTTATTTTGACGATTATAAAATAGATTTTTCACAACTGTTAAGTGGTAATTTTTATGACATTTATATTTTGAATAATTTTTTTAGTCGATCTTTCCGAAAATTCTACTCAAATTCTATTTGAATTGCGAGTGTGTAATTGGGACACATTTGTGGATTATTATAACCAAAATAAATTCAAACCCATTTCTTGACCATGCTATAACTATTCAGCTGCTAAAGTTTATTTTTAAGTTTTTCTCTAAGTACCCCGAATAAAAGGAGAATATATAAGCTTGTTTACCAATATACTTCTCTAATTCTTATTTATTCGTTTTTATTCAAATTGAACTGGCGAGTTACTGAGCTATCTTAAAGAGAACAAACCCGCCTTCTTTTGGTAGATTCACAGCGGTTCCAAATTTTACGCATATTTTAAAGGGAAACTTGGAACTAAAAATGGAACAGTTGTTGAATTTATTTTCGGAACGTATTCGAGAATTTTTTCGAAATTTTAGACACGTTTTTTGTGTTTAAATTAATTTCTGAAGTTTGGTAAAATTGGAAAAAAGGAAATATTTCAGCCTTTCACAGCGCTTGTAATGTCCTAACATAAAAATAATAGGCCGGCGTTTGATGTCCAAGGTCTTAGGCATCAAACACCGGCATATTCTTTTAATGTTAGGACATTACAAGGAAGGCTGAAATAATATTGGCCGGAATTTATATTTACTAATTTTCAAATTTAACCAAACTCTAGAAATTAATTTGAAGACCAAAAACGTTTCTAAAAATTCCCTTTTTAGCTCCAAGTTTTCATTTAACGTTTCCAATCAATTAAAAATAACACGTTACTTATCTCATTATCTCTTTACCCTCATAGAATAGGAGATAAAAATGTTTTTACAAATTGAGCTATATCTAGGGTTGAACAATTTTGCTGATTTGTGCACGTTTTGTATTACGCACTTATACCAAAATCAAAATATAATTGACGTTATCATCACTCCCATACCTAAACAGCAACGAAAACAGCAAGAATAAAGAGACGTTCAATTTTTTATATGTTGAAAATGCAAACCATATCTAGAATAATAACTAGAGTCTGCTAAATTTTATTATTTTATAACCACTATTATAAAAAACTAAATAATGGCCTCTGAGAAAACCCGGAAAAACTAAGCATTCACTTGTCAAACACGGTTATATAACAGTCTCCATCCTCTCAGTGATCTAAACAAGCTAGTTTAAAAGACATTAATAAAAAAATCCAAGACGCAGTCAACGTTATAGAAGTCTGATCTATAGTGGTCGCGAATAGTTAACTAAACTATTTATATCACAATGTGTTCTAACATTGAGTATTAATCCGCCTAGAATTCCGATGCATTACAACATCATACGCAAACATTTATAAGGATAAAATCAATTTTAGTTTTCAGTAGTCACAAAATAGATAGTTTATTTCACCTACATTTGGCAGTAAGGGCGAAACAAGGCTCTCCCTTTTATTCAAGTAAACAAATTATAGAGATTTATATATAACTTAGAACAGTGTAAGTTTGTACTTAGTCGAATTGACTATAAGCTTCGCTCTGTTGGAGGAATAAGGTAGAGAACACTCCCTCTGAAAATCTAGAAAAAACTATTTAGCTAACCTCTATTTTATCGAGTTTTTTCTAACCCTTCCCAAACTGGTTAATGATAAAAAAATTTGCCGTCTTAAATACTTTAAAATCCAAGCCAAAAAAAAAAATAACGATTTTGATCTACGTGAAAAATTTGGTATTTCGATTTTAGAAAGGATTGCTTACTTAAGTTTCGAAATTAAAAAAAAAAATCTATCTAAAACAAACACTTCCATCCAGTGGCGGCGGACGGTTCTTATTTTGGGGGGGGGGGGGGGGGCATTTTTCGTTAAAGAACTTGGAAACAAGTTGCTCAAGACCAATATACCTGAAGGCTATGGTTGTACTATCGCTCTTCTACAGACGGACTCGCGTAGAAATAAATCATATACCTTATTTAAAGACAGTCTCTTTATAATTTTTGTTATTATATTATATTATTTTCTTAAAAACTCCAAACAGGTTGATATTATAGACTGATTTTTCTTATAATTTATTGAATTCAATTATATTCTGAGATTAATCAGAGTATTGACTGAACAATTTGGGGAGGGACACTTATATTGGTTGTCCCCACCTGGTTTAATTGAGGGGGGACAATGTCCCCCTGTCCCCACCCGTTCCGCCGCCACTGCTTCCATCCAACTTGTTTTCTTCGTAATAACCCCACCGAAACCTCTCAAAATTGAGGGAAACTGTTCAACTGGCAATCCTGAATATCTCAGGGTCAGGGCGGACACTCTTTACCAGCGTTTTTATGTGAAAATTCAAAACTGACAGTCGGCTACACCCTTATATTATTCCTCCAATGTTCAATATCTCTTTTAAAACAAATGAAATAGTGATATAAAGGAACGTAGTATTGTACGAGCTGCAGTCTAAATATGATTTTACATAAGTCTGGGATTGTCGATACGCCCCGCGTAATCGCAACCTAACCCGTAGAGGAATTTTGACGAGTGATTGTTCAATTAGACTTAGGGTCAATAGAGGTCAACGTTGCGCAACTAGCGAGAGAGATCGACTTAAAAAAGGGTTAGGATTTTTTTCTTGTAAATTTCTGACAAGACTAGTTTGAAGGGACAATGAAGCCAGTCAATGACGACAAGAATGAATTCCTATAGATTCATTATGGTTAAAATGGGACTTAATTATTGACTTGTAAAATAAACCCGATAAAAACATTTGGTTAAAATAGCCAGGCCTCCATTTTTAAACAAAAAGGTTACGTCCTCCCACGAAACAGCTCATAAACATGGTACAATCAAATTATGGGCAAAGGCTTGCCATCAAATACGCTAGACCGTCAACTAGGATAAAAAAATTGGGTTTGATTTCATTCATAATTCTAGTTCTTATGTTGCTTTTATAATAGTCACAAACGACTATATAAGAAAACAAATATATCCCAATGAAGCCAGGTTTCATTTATTAAATTAATTTGGAATTAATTATATGGTTGGAAATGTTTCTGCTAAAGAATTAGGCCTACTTTTATGATAAGGCATCGATATAAAAAATACCCAAAGGTGGGTGTCTTTTGATTAGTCGGAGGTTCTCCTTTTAATTCTACGTCAAAATAGGGGTTTTGATTTTTGTACAATTCAAAAACACTCCCTGAATGTTTTACTACGCAAACATGTCATATTTTTAGACAGAATCAATAAAAAAAAATACTTCTCTACTCTCCCTTTAAGCCTTATTTCAAAGCAGATTAATTATTATTTTCATAAATTTTGCTAATAAATAAGGCCTTGTTTAAGGATCGATAGAAAATTAACTTTTGTCACTCAGTCTTCATTCTCCCATTAAATAAAAAAACATTCCACCAAGTCACAATAGGCCAATATATAAATCGTTAAGACTTAGACTTGTGAAAAGACTTTCCACATATTTATAAATATTTATTTTCAAACTTGATCTTGAAAAATATTGGGCTTTATTTATTGTTTTGTTATGCAAATTAATATAATCCTCGTGAGATAAGCTGTTGAATTTTAATTCTATACTTTCTTACATTCTTCAAATTCTATACACTTTTTACACTCTTACTATGAGACGAAATTGCGGTAGACTTCGCTTAAAATATATCCATCAAAGCTAGCTTAACTAACTTGTCCGAAGGATGCAAGAAAGTATTACATATCAACTGGCTTTAGAAGGATTCGTTATCGGTATGTTATATTTTGACTTTCACTTGAGACTATTGAGATTAAGACAAAAAGAGTCTAAAATATTTCCTGTACTAAGTGAAGAATTGACCGAATTCAATATATTTCCTGTGCTTATTTCCGTCCCTGTTATTGACCACAATGGTATGCTACGTTTTCGGTTATTAATGAAATTCAGCAATTCTAAAAAAAAAAAAATACCCTCGCTTAAATTTAATTAACTTAAATTGGAAAATAATTGCTATTTTTGGAATTTTAACATCCATAACAAAAAAAATTTGTAATATGTCCAGTCCGATATTTTACTTCCACGTTATTTCAATAACTCGCCATATAAATTGAAAAGAGAATATTTAATTTTGGACGTTTCTTGACGGTCCGGTAAATATTCTATCAAATAAAAACTTATAGAATTTCTCACGCTGAACACAATCGTATATTTTTAAACCATTTAAGAACAATCAAAGCACCTTGCAAAAAACTAACCACCATTTATTACGAGGTTTTTACCATAACATCAGAAGTAGATGAAACCCTCCTTTGAAGTCTACTACTCTAATGTTCCATATAGCGCTCCTCTCTGTATGGGTAAAATTCCCAATTTTACGAGATCGGAGGGGTCCTACTTCATACCCCCTGTCCACGGAAAATTGGAATGTCCCCCTCTCTACACAAACGACGACGTTTTTTTTTTGACGAACTCCAAGGCTGCTAGAGATATTCGCTCGACGAACTCCCGCTCCCAAAATATTTACCGTTAGGAGGCGTACGAATCGCGCTTTTTGAAAATAACCCATACAGAGAGGGGTAGACAAGGCCAGGGAGTAATAGACTTCAAAGGAGGGTTTCATCGGCTTCTGCTAACATCAAAGTTGTAGTATTTAGCTAGTTTTCAGAGAATTGCACAGAAGGCAATTAAAATATTTATATTATTATTGCTTTTTAATTTTTTCATTAATAATAAAAAACAACGATCAATCTTTATATAAATCGCCCTAAATATTTAATTCTGACATAAAACTAATGAATAAAAACCACAAAGTTAATTTTCTAATCACGTATAAAACGATTTATGGCCAAAAATGTCAAAAATTAAAAACAATACCTGTTTCTATTCCTCCAGTGATAAAAAGTAATTTCATTAACATTTGCAATAAATACAACCGATTTGATTGACCTTGGGGCGGATATCATTTAAAAAACGTTTATCTTGGATTTATAATTAAATTGATGTTAATTAACAACTCGGGATTATTGCGAAGACATTAGATTAAAGAAACAGAAAAAATTAAAAGCTGTGAACCGTGAAAAATTGCTATCTTCAAATACTTAAAAAGAAAAAAAATTCTGATAAAAAAAAGTCAAATTCTAAAAATTTAAAGTGATTGTAAAATATATTTTTGAAATTCAAATTTTGTTAATTGAGACTATTCTGTTTACTTAATTGTAATGTCTGGACACCACATTTTGAATTAAATAATTTCAATTTTCAAAACAATAGACATTAATTTTTAATTTTCTCCTCATCAATTAAGATGAAAGTTTTAATTTTTAATAGATGATATTATAAAAGAAGTTGTGGTTGCGACGTCTTGTTCAAATGTTGCTAACTACGTCACGAAATCACGTGAGCAGAGAAAATTTCAGCCCCACTTCTCGTGGCCGATTGACCGGTCGCTCTTTTGTTAAGTTTTAAGGTTTATTGACCCAACAGCGGTACTGCTACAGGTGTTCGCTGACTACAAACGCGTAAAAAGATAAGAAAAATCAGTGAAAGTGGTCACCACTACTATGATAGGGGAAGCTTCTTTGAACCTATAACAAAAGAGCGACCGTGCAGGCGCACCTGGATATAGAAAAAATAAGCTTAAGAAATGCTCGTTGCTCACGAGCGCTAGAGCTTTACGAGCTATTAAGTAGCTGATGACGTCGACGGCAACATACCATAAGTAAGCTCCTCCTCTTTTATAATATCATCAAATTGATATAGTTAAGTTTCACTATTTAAGTATAATGGTGATTGTATTTAAATATAATCATGTAGGCATATTAATTTTAAATAATTGTTATCAAGTGACAAAACGCGCGAGAAATTTTGCGGGGAATTTTAATTTTAAAATATTTGAAAATAGCGACTGTAAAATATTTTGCGGAACTTTTTTACGCCATATTTTAAATCGTTTTTTAACGATTTTTTGAAATGGTTTAATCAAAATCCATTTTTATCTCATGAAACTCGTGACAGCCTCGCTTCAAATTTTAAAACCATGGGCCAAATTGTATGCCCTGGTTTGCTAAAAATTTAAAATATGAACTTCACGCAGTACAAAATACTCTTATCATTTCTGAATAGGTGAAGTTACAGACTGCTTAGATATTCAAGTTTGCACAAACTAATTCGTGATTCTCGTGCTAGAAATGGGTTTCGAAAATAAAACAAAACGCGATAAAGTTTTCTTACAACAACAATCAAGTGTTACCATCACTTCAAAAAATCATCCTCTAGTTCGAGCAAATCCCGCTAGAGTTTCTTTTGGCGTTGCTCTCTTTCTGTTTAAAACTTTTCGGGCCTTGCTTATATCTCTCCCCTCTCTTTCGAGAACGCGTTAAACAATTTTGTTTCTTTCTCACTCACGACTTCTCCAAGAGAAAGTGAGTTTGCTTTTTAACTTCCACCAATCCAATCCATAAGTTCAGTTTTCTAAAGCGTGTTTTTATCAACTTTTAAGTAAAAAGCCATAAAACAAATAAAATTGAATTCATACCGGATATAATTATTGAGCAATTTTGAAGAAAGCAACTTTAAAGCGCGACTAACGACTTTGGCATCCAAATTAAAGATGACATCTAATTACTAAACGATTAAATTTGGTTCAAGTTTAACTAATTATTAATTCATCGGAAAACATGAAAAGTTGTATTCAAGATTCGCGCTGCGCGAAGCGTGTTCGTAAATTTCGAGTTGTTTTCTGTTAGAAATTTAGTTGGTTTTATTCTAAAGGTATTAAATATTAATGGCGGCATCGAGGGAAGCGAGATTTTCGTTCGTTATTGATTTAGTTTTAGTTTCGGGGTGTTTAAGTGTACTTTGTGTCAATGGTGCAATTAATTGGAAGTCACCGTCGCAAGTGCAAGAATTGACCTCTGAACCGTCACCTTATATTGTCAATAAAAATACATTCCAATTCGTTAAGAATAGGATACCAGTGCCGGCCAAGAATTTCAGCGTGAGTATAAACATATTTTGGTTTTTCTTAAATTGCAAATTAATTTAATTTAAATTGATTTAATTACGAAACTATTTGGAGCTAAGGGTTATAATGGTGATTTACTTTTCGTAATTAATATAATAACGGAATTATCTTGAGTTCAGGGCTACTAGGTCACACAGTGACCATTTTTTCTTTATATTTGTATTTGTGTTTTATGGCCAATTGTTTTTGCAAGAATAAATTAAATACTGAAAAATTCCAAGGTAATTTAAAGAAGACTGTCATGGATTTTCCATAAACTCCAAATGGAAAATTACTCTTAGAAAACACAGGTTTAAGGTCGATAATTGTCGATTTCAATTTTTAATTAATGGGAACCATGCGCCAACTCCTATGGAAACAAGTATGATACAAGTTTTACACTTAATTACGATTAAAAATCTAAAATATTAATATGTTATCGTGTTACTAGTTCATATATTATAATATTCTCCTTGGTTATATAATTATCTCCAAATTTATGGAGACCTTATATTTTTTGGCGGGAAAACCCTGATTGATGCGTGTTTAACAAGGTTTAATTATACTACGGCTCAAAAATTCATTTACAACATTAAGGTTAACCAGTTTTTTTTTTTCATCCCATCAAATTTATTTTATATTCAATGAATATATTTTTTAATTTTCCCCATCTCTTTCCTGTCCAAGAGTACTTTGCATAAACTACTTATCTTCCTAAAATGTTTTACATTATGTATTAATCCGCGTCTTGTTTAAGCGTTTTGCAAACTGTCTTTGAATAAGAGTATATCAGACTCTTAGATATATCGATATCAAATTGATTTTTCAGTACATAAAAAACTTACTCTATCTCATCCATTAAATTTAGTTCTATTATATAGAGATGGAGTCAATCCCTCGTTTGTATGCACTGAAACAGACTGATACTGACACATGCTCAGACAGAAGCCAACATTCTGATCTTTTAGGGATACATATTTTCATTAATTTCCAAGTGTATATTTTGACACAAAAGGATATTTAAAGGCGCAAATAATGTTAAAAAAATAAGGCTGGAAATAATCTAGAGAGAGCTCCCCACTCCGTAATTTCTTCAGAGTGTCGCTTCCTCCGTTCACTAGTGTGTCTCGAATAAGAATCTACCGGTACATTTATCTGGACATTTGCTGAATGTATTAAGCTATGGGGCGTTGTTTACTTTTAAGCAAAAGTGATAAACTTTTGTTATTATTATAAGTTTTGAATTTGGAGAAATTTAGTAAAGTTTTGAGTGTCATAATTTTTAATAATCTTTGGATTTTCCTGATTTCCCTGTTTTTTCTTCGAATAATTGTTATTTTTTCTGAGATTTCCCTGAGGTTTTTCATAATTAAAAATTCTCTGATATTTCCTGATTTTCCATCGTCGACTTTCACCATACTTCAAAATCTCCCCATTTCTAAATACTGGCTCGCCCTTTGTATTCATTTCCCTATGCTTCGGTATTTCGGTTCACTGTTTAATCTATTTTTCGTTTATAACGAAATTGGGTTAAAACTAAGTGATTTTCATTATAGAATATTTCGTAATAACTTGGCAGTGGTTTTAAAGGTTTTATAAGATAAAGAAAGCTTTCAAAAATCCCTGAAAAACCTAACTGCGAAAAATTTAAAATTTCCAAAACTTCTATTCACGATGCGTCTGCTGTTTCTATGCTATAAAAACACTTATTTTAGGGTTGAACTTTTAAAAGCAAGCAAACTAGAAGCTATCATGTTTTTTTTATAAGAAAAAAATATGTTTTACGACTTTGTGATTAAGAAAACAGTTTTAAAGGCGACCTCTTAAACTTTCTCATCATTTTAAAGATTTAGACGTACGATTTTTATCATATCTTAATATTCCGGCGGAATGAGGGTGCGCTGACTCCTTCGTATGAGAGACAGAGACGAACAGAATTAATTCAAAATTACAGAATTAAATGAATAAAATTAAAATATTAATATATAATAAAATAAACTGGTACATTGATTTTTGTCTTAATTTGATAAACCCAGTAAAAGTTTTAAATATATATTTTTTTCTTTGACGGGGAATTATAAGAGTTTTAATTAATTAAATTAAAGGAAGAATGCAGTTCGATATTTTCCATTTTTCATTCTTCGTCATTTAAATAAAGCTGGTATACTAGTAATAGCTTAACAATCAAATATTAAGCTATAAATGTATATTTTTACTTTCTTACAAAATAAAATAGGCTTAATAGGGATCCATGGGGAGCTTGATATCTCGTCGTTAACGATCGCGCGAGTCTCCGGCAAATTAAAACGAAACGTGTATGCCTTAAGCCTACTTTGAAAGGTTTGACCAAGAAGGATCAGACAAGGAGAGGAAAAGTGGGGACGGCGCGGTTCCTACTGCGTCGGCCTAAACTCCCACTCTGGGAGAACGGGGGTAGAGACGTTTCGTGGTAAATTTTTGTCACGTGGGTAAAACGGATCGTTTATCAGCTTCGTAGTAGTCGACGACGCTAGTGACCACGTGACAACAGTTTACCTCGAGAATTTCCTATCCCCCTTTCCACCCGAGTGGGAGGTTGGCTATTCTCTCTCTAACTCAACGCAGCCCCACTTTTCCTCTCCTTGTCTGATCCTCCTTGGTTTGACCATAGCCTGGTTTGACTGTCGGAATAAAACGCGCGCTTGTGACGTGAATGGTGGCTCGAGACTTTCGGGCCTTGTCAAATTGATTTCGCGCCAAATTCGCCAATTTAATTTTTGAAATTGAAAAAATTCGAGAAGCTGTCAAGTCGGTTTTACTTTTCAAAATCTTCCCATAGAATTACGAAAGATAAAAATATATATTTAGCTTAATTTTACTAGCGGATTAGGCATATTTTAAAAATTACTTGAAGACGGGCTGCATTCTTCCTTTAAAATTAAAGGGTAGGTTTCCGTTTAAAAATAGAAATATGAGAAAAAAGTTATCGAAAGTGTTACAAGTTTTTGAAAGCCATTTTTTTTTTTTAAAACACTCAGATTATAATCAACTTTTCAAATTAATAAAGTTTCGTTATCTTGAGTTATTAAATATTTTTGTGATTTGTGATTAAAAAAAGCTATCATTTACAGCTTAGAAAAAGTTCTAAAAATCCTCGGGCTCTGAAGTAATGAATTTCCAATTACGAGTAATTATATATATCCGTGATTAATTACTTTAAATTCCTCATTAACATAAAAAACCTTCTAAACAATTTCTTGATACTTCCTTAAAAAAATTTACGCCCTAATTTTTATTAAAAACAGAAAAAAGGGGAGATATTATACCGAATAATATTTTTTCTAAAAAATTGGCTTCATTTAATTTTTTGTTGGAAAGGGGCGACAATATTTTCTTTAACCCATCTTGCTCTTGAACTCCTTAAAATCCGGAAATTCGTCTTTTTTTTTTTTTTTTAATTTTTATAAAACAAATATTTTTAATGTAAAAACCTAGTAACTGAAATCATAGAAAATATAGTAAATGGAATTAATAGAAGGTTCAGGTAGTATCTATCCCAATCCAAACTCGGTATATTCAACTTCCGGAAATTAGTGTTAGCAAAAGTCTATCACTATATTCCATATAAGTAAAAATGCTCCCTATCTTAATACTATTAGCAAAGGGCCAGGGAAACGTACTAGCTCATCTCTTAAAATTGGTCAAAAAAGTCATCACCCCTGTCTGGCTCGAGTATAGCTACCGGAAGTAGATATTCCCCAGTTGCCCAAAAAAATATACAGGCAAAACTGAAATTTATATTTCTATAAAAATCCCTCTTATAATTTGTTTCAGTTCTTTACAAAATTATATATGATAGTGACCTCAGCTGTTCGAAACAATTTGACCCTGTCCTTTAAAAAATTGTATAACCTGTACTTACACTAAAGGGATGATGGGCTTAACTGGATTCATAGAGATCCTGAACTCATCATATAAGGATCAATGTGATTAGTCGCTAGTCCTTATATTGGGAGTTCGGAATCTCCATGAATCCAGCTAATCCTATTATAATGGTAAGTTTAATATTTGTTTGCAATTGGACTAGGTCTATTTAAACGATTAAAAAAAATCACTTGTTGTTAGGTTGCATTCTCCCTTTAAAGATATGAACCATTGCGGCACTGCCAAACATCGTAAATCAAGTTTATCCCAAAACGGAAGTTTAAAAAAAAAATTGTTTTGGAATTAACATTTAAATGATGGCATAAAAATCTCATTAAACTAGTATTTTTTTTTTATTCTAGTCCGATAAAGTTAAAGAACAATGCCATTCTTTCTCTTTGAGAGATGTTAAAACTACAGAATATACAAAATTGTAAGTGGTTCATAAACGTTTCGGCTCGTCAATATAAACTCGGAACGAAAAAAAAAACTATTAAATGCTAAACGCCGCGCGCCGAAACGGGCCACCCACGAAATATTGCGTAATCTACTATTAGGGTAACTTGGAACATCTGGGTAACTTTGGACAAAAATGATTCTTACCAGTCACTATATAGTAAGAAGCAGTTCAAGTTTTCATTACATCAATAATCGTTTTTATTTCGTGTTCAATTGAGAAAGAAGGCATTTATATCTTTGAACATTCTGAACACAAATTTTTTCGAAGGTCAATATTACCAATTTTACAGCTTCAAAATTTAAATTCCAAAAATACATATGTAATTTCTTAAGCTACATCACATAAATGATTTTGGAACGTAATTAACGATGAATTTTTAATGAGAGGTAGAACTTTCTGGATTAAGTATTTTCACGAGAAAGACCGCGCGAAAGCAACCGTATCACGTGTTAGGAAGAGGGAGAATTAATTCAAGGCACTAAACAAGCGACCATAGATTTTCGGGGATTATTGGTTTTTAAATATTTCGAAGATGCGATTTATTTATTTTTACTGTTGTAATAATATATTTGTAATTTCGAAACTTTTTTATTTTTTTTTTTCTAAAAATTGTTACTCAAATTTTAATTTAAACTCATGAAAAATCCGTTACATCCTGACTTAAAAAATTACACTAGTTTTGTTTTTTTAGGTTTAATATTTTTCGGAAATATAAATTCTAGATATCAGTTAAATTCTCTTGGGGGGTAACTGATATAGATTATTGACGTTTTTTCAAAGAAGTGGTACATGTTGAAGCGAGTTGATCATGAAATATGGTATTTATACTAAATCTTAATCAGCCTGTGATTATCTATAAAAATAAAGTTGCAATAGATTGTTTAATTCAACAATTAAGATCTAGACGTGCCAGCAGCGTGGCTAAAATTATATTGGTTCGCTACCAAACTCTGGCAAAACGGGAAGATTTCTTAAGTAGTTTATAGCCTAGAACTCTACCTTTTCATTTTAAAATCGACGTTATAAAGATGTGCTTAGAATTTTTAATATTTAATATTTTTTTTTTAAATTTAACGTGGGTATACTTTTTTTTTTTTTTTGTAAATTGAAAAACTATGGTCCATGGTTAATAGAAGAATTACACATGAAGGACCTAAAACTTACAACAACAAAAACAATTCATAGGAGCTTTCGAGTTCGTGGATATTTTTCAAAAAAGGGTTAAAATTTACGGAAATTGATTTGCGTAAACCCAACCAAATCTTAAATTGTAAAGTCTTCAAAACTTCACGTTAATCGGTGGAAAAGGAGCCACTATAAAATTTTAACTTTTTATTATAAAGTTTTAGAATCAATTCCTCCATGTGCAATTCTTCTATTACTTAATTTTATTCGTGGAAGATAACCTCGAAAGAGCTTTCTCGATGCACAGTAACCTCTTCAGACGAGGCGTAATTAGCCGTGGTTTAATCAGATTTAACCGAGGTTTACATAGCCTTTTCAGTTCAATAAACCTCGGTTTATTTTGAATAAACCATGGTTAAATCTGATTAAACCGGCTAGTTAAGCCTCGTCTGAAAAGGGTATTACTGTTTGGGAAAATAAAAACTTAACTCCGTTATCTCTATGCGTTTCATCCTTTTATAAAATTAACAAAATATGTCTCTACCATAGATTATAATTCTAGATAATTTGTATCTTACTTAAACTATTCCTTTAACTCGTGTAATTTTATCTGGTGTACCATAATTTGGAATTTCTGTCGATATCATAAACTTCAACCTCTTTTTTTCAACCCGAGGTGCTTTTCGCTTTTAATTTGTGGTTTTCATCGTGTTTGATGATACAATCGGAGAAGAAATGGACCTAATCTTTCGTAAATGTCGAGCAAATGACTTTATCGTTTCGGGCTATAAGAGGATTAAATATCCTACTCTTAATTACGTAAACTATTTTAAAGGGGGATAGCTCTAAGGAGGAAATAAAGTTTGGAAATTGATTTATTAAAATAATTGAACGTAATCGTTGGGTAATCATTTTCAGAGTTTGATCATTATGGGGTGAAAAATGGGATTATGATCCAATTTTCATGTTCAAAACACACCCATGCATCTAAATGGATGAACTCGAGGTCATATACCCCCGTCTTATGAAGAGATAAACAAGATAATCGTGCAATATACATCAATGTTACGCTATAGGTGAAAATTACAAGGATTTCTTAACAAAAGATCTGATCCAAAATTTTAGGGGTGACAGCGTGAATGTTAAAATTCGCAGAGGCAAATGAAAGGGTGGTGAACATTTGTACCTCATTGAGGGGTAATATACCTTTTAAAGTCTGGATTCTAGACTCTGCAGGGAATCAAGTCATTTTTAATCGATTTAGGCTGTTAAAATATGCTTAAAATGATTGTCAAAACTGGCCAAAGCTTATTGGTCATTCTTGATTTAATTAATAGTGCCTAATTAATCCATGGGTCATTCAGGGTTAAACGGAAATTAGGCTCGAATATCTTTCAAAGGACTCAATTTGTCATGCCAATCAAGAGAGTTCGTCTTTGAAATGTTGCGTAAACCGAAAAAGATGTTTGTTAGAAATAGAGGCCGTTTTTAAAGTTAAATTGGTTTTATACAATATTTAATTGGTACTAGAGATCAGATGCGCCATGAAAAACACCGATTAAACATGATTATTCGCACATAACAATAACTAATTAACATTAAAAACCACTATTTAATTGCTACCTTTCTTTAAAATACGTCATTGTTGAGAAGTTATAGCTAGTAAATGAAGAATTTACAAACATAAATATCTTACACTGTTAAATACGCACCTATTTCACAGATACAAACATAACATTATCAGACATTCTACTGATATAATGTTCACCCCACCTATAAGATAAGAACCAATCTGTGTTTACATCACCTACAAGTCTACAATCTATATCAATAAGAAATAAATTCAGAGTCAGATCTAGTCTAGTTTGTTAAGTACTGAAAATTCAATCTATTTCTCGTGGTAACATATAAACAGCAAATAAATCATTCGGAACATACCCTACTGATATTTTTAGGACATTTGGGAGAAAAAACTGATAAGCCACAAACCGTTAAACCCGAAAAACAAAGTTTGTATACTGGACCCACCTGCGAAAATATTTCCCAGGGCATCACACAAACTTGTAGCATAACTACTATTATTATCTTAAGCACAATCGATTCCAATTAAAATTATCTTAACAATATAAACGTTTGTGTTAGCGTTTTTTAAAAAAGAAGGCAGATGGTTACAATGAAATCATCTTACTTAATTTAATACCAAAACCAGGTATTTCTAATAATATTCGCGATGGATTTACCGACTATTTGAAGTAAGTTAATGTTTTTTAAATACCGGTACTACTTGGTTAACAGGGTGCCTCTTAAATAAACGATTTATTTTAAAAAGATCCTACACACGCGATTAAAAGCAGAAGATGTTACAACTCGTTTTTAATAAAAAAAAAAAACTCCTTCAGTTTTTTTATTTAAAAATAGATCTCGATAGAAAAAATGGTTTTACGTCAAGATCTTAAAAGATTATCCTGGCAATGTTTAATCAGTATTAATCTATAGCTTACATTGATAGTTATTCGGTAAGGAATTGAGAGAAAATCTAAAAACGAAAGTTTATCTCTTTCTATACCTACTGTTGACCTTTATTGCATTGATTATTGGTCAAGGAACGGACTACTGGAATCCTGATTTATAGAAACGTACCACCTATCGATTTAGATTACAGAATAAAACACGTTCTTTAGTAGCATTTTGGTTCATTTGTTCGAATTATAAACGATCGAAAAGAAGCTTTTTTTCTTGAATCCCGAATGATCAACAAGGAGTTCATGTGATCGAATTACAAACACTCGAAAAGGAGTTCATTGAGTTCATTTTCTTGAATCTCAAATGATCAACAAGGAGTTCTTGTGATCGAATTACATACGATCGACATGCGACAAGGAGTTCATTTGATCGAATCGTAAATGATCAACAAAAATGATAAAGTTCCAGATGGTCGACACAAACGATAACCGACATTTCCAATGATCGAGAAACACAATAACAAATCAAAATATATAAATATATATGTACGTCTCTGTGTAAGAGTTTATAAAACGAGACTCGAACGAATATGGATTCGATCAAGTTAAACCCTAATCAATCGATCAAAATAACATGTACGACTTAACGACCAAAAAAAATTTTAATTTAAAGAAAATGAAACTGTCAAACATTTAATTCATATAATTTAGACTAGTAAATCTACCCGGTTAGATTGAACGTCTAAATTTAAAATAATGTTCCCTTAAAACATGAATTATTAGTTGGCCATATTATTTTGGCGGCCGCGCGGCGTCCCTACGCATCAACTTTAAAATTTCACGTATTTGACAACTTGAATAATAGCTAGCTATGAAATATCGCAGCTGTTTCTCACCCAATACACATTTGTTCCGATCTAAAATATATATCTTTTAAAAGAACAACTAGACAGCCCATATCATATCGTAATAATTCGTTGAACCCTTTCTTTCCGAAAGAGTTCCTCATATATGTGTGTAGTAGTATACATAAGTAACTAGACGCCAACTCCTTTTGTCTTTGGGCTATACAACACAGTACTGTTATCACTGTGTGGTGCGGTACATTAGGAAAGAACAGCAACACCTAAAGGAAATTGATTACATTTCTGCCCCTGGTCTTAAGACTCGGTTTGGCACAAACCCTATATTTATTCCAAGTATGCCGCCTGTTTAATTCTAAATATGACCCTGCAGAAAAATGTTTTGGATTAAAATTCAAAGAGATTGTGAAATAAATAATCTAAAATTTTTCTAAAACCTTCAGGATTTCTTACGCGTATTCATTCAAAATATATACCACATTACAACGCCTTTAATAAAGGTTCATTCGAATTTCAATCATTAAAATAATAATTAGGCCTAACAAAAAAAATTTGCGCGCCGTCTCGCGATTGAATTAGGCTAGCTGATTGGTTAAAAGTTCTTATTCGAAGTATGGAATTTTTATTTCCATTATCGATCTTCCAATTGGTTGAAAGTTCTTATTCGAATATTATACTCGTAAAATGTTCAAAAATCATGATAACTGATTGGTTGAAAGTTCTTATTCGGATATTATACTTGAAAAGTCCTAAAAAAATGCCCAATGATTGGTTGAAAGTTCTTATATTCGTAAAATGTTAAAAAATCATTGCTGATTGGTTGAAAGTTCTATTTCGAATATTATACTCGTAAGGGTTAAAAAAGGTCCTAAGATTGGTTGAAAATTATTATTAGAATACTGTAATAGTAAAATGTTTCAAAAATTATGATCACTGATTGGTTGAAAGTTATTATTCCACTTTTATACTCGTAAATGGTTAGTTGAAAGATCATATTCGAATAATATACTTCAAAACATATGGATGAAGGAGTGTATGAAGGAACAAAACGATTAGCATAAATTTAAATTGCGTGAAAGATCAAGGTCGATCATTTAGTTCTATTTGAAAATATTTATTTCTCCTTTCATCTTCACTTGAAAATGAAGTTAAATTAATGGCCTGCTCGCCTATATAGACTTGTCGCGTGTTCGGTACTCAATCCCTGCAGGTCTAATATAGGTGATGGTAGTCTATGTCTGTAGTGTTTTAGATTTTTAAAGTGTGTTTAAATTCTGATTTATATTTGGATAATCTATCTTATCGTTCCGTACTTTCATTTTTGTTATATTTTTCATTGGACATTTTCTGTCTAAAGTTTTGATAAGATACGGAGCAGCGAAAAGGTTCTTGCACTCGACCGATTTGTCATCGTTCAAGTAACTTTGACGGTTTTACCAGTATATAGGTTTAAATTTATGGAAAGAGTTTATCATTAAATTCACTTAGAATTCACTTAAAAAGTTTCTCACGCGGTTTAAAAAAAAAACCTTATTTTGATTTGTCAGGACATTACAATTGCTCTCTGAATCTAACTCCAAAAATGGCCGCCATGAGTCGATTTTTTAAAGGATGACATGCAAAAAAAATAAAATTCAACCAAACGTATTGAACTGGTTGTAGTATATAATGTCTATAAATCGCCTAAAATCAAATTCACTCAATAATATTCTACCGTTTTCTGGCAAAGAGGATTAGAAACTTGCCTTTTTTTCGTGAGAGAGAGAAAGAAATTACAATTTTTTGAAAAGGGGAGTGTCTTAATCATTGCTTAATTTGTAGATCCCGCCGGAATCCAGTAATAACGAAAGAAATCGACTTACACGTTGAGGAAAAATCTTAAGGTCCAAATTCGTAAATTCCAGCAGAATTAGACCATATGTACCAAATGAAAAAAATCTGAATTGAGCCAAAGTGAACGAAGGCATTTTCCATTTTTGGTCCACTTTTGTTGAATTTAGTTAATTTCATTTGTTATATTTGGTCGAATTCTGTTCTAATTTTCCAGTTTATGATTAAATGGCGCTTGATCAATTTGACGGGGCCCGAATAGAGTCAGGTTGCGGGTAGAAAACGGATTTTAAATTAACTAAAAGAACATATATTTTTGAATGCTTTTTCCCGCGCTAAAAATCTTAAGTTGTCATCCTTTAAGAACGCGGAATGAATAGTTGCCTACATTATTTTAACGCGATTTTTTTTAAATTACAGGAAATTTGTAATTATTGAACTAATGGTTCGACAAAAATATGTTGTTAGAAAAAAAAATTTAATACAAGAGATATGTAATTAAAATATGGAGTAAAGGTATCCTTACTATTAAGGAGGTGATAATGAGTTTAATTAATATAATGGCGTGATGGTTCCACCGAATTAAGCATTTTTTGTACAGCAAAAATTAGAAAATAATATCTATGATTATAAGCACTAAATCAGACCTCACCAAGGTTGAAATATTGAAAGGATAATATGCTAATTATATAGGCCTAAGGGTTTTCTCTTAGCCTTAACGATCATATAGGCGCCGACACACTCGAATTTCTTTCATAACAAGACTAGAAATAGTTCTTCCTTTTTTTTAATTAAAGGCGTTTTGTTTATACCAATAATTTCAAGGTAAATGTCGGCCTGTTGTTAAGCATTGAAAAAGAGATGTATCTTTTGAACTCACCCTTGAAAAAAACAAAAAAAAAAAAAAAAAAAATTCAACCTGAGAAATAAGCAAAATAACCTTAAAAGTCTTCTTTCCTACCAAATTTAAGTTTCTTATAAGTTTGCTAATAACTATACACATATACATTATTATAATGAAGAGCTTTTTCCGGTTCTACTTTTATACCTATTATGTTTAACATTATGTACTACTCCGCTTAAGCTTATGATTTAGTTTGCAAACTAATTGAACTAAACAAAAGTATATAAATATATAAGTTGGTTTACGCCTATAGCTAGGATCAGATTGAATATTCAGCACATGCAAAGTTTTTTTCTTTAAAGTGATTCTTTCACCGATTTTTCATGTAATCCAAATATAATTTGAGTAGCAATTTCACGAAAGATCGTTAAAAAAATAAATTAATATATATTGGCATAGAAAAATTACGATAATGGCAAAAAAAAATATAATCGCGATCTTCGTAAGGTTTTAAATCAAAACTTTCTCGCAATACTACGTCATCACTATGGTCGCGTGTCTATATTATAGAGCCTAAAGTTGATTTTCGCGTGTTCTAGCACGTGATAAGGTCGCTTTCACAGGAAACATTCTACGCCTCAAAAGGAAAAAAATCTAAATATTTTTTTAACATTTTAATTTCAAATCTTCTAAAAATCTCGTAAACCCAGAAGTCTAAAATTTGTAATAAAAGTTTATAATAGTTTGAAAAAAATCTGGTGACAGTATCACTTTAAGAAATTAAAATATAAATTAATCTATAACTTTGCACGCGTGATGAAAATTGAAACAGAGGTGCACATAGACCTTAAAGTCAAAGGTAATTTTTGGGTGTATTTAAGTAAAAAAATTAATTACTTAATTCCTATTACAGATACGTTAAACTATTTTTATTCGTTTTGAAGTTAAATATTACGTTTCAATCCGCTTTGGTTTCCGTTACGTTTCAAACTAGTGTTGAGCTAAAAGTCTAACTTCGTCTATATCTTAATCCTGCGAATTATTTTCTCAGGGCTGCATGGGAAAGGTAGATTAGCATATAGCACCTAATGCAAACTGAGCGCGAAGAATTAAACATACCGGCAAGGACATTCGGGTCGCGGGAAATGTTAAAATACTAAAAATATTTTCTCCCAAATTCACAAATTAAAAGAACATGCCGTTAACGCCAACGCCCCCACAAGACCTCAAAGCTCGTTAATATGAAATGCTAAAAATGACACTCAAAACGACTTGTATTTTAGAAAAAAAAAAGAAACCACAAAGAGTATAATTTAACAATCCGCTTTAATTAGCGTATCCTCTTTCAACCGCGTATTAAGAGAGCAATTAAGAGCCCTAATTAAAAGAGCCGGTCCTAATTAAATACGGCGTGAAAATAAAACGGTCTCGTATAAATATACATGTAGTAACTTTTACGAGAGGCCCCCACGCGTAAACATTATAGAGCGATTTCTTTTAGATTTATTTGATGGATTTCTAGGGAATCTTTGATAAAGTGTAGTTACGGTTGAATGGCTTTTACAGTGATAATTAAGGGGAAGGTGAAAAGGAAACGAAAAATATTTAAACGATAATTCATTCTAAATTTAAAGCCTCTTACGAAACTAATCGCGAGTTAGGCTTAGCTTGGTTTGATTAACCTAATTTTCATTGATAGAGATGAAATTAAGTTATTATGATTGATCCGAGGGGGCTGATACTCGCCAATTCAGGTGTACAAAATTTTTGAACTCTTTGCACTATTAAAGCTGAACTCAGAGTTCGAACTCAATGCACTGTCAAAGCTAAGCTCATTCTACTCAGGTGTACAGCGAATTCAAAAGTGTCGGACCCCTTGGATTGATCTAAATTCATTTGATCGAATTCAAAATGACCGTAAAGGGGTTCATTTCATCGAAATCAATTAACCAAATAATCGACCTATTCGATAGTAGAAAAAACTAATTATAGACCTATTCGATAGTAGAAAAACTAATTATCGACATGCACGATAATTAACAAATTATAGACATGTACGACAATAGCAAAATAAAAAATTATCGTACAAATACCAATCATGCTGAGAAATTACCAAAATGCTCGATAACAAATAAAAATTATCGACATGTTCGATAACAAATCACCCAATTAGTTATTAATTATGAACTTCCAACAATGACATATATTAATCTTCGTCACTTTCCTTTTCCTATATACAATCATTCTGTTCAACTCTTGCGCAAGAGTTTATATAAAATGGAAACCGCATCTTAAATAGCAAAGTGCAAAAGGGGCATTGGTAGCGCCTATATACCTTCTATCAGGGATCAAAACTGTACGCGGAAGATTAATGTTTTTCTCCCGTAACTAAACAAAAGCGTAGTAAAAATATTTATGTCGACCGCATTCAGAGCCATCGAAGTAAGGGGAAAGTTATTTTAGTTTGTTGATTCCCTCACGTTTCTCGCGTATACGGTACACATTTTCCATCAAAAGGTTTCGCTTCAGTAGTTTCTTGACTGGAAGATTGGCACTTTGGGTAACGTCAACAATGATATCTAATCCTGTCTCGCGTAACGGTTTGTTTGCGTCGCGTGACAAACGAAGTTTGCAAGAAGTAGTCACGAGGAAATACAATCTAACAAGTAACGTTACATACAGAGGCAAGATGCAAGCATAATCCCCAATTAAACGATTTATAGGGATGTTGTATTAAGATTTAAGTGTTTTTTGTTATTTTACTAACATGCATGGTTGAGATGCTGTGATAACACCAGCCAGCCAATAAAATATGTGCTTGTGAGAAAGAACGGTCAATGAAAAGTGTACCAGAAAAAAAGCATCCAATGGAAAGTGTGGCTTTGAGAAAGAATAGCCAATAGAAAACGTGCTTATGAGAAAGACTAGCCAATAGAAAACGTGATTATGAGAAAGACTAGCCAATATAAAATGTGTCTTCGAGAAAGGACATACAATTTGAAGTGGCTTTCGAGAAAGGACAACCAATTGAAAGTGTGCTTTGGAGAAAGGACAACCAATTGAAAGTGTGCTTTGGAGAAAGGACAACCAATTGAAAGTGTGCTTTGGAGAAAGGACAACCAATTGAAAGTGTGCTTTGGAGAAAGGATAACCAATTGAAAGTGTGCTTTGGAGAAAGGACAACCAATTGAAAGTGTGCTTTGGAGAAAGGACAACCAATTGAAAGTGTGCTTTGGAGAAAGGACAACCAATTGAAAGTGTGCTTTGGAGAAAGGACAACCAATTGAAAGTGTGCTTTGGAGAAAGGACAACCAATTGAAAGTGTGATTTCGAGAAAGGACAACCAATTGAAAGTGTGATTTCGAGAAAGGACAACCAATTGAAAGTGTGATTTCGAGAAAGGACAAATAATTGAAAGTGTGCCTTCGAAAAATGAACAAACAATTGAAAGTGTGCCTTTGAAAAAGGGCAGTCAATAGAAAGTTAGACATCCATTATAGGTGTGGTTCGCATACAAGCTTTTGCTCCTTTCACGTTCTAGATTTAAGCTTCAATTTCAAATATTAAAAAACTTAAAAAATGTTTTGCATATATTATACACTATATCTTTAACGAAAGATACGATAAGTCGGCAAACTTGGGCGAAGATATAGTTCACGCATGCTTGCCTAGTTATAGATTAGGAGTAAAACATGATATCGCACTTCACGCTCCCTTTAACTTGACAATCAGATAGTTAAATGAAAAGGATTCTATTTAAATAATCAAGATCAAGAAAAGAAAGCGAAGAAGAAAAATATAATCTCGGTCGAGACTGACGACAGCTCTAATTGATTTCAAATAAAAATCATTTCCAACTAATCTCTCAAGACAATCTCACTCTCCAATTGTTGGAACCTTTCCAAAAAGCTTGTTTTTCTTTATTCCTGGTGGAGACTATTCAAAGCTGGGACGTGTGTCATCGCAGTCTTAAGGGTCCCCCCTTAGATAACTAAGTTGGCTCTTGAATACAACTTCTATCGTAACCCTTTTCGCCAAGTGATAAGGCGACAAAACCAACAAGGTGTCTGTAACGAGCAACACGTTCGAGCTCAAAATATAGCTGCGCTTAAGTAGACCCAGATTAAATTGACCAAGGGCCTAAAATATATTGAATTTTGTTGAATGAGCCTCCTGAGGTATACCTGCCAGCGAATTAAAGCAAAAATCTCCTGGTTTAATCCATAATTAATTTCATTGACAACTGACTGTTATAATATTGGATTAGGAATTCATTAATTAATAGATAAATAAAGAAGGAATATTCGTCTGGCTTTAGTTTAATTTTCGAGCGATTATTCCATGTCTTTCTGATTTCTAAAGATATTAAAAATGTATAAAAATCAACTTATAACAACTCCGAATAAAAATAGTTTCGCGACTGCATATAAATAAAAAAGTAGCAAAAACGGGCTTCACCCAATTTGTTGACAGAGACAGAGCGACGAGGTTCAAGTTTATAATAAAACTTTGCAGTTTTGAACGTCACCCCCCCCCCCCCGTTTTGATATTTAGAAACACAGAGTCCACTTCCCACGTCTTTATACTTCAAGCTAATTCGCTTTGACGTCGCTAAAAATGCTTATTGTATATACTTTAAATATATTGTTACGCAGAACTTGTTTAAGTAGCGTTTGATAAACTTCCATTCAGCCAGCAGGGGTTAAAAAGATTAATTACTTGTTTAAAAGAGAAATTAAACTTCGTAACATTTATCTAGGAGAGGAGGCGATAGACTAAATAATCAAATAACAACGCCCGGATTTGGGTGTATAAAAAGATACGAGATTATTTTTAAATTGGAGAATGATGCTTCTATACTTTATAAACATATAGTTCTAAATTATAAATTACTTAAATCTGAATAAACCAATTCAATGGACTTGGTTAAACCCTGGATTAATAAAATCTATAATTCTTTGGCGTATGGACAAAATAATTCACAATATTTCAAACACATTGTATTTACCATAATGTACGTGGATGACCATCTTCAGCTGAATTTTTGGTCGAACGTAGAGCATGGTGTTTGTAGTAGATAATCCTATTATCATCCACATTTTTAACGAGGCTCAGACACAATAGGAAACGTGCACCGAAAATCATGTTTCACCTGGACCGACCCTGAATAACGAGAATGGCATGCAGGTTTGATCAGATTCAGTACCAGGAGAACCCATAAACATGTAAAATTATGTAGCAGGACTACATCTAAACTTCCCGTAAACCTCGGGATAATCTCTGATTGTGGATAAAAATAAAATAAATAAGATTATCTACTACAAACATCGTGCTCTACGTTCGACCAAAAATTCAGCTGAAGATGGTCATCAAGTCTCTCCTCCAAGATGACTCCCAAGTCATTGGTAAAATATTATCACAGTAAACAACTAATCAATCTAGTTTTGTTACATATTTTTATATTGCAGTCAAGATGCCCTTCTTCGTGATTAATTAACACGTTTTAAGAGTATCATCTGATAAATTGATAATTATAAACACATCACCAAATAACTAACTACATCAAATAAAAGGTTTCAAAAATCTTATCGGCAAAGATGAAAGGCGCTGGCGTAATTTTCCATCGTTATATGTTTATCAAGCCATCAATTAAATAGTAGCTGTTATTAATTACAGCCTTGGCCCTTTGGAGACCTTAACGAAAAATTATAACCCTTTTATGTTCTGACAGCTTTGGATTACCACGAATACAAAATAGAAGCATGCCGCGTAGCAAAACATAAAGACACGCCAAAAACGCCGATTAGAGACGGTTCTTTCATGTTTCGTATAAAGTTTTTATAAAGCCTTTAGTTCCGCGACTTATCGGATTTCAAAAAATTCCCCACGGAATTATATCGCGTACAATAAACTTTCTTTGGATGAAAACCAAATGGAAAAGCTATGGTGAATTGATACCAAATGTTTAAGATCACAGGGAAGAAAATAGTCATTGCCAATTCATATTGAATAAGAATATAGAAGTGAATCCACGCACATAATGCAATACAATCAAGGGATTATTTATAAAACTCATTTGTATATTTGAATCACTTAGAGCCATACACTTTTAACGAAGCTCAGACACAATAGGAAACGTGCACCGAAAATCATGTTTCATCTGGACCGACATTGAATAACGTGAACGACATGCAGGTTTGATCAGATTCAGTACCAGGAGAACCCATAAACATGTAAAATTATGTAGCAGGACTACATCTAATCATATGTCAATTTCTGAACAATGCCAACCCAAAAATGACTGCCTTCTGCACTAGGAGAACGCTAAACGTCTGTCTTCTGTACCATGATAAGTTCCCGTAAACCTCTATCTTGTGTACAGGTGAAGCGTTACTTTTGATGCATGATCTATTATTTTAACTATGACCCAGATGTTAAGGTCCATCATCTGTACCAGTAAAGCCGTTTTGCACTGTTGTACAATGTTTGGGCATGGACATTTTGACGAAACCTTTTGCAACTATCCAACTTTGTGGATCACTAGACCAGTGTCGTATATCAGTGGGTTAGCAAACCTATCGCTCGCGGGATGTCCTAGGTCCAAAGTCCTAAGGGTGCCATTTTGTTTGTGTTTTTGATTTTTTTTTATGTGGCCCATGACCTTATCTTAGAAGGGAGATAGGAGCGAGATTTGTCGCTACAACACTGGACAAACTCGAGTATAGTCGCGTTCTGGTAGAAAAAGTTTGTTCTTATGCTAATAAAGATTGTTGTACATAGCTTAAAATGTGTTTGAATGTAACCCAAGACTACAGGACCTCTGGGACAGACAAGGCCACGGCCCTTTTAAAGTTTTGGTGAATGCATGATTTGATATAGGATTCTCAGGTTACGCGCGTAGTCAAAGTTTGACGTGTTTCAACTCGATCTCTCCTTTTAAAGTTGGATTTCGCAAGTGGGAGTGAATATTTATTTTTAGTACCCCAACCGCCGCGGCGGTGGGGTCGATTCAGGAAGGATTTAAATACAGTGTGGAATTCTTGTTTTCTCGTTTCCTCGTGGCTTAAATATCCCATCTTATTCACCAACCCTCTTTCCTTCCTAGTTCTATACTCTTTTTTGAGAGTTTGAATGACTGCCTGTTAAAGGTCTCATATGTTCAAAGCTAGCCGCTCGAGACTATAAAAGAGATCTCCGTCTCAAATACGCGATTCATATCTAAATCTGTAGATTTAAACTCTTTTAAAAAAGACTTTCGAGTTTGTTTTTCACGAAGAAATACTAACATCTTAACCTTATTTTATATATCGTATAATGTTTTATTTGAATAGATGCGTTAAGCGGTCCTCTTGGGGAGTTTAAACCCGTGTGTTGTTGCTCTCATCAATGTTTCAATAAAACCAAAATAAATTTGAGTATCTTCGGAAAGATAGTTAATAAAAAATATATTTACATGTGCTATAAACGTATCGTAACAGTAAAAAAAAAGCATTTTTATAAAATTCGTCATTTTAAAAAATCAAACTAAAATGAAAAGTATGGAAAAAACAGCATTTCAATTCGCTTGTCGCGAGATCAATTTGACAAGGCCCGAATTGAGTCAGGTTGCATGTCTACTTTAATTAATTTTAATTAATTTAATCTTGAACTCTGTCTCCCCATTCTACGTCATTTATTTTTGTAATTTAAATTTTCAAGTTTCTTAAAAAAGCGAATTTGTAAAATTTTGAATATACATTTTTAATAAAAAAATTTTTGGCAGAATCACTTACAAAAGTGTTTATATTAATATTATGTTAATTTTAAATCACTTAACGTAAAATTATAAGTAGATTGTATTAGTCGTTTTGGGCCCCGTCTCAGAAACAAGTAAATCTTGTTTTAACACCTTGAATAATATTTTAATATTTAATATTTGATCATGGTGAATAAGAGTAATTAAATTCCACTCAAATTTAGTTACACTAGTACGAAAAAAAAAGAGGCTAAACGAGTTCTGACATATTTAAGGCAAGAGAAAGTCATACTGAAGATTCTAGATTTACATAAGTTATTCAAAAGAGGTTCTACTATATTTTCTACGAGATTTAACACTGTGTATCAAACCGCCTCACTTTTCCCATCACATCTACTCGATATCTTGGACAGTAGTAATCACATGACCATTACTTGTTGAATAACAGACGTTATCGTAAACGTATTAAAGGACACTTCGAGAAAAAAGTAAATGCATTGACATCCCAAAACGCGCCCTGAATTATGAAAAACTTTGATGGCCCAATAGAATTGTCACTTTGCCAAAAAATTAAACTGTCAGACTTTAATTAAGCCTTTTCTGTTAATTAAGTTTCATCTAGGCCTATTAACAATGGACTCCTATCTTAATAGATAAAGACGAATAAGAAAAACTGCGGTTCAAAAGCGTCCTCTAACGGCAAATAGTGACAAAAGTAGGAACTTTCAAAATCTAGTGCGCGGCTGCTATGAATAGAGAATAGTCAGAAACGCTCGTGGTTTTGTTGGTTCCTACTTTTGCCACGGTTTGCCGTTAGAGGACGATTAAGTACGCCGTTTTTGTTATTCATTTTTATCTATTAAGATAGGTGTCCATAGTTCATAGCCCTATAGATTAAAGTATAGGTTTTGTATAACTCCATAAAAGTTTTAATGGAATTTGGAGTGAGGCAATTATAAACGAGTCTAATTACTGGTTTAATAATAAATTCCTCAATGTTTGGAGCATCCAACCCTTTAAAATGTTTAGTAAAAAACAAAGTATTTTGGCCAGTGATGGCGTCATGTCACGTAGCGATCTAGATTCCCCTTGAATACCCAGTCTGCATCAAAGTATTTAAGATATATATGATATGCAGACTCCAAGTTTTTATACGTGATTAAATTTCAAATCTATTCTAATTGCAGTACATAATGACCTTCAAGTGTACAAACTACATTTTTAAAATATTGTCCTAAATAAAACGATTTATTTGTACGTCACTTTATCTTATCTTTAGTCGAATCAGCAAACCATTTGAAATTTATGAACGTACCCTAATGACTACCGGTTACCGGTATCTGAATGAAAAAAAAAAAACTTAAATATCTTGAGCATCTTTTTTAGTTTGCCAACTAAGTCACGGTCTCGCGACGGAAGAGAAAAAAATTGGAATTTTTTTTAAGGTACGTGGCGTTTTGATCCTGATGAAAAGATTCAAGTACTAAAGGCCTAGACATAACAGTCCGCGCCTGTACCAGTAATTTTAAACAAGTTGAGAAAACCAAAAGTACTGTACTACTTGAAATAACCTAATTCTATCTAAAATATTGTAGTAAATAAAAGAACATGAAGCCTAGGACAAGGTCTTTGTGACTGGTAAAACTGTTTCAAGGTGATCACAATTCCTATATTTTCAAATGTGTTCCTAGGAGTTCCTTTAATTTTCCATTTTTATGATTACTTTCGTATTTGCGCATAAATTACAAAAATTAAATGTAAATTTAATTTAATTAAGAAATGGCACAGAAAAAAAGTGAAAATATTTTGGGAAATTAGGTCAAGCACTAATTCTCTTATATTTTCCTATATTTCTGAAAAACCTTTCCCAAAATTTCATATTTTCCTATAATGTTACTGGGTTTTTTTTTTTTTTTTTTTTTGTGTTCACCCTACTGTTTCTTAAAATTCGTTTCATCCCTCTTGCCGATTCACCGGAGGAAAAACGTAGTACCCAAGAGAATCTACAAAATAGTTCGTGTTTACGGGGTTGGAAAGAAGAGAGATAGTTTTTCCTCGCATGCCTACATGCTAGACCGTGAACCTTCAGACTAGAGATATTTCCGGGTCAAGATTACCTCATCGAAATAGATTTTTATTGGCTGGCTATACCACCAATCTTTAACAAGGTGTTTTCTACGGGCAGAGTCAGGATGTTCGGCCTAGTTCTAGACTTTTTGTTCTTTCAATTATTGTTGTGTTTGTTCATATATTATATATAAATTTGAGAAGAGGGCTTGCTGGTTGAATTCACCTTTAGCATTTTCACTCCTATTTCCTGGTCTCGTACACCTACTCACTAACCGGGAATAGTAGAAAAATACAAAAGAACAAGCTTCCTCCTCTTCATCTATGACATGTGTTTAATTTTCTGCCCAGTTCGTAAAATACTGGCTGCGTTCAGAGACGAGATATTTACGCTTAATGTATAAAGGCCGTATCTCCGGTATGCGACTTCGAACCCAATTAACTGATACTGCATAATTATTCCGACAAAACGGAACAATTCTTCAGAAGCACACAGACAAACAAACACACATTCACCGATATAACACCTCTCTACGAATAAAGTTCATTCGGAGAGGATAAAAAAAACCTAATTTCGCTGTTCTTTTGTGTTTTATTTTTCTTTCCTACCATGCCTTCTCCTCTTACTGTATATTTTTTACCAAAGTGAAAAAGCCGGAATACTTAAAAGTGCTGAAGCAAGCCGCAAGTATAACTATTAGTGTCATGGTCTTTTTCCTATTTTTATTTCGGTATTGTCTGAGCGGAGCGTATCTCGCAAATTGTAGGGATATCGTACAATGCTCGATTATATAGTTTCACAAATTCGTATTGATATCGAAACAGGGTTAGTAGAAGGTTACGCTCGAGGAACATGGTGCTATTAACTAAAGAATTGCACACCGGAGATCGAGATTCTTGATTCATTATTATTTTCTTATTGTATAGGGGAAAGTAGTTTAGTAGTTTACACGAACACGAGTATGCTTTTAAAGAAAGCATATATAAAAGCAGAAGCCGATGAAACCCTCCTTTGAAGTCTACTACTCAAATGTTCCATATAGCGCTCCTCTCTGTATGGGTAAAATTCCCAATTTTACGAGATCGGAGGGGTCCTACTTCATCCCCCCCTGTCTACGGAAAATTGGAAATTCTCTCTCTCCACAAACGACGACGTTTTTTGGACGAACTCCAAGGCTGCTAGAGATATTCGCTCGACGAGCTCCCGCTCCGAAAACATCTACCGTTAGGAGGCGTACGAATCGCGCCTTTTCAGAATAACCCATACAGAGAGGGGTAGACAAGACCCGGGAGTAATAGACTTCAAAGGAGGGTTTCATCGGCTTCTGATAAAACAAAAAAGTTATCATTCTATCTAAATGACATTCCACTGAAAACCTTCATATAGATGGTTCAGGAGGAGATTAATTTAAATTCAAGAGTAGTTAACACAAAGGCCAAAAGATCACGTGGCCTGATACACAATGTTAAACGCTATAGGTAACAAAGGTAGTTCAGTCAACTTCTCTCAAACACGATTATAGGAGCTTGCAAATTGCGGATTTTCTCCGATTGGTGGTGTAAATGCGCTTAATACTCTGTTAATGGCCTTATATCGTTGTCTTTCTTATCCAGGGGTTTAATGGTCTTAGGTTGAAATACCGAAGCAGGCTCTACAATTGCCCCCTACGCGCCTATTAGAGAGGTGAAATGGGACAGAAAAAATTGTCTATACTCGAAAAACGAGACGCAGAATTGCTGATTTTCTCCAGTCAGTGGTTTAAATGCATGCAACATTCTGTAAATGGCCTAATAGTCTTGTTTTTCTTTACCAGGGGCTTGAATGGTTTTAGGTTAAAGGTTAAACAATCCGTGCCTTGTCTTTCTTGACCAGGGGTAGAATGGTCTTCGGTTAAACAGTCCGTGGTCTACGTATCCGTGTGTTCTGCACACTGAAATTATTATAGGGGAAGCGGTTTCGTGTCATAGTTACGTTTAATTATAATACTTATGATTAAATTTAGTTATCTTACAGACATGATGAAGGTCAGAAAGTTTCGACAGTAGTCATTATTATTATTATAACCCCAAAAGTGAAAGAAAAATATTTTACGAGAGATCCCCAGTAATTTGAAGTACTTAAAAAGGAGAAAAATTGCGTGGGTTGGACGTTTTTCATTTCTTTTATTTTTAAAGCAATGTTTTATTGTGTTTTATGTTTTTGTATTCGGTACTAAACCCTTTGTCAGCTAGGGTTTGCAATATTTGACCTAGATGAACTTTAATATTTTCTCTATGAAAAGGAATCTGTCCTTGGTAGGCGGTGTAATATCTCCGCCGTTCCATAATCGTGGGCTGAAAGTTATTTGGATCGTAAAGTTGAAACTATATATACCATTAAGGAAATGTTTTATCGTTGATAGTTCCTGCTTCGAGTCGCTGTAACTGCCTCACCTAGCAACACGGTATATAAAATGTAATTTGTATAAATTACATTCGTAATAAATCCTTATGTTCAAGGTGTGAAAATTAATGAACCCGTAATAATTACCTATAGAATTTATTTTTCTTTCTTTTCAATAATAAATAAAGTTAGGTTTAAATCAGTTTTTCATTTTCATCATGTAGAAATGTATGGTTAACGTATATTAACTTTTGTATTGTAAGAATTATGATAATCGTGGAAAATTCAAGAATGTTTTGAAAATGAGGCTGAAAATTAACTAAGTTGTAAAATCTGTACACCGACTATGCGATTGCGGAACTGACTACAGCCTTTGTCAATGCTAAATCATATTAATACAGGCTTGAACACAGACTACGTGAAGAGATCAAAACAACAAAATTAACCATTTAAGTCCAAAAACTTTACTCAAAAACCACTTAAGTAGAAAAATCTTCAAAAAAATTAACTTCGACCGCGGCTTTAATTAAGAACTTCTCTTAATTTTGCGTAACAATCCCACGGCCATGTTGTTTAATTAGAGAATTAAAACATGTAGATCAAGGTCACGTGTCTAATTACCAATCCTGTGACGTTATTTATTACATGTATTAATTACACTTAATAACAGTAAATACTTAAAAGGGTGAATAAAATATTTCGAAACGTGTTTTAATTGTAATTAACCCTGATCTATAATGGCAGAGTGACTTGGACTTCCCGGGGAAAGTTTAAAAAACTTGTTAGACTTTAATTGGGCATATTAGCTTAAAAATTATTGCTTTTTTCCCCCCATCTATTGAAATTTTCAAAAAAAATTTGATTTTAGTCACGTTTCTGTTCGATTTAATTGGTAGTGTCACGATATTCGTGCGTGTATGTGCATGTTGTACGCAAATTTCGCGTCAATTCCTTGGGAAAGATATTCGGTAATTTTGGTAATGAAAAGTTTAACCCATAATTAATTTTTAAACGTTATTAAACTATTGCAAAACCAGTCCAGACTTCGTAAGTTTTAGCATAAATTGATGATCTAAGGACTCAACTCTGCCGTTCATGAGGAGTTTCTTCTTTTTTTGTTGTTAATATTTTTTTCGAAGGTCTCAAGATCATATTTTTATTTTAGGGTTGTTAATTTTCCGGAAAAAAAGGAATGAGGAAGATTTTCCTGAACATTTCTCGGAAAATAAAAATATGAACTTAGGAAATTTTTAAAAGTCTTATATTTTTTGTTCGTCAGAATTGTATAATGTAGAATTATGAGAGGAAAAATTAGAAAAATGACTTCGAAATTTGGTGAAATACCTTGAGTGCAATAAAACTTAGTTTCAAATTAATTTAAGATATTTTGGTTTTGAGGAAGATTTTCCAGAGAAACATTTGCTTTCAAAATTATAAACTTCTAATATTAAAATGTTAAATATAATTATTTTTACTTGGTGAGTGATGGTAAAACGTAATTATGAATGAATCTAGAACTTGCTGACTGCATAAAGTACTTTCACCAAAGAAACCGGGTGAAATCAACCCTAGATCACCTGTCAGAATGGGTAGAACCAAGTGTTGGCTCTAAAATAGACACACGACCTGAGATAACGTAGAATTACGTTTTGGTTTACAATTTTTTTTTACGATTGTAATAATATTTTTAATAACTATCCGAAAACATGCCATGCATATAGAGATCATTCGTAGCTGGGTTATGAGATTATATACTTATTATACTAAGAGGTCACCTTATGCTTTTATATAGTCGATGAAGAATTCGTTCTTCGTATTTGTTCAATTTTATCGGTTTTTATGGTCTAACCTTGAATGATTTGAGCAAAAAAATCAGCTTTTTTTTCTAACGTTGTCATTGACATTACGCGTTTATTTTTACGATTTCCGTTACTAGCACTTTCTAGAATTTTAAGTCCTTGCGTGGTTATAATATTTTACCAATTAGTCATGGTTATATCGGTTTACTTCTAGGCGCTGTCTTACATAATCTAGAGCGTTTTGATAACTCAAACAGGCAAGCAGGGTCACGCACCAAATCTCTGTCGTGTATAGGAAAGAATAATTCGGGGATCGAATATCGAGACTCAAAATTAAAAGTTCTAAATTGGTAATTTACGGTTTCCTCTGAAAAATTACCGTTATTAAGTAATATATAATATAAAACATATTTTGGATTTAAATTAAATGAACAAATTATTAAAAGAGGTCAAAGTTAAACGTTCCAAATATGGCTACTTTTCAATATTTATTCGTGTTTGGCGTCGTTAAGAACATATGAATGTAATTTCTTATGTCAGGGACACTTTTTCTATCAATGCAAAGTCAAATGGTCAAGTGTATCATGGAAAACATTGCATTTTTTCAGTGTAGGTTTCTTTGTAGTCAGAAATAAGAATTTTGAAGCGTTTATGAAAGAGGAAATCTTATTTAAAATCATAGAAATTCAAATACAAATTATATTGTATTTATACCAGTAAATTACTCTTACACTGTAAATTTAAGTAGCAATTTACTACGTAATTTACCAATTTTCTAAATTATGGTAATTAGAACTCTACCCAAAATAGTCGCTTAAAGGGTTACAACAGACAAAACCAAACCTAAAGTTTTAACAGTTTCAATAAAAAAGGCCTAATTTAAGCCTAAGTAATCGGACTTCATTCTTCCTTTAATTGAAGTCATTATAAGAGTCAAAATAATTTAAAGAGCGCCACTCATTTAGCAAAATTATACCCGGAAGATACAGTTTAACCCGATAGTGTCTTAAACACGTTTTTAGTTTTACCAACAGCTTAGAAACAATATAGTTCAAAGGCAGGGTGAAAGAGATAGCTTACAGTGACGTTATTAGGCTTAACTCTTTCTCCCTGCCTTTGAATACTATTTACTTTAATATGATGGACGAGCAATAAAATCTTCCACCAATTTAAAAGTTTATATAAATACCAGAACACGAAATACGTCTTCATCTATATAATGAAACCATCATGAACCAACTCTTAAATCAAACATAATTATCCTTCCTATCGTAAAAAGTCTCAATTAATAGCGTACGGAAAGAAATTAAGCGATTAATAAAAGAAGACTAAGGAGAAGTAGATTCACGAAACGAAACAGAATACAGAGGTTGATATAAGTTATTGTAGATTCTCCCGGAATACTTTAGTTTATAAAGGGAAGCTCAAGAGGAATGTTTTTTATAAGATTTATAGTTATTCCATCAAAAGGCTCTAATGGCCTATAAACCTTGACCGTATTTAGCACTACCAAAGGCTAAATATCAGTTACTCAGTTACAAAATCGCGAAATGGGTTGTACAGATTTTACGGAAGTTGTAAGCACTTGAATAAATGCAGCTTTGACAAAGTTCGAACTATGAACACTAAAAAATTGTACATCATGTGTTTGCTCCCTCGACCTTTACAAATATCCATCGTTAAAATTCAGAGAAAATATTATCACTATAAATACTCCCGGGTCTTGTCTACCCCTCTCTGTATGGGTTATTCTCAAAAAGAGCGATCCGTACGCCTCCAAACGGTAGAGATCTTCGGAGCGGGAGTTCGTCGAGCGAATATCTCTAGCAGCCTTGGAGTTCGTCCAAAAAACGTCGTCGTTTATGGAGAGAGAGAATTTCCAATTTTCCGTAGACAGGGGGGATGAAGTAGGACCCCTTCTAACTCGTAAAATTGGGAATTTTACCCATACAGAGAGGAGCGCTTTATGGAACATTGGAGTAGTAGACTTCAAAGGAGGGTTTCATCGGCTTCTGGTTGAAGCGATCGACTGAACTTAAGATTGATGTTAGATAGACATTAGAGCCAAGAAACTAATTACGCTTTTGGGCATACCGATAAATAAATCGTAATGATAAATTCAATAGATTTCTCCAATAGGGTGCAATATCCTTCAAGCCCTTACCGAAAAAAAATATTCATAAGAGGTCTTGGGAAAATCTTTCATGTGTCTTATGTAGTTTTAAGAGGTCTTGGGGAAGTCTTTCATTATGTCAAGAAGTCATGGGGAAGTCTTTAAGATGTCTATAGCACCTTTGTAGTGTTCTTGAGGACCTCTTCGGATTAGACTAACTTTTTTCGGTAATGGAGGGTTTTCATTTTTGCAATCAATATAGAACTGGAGAGACTGAATGCAGATTCATGAATTATGTATAAAATATATGACATCTTTTAGAGAAGTGCCGCCATGTTCATTCGTAAAAATCTTGTAAAGTTAATTACGCCGGGGAATATAAAAAGTCAATAACACTAAAAAAGCGTTCAACCCTAATTAAATTCTTAAACAAATAATCCTGAAGCAAAATCCTATTTTATTTTACACACCTTTCCTTTATCTATACGATTCTCTTCAATCGCTATATACATTTAGTTTACTATTTTACAAACAATAAAAGGAAAGGCGGAGAGAAAGAATAAATAGTAATGATGTAATTTTATATTCGTGTAATTTACTATATTGTATCTACGTCAGTAAACAAAATTAAACCCAGAATTAAGTCTGCAAACTAACGAAAGGTGAGGCGTATTAATACAAAATGTTAAATCTGATAGAGATTTAAAATAGTTATTGCAAACTGTCTATGAACTTAGATTGGGAGTATAATATCTCTTAATTCGGTTTTGTTCGGTGGAGAGTGTTAGGAAAATGTGGTAACGACCGGCAAATTGCTCTATTTGGGGCTCCTCATTTTTATTCCCTCGCGCTTGGCTTGTACTAAGTCGAGATGATCTCTTCTTTCTCTAGTATACAGAGTTACTCTACCACCATGATGGTTCGTATCCCCTTCAAAGCAGATACCGACGAGTGATAGGCGAGGGCATCCCTTCCGAGAGCAATTTGCTCGCTCACGCGCTCACAACCAACCATCCCGTCTATATAATATACCCTAAAATTAGATTGTGTTTAAAATGAACCAGAAAAGGAAACCTTTTATTTTTTATATATCATATAAAAAAACGTAAACGCCTTCAGATTAGAGCATCGGATAAAACAGTGGTAACTTTAAAGAGATGGTGAAATTATGGATTGAAACTTAGATCTAAATAATATTCTTTGCGCAAAAAGTATTGACAGTAATGATTAACTTATAATAACAGGGTTCATATTTGAAAAACATATGTCCCTGATTTTTCTAGGTTTTACCAGTGAATTTTTCCTGCCATTTTCAGGTGCACCAAACGTTTTGAAAACAATAAAAACTATGAATTTAGTTTAGTATCAATTGAAATTAATGAAAAAACAAATAAGCTTAGTGTCATTGAAAGTATTGAAAAAAAGTGAGCTTTGCTTAATGTCAGTTAAATTAATGAAAAAACAACGAATTTTGCCTATTGTCATTGAAATTAACGAAACATACTATATAGTGTCATTGAAATTATTGAAAAAACAATGAACTTTGCCTAGCATAGTGTTAGCGAAATTAAATAATGAAAACAATGAACTTGAGTGTCATTCCAATTAATCATTAATTACTTGCACTGCCATAAATTTGCCTGATTTCTGCTAAAGTTTTAAGAGATTTTACTGATATTTTTTACTCGTTTATTTTAGTTAAAACTGTATTGAAAAGGGTTTAGTACGTCAGAAAGCTGACTTATTATTATTTTATGGAACATTTTGCAAAACCAGGGAAGATTTAGTTTTCTGTTATTTCATCTGACCTTTAATCGGTAGGCCTATACCAGTTTAACCAGAACTTAGAGGGACATTCCCTTTTGTTTCAAAAACATTTCACGCGCGGGCCAATCCCCCGGCGCGCACTGACAACCTAAATATAGCTCTCTGATTCAGTTTACGCGCGCGCTTCGGTATCAAAAGCGTAAAATAAATTTCATCTCCATCCCTCCTTCTCTTTTCCATCACTTTTCCACTTCTATCTTTATTATTGCGATGTCCTAAACGGGCCCCATCCTTAAGAATACAATCATCCTTCATTTCGCGTGCCTAGAAGTCCGCTTAAAGTAGCAAATTAAGCCCAGAATACAGCGCAAGTGAACCTAAGTTAGCTCGCACCCCTTGATCTATTCATCTCTAATAAAAAATTAGAAGTGTTAACAAGAAATCAGCAAGAATTAGAGCAGTTCTAGGAAATTCCTGTAGTTAGTAAAACCAATAGGAACCAAACTATATTGCCTATAATCTCTATACGGTTTTAAAATACTAAATCCATAATTTAAATTAATTTTATGTATACCGCGTTTAAATAAAAAGATTATTTTTTTATATATTTTTCAATACGTGGAAAAGGTTATTTAGGATTTTGGCCAACAACTAAGGTACGTCATAGACGCGTCACATCATATAGCATCATTATTCTCATTGGCTTATCGCACGAGTTCCCAATAATTGCAAATTCAAATGCCAATAAATTTTTAAATTAATTTATCTATCAATTTCCAAAATTTATGGAGATTCTAGCGCAATCTAGTTGAGATCAAGAGTTTAGTGATGCTAATAGTATTAAGCTCAAGATGTTGTTTAATTTTATGGAATTTTGCTATATAATTTATATAAACAAATTATGGCCAAAAAAATCGTATATTTTTTGTATGGTTATGTATTTCTGGTATAATTCAATTTATAATAGAAAAAGAGGTAAGCTTGGCTTTGCAAGTGATGAAAACTATGTCTGAGTTGAAGTAAGAACTCCTTTTTTGACAACATCACGAGAGCACGCGCGATAGAAATTACAGTAATAACCAATTTGAATTCGCAATGACATTTGAAGCTGGAGGTTCCCTATAATCTCGAAGAAACTAAATCATGAGATTAATAGTATCCTTTAGCATCGTTTATGGAGAAAACTCGAAATGGTTCAGACTTAAAAATCAATTCTCAACCTACTTTTATTCCCTGCGAGGTTTAACAACGTGTATCAATCCGCGTTGGTTATAATTTCAGTTTGAAACTCGTTCCTGGACCTAAAAACTACCCATGAGGCCCCAGTTAACCCCTCCATATAAGCATTAAATCGCCTCGCGGTTTTGATGTCTGATGGTATACTCCTTCTCATATATATATTGTATCTATGATATTGTATCAATTTTACCTGGAAGTGGTACTGAAGCCCCCAAATTTAATATTATCACTCCCAAGGTTCGACTTGATTCAAAGTATATGGTTGTGTCCATGGTTGAAGGTGAATTAGGTGCAAGGTTTAAGAGGATGGTTGTATTTAAGCTACTCAGATGGGTGGACAGTATATGTATTAAGTATTGGGTATGGAAACTTTTGGCTTTTTGGTTTAGATCAAAGATGGCCTATTTTTTTTGTAATCCCCACTTCAGCTCAAGGGGATATGGTTATATTGAAAGATAATATCAAGAATATATAGTCTATAGTGTGCACGAGCTGGCGAGCGTTTAAATTTAACACGGAGTCTGGTTACTTATATAGCGATTTTATCACATGTAATAATATTTAACTTTCCCATTTTAAAGTAATATCAGAAGCTAATGAAAGATCCTTTGAAGTGTACTATTCTAATTTCACGGCGTAAAAGTAAATAATGCTTCAAGTTTACGATTGGTCTGTGGTTTTGGAAGTTGAAACGTCAGAGTTTTCGCGCGAGGAGAGTGGAAAAAAAATTTAAAACTCTAAAACGACCGAGAAGCGGAATACACAGTTAACTATTACTTCGTGGCCGTTGTGACAACTTGCCGTTAGTGAGCTTGGCTGAAAAAAAACCATGATGGGGTGATGCTTTCTAGGTACAAACTTCCAACCTACTCTTTCACAAAGATGAAGTACTTTAGTAATTTTTGCCTCGGCGGGCATGCGCGCATTGGAATACCTAAATGATGTCTAAGAAATAACCCTATCTAGCGGTTGAAATTGGAACTAAAGTAGGCGGGGCTGGAACTCACTAGCTTTCCTTCTTATAGACTTTTGGCTGATGGGCTATCCCTCCTCTTTTCACGGGAGGAAAATATTCTCTACACGGGATAAAGCTAGATAAGGTGAGACACGTCACGAAATTTGGGAGGTAATGACGTCCCCCAGTCGACAATATCACGCAAAAAGTCTATAATCACAATAGGCGAACATGTTTGGAGAATCGTTGAATACTATTTCTCCGCCTTACAAAACAAAAATCAAAAACTTGAAGCACAGTTTAAGGTTCTTGCCACTATGCGTCTTACAAAAGTTCCCTAAAATCGGTGCGTTTTGATTTATGCGTGCACTTTTCAACTTAGTCCAAAGATTATTATTTAGAAAATAAAGCGCATTTACCCAATTTCTTACGGGGGCCATATAATAACAGCCAACAGCGTGAACAATTTCCAAATTTTTAAACTATTTCCCTAGATCTAAAAGGCCTACTCCCCTGTCTCCCTAAATTTTTATAAGGTTACCCCCTTATCACCGCGTATATATCTAGGTCTACATCCTGATATTAGAGATAATATTACCACGCTTACACGAAAGACACCCCGTAAAAATAAATTTCGTGCCAAGTAACCCAGAGACTTTCAAAATTTCCTCTTCAAGGGCGTGGTTACACCATATCCTATCATACTCTATAGGGTACCCCTGTGAAAATTTACAGAAAATAAAAAAAAAAACTGCGTTAATTAAATTGTAACCCGCCAGAAAAAGTCAGAAAAAAATAACGCCATGAGAAATCACGGCCATAAAATCTATTAATCATATTCTGAACTCTGTCTGCGAGCAAGAACATCTAAAAAAATAATATAAAAACATTTGCCAGAGAGCAGAGAAAATATGTCAGTGAAAATGAAAGGCGTGGATTCAATTCCGTTGAACGATCTTAATTTGCAACTATAGTTAAACTTACAGCGTATTAATACAAAATGTTAAATCTTTTAGGGGATAAAAATAGTTCGGAAAACGAATTTAATTATATAAATTTCATAAAAACATGGTTTTAAAATTGTATGGTTGGTAAACCATTGATATAACTTAGTGTAAAGTGACACAGGAATAATTTAATTTTAGCAAAACCTTTTTTTAGCTAAACTTTTCTTATTTAAAGGGAATATGAAACATTTAGTTTTTTATACTACCTTTAAATTAGAATCTAATATTATTGGCAAATACCTCCGCATTTAAAATATTACTAAAAAATTCAAATTCAAATTAGTTTTTCTGAGAACCAACCTTGGCAAGCTTTTTAATTTCAAACTGCGCTTTCAATTTCAGTAAGGCCTGTAAAATTGGACCAATCAGATAACCCCAACAGTCCCAGCCTTCAACAGATTTCTCATTATTTTCTAACTGAGCCGCTATCGCCACCTGGCGACGTTTTTGAGAAATAATCTGATTAGTCAGATTTTACTCATACAATGAAATTCAAAACTAATAAAAAATTTTAAAAAAGAAATCAAAATATCGATTAAAAATTGTATCATTTTTGGCTTATTGTTTCTATTTTAAGATTTAATAATTGATTTAAAAATTACTATGTTTTCATTTCAATTCCCCTTTAAGATTATTAACATTAGGAAAAGGGAAATTAGACGAAGGCAAGTTTGGATTTCATTGCAAACTTAGTTTGACTTTAAAAAAGAGGGAGAGAAAAATTTCAAACGTCATAGATCTTTGTCTAATCCTCCAAGACTGAATTCAAGCATACACCCTCTTTAACAAAAAAAACTTAAAATATATTAGTACTATATCCTTTTACTCGCGAGAAGTTGTGGAAACTACTTTTTAACCCAAATGAAGATTAACATTGCGTATTTCTACGCCCCGGCTTTCGCTAAAATGTCAATTTATCTGGAACAAAACTACTATTATAGGGGGGGGGGGGAATCAGTCTTAATATGGTCATAAATTTTCATAGGATTATAAAGAGTTTTGCTTGTAAATTTGTTCAATCTTAAACTCTAATCGAATCGAACCGAATATATTGTCGAAGTCAGTTAGGGTTTTCAGCACGTACAAAGCTAGGCTTCCATCTAAATCGAATTTAATCAAACCAAGAAATAAATGAAAACCTAGCTTAGTATGTGCTGCAAAGTCAAAGACAGATTATCACGCTCCGTGCTTAAACATTTGATTAAAAGCTTTATCTAAATCTCAAATACTTGATTCTAGAGTATTTTTTAGGATTTGGCAACAGTTATTCCTTCTTGACTACCCTATTTGGTTGGGATGTGTTAAATTCAAAGTTGAAGTGATCCTGTCACTAGTTTAAATGTAATTTGAGTAATGTTTTTGGAAAGAGCGTTAATTAGCAACTTAAATATGTTTTAAAGAAAAATCAGAAACATCTACGTAGTCATTATGATCCTGTGGCTTTTAAAGAACCAATAGATGATTATCACGAAATACCTTCCATTTGAAACTTATTGGTAATCACGTTCCACTGTTCCAAAATCATTTTAATTTTATCATACTATTAAAACGCCATATTCAAAATTTTATACCTCTTGGTTGAGGCGACGTACTTAAGAAACAAAATGAAAATGTCAAAGAACGCGCGAAAGCCAGAAAGGTTTATCAGAGCTTTTCAATCAATTTATAGATGGATTTAAAACGTACTAGTACTAAACTGTTTTTCTTATGAAGTTGTAGTCTCGTAAATTAATTTATTAATATTCTACTTCATTATGCCTTTAAAAATAAATTTTTCCTTTCACTTTCTCTTTGAAACGAGTTTCTACCATTTCAGTATTTTGTCCTATCGCTGAAATGATATATTACATAAACTATAATATATATATATATATGAGGGTCCTCTTGTAAAATATCTCACCCCTCGTTTTGACGCGCTTGGTATAAATATACTCGATTTAGGTTGGTTATTTTTGCGGCGTGTCAAAATGTGTTTATGTTATCGTTCGATTTTATATAATTTTTATTTTTTTTTCATAGAAACAGATAGATCTTTTACGAAAACATCGGAAACGTACGATATTTACTCTTCAAGGGAAAGCTATTCCGATAAGATTCGAGTTTGATTCTAAGATTTTAGTGATTTTTATAATTAAATTTCAGAAATTGATGTTAACCGGCATACGACGAGGAAATGATATAAAATTAATCACAAACGTATCTCCTCCTGTTCAAGAGTTTTATGTTACTGATAATAGGAAATAACTACTATTAAGTTTAAAGGGAAACTAGGAGCTAAAATCTTAATGGAACAGCTTTTGAATTTAGCGTTTAATCCCACGACTTAAATCGACCACTAAATAATTATACATTATACCGATCCTTGAAATGTGCCCATTGACCAGCCTAGCGGTTTAAAATGCCTACTGGTGAACTTTAGCGCGCCGTATTAATTAAATTTAAAGATTTTAAGACTTCCACTGAATATGTGTGATTTTACACGTAAAAAAGCTGCGTTTTTGATGAAATTCTAACATAAAAGGTAATTGTTAATATTGGGAAGGAAATAGAAGCCCACAGGAAAGTAATTAAATTGATTAAATCATTTATCTTCTAACGGCGATTTGCGATTTTGTAAGCAATTATCAAAGAATTTCATATTAATAGATTAAATATTCAATTAAATTAAAATTTTGGACAGAGTTTTAATGATTTAAAGCGGTTTTCTCTCTCGCGATTTCTGCAAAGAAGCGTCACGTTAATGGAAAGACGCGGTGACATATCGGGTGGGCGTAGAATCGTTGATTCCGCACTGGGGCGCATTAGGAGCGGCCAAAGCATTACAGAAAACGCGCAAATAGGCAATACAGCGAGAGAAGGAAATGAGAAAGGAGATGAAAAGGCAATAAATTTTCCCTGGATTTCGAAAGTTAAAAAAAAATAAATTTAAAAGTTAAGAGTAATGTTTCGAAGCGCGGTTTCTTATTCTAGCTCGTATCAAAGTGAAGGCTTTCTCTCAAGCTTATATATAAGTTAGCCAGCGACTTTGTCCCTCGGTTGTTGAACCCTAAAGGAGATGAGAGCAGAAACGACCAGGGACTAGAATTAATACAAATTATTTAACAAGATGGTCAATATTTACCCCGTTTCAAGTTTTAGGTTACAATATATAGGATACAAAGAAAATGGTACTGGTTTAATTGACAGTGATTAGGCGGATTAATTAAGCCTAATTCATTGTTGGCGTATTAAACTGTTGTCGGTTATTTGTCTAATACAATCAACTTGAACTGTCAGAACATGCACACCGATTGAATGTCATAAAGCTTTATTGGCCACCTTTTGGAATTCTAAATTTATATTGGTTGACAGGAGTTTTAAGAAGCTATAACATATAACGCCCTGAATATAAAACGTATTCTGATCCATGGTATGACGTAATAAGATAAATTATAAATTATTTTATTTATTTAACGCCCTAGCCGGAAGTACATTTAATATTGCATATTTTATCTGACCTTTTAAACCAATTGGAACTAATTCTTTATTTGCATATATTGATCCTTTAATATTTCAATTTAACTTGGGCCTAAATTTCGAGCCAAAATTGGTGCGGCTTATAGTATCAGGGTTTAGGTTGCAAACTATTTCAACACTTTCTGAACCCTGGAAAGAGTCTGGATTTCACCAAGGGATCGAATAAATAATAAAAACTGATGGGGATGATTTCAGCACCCTTTTCCCTTCAAACTTTTCTTTCTCTCTCCTCTCATCTCGACTGCTCCGCGCAGTCCGCAACTCCTCAATCGTAATTTAGGCGGCGCCAACTTTGTGACACTTTTGAAAGTTTCGAATATCACTTCCTAGCTTATAAGACTATAATATGGAATAAATTCAACTTCCAAAAGAGAGCGATATGAAGGCTAGAAAGGGGTACTTAATTACCCCTATTTCTCCTTCCCTTAACATCTCTCTGTTAGTTTCCCGACGTTCAGTGGACATTATGGATTACATTCGAGGGGTCCCACACTCGAATAAAATGTGTACGAGATTTGAAATCTTAACAGATCTTCGGTATTACATATTTTTGAGGATTTGAATTTTTTTTTTTTTTTTTTTTTTTTTTTTTTTTTTTGTTTTGGTATTTGAAGATTTTTGGGAACATTTGTTAATGATTTGAATTGATTTATTTGTGGTTTGAGAATTTCAACATTTGATAGAGATTCGAAGGTTAGTTGAAAATTAAGATGTTTAAGATTTGCGAGGGATTTAATTAAAGATTTATCCAGATTTTTTACAGATTTGGAAGACTTACTCAGAATTGGAAGATGTGTTAAAGGGAAAGGCAACCCAACTTTAAAAGTACTTCCATTGGAAAGAGCATGCTTAAAAACCTACAAATCAAAACACATTATAGTGATTTAAGTCTTGGTTAATTTATAAATATCATTTTAAAACCGAAATTTACGTTCCTAGAAGAACGCCATATTTGCTTCCCGGCATTTCGAGTTTTAAAAATAAGGATCCGCTTCAATGATTGGCCTTTAAGTGACCCAATAAAGATTCGCGAAACGAAGGCCATTCGAGTCGGCTGCAGTCGGATCGTCTGTTCCTAACTTCGTAAGAAGACCCGTAATTTTGTGATTTCTAACTTTCTACGAAAACATGCCTAATTGTGTAATTAATGAATGCAGTTTAGTTCTTACCTTCTAATTCTTCAAATCAACTTAAGACTCGGTTAATACCTAGTGCTGACTACTACTAGCTCAGCTGGCCGACCGACCTTCGGGTTAGTGTTCGCGCGCGGGATCCTTCGGAAGTAGCCTATGTTTCGGCCCGGCATATCTTATTTGACTCTAAAGAAATTGAGCGCGCTTATACCCACATCTATTTTCAGCTAAAGTCAAGTGACTTTAGGTGAGAAATAAACCAATCGGCGAAGCCGATCCTCAGCAGGCATCGAAAGGGTATGAAAAAACTAAAATGGCGTTCACTAGAGATCACTTTTTGCTTATAATAAACGCAAATATCTTAATATCTACAAACTATTAAATTTTTTGCGATATGATATTAGTCGTTTTAATATACGCTCTATAATTTAAGACACACTTTTTTTTATCCCGGTCTGTACCTTTAAGGATTTGAAAGATTTATTAGGAATTTGATTATGGATTTCAAAAATAACGAATATTTGTTATTTGAAAGATTTCAAGATTTCAAATTTTTGTCTGTACGAATTTGTAGCAGTGTCGTACCCCTCGATTATAACCCAGCTTCACTTATGTTCAAGAAGAGTTAGTGCAGCAAAAGATGTTGCCAATTGACACATAAAGCCAAACTATATAGGAGAAAAACAGTCCTTGCAAACTCCTCTAATATTTCACGAGTATAACACTTATTTCTCGTTTTCTCTCTCACTCAGAGCACATATCTTTTAAACATATTAAATAAAAATAAATTCAACATAAAACAAAAACTCCCTATTTTTTAGGAATCCTTATAGTCTTACACTTGAAATTATCAAAGCAAACGGGCAATAAAACACTCTTGTTCATTTTTTTTTTTTTTTCGTAAGTATAAGAAACCCAAAATTCTCCGCCTTATTAATTCATCAGGGTGTTCGCGTTGAACCATTTTGTTTAAAGTTCTCAAGTATAAAGGGAAAATTAAAAGCGCACGATTTAAAGGGCATGAAGTAACGAAAATGGTTGCTTTAATTTAAAGTGAAGTTGCTACCGTTTTTTTCGAAGTCTTCTATGGATTATATTTTGTGATTTTTCATACTATTAAAAAAATATATATTATAATATTGAGTACCTCTGGGTTGACGCGTTTTTAAGAAACTTCTAAATTAAAAAGATCGAAATATAATTTTTTTTTACCTTGATGACGTGGAATGTTTCTCGAACGCGATTATAGATAAGTTTCGAATTGAAGGCAGGACGAAGAGTCATATAAGTAAGAAGAATCATAAGCGAGCCAGAAAATACATTCTTTTCGATTGGATCATGCGCAGTAGAGTTTGTCAAGGCCAGAAGCCATCAGATACTGTAATCGTCTGATAAAATGACCATACAGAAATGACGTAGAATGTTTTTTCATGGTTCATGTTTCCAAAAATTTCGAAGATGCCGATTATATAAATTCTGTTAGTTCTGTTAATATTTTAATGGAAAATACATAATATATTGAATAGTTTTTTAACGATATTTCCAAAAATGACAGTTAAATTATATTTTGTATACGTGAGAATTCGGTTATACTCTCTTTAGACGAGGAGTAATTAGCCGTGGTTTAATTAGATTTAACCTACACTATAGGTTTACATAGTCTTCTTAGTTCAATAAGCATCGGTTAATTGTGATTAAGCTACGGTTAAATCTGACTAAACCGGCTAGTGGTACCTCGTCTGAAAAGCGTACTACTTTATGACTTTAATAAAATTTAGAAAATTCTTCGAGAACATACTTAGACGAATACAATAACATTTTACAATCCCTTTAAGTCTTCCCTTGTCTTAACGCCAAAGAAAGGAGTAATAAATTACGTTAGGAAGGGAAGAGACTGGATAAGACTTTAGAAAGAAATAAAGAAAAAAAAAAGTGTTTCCCGCCAAAAAAGGGGTCTAAACGAAATTTAATGGAGCTCATTTAATGCCCTATTAAGTTCAAGTTGTATGGAATAATAGATATTAACTTCTTGGGAGATATTTTGCCTCGCAGCACTCGATCGTTGTTCGTGCATGCTCATAGGCGTTAAAACCGTCTAGTTTTATTGTTATAAATTATTCTTTTAATTTAACCTCTTAAAAATGTCTGCCCACGATAATACAAGAGAATGAAATTTATTATTACTGTATAAAATATTGAGTTTTGTCCGCGTGTGCTCAGAAAATTCGTAAAGCAAAAGTTTTAAAGTGAGGCTGTCAATGATTTTTCATGAGTTCCAAATGGAATTTGAGTTGCATACGTCATCAATCGAAAAAAAAATGTATCTATAAATAATTTTTGAATTTTAATTTGTGTGTCTTTAAAAAGTTTTTTCTTTCTACGGGCAGAGGCAGGACGTTCGGTCTAGTTTAAATTATTTTTGTTATAAATACATTAATTTAAGAATAACTAAGGACCAGCAACTCAGAGTAATCGGTGTACAGGCTGTAGCTTAGACTGTACTAAAGCGATTACTCGTAATATTTTAAATCCCTCCCTTTAACAGTGCTAAAATGAATACGCGTAATCCGTAATCGATGTACAAGGGATCCGAGAGTGATTAACCCATCGAAATTCAAGTTTCGATAATTATTCTTTTCACGATACATTTCGTCGGCTAAAATTTCAGTATCGCTGATCCAAAAGAGATAACCCCATTTATCAGACACAAACACAAAAACTGGATGACACCCTAAAATATTCAACAAAGTTTAAAATTCTTCGAGGTGCAGCTTTGATAATACACGTGGGTTTCCCGACAAAAACTACGGGTTAGGTTTAACTAATTAAATTTTTTAAATTCAAAAAACGTATAACGGGTGCGGGATATCAAAAATGGCAGAACTAGACCCAATTATTATCGAAAACTATACCTATATATATTTGAGAATCTTATCTTTATTTGACACCACTTCCAAAGCTAGCCAAACGGCAATCTTAATTATTTTATACATAAAATGATACTAAGGACGTAGCTTTCTACCCGCTGTCAGAGTCAAGTTGAAAATGATTACGTAATATTAACATCGAACCCTTATCTTAAATTCTTAACGAATCTCAAATTTTAAAGACTCCTTTTTTTTCTAGGTTTTTTGCTATAAAAATTTAGTCCGTGAAAATTAACCCTAAGGGGTAGGAAAAATAGAGGGTGAAATGAATATTTCGTTTTATTTTTAATTGTTAATTAATTAAAAGTGATTTCTAAAAATCAATTTGATGAAATGTTTAATTTAATTATAAATGTATATATAAAACCAAGAATCCATTCAGGTTCCATAAGAATATGGGAGGGCCGCGATTCAATAACCATCCTCCCAAACTTTGTAGCTAAAGTTCGTCCGCTTCGAATCGATTTTTCAAGTAAATCGCTCCTGACATTATATTATTAACCCGCGCCACTAACGACCTTGACATAATATTTTAGGTAATAAAAATGGAGCAGACCCAAAAAAGATCTAAGCGTACAAATGTTGCGAAAATTGCAGACGAACTTTTGTTACAAAGTTTGGGAGGATGGTACAAGAGGCTAAAGCTATGCTCCCATATTCTTATGGAACCTGAATGGATTCTTGATAAAACAGCATAATTTAAAGTAACAATGTCATTAAATTCTCATCCATTTGATTAAGTATAAAATGTATGTAAAAATTGTTCAAAAATGACATAAAAATTACCACCGTAGTAAAAAATTATAATAAAAGCTACATTTTTTGAAATTTTGGAAAACTATAGTCAAATTCGGGGAATTTTACGTCTCTAGAGTGTAGCGCCTGAAATGCTTTACACGGCAAGTTAAATCACGTTTCAAAAACATTCTACGTCATCAAACGGAAATATTTTAAAAATTAAAACAGAGCCAGTCTAAAGTTATAAGATTTACGAAAAAAGCTAAAACGTATCCTGTTGGTAGACTTCCGATAAAATTAGCGATAGAGTCACTTTAAGAATAAACAGAAGTAAATAAGGGGAAGAGAAACATTCTACGTCATCAAACGGAAATATTTTAAAAATTAAAAATTAAAGTATTTATTTAGTTTCCTAAAACAGATCCAGTCTAAAGTTATAACATTTACGGTAAAAGCTACAAAGTATCCTGTTAGTAGACCTTCGATAAAACTAGTGATAAAGTCACTTTAATAATAAACAAAAGTGAATAAGTGGAAGTAAATATCCTTGTCTATTCAAACGGAAATATTTTAAAAATTAAAACAGAGCCAGTCTAAAGTTATAAGATTTACGAAAAAAGCTAAAACGTATCCTGTTGGTAGACTTCCGATAAAATTAGTGATAGAATAAACAGAAGTAAATAGGGGGAAGAGAAACATTCTACGTCATCAAACGGAAATATTTTAAAAATTAAAAATTAAAGTATTTATTTAATTTCCTAAAACAGATCCAGTCTAAAGTTATAACATTTACGGTAAAAGCTACAAAGTATCCTGTTAGTAGACCTTCGATAAAACTAGTGATAAAGTCACTTTAATAATAAACAAAAGTGTATAAGTGGAAGTAAATATCCTTGTCTATTTTGGGAGGCGTCCCTTTTTCTATTTTTTGCGCCTTCAATTTTGGCGGGAAACAGCGAATGAATACACACAATTCCGAGACTATTTTTTTACTTTTCAAAGGTTATGAGTAGTTATTTTATCTATGGTTTAAGATTTAGGGTCATTTCTAACCTATTTCATGTCCGTCTCCGCACCAGTAATAACTTTTTGAGTCTTTGTTTTTCTTATCTCCGGTTCATCAACGCTAACGTGACCAAAACCTAAAGATCACTTGTGCTATATCATTTCATTTTATTTTTCTTTTCATACTCTCTTTAAAAGACATAAGTTATACTAGTAAAAAAAAAAAAAAAAAAAAAATCACCATTCATTACCAATGAGAACTTTAGAGAGTAAAAATTCGTAGAATATTTTAGTCATTAGCAAAGCGGTGTAAGAGTGTATAGCCACTCCTAATTAGAGTGTTTAACTATGTCTGGGGGGCCCTGGCCCCTCTTATTTTTTAAAACAAGGGGCCCACTCGGGTACTAAATCTTTTAGTTTCAGCTTAAAACAGTACAAGCGTTAATTTAAAGCATAATTTAACTTTCCGATTCAAGTAACGATTTTGAATTCATAAGCCCGCGTGCTTGAGTTACGATATGCATTCTTATAGCTCTTTCAACGAAAAAAAATGTAAGCCGCACTATTTTTTTCTTCAAAGATCAGCGTTGAAAGTCTACTGCTCAGAAACCGCTTAATTAATTATGCAGATTTCATTAAGAGATAATTACTTTTCGATTTCATCACTTTTCAGTAATATTTTTAAGATATCATAACCCTGAGAACCATACCACCTTCACGCGGAGTATAGAAATGCAAATTATCCCATGAAATTAACATAACTGAAACAAAAATATACTAAGAGTGAAACTTCATCTTGTCTAAACCTTATCAAATGAAATTTACAACGGGATTTGGGTTGACAGGAATGAGTTGCGTGACAAATTAGGCTTTAACAAATTTGTTTCTCGAGTGTTTTTAACGAATTAAGCTTGAAACTTGGCATGAAAGGGTTCAACCAAAAAAATATCCTAAAACATTATTCGTATAGCTTAGGCTTAAAAAATTTGTAGGAAAATATTAACAATTAGAATGTTTTAAAACCTATATTAAATTCTAGGAGAATATAATTAATGATTTAGGCTTAAAAACTTTACTTGCGAAAAATGTTGTCTTGCAATTAGGCTTATTTATGATGCTTTTCTTTCTGCAAAATCTTACAAGTAGGTTTTAGAAATATTTACGATTACGTGGATTTTAAAAAACTAGTTCCGAGCTCTTTATTACTAATTTGATGATAAATCTAATTATATTTAAGCTCGAAGGCTCGAAACAGAAGCTTGGTACTGATACCTGACAATTTAATTTTAAAATTCCAGTGAATATATCTTGAGATTCCAGTTCAGGAAACTTGTATCATTGTTGCCACAGTTTTTTTCAGATTAAAATTCCCTGATTTTTCCAGGTTTTCCCTGTCCTTTTCCAACGGTTTTCCCTGACCATTTCAGCTAATACTACCCAATTTTTAACCTTTTATTTTTTATATAATCGCGTTCGCCAAACTTTTTGCGAGCGTATCTTTTTTCTAATCTATACAACTGACACGGTCAGCTTCAAATCTTTTCCGCGGATAATGATTGTAATTTCCTGGTTTCTCGAAAGATCTTTAAATTCCCTGACTATTCCCCGACTTTTTAAAATATCTTAAATTCCATAACTTTTTTTGGTTCATTTTCAAATACCCTGACTTTTCCCTGTTTTCCCTGACCCGTGACAACCCTGTGTATATTTTATTACAATAAACCTTAAATTATTTTTAAAAAACAAACCGCAAGGTTCTCTCGTAACTAGTCCAGAAAAATATTATAAATTTTTATATCAAAATTATAAAACTTTCCCCTTAACGCAATATTATTTTTTTGAAAAATCATCGCCTGATTTTAATTTTTTGCCTACAATTTTTCATGTGGCGTCCCTGTTGTATATTCTCGGTTTAGACAAATTGGTTCTTGATAAAATGGTGTTATTTGACATGATAAACAATCCCCATCAAATCTTTCGAAACAAAAAATAAAAAAATTAAAAATCTTAAAGCGTAACCAAACGTCTGTTTTAAAAAATACTAAAAGCCAAGCCAGGTTAGGCAGCCGCTGAAGTATGATTAATTATTCAAAATTTAATTCATGGCGCCTAGTCTGGTACAATTTTTTGTTTAATATTCATGAAATAGAAGGGTTAAAAAAAAAATCTCCCGAGTTAAAATTCATAGCGGCTTCATCAAGCCTAAAGGTTAGTTTAAAAGAAATAGAATTTTAAAACCACCTTCTAATTTGGTTTCTATCGCATCTGGTTGAAAGATGACGGTCTTAAGGGAGGTAACAACATTTTTAAAGTACACCTATAAGATACGGTAATTGTTTTAGTGACTTAAAAAGAAAGTTCAGAGTTAAAAATAAACCCTAGTTCGGAATCGAGAATTATGTTAGTTATTGGACACTTTTTTGGTGTATAAATTGGTTTTCTTTGGGTTCAATATTAAAATGAGGTCAAAAGTTGTAGTGTTTTATTCTAAAATAAGAATTTTGAAGAGTTGGAAAGATGCGTTCGGTATTCAAATACAAATTATTTTGTGAATACCGGTAAAATACCGTGAGATGGTAAATTATAATCTATCAATCTCCAAAATTCTACTCGTGTTAGTTTCTCATTGTTAAAATTTTCAGACAATAACACTCGCAAGTGTACTTTAAATCTTTAAAAAGTATACAAAAATAAAATTGGTGGCTCTTATCCAAGAAATTAGTTTCGGGGCGCTACAGGAATCATTTGGCGCGTGTTATAATTAAATTTTGAGCCAAGTAACACTTGGGATCCCGGTGAAGAAAAATAAGATTGAAAAAATAGACAATTTTTCAGGTTTACATCAGTGGCACATGTGTCTAAATCCTTTAAGTACAATCCCTCTTATACGAGCTAGAAGTCGATAAATTTAGATGTCAAGACTGAATCCCCGGGTTACTCCCTCTAATTTTTCAAATAAACAGTTTTGAATCCAATGCCAAGGATATCTAGGGTTTGCCCAGGCCTATCTCTCATATTATAAAATGATCACGGATATAAAAATTGTTCGAGAATATCAAAATTATTATTCAATAGATAATTTAAAATTTAAAATGTAAAGGGATGATGAAAATGAAATCTTATTCTGAAGCCCAGTTTTCAAACAAAGTTTTTCAAGCTATTGCTTATATCAAACCAGAAGCCGATGAAACCCTCCTTTGAAGTCTATTACTCCCGGGTCTTGTCTACCCCTCTCTGTATGGGTTAGTTTCAAAAGCGCGATTCGTACGCCTCCTAACGGTAGATATTTTCGGAGCGGGAGTTCGTCGAGCGAATATCTCCAGCAGCCTCGGAGTTCGTCCAAAAAACGTCGTCGTTTGTGGAGAGAGAGAATTTCCAATTTTCCGTAGACAGGGGGCATCAAGTAGGACCCCTCCGATCTCGTAAAATTGTGAATTTTGCCCATACAGAGAAGCGCGCTATATGGAACATTAGAGTAGTAGACTTCAAAGGAGGGTTTCATCGGCTTCTGATCAAACTGATATAGACATCCGATTTTCTGTTACTTGAAGCCTGTTAACGAGCAGTTAAACGAATTTACGTTTAATTTAAGCTTCACCTTTGATTTGATGAAAAAGATCGATTCTTAACCAAAACAATATTGCTTGAAAACCCGCCTTTAGGCTTGTTTTAAAAATAAGTCTATTGAATTACGTTTAATTGTTCATATTTTCCCATAATATTTTAATATTAAATTCAAATATAGTTAAAAATTAAATTTTAAATTCAGTTTTGATAATTATTTAATTTATTCTTTTAATTTTTATTCCAAGATATTGGTAAAATATATTCAATTCAAAAATTAACAATGACTACTTGCATATAATAACTACTACGTTTATTCAGAAGTTTCAACTTTTATTTTATTGCATAATTAAATTTGAAACTTCTGAATAAACGTAGTAATATATTCAATATTTATATAAATACATTTTTCATTATATTTTTATTAAACTATTAAATAGTAAATGGAAATTAGGTTAATTTATAGTATACTGTAGTTTTCGGCTTGTCTGTAGGGACCATAATCATAATTTTTAATGATCAATAAATACAATTGATTATATTTTTATCATAAAAAATTTGGTTTTATTCATACTTGCTAATTAATATTCATATTTAAATTGTTCTGTTAATTATCGCTTCATTCCTTTTTACAATTCAACCATTTGTTCTTCTCCTCAATCACAACTTCGCAATCTTCCATAACAGGAAGCAATTTATCAGCCATCATTACTCCAATTTTAGATTCCAAAAGCAAGTCGGAGAGTTTATCCATCGTTCCCTCGCAACTCAAAGCCACAGTTACAATTTCAAAAAGTTTTTTCCGTTCTTCTGGGTCTTGCAAATACGTCGTCGCTTCCCGCATTTGTTCCGGCGTAAAACTAACCATAATTTCGATTATTTTGGTCGAAATATTGCGAACAGCCGTCGAGAAGTCCTTTTTTTCTTCTTGGCATTTTACAAAGTTGAGCGTTAGGCTTAACGAGAGCGCCAGTAAAACGATGTTGAGTGTTGGAAATTTCATTTTTAAATGGACGAATGTAACAGAGCTCTTCAATCTTATTAATAATGATGATTCGTAGTTAAAGAGAGTATGAAATAGAGTTAATCTAACAATTTCCTAGACGATAGGAAAAGTAGAACTTTTATATCACTGACAGCCTTGTTCGAAGGACTTATATGAACACGAACTGGGTTTCGAATTTTTGGAAATCTAAAATTCATAATTATCGAAATATTCATAAATGTTGATATCATTTTCACGCTCTATTTAATGACCAGGATAACTGAATATTGTAGCGAAAGAGATATTTGCAGTTTTCAAACATTCTTTCAAACTCATACTAATTTCATTTATTTAAACATGCCCGGGTTAATTAATATAAGCTAATACACCTGCCCTCCAAATAAATGCTAAATCCAGCTTTATATAGTGTTGCATAATTTTTCTTTTCATTTGCTTCTGAGTAAACGACGCTTTTTGATGGAATAAAAATAAATAGGGATTGATTGACATTGATTAAAGCGAGCGTCTGCTCGATTTAGTTACGATTTCAACCGCTAGATGTAAAATTTTTTTTTTTGTAAATTTGAAAAAAATGGACCTTTTCATCCAAGTCCCATGATTGGATAAAATGTGTCACGTGTATACAAAAACTTAGACTGGGGCTTCAACTGGGACATACAACGTAATGAAAACGGTAGCCTGCTAACGCGTCTCGCTGAACAGTCCATGTTTTCTCGCGTCTGTCTTGGTAGCTCAGCTGTACCGGCTGTTTCTCTCTTTCCGTTTTAAATTATGTTTAAACATTTACTATTTCGCTACATATAACGCTTTTTACTACCAGCGGCCTAACCGTGCCAAGCGTTGATATTCCTACTACTAAGAAATGGTTAGCTTAAACTTTAAGTGGGAATAATGAGTCATAACTTGTCGTACCATGAGTCTGTTTTAATTATGTGTTGTAGGACAACATCAAATATTACTACTACAATGAGATATTGGCTTTCTATTGTCCAATCATAATCAATCACCTTAATCGTCTACAAAACCTACTACTATAATTGCGCCATTAACTAATCCTATACTACAAAATTATTACACTAATACTAGAAATCCCTCCAAAATATATACACATGCTACATGCACACTTAACCGACCGATGCCAGGCTACACAAATAAAACTACTACTATATTACACTACTACTACTACAACTACTATATTACACTCCTTAAAATTGTACTTATCACATGACGTCGTATCGAGTTCATTGTCGTGGCAGGTAGACGGTCGAGATGCTTTGACGATAGGGAAGATGGAGATGACTAGAAGAGGTTATACGACATAGGTGTCGAGCTGTGGTCCAAAGGGCGAGCGCTTGCTCCGTTCGAGCCTCCAAAATTAGCAGCGACCAGCGCGAAACGTTTCTCGTTAGCTAACCGAACATAGCCGGACTTCTCGACAGCTTTGTTCTTTGGTATTAGAACATTCGGACTTCTTCTTCCTCTCCTTCCGATCTAGTTCCTCCTTGAAGCCACCATCCAGAGTTGTTCCTCCTTCAGCGTATCATCGAGAGTGTCCTTTCTTACTTCATCTCTTTTTTTTTCTTCAATCTATTTTCTTCTTCCCGCCAAAACCAACTTAATTGTTTAGGTCCGCGGCCCGTTCTTCTTTACCCAATCAGGGACCGGGATGGCAACATCATACAACGACATGAAGGGGGCAGAAAGTTCGCGCACCACTTCTTAACAGTTTCTATGGTCATCGGTCGGGATGACTAACCCTGGCATCGGGTAATAAAACTACAAAAAGCATGCACATGTATTTTCCCGATGCATTCATTAAAATAATTGGCGGCTTACAATCCTATCCTAAAAGTATTTAGCGGCGCTTTAGATTCGCGCGCGATACACTAAAAATGTCAACACTAATAGGTGAACAGTTTGACAATTTATTACTTGGCATCCGCTTATAGATGCGGTACAAAAAGTTCAAAGCAGACTCAAGGCGTAACATGTTTTTTTGAATATAAAAGAATATAAAACGAGGGGTCTTGGGCGTTGTTACGGGGGTTCACTCTTTTCAACTCTAGGGGCTATTAACAAAAGGGATTTTAAGATGGGCTTCGAAAATCAAAGATGTAAGATAACCATTTCCAGATGAGGATAACCATTTCTATTCCGAGGGTTCCGCGGAAAACCCCCATGGAGAAATAGGCCTTCCTTTTACTACCATTAAATAATTATACGTGAACGAAATTAAACCAGATAGGAAAATATTCGTTACATACAGTTTTCGACGAGTTCGTAACTACTACTTTTTTCTTCATTAGATTAACATTGTGGATCAATCCACCCTGGGTTTACTCATTGTGTCAACTTTTATCAGATGTAATTCGGTTTATTACGTCAAACACGGAACATTCTGACCTTGTAGTTTCATCACTTTCTTTTGTTTGTTTTATGTGGTAGGAATTGTAAAAGATAAAAGATAAATATAATTAGGTACTGTGTAACGAATTATTTTTGGCTAGGTTAAATAAAGATTAAATTAAGTAGGAAATACTTAAAGCTAAGAGTTTGATTAAAATTAAATATTCGCTACAAGGTTAATAATAAAAATACGGTCCGGGTCTCGCCTACCTTTTCACTATTGGGAGGTGGCGAACTAAAAAGAATAATAAACTGTTGTCTAGGGGAATTTGTATTAAGGGTTAAGGTAGATTAAAAATAATAGAGGATTGAAGTTTGCCAAGATATTTAATAAAACTAACACATTAACAATCAAAACTTTAAATATAACAATACATAATAAACAAAACAATTAAATGAACTTATTTGAATAAAGCCCATAAAGGCTTTGCGGCGTTCTTTTAGCGTTAATTATATGCCGCTTAAAAGGCATGAAGAATAATTAATTCGAAGCGCACAAGGCTTGATAAATTATTTAGTTAAAAGCGCATAAGGCTTGCTATGTAATAAAGTTATCGAAGGTACATTAAAAATATTAAACATATTTACGATACATTGGATACATGTCACACGGCGTAGTTTACGGAGTCCTTCAGAAGAAGTACGGCTTTTGTTAATTAAATTAACGACGCGCTTCAAAATATAATAATAGCGAACTTCCGCGCTCCGACCATACCGTCGCAGTAAAAACATTTTGTTCCTGGTGAGCCCGAAGGGCACCACCGTCCAAATTAGTATCTGGATTTCATCTCATCTCGATCTCTTCGTTTTCGCGCCAAGTCCACTTCATCATCAAGGGCACACGTGGTCCCAAAAATACCCAAACGGGCACGCACCAATCATGGCCATTCAAAATGACCTCATCTCTGAGATCTTGAAAACCCGCACGTCACAGTTCACATATAACACTTTTACAATATACATTCCAAAGAAACAAAATATAAAAGACAAGGCTTGGCAACCTTCAACTTTGGGGGGGTTAAAGAAAATATTTGGGGTTTTAAAAGTAACATGGCGACTAGGTGGCGAGAGAGCGTACACGTTGCATTAGTAGGTATAGGTTAAGCTGGTAATCATGAATAGGAGAGGCCCTGCAGAAGCCTTTCTATTCCTAGCTACCCTGGCATTGTTAAAGGGGTAAGGAGCGAGGATTAGCCACCGGTCGCGCTTGCAACGTCCAGCGTTAAACAAGTTTGACAAAATGGTTTTTCCCTTCTTTCCTTACAAGTGCGACCAGGTGCAATATTTAAGAAATGAATAAGATTGAAATATTTTAAAGGGATACTGAACTTATTTATTTACGAATAATAAAATAATTTTAAATGAAGATAATTAGGCGTTACAACTCTCCCCGACCTAGCGTCGAACGTCCTCGAGAGACATACCCCGAGGTAACATAAAAAATTAAAGGGAAATATCTAACAACACGAAATGGATCCTATGAATAACTATAACATAAAGGTGCACCAAAAATAAAGGAAAAAAATTACTAGCTAGAATTTAAACTAAAACTGAAATCTCAGCATTTAAAAAAAAAATGAGTACCAAACAAATTGAATTAAAATCAGAGCTATACCCACCACTCAGAGGGACAAAAAAAAATTAACAAGTTAACCTAATACTTGAAGGGGGGGGGGGGGCGGGAAATGAAAGAACTGCCAGTATTTACGATACTTAAGTCTTAAACTAGAGTTAACCCAATACTCTAAGGGGAATTCAAAGTTAACCCACCACTTGAAGGTAAAAATAAACGTTATTTTAGCTATACGTCCCACGGAGTACGGAGGACACTAACAATAACATGTGCGCACATAAAAATTAAATTGAGTTAACCATAACCACTCACAGGGGATCAAAAATAGATTAAGTTTTCCTTTACTACTAAGAATAAAACTAATCAAAACGCCTGGGCTTTGTTTACCACTCGGCTAAATTCTAGGGCTTTGGCCACCTATAACTTCAGTCTTTAGATAGTAAAATCTGACATTTAAAGATAGGGGAAGACACCAAGAAAAAAATACGTACTACAAAGTACCTAAACATGAAATTAAACAGTTAACGAGGAAATACACTAACACTTACCGAACACTAAAAAAAAATTACCACTAACACTAACAAAAAATTACCACTAACACTAACAAAAAAATTACCACTAACACTAACAAAAAAATTACCACTAACACTAACAAAAAAAATTTTTACTACACATTAAACGGAAAACTAAACTAAAGATTACATGGGAAAATAAACTCAACACTAAAAGGGAAATTAAGCTCAACACTACAAGGGAAAATAAACTCAACACTAAATGGGAAAATAAAATATACACTACATGAGGAAATAAACACTAAAGGAATTTGAAACATAAAAAAAAAAAATATTATCCTGAGATAAATTTGGCCAAAAAAAATAGGGGAGAAAATTTTAAAATTTACAGTTAAGGGCAATTAAATGACTATATACAGAATTTACATATTAACACCGGTAAGGACACGTGAAACAATCCAAAAAGTAAAGCTTCACGGCCAAAAAAATTTTAGGGGACAATTATTTACTTGCCATTATGAGCAAGCATTCAAAACTACAACAAAAAAAGAAAAAAAAAAAACTTCGACTATCCTACAAAGGGAGAGTAAACTACAAAAAAAATTTTGGAACATTCTAAAATGTTGCAAGAAAACTTTAAAAAAATTAAAGGGCAAACCTAACCTCTAAAGGAAATTACTAAAAAAAAAGGAAATTAAATAGAAATTATTATTTGTTAAGGGACATAAAACCCTGATAAAAAAAACTGTGTAAGAACAATTACTGGTGCCATAAGACGATTTTAAAAAAAATTCAAACTAAGAAAAATTAACCCAAAACGAAAAACTAGAAACTATCACTTTGAATGTCAATCCGTAGAACCCACATAAGGGGAGCAAATACACAAGTATTTGATCTGAACAGAGGCATCATAGCATGCAGACCTGGAGACAAAAGCTCGTTTCTTTATAGTATAAACGCTAAAAAGCTAAAAGGGTACTTAGAAAAACTATCACTTTAAAATCATTGCGGAAACTATACTTTTAAAAAAATTTTAAACTGGGAAGAAACTAACTAATAACAAATGTAACTTTAAAACTCAGAGAAGCCCAAAATCTAACGCACAACCCAATTAACAGACTACTTAATGTCAATTCGATGAACCTAACAAAAGGACATGTACACATAAGGCGTACGAGCTAAACAGCCGGCAACAAAAGCGCCATATTTCTGTAGCCCTGAAGACATAGTCTTTTCTTAAAAATTGCACGAGAAAATTATGGTCTCTCCTTGTAAGAAATAACTCCATGTTACTACAAGGTAATCTATAAAATTTTGTGAAATTAACTGATATAATTAAATGATCTAACGATCCCGGCGGGGCCCCCAATTGTAACGAATTATTTTTGGCTAGGTTAAATAAAGATTAAATTAAGTAGGAAATACTTAAAGCTAAGAGTTTGATTAAAATTAAATATTCGCTACAAGGTTAATAATAAAAATACGGTCCGGGTCTCGCCTACCTTTTCACTATTGGGAGGTGGCGAACTAAAAAGAATAATAAACTGTTGTCTAGGGGAATTTGTATTAAGGGTTAAGGTAGATTAAAAATAATAGAGGATTGAAGTTTGCCAAGATATTTAATAAAACTAACACATTAACAATCAAAACTTTAAATATAACAATACATAATAAACAAAACAATTAAATGAACTTATTTGAATAAAGCCCATAAAGGCTTTGCGGCGTTCTTTTAGCGTTAATTATATGCCGCTTAAAAGGCATGAAGAATAATTAATTCGAAGCGCACAAGGCTTGATAAATTATTTAGTTAAAAGCGCATAAGGCTTGCTATGTAATAAAGTTATCGAAGGTACATTAAAAATATTAAACATATTTACGATACATTGGATACATGTCACACGGCGTAGTTTACGGAGTCCTTCAGAAGAAGTACGGCTTTTGTTAATTAAATTAACGACGCGCTTCAAAATATAATAATAGCGAACTTCCGCGCTCCGACCATACCGTCGCAGTAAAAACATTTTGTTCCTGGTGAGCCCGAAGGGCACCACCGTCCAAATTAGTATCTGGATTTCATCTCATCTCGATCTCTTCGTTTTCGCGCCAAGTCCACTTCATCATCAAGGGCACACGTGGTCCCAAAAATACCCAAACGGGCACGCACCAATCATGGCCATTCAAAATGACCTCATCTCTGAGATCTTGAAAACCCGCACGTCACAGTTCACATATAACACTTTTACAATATACATTCCAAAGAAACAAAATATAAAAGACAAGGCTTGGCAACCTTCAACTTTGGGGGGGTTAAAGAAAATATTTGGGGTTTTAAAAGTAACATGGCGACTAGGTGGCGAGAGAGCGTACACGTTGCATTAGTAGGTATAGGTTAAGCTGGTAATCATGAATAGGAGAGGCCCTGCAGAAGCCTTTCTATTCCTAGCTACCCTGGCATTGTTAAAGGGGTAAGGAGCGAGGATTAGCCACCGGTCGCGCTTGCAACGTCCAGCGTTAAACAAGTTTGACAAAATGGTTTTTCCCTTCTTTCCTTACAAGTGCGACCAGGTGCAATATTTAAGAAATGAATAAGATTGAAATATTTTAAAGGGATACTGAACTTATTTATTTACGAATAATAAAATAATTTTAAATGAAGATAATTAGGCGTTACAACTGTCGTAATAATGAAAGCGTATGATGTCTGTGTGTTTCCAGCTTTGTTTTATCAACATTCTTTGGAGATGATATAAAAATTTAATTAATTCTCTAAATAAATGTATAATTTTAAAGAACATTAAGTTTCGTGATATCGAACGAAAATTAACTGGGCTACAAACTTGCGCCGAGTTCGATTTAAATGAAAAATGCAACCTAACAAGTGCTTTTTTATCGATTCCTTATCGTTTAAATAGGCAATTGAAAGTAGAACTAGAAAGGTCGCGCTCTGGAAATCAAGCCTGGATTACGAACAGTCACGTGGCTTGTAAGAGTCTGCTTAGCCTGTCTCTTTACTAACTTTGGTTTCATGAAAATAAGGCTTACCCTCCCCTCTCATAAAATAAAATGGTCGTGGACTTATGAAGCGCACTCACTAAAGTCTGTCTAATATTTCTTCTATATTTATATACGAATTCCTGATTTTACTGAATACAAACACGAGGGAAAAAATTTGGGCTTTTAAAAATATTCGATGCTCGCAATTTTTAATTTTTCGATAAATAGAAATTTTTTCTTGATTTTTCTCAGTTTAACATAGCGAATTTGAACACGATCTTATTAGTTCTCTATCAATTGATCTAATACATCAGTCTGAGCCACCCAAAAGTGAGTTAGAAAATTTATGGTAAGCACCGATAAATTTCAATTTTTTTTTCTTAATACCGGTTTAAAAGAAGCTTAAATTTATATAATACATAGAGATACAGAACCAATATGGTGGCATTCCATTTTAAAGTGTAGGCGTGTAAAATGTGACTTCAGATAAATGAGTAATTTTACTTTTTAGATTTTTCGGAAGTTTAAAGGGAAACAACGAGCTAAAAATAAAACAGATTTTTCATTTTAAACTTGAATTAAAAAAAAAATTGCACTATTTGCTAACATATTATGGGAAAAGGAAAATGAAACATGATATTTTTTATAATGATACTACATGATAATATAAATATATAAAATTTGTTTAAATTAAGCAGGGTGACCACTGAAAATTTGAAAATCCTATATAGGAAATATAGGAAATTTCTTTGTGAAATATAGGAAAATAAAGGAAGAAATTTATGTATAATATAGGATAAAAATAGGAAGAAATAAGTGGAAAATATATGATAAAACAGAAAATAATTAAAAGTAGGAACCATGTTTATTATTGCATCGCAACTCTCGCCACCGGTTTAAACATGGTATTAATATGATCCAATTGCTTAAATAGTATGGACTTTTACAGACTATTTTAACTGGAAAATGTACAGTTAAGCTAATTAACCTTATACAGCCAGAGCTGACAGTATGATTTATAACTTTACCCTTAACTATAGAGATTTTGAGTAGAAATATAGGAGATTATAGGAATTTCCATTAAATTATAGGAGAAAATAGGAAGGAGGTAAAAATATAGGAAAAAATAGGAAATATAGGAAAAGTGGTCACCCTGCATGATTAAGTCATTCCCTTTTATTTATTGATGTTGTTTAACATCTCAACTATCTTTAGGTTTTTTTACATATAAGTTTGTTCGAAACCATTTTTTCTCTCTAAGTTACATGCTTCAACCTCCTAAGATTAGAAGCAGCTCGGCGTAGGGCTTAAATAACATTTTCCAGTCGAGATCCCTCCCACTTAAATTCCGAAAATGTCATCTTCTAATCTGCAGATTAAACGACCATTTCTTAATCTTCTTAGTTTTATACGTTTCTAAACTCCCACTAAAGGCGAAGTCATAAAGACGGTGAATTAACTCGAGTTTTTTGCTATAAGTAAGAAAAAAAAGTGCAACACATAAAATTATCCGGAAATATCTTAAAGGGATAATGGATAAAATGTTTTTGGGTAGAAGGGTTACTACGAGCAATAAGAAAACATGTAGTATTAATTATGACGTCATCGCATCGTCACTTCCCTGAAATTCAGGACTGACATATTTTTCGAATGTTTTTCTTTTACTTAAGCTTACACCAAGAATTCATATATAAATTGTGGAGAAATTTCTATTATTATATTCTTAATTTTGAGTATATCATATTTTAAAAATTAATTCAAAATATCTTCTATTTTAAGCTGGTATAGTTTCCCTTTAAAATCTGGACATGATTCTACTACCGGTCTTTAAAGGGAAAATGCAACCGATCAACAAGTGATTTTTATAATCGATTCCTTATCGTTTAAATAGGCCAGTGCTCAGTAAAAAAGTTAAGAGACAAATATTAAAAAATAGAAATAAATTTAAAACTTCAGCGGAAAATAGGTTTAGCTGGATTCGTGGAGATCCTGAAGGGTCAGCGACCAATCGAATGTTATTGGAAATCTCACGGAACAATAGCCTTAACGACGGGCCTTCGCTCATTGGTCGATGACCCTTCAATGCGAAGAAATTCAGGATCTCCATGAATCCAGCTATCTCATATTTTTTCTGGGTAAGTTTCAAATTGTTATCAAGATTAATATTTGTTTGGATATTTTTTACTGGTGGGTTATGGTTATATTTAACCGATAAGGAATCGATTAAAAAAAAATAACTTGTTGTTAGGTTGCAATCTCCCTTTAAAGGAAAGAAGCAAATTATATTTTGTTTCCTTAGTAGCCTAATAACTTCTAAGTCTAAAAACTCGCCAGTTAGACTTGAGAATAAAATTATAATAGAACAGAAACTTCCACATTAACTTTGAAGCCAGTTTTAATCTTCATTTATCTCAAAATATTTGTCCCATAAAGTTCCAACCCAATCTCTAAACCAAGACGGAAAGTTACATAAAAAAACATTTGAGACTAACGAGATCCCTAATTTAATAAACAAAATCTCCCAATTCTTTCATAACCCCATTAATTTTGAAGTGGAATTGCAGTCTTAGAACCATATATCTCATCAGAACTACGCACAATTTTAAATCAGAAATCAAGTTTTTCCAAACTTGCAACGATTTATATCATAACATCACAGTACAAGCAGACTGCGTGGAGGCATTTTTGTGACGAGCTATAATCTTATCTCGAGATATGTTTGCGTTATAGCGAAAGCGAGGGCGAATGGATACACAATGTTAAAACCGTATATAAAGATGAAAGATGATATTGAAAAGGATAATATAGTAAGGATCAATACGAGTTTGCATCACGTACGAAGCTATGATCGCCTTCATCTCTACGATACGGTTTCTTAGCGAATTACATTCGAACGTGGTGTAATTTCAAATTGATTAAAAGCGTAGTCATGATAAATGATTAAAGTCGGGTGGGAGGTACCCTCGCAGGGGCAACAGACTTGTACTAAAATGACCCCATTGACCCCATCAGGGCTTTCCCCGGTTCTTTCGGGGAATCAGATTAGAGGCTAAACAAATGGGGGAAACAGTTTTTCAGGGTTCTGAAAAGTGTCTCGAAGTAGCGGCTCTGCTCCGGGTGGAGAGCCATCAAGCGAGACCGACAGAAAATTGTAAAAAAAAAAAAAAAAAAAATAAAAATAAAAAACACGAAGCTTTACGATGACAAGCGAGAAAATATTTTATCGGTTACAATCCATCCATTTTCGACCAGAAACGGCACCGCCAAAAGTCAAGCGAGAACAGTTTTTTAAGAGTTTTTAATCCGGCTCGAAAATATGGTATTTAGGTTGAAGGATATCGAATGACGTTCATTAGAGTTCTCGGGGACCAATAAATACGTATATAGACGGTTCAGTTGTAAATCTCAGTGAATACAAAACTAGGTTTCCCTCCATCTTTATGATTTCTCAGCTATAGAGATTATAAGACGCGTTTACATGTCAGTATCCGATAGAAAACAATATTTGAAAGCCGATAATAGTATTGTTGAAATAGTATTGTTAGGTTTCAAGCGTGGGTCACGGACACTTCTCATATTTAGGTATTTTGAAATTAAAATTAAAGAATTTTGGGAATAAATTTCATTATTTTGAAATTAAAATTAAAGAATTTTGGGAGAAAATTTCATTATTTTGAAATTAAAATTAAAGAATTTTGGGAGAAAATTACATTAGTTTCAAATTAAAATTAAAGAATTTTGGGAGAAAATTTCATTATTTTGAAATTAACATTAAAGAATTTTGGGAGAAAATTTCATTAGTTTCAAATTAAAATTAAAGAATTTTGGGAGAAAATTTCATTAGTTTCAAATTAAAATTAAAGAATTTTGGGAGAAAATTTCATTAGTTTCAAATTAAAATTAAAGAATTTTGGGAGAAAATTTCATTAGTTTCAAATTAAAATTAAAGAATTTTGGGAGAAAATTTCATTATTTTGAGATTAAAATGACAGGAATTTGGGAGAAAATTTGTGGATGCAAACGCATCTTTAAACCAAACATTTTCTTCAAATTCTGAAAGGTTTCGAACTCAAAGAAATATCTTTATTTCTATTCAAGGACTGTAATCGTTGTTAATTATAACATTTCCTCTGTGATTAGAAAAATACTTTTAAATATTTGGTTGATTCATAAATGCGACTGATATCATATTTCCTCACCACGAACTAATTTTATTGATATTCATTGTATAACTCCGCGTTGATTCTCACTAAACTGGCTCCACAAAAATGAAGTCGATAAAAAATTTATCAAATGAAACGCGAGCTAATTTTCTCTTTTCAATTCGGAAACGGTAGCTCAATGGTTAGCAATGACACTTTATGGGCGTGGAGGTTAGATGTCAGTTTAACGTCAGTCTTTCATATTTCTGTACTGGGATTTTTTTCTACTTTTTCGCCTTCGAAATAGTATTTACTGATGGGGGTCGTTTGGTTCGTTTAAACATGGTTTAAATTGATACGTTACAAGTAGGGTGTTAACTATTTTATGGAATTGAAACGCATTGAGAAGCAAATCAACTGTACGGGGTGGAACCGATCAAAATATTCAATAGCTCATATATGTGAGAATTTTTTTAATTTTCTGTAAGGTGGGCTGTTCCAATTCCAGATAGTTAAAATGGTTTAATGGTCAAAATACTAATATTATACACTAGCTAGATAAAGCCTTGCCTAAATTAAAGGACCGGGTCGTGGAGAGAGTTTCAAGCTCGATATATAGGTATCGAAGCATCTGATTGGCTTTTGAAGCCTTTTCCTTAAAGGGTGAATGCATAGCTAAATTCAAATAAACCGAGATTTTATGCTCAAAAGATAGAGCAGATAAAAATCAACAAATAGAAATACATTTAAAACACTTTTTCTATATTTAAAAACTAAAATATTGCATATCTATGCTCCAGGAAATTATGTGTACGCGTGGGTCTATTTGATATAGTAAATATCAAGAATTCATTCAGGTTCCACAAGAATATGGGAGGGCAGCGATTCAATAACCATCCTCCCAAACTTTGTAGCAAAAGTTCGTCCGCTTCGAATCGATTTTTCAAGTAAATCGCTCCTGACATTATATTATTAACCCGCGCCACTAACGACCTTGACATAATATTTTGGGTAATAAAAATGGAGCCGACCGAAAAAAGATCTAAGCGTACAAATGTTGCGAAAATTGCAGACGAACTTTTGTTGCAAAGTTTGGGAGGATGGTACCAGAGGCTAAAGCTATGCTCCCATATTCTTATGGAACCTGAATGGATTCTTGGATTGCAAACTATCTATATCTTATTTCCTAAGTTTATAACGGGACATAGATAATGTTTTAGAGAATATTCTGTATTTCATATACAGGGTGGAAACCTTCGCCGGCGTCCAGTCGAGATACTTCCCCTTACGCATTGTTGTTATTCAGTGAAATTTTAAGGGATTTACAGGCGCTATTGAGATCAGTTCACTTCAGTTCCACTTAATAATCAAAGGTTTCAGTTTTAATGTAGAGAAATGAAATGCATAAGTGAAATCAATGACGGATTTAATTTAATTTAATTAGGAAAGAAAAGATGTCACTTGCGGAAACCAAATAGCCCAAATTGAAGTTAATCAAACATTTCCAAATTTAAACATTAAACTCTTCAAATTTAATGACAAAGCATTACATTAAATGTTCAAAATGTCTTCCGTCGACATTGACACATTGCCGACAACGGAATTGCCAGTTTTCTCTTTCGCGAGTTAACATCTCGGGAGAAACGAGAGCAGCCGCTTGCTGAATTCGGTCTCGAAGGCTATCAAGTGTTGGTGGCTCAGTGGCGTACACAAGGCTTTGTACATACCCCCAAAAGAAAAAATCCACCAGCGTTAAATCTGGCGAACGAGGTGGCCAAGCGACTGGACCACCACGACCTATCCATTGGGGACCGAATTCCGCGTCTAGCCAATCCCGAGGAAGACGTGCAAAATGCGGTGGTGCACCATCGTGCTGGTACCAGACTCGTCTTCGTTCTGCTAAGGGAAGATCGTCTAGGGCTAAGGACACTACGGAGTTTAAGAGATCAACGTAACGATCTCCGTTTAGATGTTCTTCGAGAAAAACAGGTCCAATTACCCGATCACCTAACAATCCACACCAATCGTTTATCCTCCAGTTTTCTTGGTGATGATTCGCCCTTAGCCAATGGGGATTTTCCCTCGACCAGTAGTGCATGCTGTGGCGGTTAACTGTACCGTCCCGGTAAAACGTACACTCATCACAAGACTTTGGACCACGCGTAGAGTTTTGCCGATGGGTATTGGACCAAATTGAAGTTGATGGAAATTTCCTAAACCACGTGGTTTAGGAAATTTCCATCAACTTCAATTTGGTCCAATACCCATCGGCAAAACTCTACGCGTGGTCCAAAGTCTTGTGGTTTAGGATGTTGGTGAAGATGAATTTTGTAGGGGTGAAATCCTTCACCACGAAGAATTTTTAAGACCGTTGTATGAGAACAATTTAATTCCGCTCCGATTGCCCGTGAACTGGTGTGGGGGTTTTCAACGATACGCCTTACTACTTCGTTTCGTCTGCCCGCCCCGTGTCCACCTCCTTGTACAACTGGCGGATGATGTTGATGTCGCACTGGTGCATTACGTCGAATCACAGTGCCTCTTTCAAGAAATCGGATTATTGCGTTTAAAATTACTTGATGCCCCGGATGTGGCCGGTTCGGAAACCTTTCTACAAACGTCCTATCAGCTAACCTTGCATTTCTCTGACACTCTCCGTAAATGAAAAACATTTCAAGGTAATCCTCAAAACTGTACAAATCAATTTCAGCCATGTTTTACCAGATGTAAGCTAGAAAACGGACTGCTTTCTTCAATTAGAAACATTTAACCTTTGTTTCGCAGTCTACGTCATGCACAACAAAATTCTTATTTTTTGAAACAATAAAAAAATCAAGACAGGCTACAGGTACGAAGACGAGTCTGGTACCAGCACGATGGTGCACCACCGCATTTTGCACGTGTTTCTCGGGATTGGCTAGACGCGGAATTCGGTCCCCAATGGATAGGTCGTGGTGGTCCAATCGCTTGGCCACCTCGTTCGCCAGATTTAACGCCGGTGGATTTTTTCTTTTGGGGGTATGTACAAAGCCTTGTGTACGCCACTGAGCCACCAACACTTGATAGCCTTCGAGACCGAATTCAGCAAGCGGCTGCTCTCGTTTCTCCCGAGATGTTAACTCGCGAAAGAGAAAACTGGCAATTCCGTTGTCGGCAATGTGTCAATGTCGACGGAAGACATTTTGAACATTTAATGTAATGCTTTTTTATTAAATTTGAAGAGTTTAATGTTTAAATTTGGAAATGTTTGATTAACTTCAATTTGGGCTATTTGGTTTCCGCAAGTGACATCTTTTCTTTCCTAATTAAATTAAATTAAATCCGTCATTGATTTCACTTATACATTTCATTTCTCTACATTAAAACTGAAACCTTTGATTATTAAGTGGAACTGAAGTGAACTGATCCCAATAGCGCCTGTAAATCCCTTAACGTTTCACTGAATAACAACAATGCGTAAGGGGAAGTATCTCGACTGGACGCCGGCGAAGGTTTCCACCCTGTATATGCAGATAATTATAGTATTTCTAATATTTCATTATTTACCATTAACTGAATGAAACTTAATTTTTCTAACCTATCACTTCCATAGAGGCTACTGGTATAGATATTTTTAATCTATTCCACTACGAATAACTAAATTCAGATCTTAAACATATTGCTCTAAAAATCTGGGTAAAAAAATATTAAGATTTGCGGCAATAGGAACGAAATTTTTACTCGATAAAATCCTTGAGTTTTAATATTTTTCTCATGAAATTTAATAATTATTCACGCTCTTCACTTCATACGTGTTTTTTGTGATTAACTATATACTTCGCTCCTCTGTGTATTATAGCTTTTAATTTCTTCACACCATGAGCCACAACGCGCTGTTAATCCCTCGCAGTTTATTACATAAAATCTTTTGAAATTCGCCGGTTATAGCCCAGAAAAAAAAATCTTATTTTCCGTTGACGGGTGGCCTCACTTGTTTCCTTTCTTACCAACGAGAAACACGTGGCTTGTGTTAAAAAACATTCCCACTACAAAAGATCTTACCGAATGAATTATAGTTTAAATTTCGGTTTTCTTTTTTTTATATTTTCTTTCATCTTTAGAGTTCAATCTGGCCAACGCCGAGTCCCTACGCTCAATCATTGGCTACTCTAAAAGAAGACGATTCGTCTTCCAGAGCGTCCAGAAATTTCTACAAACTATTCTACGGTAACGCCGAAAATAGCGTCAAGAAGCTAACAACTATTGCCCCGCCTCAGGGTCGAATCATCATAGATAATAAAAGAGAAGGTATATTGAATTAAACTAACAGCAAGTGATTTTTTAATAGATTCCTCATCGTTTAAATAGGCCTAATCCATCAGTAAAACAAATTACAAACCACTATTAAACTAGAGATAAATTTAAAACTTTAATTCGTGACGATCCTGAACTCCCCAATGTCATTGGTCGATAGAGAGTTAAGGATCGCCATGAATCCAGCTAAGCCTATTTTCAAGGTATGTTTTAAATTAATTTCTAGTTCAATTAATATTGGTTCATAATTTTTTACTGGTAGATTAGGCCTTTTTAAATGATAAGGTTGCATTCTGCCTTTAATTAGTTCTAAAATGTATTTATATTTAAATTATTTCATTATTATATCAGATTGATAGCTACACTTATTCGGAATATAAATATTTTAGATACAATTTTTTAAACCTAATCAAAGCCTCTAAATTTTCCCGTAGGAGTTATTTCGACGATTTACTTATGACGTCACGACTAGCGACGCGTCATTAGGGTCCTTTTTAAATTGTATTTATAGGTTTAGTGCGAACCTTTACATCCGTTTTTAATATGTATTAAGCTCGATGACGCACAGTTATTGAGATTTCCTAATGACGTCATTTTAATTTCGTTACCCTTAGCCCCTTTAAATATATAGTTTTTGTTTTACGAACATATTTGTGTAGAATTTAATGAGAGCTGTAAACCAATCCTAGAGAAATCGGACAATAATTAAGGAAGATACGAATTTTTTAATAACATACCAAATAATTAACTTTAATATCATGACGTCATGGTCTTTATAAATTCGTAACTTTCTTATTTCTGAGCCGATTTTGTTTTAATTAGTATCATTTGGAAGCTTATATCGAGCCCTATCCGAATCTGATATTTTTGTAAAAGTATACAATAAAATATTTCTAAAAAAACTATCTTCTAGATTTGGGACCCATTCATAAAGCGAGCAGTCACTGGCTGTTTGTGAAAGAACAAGCACCATGTTCCGTCCCTAAACCCAAAGTAGTTCGAGTACGGGACGTTTACCTCGATACGACCAAGAGCTACATGCCACATTGCACTATTCTGCATCGTTGCAGCGATGACGTCAGTTGCTGCTCATCCGAAGCTTACACTTGCGCGCCAAAGAGGATACAAGAAGTCGAAATTTATTTTTACGTGAGTTTTGATAAATACCTAACATTATATTTCTAATAGGCTAAATTAAACTAGAATTGCCTTAAGATTAAATTGAAAAATAAACCTTAACATTACACTTGCTAGAAAAATAGGCTTAGCGAGTTTTAAATTAATTAGTGCCGCATATTGACTGGTTGAAATTTTTTTACGGGCCAGTAAAAAAAAACCCGAATTATCTTTAAAAAAACATTACCCTGCTATAAGGCCTCCAAAAGGGCGAGATGATAGCTGGATTTTAGGTAAAACGTCATTCTCTGTACAGATATTATACTGGCACGCCGCGATGCGGGGCAGGTAAAACATTTCTACAGGCGCGATTTCATAATGTTAATTCCCGTAGCCCCTGTACATGTGTTTCACCTGCTATAAATTTTTGATCTACAGTGAAGATAAGGAAACCTGAGTTTTTGAAATACCATCTCAACGAAGCTTAAGACTGGGGCCGTTTAGTTCAACTGATTGGTACGATTTTACAGATTATTAAAATTTGTACCGTTTTTTACCACGTGGATTCCAAAAATAAACGATACCTTCTTAACTCTTATATTTTTCCTTGAATAAAAACCCGATTATTATTTTCCCCCTTAAATGTTTCTTAATGAAGTTACGCATCGTTTATGACTTCCAAAAGTTACATTCGTAATTCCCCCTTTGATACTGCAGAGGCTAATCTAATGGCTAGGTAATGATCAAATACTCTGACTTAATTTGATTTACACGGATTTCCAGTTGTAACTAAGGTCTCCCCGAATATACGTCATTACCAACGAAGCTAGGTTATCTAAACACAGTTTGTAGTCACGTAATCACGTAAAAACCCCCGCAAGAACTATAAAAGTTTTATTACAAGAGCAAACTTAGCTGACAAAATATTATAACTACGAGTTCCTTAAGATAACATAACAGAATTCATTAGGTATATTTCGACCCCAGGAGTCTGTATCATAGCGAAATATATTTTTGTAAGAATATTTATTTATATTTCATCAGGAAATCATAAATATAAATGGAATATTTAACAGGCTTAAGTGCGTGTCATAGTTCATGACCCCCTTCTATAGGAGGGGGTAAGAAAAAAAAAAGGCTGGTCTTATTTTCCTTAGATGAAACCGGGTCGTAACCAGGGCAACCAAATATGTATTATTTTCCCACTCCCGTTAATTAAAGAGAGCCAATAAGATATTAAGATTAAAGGGAGAATGCAACCTAACAACAAGTGACAGACCTAATCTACCAGTAAAATAATTTGCAAACTATTAAACAAGAAATAAATTTATAACCCTGAAAATAGGCTTAGCTGAATTCATGGAGATCCTGAATTCCTTCACATTGATGGATCAGCGACTAATCTCACGGAGCTCTCGTCCTAGCGACGGGTCTTTGCTCATTGGTCGCTGACACTTCAATGCGAAGAAATTTAAGATCTCCATGAATCCAGCTAGACTATTTTCGGGGTAAGTTTGAAATTTATTTCTAGTTTACTGGTGGATTAGGCTTATTTAAACGAGAAGGAATAGATAGAAAAAATAACTTCTTGTTAGGTTGCATTCTCCCTTTAATTTCTAATGGCATTATTATTACTAATGCTCTCGAGAATTCCCCTTAACGTAACAGGAGAAGTTTATTATTGTCTGTTTTCTACCCCTAAAAATGGCGGTAAAATCTCTTTGGTAAAAAAAACTAAACGGTGTTAGTGGTGTCAGCGTCTAGAGTCTAGACTTAGGGAGAGAGGAGTAATGTTAAGGGTGCTATAGCTTTAACAGTATTTGTGTCTGATGATATATAGAAGTGTGCGCGTTCACTAAAATATAGAAAGGAGTATTACCTTTCACCGAATCACCACGCTAAGCCTAAATCGTTAAAGGAAAAAGACATCTTTTTATATTAACCACATGGTAACTTAAATTATTTTAATTATCAATAGTGTTCCTTCGCGATAGGGGCGCTTCAAATTTTGGACGCGTGGAACAACAAGGTAAACGGGTGGGGTGATTTCAATAGCTATATCCATCGAAAGAAAAAGAAACGATGAAAGGAGAGTGAATGAACCTCGTTCTGTGTTTTTGGCAAAAATAGTTTGTACGAAAACAATTTGGTTCTAGGCATAGCTGACTCGCTGAGTTTAAAATTAAGGAGCTTGTACACGGCGTTTGATGTCTAAGCTCTTGAACATAAACACCGGCCTATTCTCTTAATGTTAAGACATTACAAGCGCTGTTGAAGGCTCAAATAATATGATTGGCCCGAATTTATATTTACTTTAGGAATCAAACTTTAGAAATTAATTTAAACACCAAAATGTTCTAAAAATTGCCCAAAAAATTTCGAATACGTTTTATGAAAATTAAATCAAAAGCTAATCCATTTTTAACTCCAAGTTTTCCTTTAAGATAGGTGTTCATTGTTAATAGATCTAGTCTAAGAGGCAACGCTCAAAATGAAAAATACTTGTTGGAGCGTTTAAATATCACTTCAAGTGCATCTGTAGTGCCGAAAAGGAAAGCGTTGTATTTTAAACATATTTGTATGCGCGACTCATCTCATTATTCGAGTTAAATTTAGGCTTAGATGTCCTAGGCTTATAAAGTTGGAAATTTACCCATTTTTTTAAGTATTTAAAGCGTATTTTTCCTTTATAGAGTTAGCGAAAGAAACCATAAAGTATATTTTAGTTTCTGTATATTTCTCTTATATTTTTTTCCGCCAGAAAACAATTACGAAATAGGGAAGGATGGGAACGTTTGGGAATGTAATCCCTCGAAAATGCCCCTTTCTTTGACAGTAACGGTACCTCCCTTTCCTCTCTACTCCCTTTCTCGGTTAAAGTGCATTAAGGAAAAATATTTTATCATCCCCCAGTCAATAAACAGTTCTCCTCGACTCTCACTTTTTTTTTCACCCTAAAAAATGTTTAACGGATAAATATTATTCCGTTCTTGAGAAGGAGGGAGACTGAGGTATGAGGTATTATCGCGCGTCTTGAACCGCACCATACCCTATTATTAGCAATCTCACTTTTCTTCCCAGACTGAACAGTTTTTTGAGGAATATGGATTCATGGAAGGGGCCATATTATACATATTATACGAACCAGAGGTTAGGTTACCTAAAGGTGTACCCCCAAAATTAATGGCTTAATTTTACGCTTTAGGGTTTTTCTGATTGTACCACACGCATCGGGGTTAATATCGACCATCAATTAAATTCTAAAATTCTAATTTTAGTCACATATCAGTCATATATTATTCTTAAACTATATTTAAATTTAAGCCTCAAATGTCCGGTACGTTTAAATCATAATCACAGTCAAATAGAATTGTACACAAATTAAAGTCACTAATCAAAGTTACATAGTACCCTTATACTCAACATTAAGTCACTAATTAATCAACCATATCCGTCTAAAATTAAAATCACTAATTAATCAATAATATCCCTCGAAAATTATAGTCACTAATTAATCAATCATATCCATCTAAAATTAAAGTCACTTATTAATCAACTACATCCCTCTAAAATTAAAGTCAATAATTATTCAATCATATCCCTCTAAAATTAAAGTCACTAATTAATCGTATCCCTCTAAAATTAAAGTCACTAATTAATCATATCCCTCTAAAATTAAAAGTCACTAATTAATCATATCCCTCTAAAATTAAAAGTCACTAATTAATCATATCCCTCTAAAATTAAAGTCACTAATTAATCAACTACATTCCTCTAAAATTAAAGTCACTAATTAATCAACTACATTCCTCTAAAATTAAAGTCACTAATTAATCAACTACATTCCTCTAAAATTAAAGTATCTAATCAACCATCTTGTGGATTCAAATTAAATTCATATCACCCATCCTTTGAATTCAAATTAAATGCATGTCACCCATCCTTTGAATTTAAATTAAATGCATGTCACCCATCTTTTGAATTCAAATAAAATCCAAGTCGCCTATCCTTTGAATTCAAATAAAATCCCCATTACCCAACCTTTAAACTTAAAGTCACATTACTCATCCTATATATTCAAAGTCACATAATCCATCATTTAATTTTAAGTCACAATACCCATGACGTAAAATTAAAAAAATCTAAATCACATATCTCTATAAATTATTATTAAAGTAACACCTCACGCACCGTTTAAATTAAAATCTAAGTCACAGATTACCCATCCCTTAAATTCATATTAAAGCCATAGATCGAATATCTCTTAAATTCAAATCAAAAATCAAGGATTGGAAGTAATCTCACAGAACATCCATCCGATAAATTAAAATCAGAGTCATAGATTGCCCATCAGGCATCACTTAAATTCAAATTAAAGTCACTGACCACTTCAAATTAGGGAGAAACTTAGTAGGATAATTCTGTAGTATTTGTTGGTTTGGTATTATTTAACAAAAAAATTATCTTTAAGGTGGTTCCCATAATGTTATAAGAATTTAAAATTATTACACTTACGCTTAATCCGGAATTTGAAGATCTTGCAGACGATATCCACTTTTGAAAAACACGAGCGGAATAGATCACAACGCGATTTTTCACGAACGCGGAAAAGATCACAACACGATTTTTCACGAACGCGGAAAAGATCACAACGCGAATTTTCGCGAATGTATAGTTGTTGGGGCATGTTTGTACTTTATGGCACTACGCATTCGGGAAACATATTAAGCACTCGGTTAAAAAACATGTGGTTTCCCGCGACCTTCTCGCATCAGGACTGCTAATTAAACTTGATTGTCCTATCGCTACTCCAGTAGCCATTCAGAGACGTTCTAGAAGAGATCATCATTTAGGAATTGAATATGATATCTGAAATTAAAAAATTGTCTATAATTGGACTTTGATTTTTAAATTAAATATTTGATAATACAATTCAAGTGGAAAATAAGCTTTAGAATATATTAAACCCATTGAGTTTGGAATATATTTTTCTCTAGAGATCCATTTACATATTCATTTTTTGAAAATACGTGCGAGATGGACTTACATCTTTATCAATTATTCAGAGAAAGACGAGATTAAATTAAGCGTTTGAAAAAAAAAAATGGTTCGGTAGATTAAATTATCGAGAAATGAAAAGGAACTCTATATTTTAGATATTCACAAATCAATACTTATATAAACCCCAAGCTCTTAGAATCAATGGGTTCTTAAATTGATTAATTAATTACTCTTCACCTTAACTTTAATTGAAATGTTATACGGATTATTCTTATTCCTTAGCTTCCCTCCTTCCCAATATTTAATAATCTGCCAATTAAAGGGGATTTTAAGATTAATTAAAGACAGACTTGAATACTGATGTAAGATAGCTACAGTTATTATTCCATGTTTTTTATTTGTATATAAATGAAGTCTTAAAGGCTTTAGGAATATTTAAACCAGAAGAGAGCTAACCCCGCGGTGTCCCTCAATGTAGGGCCTCTTGCCCGCAGTCAGAAGGAAGTTCTTCGCCAAAAGATGGTTAAAAGCTCAGCCGATGACCTTTCTTTATATCCACCCTCAATGACTCGAGATGGCCGAGAAATTATTAATTTTAAAGAATCCAGTTTGGATTATAAAGGCGCGTTTTCAATCAAAAGTAACTTTTTCTTCATAACTAAGGTAAATTTCTATAGTTGCGACGAAAAAAATTAAAACATATTGATTGAAAACTGGGCTTAATGTTTCGCGTTCAACGGGAATTTGCAACGATTATAATTTATTAGCCGCTCTCGAACACAAATGCAAGAGAAAAGTCTAAAATCTGTCTTGTAAGAATTCGCCAATACTCTCTTGTGAAATTCTTGGATTTCTTATATAAGGAGTAGTGCGTTTTTTTACCCTTTTTGTTACCAACGTTCCTAACACAAAATAAATCAAACATCCATGATTACAAGGAAAGAAAAAAAAATCAAATCCAATTTATATACTCCTAATTTCAATTTCCTCCCTTCCTATTTTGATTGTAGGCGTCAATTTTTAAAATTCTGATTACTATATAGAAGCTAGTTTGCAAGTTGAACGAGCTCTTTCTTGGGCGGTTATGCGCGCTTAATTTTTTTTTCTTCGAAAGATAAAAAGCACGCACAGAAAAAAAGGTTTTGTAGATCTATATATTTAAAAAGGGAGTATGAAAAAGAAGATTATTTGATATGGTTTCTTAATTCTTAATTTGTTAAATTACACTAAAACTATAAAGTATAATTATATTTCGTCAGGATAAACTTTCATGAATTCATGAAGTAGTAGAGCTTGAAATTCGTTCAATTAATGTAAAACTAATTTAAATGGTAAACCTAGAATTGTTAACTTTATATTAATAGATAAAGATGAATAACAAAACATGGCGTTCATAAGCTTCCTCTAATGGCAAACAATGGAAAAAGTAGAAAATAACAAAACGTGCCTGATAGGCAGACGCGCACGTGGTTTTGTTACTTTTGTCACTGTTTGCAACGCCATGTTTCAATTGTTAATAGTCCTGGGTAAACTAACTATTTTAATGAAAATGACATTAATTGTATGGGGTTTACCTAATATCTAATTCAAAAGCAGTTTAAACAATCGTGTTTTAAAAACTTAATTTCTTGTCATTCAAGATTTTAAATAACATTTTGGATTTTCGAACTTTGGTTTGACATTATTATTTAATTTTAATTTTTTGGTGTTAAGATTTTTCCACTATACATATATTTACAAGAACCTTCGTCCAATCAGGGTCAAGTTTTAATAATTTTAAAACAGCGCGAGCCCGTGTACACTTAGTATTTTTTAACCTCACTTTAACTCTTCACTAAAAAGTTAAGTTCGCCCAGAATTCCTTAAAACCTTAAAGTGGCCTCTCACGGTTTGGAATAGATTTTGTTTGACAGAACTCTACCCAAGTTAATGTCTTTAAAGCGAATACAATGCCATCTATTCTCTCTTTGGTTTAAATATATTGGCAGATATAACAAACTGATCCTTGAGTTTATTGAGACTTTTGGGAGCTACTTTTTTTAACGACTGTTTAGACTTTTTTTGGATGAACAGGAGGTTCCAAGAGAATTCCGGGGCTTACTGTTTTTTTTAAGTTAAGAGTATTTATATTCTAATTTACGAGTGGGCTGGAGGTGAATGTATAGTTAATGCGGAAACAGGATCGAGTTATAGCTATAGAGAAAAAGCTGCTATTTTTCAACTCACGTGCAACTATTTTGTATTTTAAGTGGATTTTTAAGATTTTAAAGGATTTGCGAAATGCTTTTAAACGATAATCATATCGTCGTTTTATTCATAAATTAGGTAAATTATTCATCAGTTAGCAACGTCCTGATTAAGATGTTTTTTGGCCCTAAAAGTAACTTTTTCGTCATTCTACAGTTACAACGAAAACATCACTTTTTTCGACCAAAAAACCTTGATTGAAAAAGCGCCTTTATAGTCTTAATCGTTCTTAAAGACACGTGATATAGCCAGCCAATAAAAATCGTTTTCAATAAGGTAATAGCTCGAGACTAAAGGCTCACGCTCTAGCATAGACATAGCGAGGAAAAACTATATCTCTTCTCTCCACGTCCGCAGACACGATTAATTTTGTAGCGGCTCTGGATACTATATTTTTATTCCGATGAATAGGCAGGGGGATAGAATAAATAGGTTGTTCCTCCTTTTAGATTTTCTGTAATTTTACTTTCATATTATAAAACTCAATATTATTCATCCAAATGTACTCATACAATTCACTACACCTTTAAGTTCATAGAGTCCTCTAAAGAATAGAATAACTTTGGATTTGGGTATGTGTACCCTTTCAAGGGTCAACGCTATTAGCGCGGATAGTGGATAGCATTCTCACGATGTACTTAATAAAACATAGGTTTCAATATTAAGCCGGTAACGAGTCACGCTTCCGTACGGAATGTAACTTAGTTCCAACACGCATACAAAACACAGGGTTACAAGGGCACCACCATGCACCAATGAGGAATCAGCGACTGCCGGGTAACTCGCTTTTACGATCAATCAAAAGTGATATCTTATCAATTACTTTGAGTGAGATAAGGAGGGCCATGGCCACATATATAGTAAGGAACGTATCACTCTACATTCCACGCATATTATACTACATAAACCACGAATAAGTCGCAGTGATGTCACCGTAATATTGAGAAAGAAACGAAACTAATTCACAAAACAGCGAAGTATATTGCATACCTCGAGTCTTTTTTTAATCAGTCAATTTAATTACCTAATTTTCCCGTCTAGAAAAAAAAAAAAAAAAAAAAAAAAAAAACATTGGATTTCCCACAAGCTTGTTCAAGGATAAGCCTCACGGAAACTTGGAGTTTTAGAGGTACTTAAGATCTCAAACTACCAATTGACACAAATATAAATTGTGGAAAGCAGGTTAAATTACATAGGGCTACTAATTAACATGTTTTAAAAGTTAATTTCTCAAGTAATTTAACAGGAAATCCTTTTGCCTTCAATACTTTTTTATCCTAAGAAAAATTGCAACTTTTCCTTGATCTTTCGGCACAATTTACAAATTCCCTGATGTTTTTCTTTTCCTGATCTTTTAGGCCTTATTTTTAAATATCTATTTCCCAAACCAATTCCTCCAATTTTCAAATTTCCTGTCATTTTTACCCAAATTTTCAAACTTATGCCTGGCTATTTCCCCATTTCTTTTGGTGCGCAATTTTCAATTCCCGGCTATTTTGTTCCTAGCCTTTTGACGTAATTTATAATTTCCTCACGTTTTCCTGACCTCTTTGACGCAATCTCTAAACTCAAGACGTTTCTCAGAAGATTTGGGTGCAATTTTCAATTTCATGACCTTTACCCAACAATTTGGCGCAGTTTTACAAATTTCCCAGACCATTTGGAGAAATTTTCCTGATCATTTGGTGAAATTTTCAATTCCATGATATTTTTCCGACCAATATAATTGGAGAAACTTTCAAATTCACTGACACAATTTTCAAATCCTCTAACACTTAATATGTGCCCTAATGGGTGTTCTACTTGAACACAACACATAAGTTTAATTAATTTTAAAACTAAATCATTTACACGCGATATTGCTGTCTAAATCGCCAAACTTTTAATGTAAAACTTATTATTTATACCATTGTGAAGTTATAGTTAAAATCATCTTTTTTACAGAGAAACAGACACGGTATTTAATGAAAAACTTTATTTACGTATTGTTTCGAGCCTAGACCCTTATTTAGTCGATCGTTAAAAGTTACGACACTAATGATATCGACTGAAGAATTGCCTGGGCTAGAAACTTCTCGCAAATAAATTTTTCATTAAATACCCATGTCGTTTTCTCTGTAAAAAAGTTTAATTTCAACCAGACTTTTACTTTAGTTTGCAATTTGAAAAGGCACGGTTGGAATCCATAAACATAATATTTTCCAGAACAGTTCCCATGGCGTTTCCCGCAATTAGAGCTATAAAGCAGCGTAGCCCTCATCTTAAACTATATAAAAAGTCAAAATTTAGTTCTCCCAAATGAACCAGAACCTGAAGTTAGTATACCGCCCGTCAAGCCCACCGCAACATTCCGTAAAGTCTTTTTTTTATTTGTAATTACATTTGACGTTTCCGAGTTCTCGAGAGCCCTATTCCGTTTGACCTATGACCCTCCCTCTTCATCCCCGCGCGAAAAACTTATTTTTAGCCCTTGGCTTCCGTCATGTAAATAATGCGGGGTGGAGGCACGGAAAACGCTTTAAGATAAATGATGTTAAAAGTGCATCATTAAGATTGCTCAGTCTCCTAATCAAGTCTCCCTCCAAGTGCAGTTTGCAAAACTATACTTTAAAGCCCGTATTTGTTTAACATTGCGTGTCAATACACCTAAGCGTTCGCCGGTCTGAAACCTGCTCATGAACTAAGTGCACATAGAGTTGCAAACTCGGAACTAAGTGTATTATTGAACCATGAACTTGTATTTCTATTGGGTATTAGACGCACCTTCTTAGTGTCTCTGAGTATATATTTTGGTCTTTAGTTTGACAGACAGGTTGGCGATAAGGTTTGTTATATACGCAACCATGTCACCATGGGTTGGTAATGTAAAAACGATAAGAAATAACTAAATTCTGTGCTGAATTGAAGCCATTTACATCAAAATCTGCGCGAGAAAACCATAAAAGTAGATCAAAGAAGTACATCGGATTTAATTTGTCTAAGAATTTAGAACCAATAGAAGTTTAAGCTAAGAGTTTATTAGCTCTCTGCGTAACTTTAAGTATTTAAATAAGGTGCAAGTCAAAATATTGAGAATTAAATTAATAAAGAATTACTTCATTCTTTCTTTCATGAAATGAATTCTTAGTACTTTGACGCATCCCAGGTCTACATAACTTGCCAATTTGATCCAGCAAGTTGATCGATAGACAATTACTTCAATAAGCTTCATTCTAATGGAGTTTAACAGGGTTACGCGTGAAAAATTTATTAGAGCTTGGCGTTTGGACAAGATTATTCATAAATAACGGTTAATCATTTATTTATGAATAAAAATCGATATTATTCAGTAAATAACATGCATTTAGCATAGGCTCCCCGTGGATAATTTCAAATTATGAATAAAGATAAAACGGTATGTCCCCATTTCGCCCAAAATATTTCGCCCAAAATGATCTATTCCCATTTCGCCCAAGGCATTTTTTGCCCAAAATTATCTATTCCCATTTCGCCCAATCCTACTTTGCCCAATCGCTTTATCATTTGGCCCTAAATTATCTCTTCCCATTTTGCCCAAACTAAAAATTCCTTTTCTCAATTCGCCCAATCCCAATTTGCCCAATCGTTTTATCAGTTAGCCTAGAATTATCTATTCCCATTTCGCCCAACCCAAAAATGTCTCTTCCCTTTTCGCCTAAAACGATTAAAGCTTAAATCTTTTAAAATTTAAAGCCTTAGTAGGCCAAAAAAGTGACTTTTATTTAATTTAGGTTAGGTTAGGTTAGGTTAGGTTAGGTTGGGGGGAAAAAAGTGGAAAAATGTGACTTGGGCAAAATCACAATTGGGCGAAACGAGATTGGGCGAGAAGACATTGGGCCAAATGGGAATTGGGCCAAATGGGAATTGGGCCAAATGGGAATTGGGCCAAATGGGAATTGGGCCAACGGGAATTGGGCGAAAAGAAATTGGGCGAAAAGAAATTGGGCCAAATGGGATTTGGGCGAAAAGAAATTGGGCGAAATGAAATTGTGCGAAAAGAAACTGGGCGAAATGGGAATTGGGCGAAAATAAATTGGGCGAAATGGGGGTAGACCGATAAAACAAACGGATATTTTCTTGTTAAAACGCCGAGCTCTAATCAATATTGTTTTCCAATTCGAAAGACGAAAATTCCAGAATACGAATTGTGTGCTAACAAAGTCAAAATCAGATTTGTTAATAAATATCTTTTAAAATCTTAATTTCTTTATCAATTTAGTATTTCTCATACGCATTTAGAACTACCTGGTTAAACGAATCAGTTAAACGTTCTAATAAAATCAAATTCACATCAATAAATATATTTTTCACTTTACTGCCTTTGCATAAATTATTTCAAACTCTGTTTAAAGAAAGCAATATCTACCATACTTATAGCAATCCCCTTTTAACCCAAGGTTAACTAAAGTGCAAAATCCGAATGGATTAGCCGCAAACATTCCCCAATGACGTATCTGTCTTCCTGAGCGCCCCTAAGAAAATGCCTATCTATCAATCCACGCTATGGGTGTCCTAGAGCCTTAGCAAGTTGCAAAACCGAAAACGGATCTACCCCAATTCTAAACCTTCCACTAAACAAGCGTTTAATTTTATAAGACGACGAAGTATTCTACCTTCGCAACTATTGCAATCTATGATTAGTACACTAACCCGCTTATCTTGGAGGGTTTCAGAGGAGTCCCCGAGTTAACTAGCGTTCTTCCTCTTAGCCTCTGACTTTTGGAGAATTCCTATTAAGGGTATATGGGCATACTTGAAGGGGGGTAAACTAATAATTCTTATTTATACAGCTATGATGTAATTAGTTTATAATTTGTTATACGTTTAGAAAAAGGTGCCCGGCTAAAATACCTTTCGCGTTGCGGCTGAATTCCCGCTGGTCTCTGTCGCCACTATTCTAGCCCGGGGAAACATTATTCGGTTTAATTTGTCTCGCACAGCGATGCTGCCGTTACAGGATTCAGGATGATTTATAAATAGATAGTTTATAAACCGTGCCACGTGATTTATAGAGTTAGGTATAGATTTTGGGATTGGTGAACCTTTGGTACAGTTTTGATAAATAGCACTAACACTAATAGAGAGTTTAAGAAATTTAACCATCGGGAACATGTTCTACTATACGTGCTCTATATCTTATAAGATACAAGATTTATTTCTGTTTTATCGAATTCCAAACGATCGACAAGTAAAGCCGCGTTCACACTTGATACTTCGAAAACATTTTGCAAGGTCAAATCGTAAAAATTGGGGTCATCAGTATAGATCTTTGAATAAGAAATACAAATAATATCTTGAATAGTAGATTTGATCCCTCAAAACAGTTTCAAAAGTGTTAAGTGTGAAAGCAGCTTATAAGGATTTGTCTTAAAAGAATAATAAAAATTACACATTGGTCAAAGCGCTAGAATAAGGGAAGGAGGGGGACACGGGCGATAACAAAATGCGGATGGCGCTGTTTTTAATCTTTCCCCTGGCGCAAAACCGAAAAATGATTTTGAGCCAAAAGGGGTGCCCACAGTTTAGAGACTTTCTACTGACCTAACTCTTTTTAGACGGTTAAAGCGTACCGTACGGTCGGTCAAGTACTTGCTGTCCCGAATATTACAATGTATACAGTAAATTGTCCATATAGGAACTAAATGACCTCCTGTTTTATTGTTCCATGGGTTTCATGTGGTATTGCCCAAGGGAGCCGGCACTAATGAATTCTATTCACACCTGAGTTCACCGAGTTGAGCTTTGACAGTGCAATGAGTTGGATCTCATGAATTCTAAGTTAAAAACATTTTTATACCTGCAGCAGAGTTCTCGAGCGGCTGCACCCTTGGTGTTGGCCTAATATTTTGACCCAATAAACTTGTCTGTCCTTAGATTACTTTCTGAAGAATAATTTCTTTCGATTTATATCTCAACTTAGGTTTCTTAATTTTTCCCAGGATACAAATTAAACTATCTCTAAAATAAGCGTGAAATTAATTCCGAGAAGCAAAAAAAACTACTAGGGCTCACGATGACTAACCACTTGTCATATCGTATTTCGCAGGCCATCCATGTAATTCGCGGCGGTTTGAATAACGGCATGCAAGACACGGTGCAGAAATTGCTGTTCGAAAATCACACGGAATGCGAGTGCCAGCCCATCAACGACACCCCCCGCAGTCTGAGAAGCGTGCTACCGCTGGCCACCACCGCGCACCACGCATCGAACTCTTGGTCCTCTTCCAGGAACCCCAACTCGACCCCGTGGAGGAGCGATCATAGTACCTACAAATTGTCCGTTCCAGCGTTCGCCCCCGCCCCTGCCATGGTCACGAGCACCACGACAACAAGCACGACCACAACTTTAGCACCCCCCGTCACTCTAGACGAGGAGACCGTCTTTCAGCTTTCCGGCTACAACTGCCCAACCAATAACAAGTAAGCATTAATATCTAGCTTTTCTATCTTATAATTTTCTGATCGCGATTCCCTGGTTTTCACTTAAAGAGAAGGTGAAATGCCCCATTAAATATATATTTGACAATTGTATCATTTTTGCTCTACCGTCGATATAAGTTAGCTGTGGTGAGGTGGTGCCAATAAATAAGCAGAAGCCGTAACAAACTTGGTTTATGCTTGTCATATTGACCAGATTAGCTGAGGCGTAATTACCCGGTTTAATAACCGAAGTTATTGAACTTAGAAGACTATGTTAACCACGGTTAAATCTAATTAAACGCCTCTACTGAAGAAGGTGTTAGGACTAGCAAATTTGGTTTCTATATATTTGACTAGACTGGCTTAACAAACTAGATTTCTTGAAGTATTTGACTGATTAGGCTTAACAAACTAGGGCTCTTGAAGCATTTGATTGATTGGGCTTAAAAAATTAGGTTTACTGAAGTATTTGACTGATTAGGCTTAACAAACTAGGTGTAATGAATCATTTGACTAATTAGGTTTAGATAATTTGGTTTTTAGATGTATTTGACCGATTAGGCTTAGCGAATTTTTTATAAATTTTTCAATATACAAAATGTAGGTTTTGAACAACATCGACGATTTCCTAGTGCATGTGCTCGCTCGTAGCTTAATTATCGCAAAGGTTTCAATACATTTTTAAGGGTATTAATCTTAAAACAATCAAAAATGAAATACTATTTAAGATTTACAGCCGTTTAACCGAGGGGTTTAACCTTCCCTTCAAAGTCCCCCCACCCCCGCGCCATTTTTTTATTCGGATTTGTAGGGAGACTTTCACTCTCGGTGTATAGTGTAAAATTATACATTGGGGATGATTTGACCACCCACGGTGCTTATTTTGACTCTGTGGTTTGTTTCTTTATGGCACATTCGATTGATTTAGTACTTTTAGACAGGTTCAGAATGCAGCGACCGCCTGTTCTGTTAAATATCTCGACTCGTGTCGCCACTGCCATGTCAAAATGACAAGGAGTTACTCTTGGTGTTCTAGCCTCCGCGATTGATTGAAATCTTATTTTGATGTTATTTTTACGAACTCCCCGTATTTAGGAGACATTTGGTGGTTTGGGGGCACGACTTTCAGAATTTGGGAGTCATCTCTTATCATAAAATCTAATTCTACGAAGTCTACCCATCTTTGATGGAGGTGTTTAGTAAATTTGGGTATATTTATTTTCCCTCTACTGTAATTGATATCTCTTAAGCCTTGGTATAAACTAACAATCAAGAGTATGAAAACTGCAAGTGTGTTATTCAAAAGCTACTAAAATATTTTATGAAAAGAAGATCTAATCTTCCGGTGTTTCGGTGACCTAGATACAAAGAAACCTTCGTTTCGTGGATGGGGAAGCCGTCTGAGGCTGCAAAACATTTATCTTTAGAAAGTCATCTGCGTAAAAAGTGACGAAGCCGGAAGGATCGTATTTCATAAACGTCACCCTATTCCGTGTCTAAATAGACTTCAGCCTAAACTACAAACATCACAATTTATTTAAAAGTTTTAAAATTAAAAGGTCGAACGATTTTGCCAACTGAGAGATTTTTTTAAGGCTTTTATACATCTTTACTATCGAGTTCAGGGAAGATTTGATATCCCGCGATGAGCCAAAGCCTGAAAAATAGGCCACCCTATTCAAGCCATACGCCTCTCCCACCCGAGAAAACTTTAAGGAGAAAGAACCAACCATGAACTTTTGACTAAGCCACGAGATGCAGCTGTTAAACTCTTTCACATGCTTAATTAAACAGATTAAAATACTACTTCCGCACCTTCTACTTATAATAAGTATTTAATTAGAACGTAACCAAGTGATTTGCCTACCTTCGGTTGCCTATTCTTGAACATTGACTTCAGCAGTTTCCCACAGGGCACTGGCTAACTTACACATGGCTATTGAGTGGCACACCAAACATTACTACAGGGCGAACTGTATTAAAGACAATTCCCTGACCGACGGCGCAGTAAGAATATTGCATCGTGTTCGATTTTAAAATTTACAAGGCCGCGTAGGCTAATCCCCTCCCCCCTCCGGCTTATATATTTTTTATGGCTACACGACAATATATCTTAGCCATTCCGGTACAATTGTATGAGTTTACAGCAAAACCCAGTACACCATTTCTATAGAGCGTTAAATTTAGGCCTAAAATAATCTGCACTTTTTAAAAATATTAATAGTTTTCTTAACTTGAAAAATTCGAGGAAAATATGCATGACGAGGGTTAGCGTTGGGTCTTTTGCGCCATTTTCTAGCACTTCCGGACTCCGGAGCAAGCCGAGCAACGCGCAGCCGCAGCGGCGACTTGCGTTTTTTTTATTTTGGACACGGCCCGGGAAAGAGTTAGAGCGTGTTCGGTGCCATCTCGCGGCGGTAAGCATATTGAATTAAGGGTCTAAATTTAATGCTCTGTCGAATGGTGTACTTGGTTTTGTTGTAAAATTATTTTTGACCTTCTTTACTCATACCGCAATCCTACCAAATATCTATTTCATCCTTCACCATATTCAGAATATATAAGCTAGATTCAGCTTTTCCACCAAAAATATATTTTCGCATGTAGGTACACAAAATAAAAGCATAATTATTTACCAATAGGGTTACTCACCAAATAATTCAATTCGTTGATTCCCTTGAGCGTTTGAGAAATTCAATCGTGTCGATCTGGCCTCCGTCATGAATTGCCGTAGAATAATTTAGACACTGAAGACGCTGTATCAGGAACGAGGCGCATAATTCAGTTTTAAGAAATTTATAACTATTAAACACGTTGATTCAATTCGATTAGCTTCCATCCATCGAACGTGGCCAAGAAATCGCCGAAACATGGCGCATGGCCATAGCGTCCTTATACGCCTGCGTAAGCTATTCGTTTGCGCCGAAAACCACTAATTCCGACATCCGTCTTGCCTGTTAAATACTCTCTTCATACTTAGATGAATTAAAAATGATTAAATAGCCTTCGTTTTACGAAAAATTGTACATTTTGGCTATAATAAACTATTACATATCAAAAATAATTACTGTATAAATCTCCACGTTCACTCGCCGGCCGCCATTACCCAAAATTCTCAAAAATTCGTCTGCTCTCGAGCAGGCTCTCAACAAAGCATGCGCTCAGTGTAGTTCGTATCAGCTTAAAACATCAGCGGGTACGAATCTACCGTTCTTCATCTCTCTATGCTTTTCTCGAGCCTTTTAAGGAAAGAATATAGCTTCGTGCATTATGTAATTTTAATCTGATTCAGACTTAAAACAATGCACTGACACCCAGTCGGGCTGATAATAAGCCGACGAAATGCAAACCTAAAATAAAATGAATTTATTGTATTTATTACAGAAAATACATTATTAATTACGTAATGTAATAAATTATAAATAAAAGTAATTTATGATCGTTATATTTTTTTATGAAAAATTATTTACAATACATATGCTTTTAAATGGATATGTAAATCATTATCTGTGATATTTTCTGGCTTATCATGGCTTAATGTTATACAGTCTAAAACAGGGTTGTCGGAAATAAATTTTAAGTGGTTGGACTGAACCAGTTGGCTAAGGTCAAATTATATTGGGATAAGTATGTTACTATAGGTCCGACGGTCAAGTGGCTTGAAAATACTCCCCCCACCCCGTTTCCGACACCCCTGGTCCAAAACTACAATATGTGCATAAGAGAAGATGCTTTTCAATTTGCGAATTTAACAAATTCGTATTTGGGGGAGTTGAAAATAACTACTTTTATTTTTGTCAGTCATAAAGAGAATGGCAAACTCCACCAATATTCAAATCAGACAACCAAAGCGTAGTAAAATACCACAATGTTAAGCCCGCAAAACGAGACGACCCGAACACCTTTTGATGTTTATCATACGATGAAACCTAAAACCAAATTGAATCTTTCAGGTGTCCTCCTTGTCCTCGACCTTTCACCATGAGGGTTTATAGCGATGGTCGCTGTAGCTGCGATTGTTTCGAAAAGGACCGACCCTGTCTGAAGATCAAAAGAGGCAAAGAACCCCTTAAACCGGTCGAAAGAAGGTAAGTAATCTCCTACCCATCTAAATCATTTTCACAATCGGAGCCTGTTAGCGTTTTGGCACGTACTCAAAACCAGACCGGGCTGTGTATCGTATTTTTAAACAACGTGGGTGTATGGGGAAAGATTTCAATTTTTCTTCGTGGTTCCGGCCATTTTAGTCAATTTTAACTTGGAGAAAAAAAGCAGAATAATTTTTTGGTAAGGTGAAATATGGGTATAAGCAAGAAGGATCAGATAAGGAGAGGAAATGTGGGGACGGCGCGGTTCCTACTGCGTCGGCCTAAACTCCCACTCTGGGAGAACGGGGGTAGAGAAGTTTCGTGGTAAAATGTTGTCACGTGGGTAAAACGAATCCTTTATGAGACGCGCTAGCTAGCGACCACGTGACAACAGTTTACCTCGAGAATTTCCTATCCCCCCTTTCCACCCGAGTGGGAGGTTGGCTCTTCTCTCTCTAACTCAACGCAGCCCCACATTTCCTCTCCTTATCTGATCCTTCTTGGTATAAGCGAGGAGCAACTAGAAATATACACCTCTATATTTTCTAACGGCATCTTATCGAGTTTGAATGGACTCTAGGGTTTTATGGGCATTAATTCCAAGGAAAGCGTCGGTAAAATATATTATAACGCGTCATTAAGAACTCGTTATTTCCCGCTCCTATATTCTAATTCAGGGTAACACTTTCAAAGATGGAATTACCACGGGTAATTTGTATATTTACTTCATCCGAAACAGCTTAATGAGGTTTTGGGTGGGTTAGTATAAAACCCATAACACAATATTGGTTGGTACATAATTTGCCATTCAAATACAGGTTTTTCTAGTAATTTTTTGATTCCTTCTGGGGCTGCAATTAACTTGGGTGGCTAGTTTAGTTTCATAGCTTATTTACTTATATCCTGCATGTATTTTGATGACCTTTTTCAAATCGGCTTTATCATAGTTTTATAGTAATCATTTCTGTAAGAAAAATCATATAGTTTTGAGTTTAATTTATGTGATTCTCTGGAAACTTAACTTTTTTTATGTTCACAATTATGGATATTTTCATTAGGATGACCATCACACGTCATAAAGGGTATTTACATTGGGGTGGACATTATAATTTTTCTTCATTGGGGTGGACATTATAATTTTTTTTCATTGGGGTGGACATTATAGAATGTTTTGTTCATTGGGGTGGACGTCATAAAATGTTTTGTTCATTGGGGTGGACATCATAAAATGCTTTGTTCATTGGGGTGGACATCATAAAATGTTTTGTTCATTGGGGTGCACATTATAAAATGTTTTTTTCATTGGGATGTTAACAATCATATCCTCCTCGAAAGTTCGGTTCCCATGACAGGCCATCCATCTTCAATTTATTGAAATTTTAAAAATAATTATTTTATATTTAGGTGTGTGGAACAAGCCAGATGTCACATCCCGGACTGCGAGTACTTGGACTATGACTCTTACAACTACGATACTGGTAGATGTCCCAAAAGACCCGACAATTACCGCAAGAAAGAAAATGGCCGTCCTAACCATCACAGAGAAAACTTCGACGAAAGAGACTGAAATATATCACCAACAAAAACAAACAAACACTTAACAAAATGTGTATAAACTAAAGTTTTCACAAACAAACGACCAAACATTTTTTGACATTTCTTCAACCTTACGTCATTCGACACACGTCACTAATAAACGCTTCAATGTGAATTATTTAGAACACTTTTCTGGTGGCGCAAATGTATTTTGAAAATTACGCGAAGTTTAGTTTTATTTCAGTTTTTCCGTAAATTTAGGAAAAACACCGTTTTGAAGATTGGTTTTTAGTGCGAAAATTGACAATTTTGGACATTTTTAGATTAAATATATAGGGTTTTATATTATCTAGAACGTTTTAGATTTTTGCTATAATTAGAGCTTTATTTAATAACTGCCAATAGAATACGATTAAAAAAAATTAAGTGTGTAGTAAATTTACACTTTTGATAACATATTTACCGATATTACTCCCTGAAAATGTTTTAACTTACATTTAAGATAAATACTTAAAATGCTCAATATATTTAATTAGTTCTCTAATTAATTTAATTAATACAGTTTGCTAAAATTGAAACCAACAAGTATGGATTTAATATTACAAGTTTTTCTGATAATCTGATCTGATCTGCTCTTATCTCCGTTTAGGATTTAAGCTATTTCATAATCTGACTTTAAACCATGCCATAAAAAATTGCCACAACAGTAAAAAAAAAATATATAATCGAGATCTTCGAAATATGTTTTAAAACCAAATTCAGAAACTTCTACGTCATCAAGCGGGAAAAAATTAAATTTGATACACTTTTAGCCTTTTGAAAGTTTCTTACAAACGTGTCAGCACTGAGCTAGATTTTAAGTAGTATGAAATAACTAAAAATATAAACCATAAAACTTAAAAAAAAAGTGTGACAGCATCACGTTAAACCTGGATTTTATGCCTTTTATAAATTAATTACATGTTTTTATAAATTAAAACTTTCAATGTGGCTTGAAAGACTTTGAATACTCAAGTATAAGACCGTTTAAATGTACTAAATGTAGTTCATAGTTTAAGTATATTATAGAATTAGTTGTTTTTTAAAGAACAATTCATGTTGCATTTCTAAAAATTTACTAAAGAGGTCAATCGATATCTCAAACAAAACGTACTCCCACCTTTATCAAAAGAACAAATCATAAAGGCATAATATATGTCATTAATAAAACTTAAAAGCATTTGCCTAATTAAAGATTTTTAATGCAAGCTTTTGCATTAAAAAATTGTACTTTGAATTTAATTATACATTTCGATAAAAGTTAAATAGAAAATATAGATATGTATCGTTTAAGTGTTAAAACTTTCATCAGATGTGTAACACATCTGTTTTCATGTGTTAATCTTTAAGATAATTTATGCCGAATTTCAACACTTCTGTTTTAATGTAGTTAAAAAAGACCATCAAGAAAAAACAAAAATAAAATAAATAAAAACTTTTATACGCGCTATGAACATTGACCTTTTTTTTGGTTGACCTCATTTAACCCTTATAGCCGCGCGTATTTGTTTAAAGGTAATTGAGGGTATTTAGTTTTAATTGGTTTAAATTACTATCTTCTTGTGCGGTTTTGTTTCAGACCCTTCTTTTTAAGGGAAGTCCTGGGATATAACAAGCTTTTTTTCCCTGGGCTGCCTTGCTTGGCAATTAAGGAGGGGGCAACCTCTTTTCTTACTGCTTAACATTGAAAGATAATCCGTCACTTCGAAGTTTCTCCTCTTGAACGCGTACCCTATGACATTCTAAGTGGGAACCTCACTATCAATTTTCCATTTTATATATTACTCGCCTTTTGCGTGGTATCTTTAAAGAGAAGGTGAACCTTGAAGAGTATATATTTCCATTACCAGAAAAGAAAATGGTGTTAATTCCAATGTTTTTAACCTTCAGATGCGTCAAAGAGTCGTAGGGATTGTTTATAAATCCCGAGAGTGGTCGTAAGGGTTAGTTATAAATGTTCAGATGGGTCAGAGAATCGTAGGGACTCATGATGTATCTCTAAAAGGGTCAAGCGATCATAAGGGTTCATTCTAAATCCTAAAGAGGTTCATAGGAACGTAGGATAACTACTTGCAACAGTCAAAGGGGCGAAGAAGAAGACTAGTAGTTCAATATGAATTGTTTGAACAGTCAAAGGTATATAGGTGCTATAAGTAAAGGTATAAAATTACCGTAATTTTATAAATTGCTAAATTACGCAGTAATTTATCGCGTAATTTACCGTCTCACGGTAATTTACCGGTATGCATAAAATGATTTGTATTTCCATAATTTAGGCCTGTTTAGATTTCAAAACTATTTAAACGTTTCTTTTTCCCTTTAAAATAAAAACGTAACAATTATCGAGTCGTTATACGTGCCACCACGTCATTCCAAATAATATCCCCTTCGCGAGCAATTGAACCCTAGCGCGAGCTCCATCCATCCAAACCCGCCAAACTCCGGAAACGAAAATTTTTTCATCTTCCCCAAAACGTAAAATGATGATTAATCGTTTTTAGTTAATTCATAACCAGGCATGACTGCTGGTAGGGGGTTGAAGTTTAAGTCAACATTCCTCGTATAAGAAATACAGAAAACCGTCGGTTCACCCATCACTGGCTTCAACTTCTCGCGACGTCCTATCTTCAACTTCCGTTTAATCGCCTCTCTTCCGGTGTCCCATTTCTGTAAAGGGGTAAGCACCACGCCGGTCAAGACCAGTATTATCCCGAGGAAAGTGTTCCACAGTGGTCGACTCCCGAGAAACAGCATTACAAACAAATATTAAGTTAGAAATCAAACCAGTGGACTATTTAAAGTTAAATGATTAGGAATCGATAGAAAAATCACTAGTCAGGTTGCATTCTCTCTTTAAACTGATTTTAAATCGAACTAAAAAACGCCTAGCACGCGTTTTAAACGCATACAGAGGTTTCTTTGAAAAACATTCTAATGTGTACAAAGACTTATCGTTACACTTGGAAAAGTTGAGGTGTTTGTAAGCTCTTGAAGGGATATTTTAAGATCAAAGATCTTTGCCAACTCTACTTCCAGAAGCCCTTTTTTATTTCGAACTTTTTTTTTTTTTTTTTTTTTTTTTTTTTCATAGAGAAATCATGGAATCTATGACCTACAATGAAGCGTATAAACAAAGCGTTTATTTATTAAAAGATTATAGCTTTTCGAGATTTTTTCCGTTTTTCTAAAACTCGGTGTCTTAAATAAATTTTACGTTTTATTTTAAGTTCAAGCGAATTTTTTCATGTTACACTTTTTTGCTTGGATCTTCAAATGAGGCTAATTTGGGGTGGTTTGGGTCGAAGCATAGAATTATCTATACTTTTGCCAGCCTTGAAACCAACAAAAAGAGTCGTCAAATAGAAATTGTTTCTATGGAAGACTTAATTTTTTTTAAGTTGTCTATAATACAGCTATTCATATTCCCTGCCAAAATGAATTGGTTAACACTTACCTTTTACTTCAATGAAATGAATAGGGACTCACTAAGCCTTGGACTGCACATTTTACACTAAAATAAATTGCTACTTTACCGCTAAATTTACTACATAACAACAATTTATATCAATTTAAGAACTATTTTAAACCTTAATAACCGACTATACTCTCTCGTATAATTAAATATAGTTGAAAATCATTACAAAATTTAGACCCAACGTGACTATCATCGTCTTGAATGAAAGACTAGAAGACAATACTAGATGGCTCTAGGCTCGAAATTTTCTGTACTTTGACCAATCATAGATAAGAAAACAAGGTATTTTATTTTCGTCTGCTTATACTAACCAAAATAAAATATTGCGCAATTCTATTTCTAATACCTTATTTCGAAAACAAACCAAATGTGATGAATTTAATGTTGAAAAGTAACATGCTTTGGGCTATAAAAAGGGGTTTCCAGTGTAAGACTATGGCGAAACACATTTCTAGTCAGCAGTTTCGATATTTTAGTTTTAAAATTAAAAGTATGTCTTCGCAAGAAGTTTCAGCAGCTTTGCGGCCTTTCTATTTTGCAGTCCATCCAGATTTATTCTGGCAACAACCTCAAGCAAAAGTTGGTTAACAATCTATAATAGATCTTAAAAAATAATTACGACAACTAGACTTCTACTAGGAAGTCAACGAAAATTCGCTCAAACAACTAAACTCATACCTCGAATCCCTACTTAAAAACGCAGTACCTGGGCCCACCTCTGTAACTTTTTACGTAAGAAATACCAGTCAAAAAGATCCTCAAGAAGGTATCGTTGATTAATATTGAATCTAATTATGTTCTATCACAATAATTAATCATAATTCCCTAGTTAGACAATTCAAAACTGTCAATTTCAAATTACAAAGCCATGATTTGCATACGACTATTCATAAAATTTTAACTACCTGCCAATTATCAACGGATTACATCGATACTATAAAGAAACCTAAACCCGAAAATGTGGGATTTAAAAAGGAATTTAAATTTAAAGAAAATATCAATTGGAACGAAGCTAATTTGGGCAAACAGACTGCGGATATTAAAGATCGATTAAGAAAAGTTGACGAAATTGATCTAAGGTTTGTCTTTCTACTTGTTTAGCGTAATTTTGTGTATTCGAAAACAATTAATATTTTTTTCCCCAGTAAATGGCTTAAAGAAAACGTTGCTAAAGCTCAGACGAGAGCTTCAGCTTGTAACCCAGTTCGAGAAGAAATTAAGAGGCTTAGTAATATTCTGGTCGAAGGTTTAGAACTTAATGATATAGTTTGGGACTGCGGTTGGGGTTTGTCTCATTTACGAGGATGCTTGCAAAGTTTCTACAGCCTAGCGCAGCAATTTCCAATGGAAGTTAGCATTTTACGAGGTTAATATACCATTCCCTTTGTTATATTGTTATCTATAAGTCTACTAAGTAACAGCAATAAAATTTAATTTACAGGTCGAACTTTAGTCTTTGGAGACCAGACGGGGGTCAGTCTTGAAGGAGAAATCATTCTCAGTAGCGGACACGTTAAACACACGTGGCTAGAGGCACGAAATTTTAATAACATTACTTTTAATTTATTTACTTAACGCATAGTTTAAGTTCTATTATATTCTCTATTTTACAGCTTCTACAAAATGTCCCATTGTACGACCAATTTCTTTACCAATTACCAGAAGCTGAAAAAGCTTTATCAGACGTTCTTTTGGGGATTAATATTGACCATCGTAAATTTCAACCAACAGTCATGGTTCAGAAATACATAAACCAATTAGGGAAGCTAGCTTCAGCCTTATATAAATATCGTTGGCAACATGGTTATCCTGATTCGTGGCCTAGAAGACTGGTTAAATATCAGCTTGTTGTAGAATGGTTAAGGAATATATTCTAAATATTTTAAATTGAGCCTGAAGGAAATTTTAGATTTCTCAGCACCTAAAATATGATATTTAAATCATTGACTTAATGCTGGAGTAATTAAGTGGAATAAAAAATATTCCGCCGAAGGAAGGTACTTTTATTTACTGTTGTTTATCACCAAAATAAGGCTCTTGATTTTTTTCCTTCAGGATCAATTTAAGGCTTATAAATAATTTAAGTTTCTAAACTATATTTTTTAAACTAACAGCGAAGCTGGTCCACTAATGTTATCTCCAACGGGACAATTTCTCGTACCAGCAGGTTGTCCCGCATTCTTATTAGTTGGATTTATAACCGAAAATCGAATCAAAGCCGAGGAGAAAATTAAACAGTACAATAGGTACAATATCACGAGGCCATTTTCAATTCTTTTTCTAAAACAATTTTGAAATCTTTTCAGCGAGAAATATCGCGAAGAGGTCTCCATAGATGAAGCTATACATCGTTTGGGAATAACTTCCCTTCAAAAAGACAATAATGTCACGCCAGACTTAATGATTAATTGCTTAGAAAGATTAATTGAGAATTCGCAATATTGGAGTCCCATTCTAAGAGGTTCCTATGTTCGGGTCACTAATTTTTATTCAGTTTTGCAAGACGGTGAAATTTGTATCCCATGGAATTGGAAAATGAATGTTTGATTGAATAGAAATTACGGTAAAACTTGATTATACAGTATAATATTGTTAAAACGAAATATTTTTAAATTGCCTCCGTATCGGCTGCAAACCCAAGGCCTAGCAGCTATAAGGAAATTAAGCGTATAATAGTTATTTTTCCCCAGAATGTTTTTATAACGAGATTAAATTTCCCTGATCTTCCCGATTTGTGACAACTATTTTAAAACTTTGATATTTTGTGAACTGGTCGTTTTAAACAACCCTGGATTCACTTAGAATTAGGCCTAGTTTTGGCAGGGTTACTACAAAATTTGGAATTTATTTCCCTGACTTTTCTAGGTTTTCCCTGACCAATTTTAATCAGGGCAATTCCTACTTTTAATTTGACATAGTTTTCTCAGAATATGAGAAAAAATTTCAATCTTTAATCAAATATTTTTAGTAGTGGTGTGCGAGTCCTGTTTTTTTGGTTTCGAGTCGAGTCCCGAGTCCTGGAAAACTGGACTCGTCCGAGTCCTGAAAAACTGGACTCGACGAGTCTTCGAGTCCTTAAGAAATGGTTTCGAGTCCAATACGAGTCCAAAATTTCTAGCCGAGTCCAAGACGAGTCCCAAATTTTTAAATTTTTTAGTTAATGTATAATTTATTATTACTTAACCTCGCTTATTTATATTAAAAACACCATATTTATTCAAAAAGACAAACGTTTAGTAACTTTAATCACATTTTATTGTATTGGAATTTTCGGTGATAAAGGATTTTTTAAGTAGTAAAAGTGCTAAAAGGTAAAGTAAATTAACTAAATGTATAGAAACTGCTGTAAAAATATAAACTCCCCCCAAAAATTAGGACTCGTCCGATTTTTATACCTATTGCGAGTCCTATGCGAGTAATTTTTAGCCTTGGTGGAGGACTCGGGTACTCGCGCGAGTCCTGGAAAAACGTGTTGCGAGTCCGAGTCCGAGTACTCGGACTCGCGACCGAGTACTCGCAATTTGCGAGTACTCGCACACCCCTAATTTTTAGTTTAAAACATGCGTTACAATTGGTCAAACAATCAAACAGTTCCTTGACATGTACGAAAATAATTCAAAATATGCAATTTCTGTGACCATTAGTGCTCATTTTCAAATTCCCTGACCTTCTGGGCAATTTCTAAATTATCTGACCTCTTGGGCCAATTTCAAAATTCCCTGTGTAGATCCCTGTTTGGCCAGGGTCCCAGGGAACTTGGTAATAACACTATCATCTGCCAAGGCTTAGCAATTATAGAAACTCAAATACAACTCCACCCCTCCCATCATAATTTCGTTTAACGAGGTTGTACTGTGTATAGAATCCAGTTTTTAAACAATTTAAGCTATATTTTGTAAACTGTTAAAAAAAAATATACGGAATTTCCATTGTAGTTGACAGTTAAAATACGATATTGGCCAAACGTTAATAAAGATTTACATGTTTATTAAATTTGTTTGTTAATTATAGAAAAATTTTAATTTTACAAAATTTTCCGGGGTATTTAGTAATTGGTATTAGAGTTAATAAGCTTAAAAATATATATTGGTCAAAGAACCAGCCTTTTTTTGTTAAAAAAATTTGCTTAAAACATTTTCCGTTTAAATTTGGTAACTATATGTCTATTTACACATTAACGTTAAGTATTTAAAAAAGAATTTAAGAATTGTGTTTAAAAAAAAATAGCAGTAAATCTTACCCCAGTTAAGTTTTAAGTTCAATGGGCCTTAGAGCTTCCGGGTCCCACTTACGAATAATATCCAAGGCTTGATTCAAACGAGTACACCATAGAATTCTCTCTTCCTTCGTATCTGCCGATAAACGATGCTCTGTAGTCAGATAGGCATTGTGACTTTGGGAAACTAAAGTGTCTTGGTCTTGCTTCTTTTTGGGTCTCACACTCATGAGAGAAAATGTATGCTTTCGAACGCAAATATTTGGGTTGATAAGACCAACTTCTGGAGTTATACACTGTCTCAAATCTATAGTTCCCATTGGTACCTAAGATAGGGAAAATTTAGTTAAATTTTACCTTAATTTTATATTGAAAATTAAATTCACCACATAATGGTGGGCCTTTGTCTAGGCCTTGGTAAATGAGTTAGGCTTAAGTTTAAGCCTAAATAAATGTATTAGGGAACTATGACCCCCTACTTAATAACAATGGTTATGGACTGATTATAACTGGGGAGCTGAGAAAATAATACTAAAAAATCTACAACGAATGGAAGTGTGCGATAAATGTATTTTAAAATCTCTTCAGATGAAGTTTAATTAGCCGATTTAGTCAGATTTAACCGAGGCTAACGTAGCCTTTTCAGTTCCATAACCTTGGTTAAATCTGAATAAACAAGGTAATTGAGCCTCATTTGAAGAGGGTATAAATGTGTTAGGCTTAGCATGGGTAAATGTTTTGGGAACTTAGGCTTAGCATGGGTAAATGTGTTGGGAACTTAGGCTTAGCATGGGTAAATGTGTTGGGAACTTAGGCTTAGCATGGGTAAATGTGTTGGGAACTTGGGCTAAGCATGGGTAAATGTGTTGGGAACTTGGGCTTAGCATGGGTAAACGTGTTAGGCTTAAGATCAACCTTGACCAAAGCAAGCAGACAATAGTTGGCGGCCATTTGGAGGTTTATTCAATTCTTAACTAAGAAATACCTCAGTTTTCTCATTATCAGGATATTTCCAATAAGAGATGTAATTTCCAGCAAGAACAAACCATCTTCTGTACCAGTTTCCAAAACCACTAACATCCTCGAACATAGTCTGAGCATTTAAAAGAATTTGCTACTGATTAAAACTTTGCTTTAATAAACTTTTACTCGCAAGACTTACCAAAAAGCCCTTCTCTTTAATTGGTTGCTCGGTGCACAACTTCAGTTTCATCGAAATACGACCTTCCAAAGGTGATTGCAATGGAACCTAAGTATTATTTCAGTTACATATCAACTCTCATGGGTTTTAAAAGAATGTTAATGGGTTTATAAAAGCTTACTTTTTCTAAAGACAATATTCTCCTTCGACAATTATCAATGTTAAGTCGAATTGTCCCGACAACGTCAAAATTTGATGATCTTTCCCGAGGCTCAGGTGTACTCAAAGCGGGGGAAGCTTTTATTTTTGCTTCTTGTTTCTTATTCTTGGGTGTTAATTTTATTTTACTGTGTTCCTTTCGAATATTGTATTTGCGATCGTGTGGAACAGACTGCGCACTTGTTTGCTAATTAATTACATTTAAAATAATGTTACATTCGAATCTTCAAAAATATAAAAAACTTTTACCAAAGCATAAACTTCAAAGAGAACCGAGAAGTTGCTTCTCAAATCTTGAAGGCAAATGTGATTGGAAAAACTGAACGTTCCTGCGGTAATTCCATCTTTCGTGTTGAGCATTTCAGTTGCGATAACTTTTTCTCGATAACGAATAAGACAAAAGAAATAGTGAATCGATTCATCTAAAAAAGAAAAGTGGGTTAATCTTCTTTAACCAAAACCAGAAGTTAATAATTATATCATACATGATATGATTTTTAACTTCTGCTACAGCCTAAAAATTAATAGAAAAAGTGAAAAACTAACGCATTTGTCCACCAAGCTGCGCTTGTAAAAACTCTTGCTTGAGGGGCAGTCTAATTTCCGATATAGATAAAGTTCCTCGTTCTCCAGCGGGATTAAACCCGAGAGCCGCTTCAGTTTTAAGTTGCTCAATTGAATTTTTACAGGAGTTACGTTTATGAGCTGTCAAACCATAAAATAAAATTAAGGACTGATCACGGCACCGTAGAGTTTAATTTATTACTAGTTATAAGAAGAAGTCTTTCTCCTTCGACGTGCTCAGTCGAACCAAAGAATTCTGGTTTGGCTGCGCAGAGAAATAAAGCTTGACAAGCTTGTTTAACTTGAACATCTTGTCGATGTAAATCTTCTTGCAGTCGCTAAGGGTTTAAAATTAAGTTTAAAAATGACTGGACGAGTAACTAGGTAAAGTACTCATTTCACTACTCCTGAAAAGTAGTTTCAAATCCAATTACAGGCTTAAATACTCGCCGAATATCCAGGCTTAAATACTCAATACTCGCCGAGTATCCAGGCTTAAAACTATTAAATTACGAACTTTTATTCTCTCCTGAACTTCTTCAAAATATTCATTATCCTCTTGATGAGCAGGACTGAGGTTTATTTCAACATTTCTTTTGACAACGTGAACTGGTGTATTATTGTTGCTAAGCTGTTGATTTTGACGACGATAAAGACTAATAGAATGAATGAGTGCTGGCGACTCTTCCTTTTGGCTTATTGGGTTGACAAATTTGGTTGGTGATGAGTTAGATGCGCTGGTCGAAGGCATTGATGGGGTTTCATCCTTGTAAGATTCATCAGTAGAAATGCTTTCCTCCTCTACGTATCGAACCTTAGGGGTAGTCTCTGGTAGAACATCTTCGACATAGTGGATGCTTTTAGGTGGAGATAAATTTATCTTGGTTGGACTGTTTTCTAACTTCTTTAGTTTTGAGAGAGAAGGATATAAGCGGGGAGGCTAAAATCAAATTGAAACAATATTAAAAAAAGAAAAAATAGTCTACCATTATTGAATCTAAAGCAGTAAATATCTTACTGATCCTTCTTCTTCTTCAGATTCCGAACTGAATTCATTCAAAACATCATCAAGCATTTCATCAAATTTCTCACATACTAGCCTCGATTCCGTTGTGAAACTCATCTGGGGTGTCATAGATTTTGGTGATTCTTCAACGTATCTCGCACCCATTGAAGGTAGTGGCGGTGGTGGAGGAGGAGCTGGGGAGTTTGAAGCTGATGATTCAGATTCATCGTAAGCTTCATTTGTGGGCGCTTCTTTGGATTCGTTTGAATCAGAGTCAGACTCTTCGGTTTCTTTTGTCCGGGAATCGAAAGGGTTGAAAGTCTTCTTAGGAGATCGATTCCATCTATTTTTCAACTCATCAAGTTCTTTTTTCCGTTCTTCAATCATTTTACTGGCAATATCGTTTGATGACGATTTATTAATCTTCTCCAAAAGATTTTGTTGCAATTGAGCAGTGTGCGATTCGACGCTTTTACTCGGAGAGAAATGAACTATTTTCTTTGTGGCTTCATCCTTAGTCGGGGTGGCGCTTTTCAAAATTCCCAGATTAACTGGGTTATTGATTGGGATCGGTGAACTCAAGTTAGTAGGCGAAATTGTCTTTAATGGTACTGTTGTTGAACTGGGTATGGTGCTAGTAGAAATGATTTTTGACATCGCTGGTTTCGGCACAGAGTCTCCATTGGGTGAAAATTTCACACCCTTTTCAAATAAAGCGGCCCTTTGTGATACAGTTAGTAATTCTGGAGTTTCGCAAGATCTGGGAGACAATGGTGTCTCAAACATAGCTCTTCTGGCTGATAACGGCAAGTTAGAGGGATCAACATTGACTGGAGTTGTTTGAGGTTGTGGTTTTAGAACAGAAGCCAAGGCTTTTGGAGTCGAATCACTGGGTTGAGGGACCTTAGATACCGCTTGAACTGGAGCTTTGTTAATTTGGATGGTTGCTTTGCTTATTTGTATGGTTGGAGTTTCTGGTTTTGACATAAAAGCACCGGTTATAGGCCCCAATTTTCTTGGCAAAGTAGCTGCTTTTTTGGGACTCGTGGGACCACCGTTTTGTTGTTCAAACATTTTCATTCTATCCTTGATCATAGTGCTGTCATTTTTTTCATATTTGTACGATAGTTTTGAAGCCGAAGCAGATTTAGTGAAGCCTTGGGCTTCCTAAGAGTGAAAGAGGTTTGATTAACCACATGGTTTAATTAACTTCTAAATTTATCCCAAGCATTGGTGTTTAAACGGTTTCTGAAAATTGTCTAAACTCACCAAAGTCGCGATGACATCGTCATCCCAAATATGTTTTTTTCTCACCTGCTTCTCTTGTATCTTCACTGGTTCTTCTTTTTGAGGAACCTTCACCGCCACCATTTCCTTTACGAGAGACTGAACACTTTCCTCACATGCGGGTTTAACAGAGATAGTGGTGTTTGGTTTAGCGGGTGATTTGGGTGTAGAGACTGGGAAAGGGGTAGCAAATGGTTTTGACGCACTAAATTCATGCTTAGCTCTTTCACTAGACAAGGAAGAATCATCTTCCCATTGATTAATGTCACTAGCTAAGGCTGCTAATCGACTGCGAGCGTGAGTTATGTGGGGTGAATTATGCAAAGCAGGATTGGATTCTTCATGTGATACTTTAAGCGAGGTAGGGTTGGAACAGAAGACACCAGCTATTTCTGCAGAAATAGTATTGTTGTAAGTTTATTTTACGATGAATTTATGAATCTACAAATGATTTACCTTCAGTAGTTTTCTTTTTTAGTGCAGCTAAACCTTTAACTGGGGTGGGTGCGTCACTAATATCGATAGAATCATAATTCTCTTTGTCTCGTGGCGGGTCAACACTACGTCGTTTAGGGCTATGTATTGGTGTTTCTTTATCATTACTTTTACGTTTCAAAGTTTCTTCTTGTTCTAACGGTAGTTTAATTTGCAATTAATAGGATTGAGGGAACGATATGTGTAAGTATATACTGACCAGTTTTTTTTTCGTTATGCGTTGTATCCTCAGCAAGAGGGTCTCTTTGTCTCGGAGTAGCTGATCCCTTTTGGTCAGAAATTGGGAGCCTTTTATTTATCATATCGCGTCTAGCTTGGGTTCTTTCAAGCATTTTCTTCAAAAATCATAAGGTAAACCCCAAGATTAACTTAATTTATTAATTTATTACTCGTAAACTATTAAAATAATTACCTGCGCAAAGGCATCAATCTCCATATCATCCTCCATGGTTAATCGATTAAAACTAACTATAAAAATTTCAAGTTAAAAATAAACTAACCGTTCAACGTTACAACCACACCAAAAATAAATCGAACGGATTGTAATTCAAAATCATTTTAAAACTTTATGTTTCTACCGAACTTTTAAAATTTGGCCAATGAGAAAGAGTTTCAGGTCTCGCTATTGTGCGCCACCAAGCCAGTGAAGCCACCCGCTCTTTTTTCAGCCAACTATCTCGCGTCACCTATCTTCAGTTTATTTTGAGTTTTTGACATTTAAACTATTGCGTAACGCGTACGCACATTTAGGAGGTACTTCAATTAAAGTAAGTGCGAAATTCAAATAAATTACATTAAATATTAATTAACTTTTGGTAAATAGGTTAACTAATAAATACGTAATTCCAATATGTTTAAAACATTGCTTCGCAAGCACGGGTCCAAATGCCTACAAATATCACTTCAGCGTGGACAGAAAACTCAACCTAAAATGAAATTTGAACCAAATTTAGGTAAAATCCATTCAACTATTATTGTACCAAAATGTATTATTTATCTTCACAATTTACTTCACGATAAAGACACAGGACCACCAGCTTTCAAAGACAACAAGTTAGAAGTTCTTGGTAGTAATTTGCGGCCGTTATATTTAGATGCCCAAGCAACGACACCTCTTGTAAGATTCCTTAAAGCAAGGAGGATTAGACAAGGAGAAAAAATGTGGGGATGGCGCGGTTCCTACTGCGTCGGCCTAAACTCCCACTCTGGGAGAACGGGGGTAGAGACGTTTCGTGGTAAAATGTTGTCGCGTGGGTAAAACGAATCCTTTATGAGACGCGCTAGCTAGCGACCACGTGACAACAGTTTACCTCGAGAATTTCCTATCCCCCCTTTCCACCCGAGTGGGAGGTTGGCTCTTCTCTCTCTAACTCAACGCAGCCCCACATTTCCTCTCCTTGTCTAATCCTCCTTGCTTAAAGATACTTTTAAAACTATCTAAACTAAAGTTTAAAACTTAATTTACAGGATCCTAGGGTTTTAGACGCAATGTTGCCGTATCTAATGTCTCATTATGGTAATCCACACTCGAGAACACACGCTTATGGATGGGAAAGTGAACACGCGATGGAACACGCCAGAAAAGTAATTAATCCATAATCAGATTCAATTTAAATTAACTAATAATTATAATAATTTTAGCAAGTGGCGAAAATCATTGGGGCAGATGCCAAAGAAATTGTTTTTACTAGCGGAGCCACGGAATCTAACAATTTAGCTATCAAAGGAGTATCTAACTTTTATAAATCCAAGAAAAAACACGTGATTACAACACAAACGGAGCATAAATGTGTCCTAGATTCGTGCAGGAGGCTAGAATCGGAAGGTTTTGACGTAACTTATTTGAAAGTTCAAGAAACGGGCTTAATAGATATCAAAGTAAAAGTTTTAATATAAATTATTGAAATTAGTCAAAAATTCAATGAAAACTAAATTTTTTGTAGGATTTAGAATCTGCTATGAGACCAGATACGTCATTAGTTTCCATAATGTTGGTTAATAATGAAATAGGAGTTAGACAACCTGTAGAGGAAATAGGTAACGACTCCTAATGATACTAACAAATTAAAATCCTGACATTTAAATCATTTTAATTTCAGGAGCATTATGTAGATCTAAAAAAGTATTTTTTCATACTGACGCCGCTCAGGCTGTTGGGAAAATTCCAGTCGATGTAAATAAAATGAATATCGACCTTATGTCAATTAGCGGGCACAAAATTTACGGCCCTAAAGGGATAGGAGCCTTGTATATCAGACGCAGACCGAGAGTTAGAGTTGAACCTTTACAAAATGGCGGGGGACAAGAAAGAGGAATGAGAAGTGGTACAGTACCAACACCTTTAGCCGTCGGATTTGGCGCTGCTTGCGAAATATCAATGCAAGAAATGAACGTAAGACATCAGTATTGGTTTTATTTCTTTAAATATGCAATATCAGTTGATATCGGCCAACACTAGTTTTTACCTTTAAAATTAATGTTTAATTTTAGTACGATATTCAACATGTTAAAAGATTATCAGATCGATTAATAAATAATATAACTTCGGAACTAACTCACGTCATTCGAAATGGAGATACGAATTTAACATATCCCGGTTGCGTTAACTTATCCTTCAGTTGCGTAGAAGGAGAAAGTTTATTGATGGCTCTTAAAGATGTAGCTCTATCTTCCGGAAGGTAAAAGAAACTAGTCTCAAAGCTATTTGGGATAAATTAAATAAATATTAATTGTTGAATTATTATTAAAAATAGCGCTTGTACGTCAGCCTCATTGGAACCCTCTTACGTTTTACGAGCTATCGGAACTGATGAAGATTTGGCTCATTCTTCTATAAGGTACTACAAAAAAATATTTAATCTAAAATTGAGTAAAATGATAACATGGTTTTCCCACAGATTTGGGATTGGAAGATTCACGACCGAAGAAGAGGTTGACTATACAGTTGATAAATGCGTCTATCATGTCAAAAAGTTGCGAGAAATGAGGTACGTTATTAAATGAACACTTACAGCTACACTAAATTAAAGGAGGATATCTTGCTGAAGATAACACGCTTTTGATGTACCTTTTTTCTGACAATGTATTGTTTAGTACATACTTTTTATTTGCCTTTCAGTCCTTTATGGGAGATGGTACAAGAAGGCATTGATTTGAAGACTATCCAATGGTCGCAACACTAAACAAAATTAAAACCAACAAAACAATGTTTGGCCCCCATTTTTAAGCATTTTCAATTTGTAGAATTTCATGCTTAATAATCCCAAAAGTTGGATAAAATCTAAAAAGAATAACAACAAAATTCAAGCGCTTTTTTTTTTTTTTTTGTAAAAAAAATGTAAAATTTTTTTTCCTTAGGAAAAATAAAATTTAGTTTAATTTAAAGCGAGAAAAAAACTGATTAAATTTATTGAAAACAATTTTTTTTTTATAAGATAAAAATAATGGGCGTCGTTGCGTAGTGGAGAGAAAAAAAATAACATAAAAAGGCTTTACTTTTTAAATTTTATATACAATTAATGGTTTTTTACTCCTTTTTAAATTCTGCAGAAAAGTTTTTTTCCCGAAAAGTCTACCATTTTTTGGTTTTAAAAGCGTTGTAAATTATTTTCAGTGGCCATTATACTCTTTAGTTGATTTTTAAACTGTTTTTAGTATTTACCGATAATATATACATAATAGTTGATTCAAATTTCAAATCCTATTTTTACGGCCAAATTTTTGGACTTTTTTAAGCCTTTTACTTAGCAAAGTTATATTTAAATTAGACATAATACCTGGATTCATTATTTAATCATTGATTTAATATGAGGGTTTACCGTTTTATCACGCAACCTAATTCAAAACTGCCTTACTATATACTTATTTTAATTAAATTTAACACTTAAAACTAACCAGATCAGTCCAATAAGTTTACCAAAAATTAATATGATCTTAACAGAAAAGGTTAGAATTGATTTCTAAAGCTTAAGTGGCGTGAATTACTATTAACTATTGAAGGTTAAACTCGTTAAATAATAAATCCAGGGTATATAATCTAAAACTAACGATATTTGGACACTAATTGTATGAAATTTAATTTTCCGTAGTTATTTTCTTTCACTGTAACAATTTTACGATCATTAGTGTTCAAAATTTCAAATTAGTTTGGCCAAAATTTAGGTTGCGTGGATTTTTTTCCTTCTATTTGTTATAATAATGTAGGCCACCATTTTTTTATTTTTTTTTTATTTAAATACTTTACCCGTTAAAGGTTCTTAATTCTTCTTTTATACTTAACCTTCTTGGCCAAAATCATCCATAAACTGTTTCAGTTTAATCAAATCGTCATCATTCACGGTTGGTTTAGCGTTGTTTAAAGATAGAAGTACGTCGCTCTACAATAAAAAAATTTTTTTTATGATTTTGTGCAGTCAAACTACAAATAATTTCATATCATATGAACTTACGAGGCTGACAACAGGTTCTAACAACTTTTCACCGGGTACGTCCATCCAAGACATTTCTATAGCACCAGGAGAACCGGGAGAACACGGTGTAAGAAGGTCATCAACAATAATGTTAGGATCGTCTCTTGATGGACCCCTAACTCTTCTGAAATGCGTAGCTGTTTGAACCTTTCGAACAGGTTGCATCAAAGCATCGCGTACTAAAACGGAAATATCGGCTCCGGAAAATCTGCATTGAAGTGAGGTTATTTAAAGAAGATTTATTTAACATTAGAAAAAAAATTATTTCAGTAAGAATATCCCTTTAGATTAGAGTTAAAATGTCGAAAATAAATTTGTTTATTCATAATTTTATGCCTAGATAATGAAACGATTTTTTTTTTTTTTTTTTTTTTTTTTTTTTTTTTTTTGCTAAAATTTTTAAAGCTTAAATAACTAGGTTCTAGTCTCCCATTTAGTAATTAATTTATCAATTGATGGAAACTTACCCAGGTGTTCTATTGGCCAAAACTTTGTAATCTTCATCTGAGAGAGTGTTAGGCGTATTTCCAATATGCAATTTAAAAATGGCTAATCTGGCTCGTTCTTCGGGTAAGGGGATGTAAATCCTTTTCTCAAAACGCCTTCGAATAGCGGCGTCGAGAACCCAAGGTATATTTGTTGCACCCAGGACTAAAATACCTTCCATATCATTACCCACGCCTTGCATTTGGACGAGGAACTCTGTTTTAATGCGCCGGGCTGACTCTGATTCATTATCGGACCTCGAACTACACAATGAATCAATTTCATCGATGAAGATGATACTTGGTTTATGAACTCGAGCCATTTCAAATAAATTTTTAACCAATCTAAATTAAATGAAAATATTTCAATTAATCATTGATTAAATGCTAAACATAACCATATCTTTACTTTTCACTTTCTCCGAGCCATTTTGAAACTAAACTTGAAGATGAAATTGAGAAAAAAGTAGAGTTGTTCGCTTCAGTTGCAACAGCTTTTGCCAGATAAGATTTTCCAGTTCCAGGTGGCTAATTTAAAAATTTATATAAATCAAAATTGATTTTGTAAAGCTTAAAACTTTTGTAACTAACCCCGAAAAGTAAGATTCCCTTCCAAGGTTTTCTTTTGCCAGTGAAAAGATGGGGGAATTTAATGGGTAAAATCACGGCTTCTTTCAAAGCTTCCTTCGCTCCTTCTAAACCAGCTACGTCAGACCATTGTACATTCGGTTTTTCCATCACAATTGCACCTTCCAACTGATGCAGTAACTTCTTCTTATCAGGATCTTCTTCGTCTGAATCACTATTTGACTCGTCCTTCTTATTAGATCCCTCACCAGCTTTAACTGGCTTCTTTTTGTTATCTTTGTCATGACCTTTTCTAAGATACTCTTTGAGCTTTTCCGCTCGCTCTAAATACTGAAGACACTTTGCTCGAATGCTTTCCTTCGCTCTATCACTTTGAGCTTCATCTATAAACGAAGACATTCATTACATAACGCACAATTTAAATAAATAAGAGTCAAATATAAGACTTACATTTAATCGCATGAAGAAAATACTCAACTCCGTGCTCGTACAACCTCAAGGCTTCAGCGTAATTTTTATTCTTATCTTCTTCTGTTGCTTTTGTAACCAAGTCAATGGCTTTCTATAAAATATTAACATATTACTACTTTCAGTATAATTTACCCCATAATGGCCTTATCATATCAAAAACACCCTTTCTCTGAAATTTCCTCTCAGATTTCAGTATCATCATTATCAGTAACTTAACTTGCCTTATAAAAAACCAAGTCCCAAAGACTCCCAGTTATAATAAAAAATACTGTGAATTTCTCAAATGGTCAAACCTGCAGTGTTCCTCCAGTAGTCATTTTAAAGGCCTTGGAAAGAACGTTTATATGGACTTAAAATTAAACTTTATTCTAATTAGTTTGTTTTCTTGGTAGTCTTGTCACTGAAGCATTTCCTGGCGAGGGAGTTATGTGTTATCAATTAAAAATTACTAATTTACGCTGCTAAAACTTATGACATAAGGGATCCGCAATCCAATCCACCGATTAATGTCAAATCGCGCTCCCTATCGTCGACCCCAAATTGACCCGGGAATAGCCACGTGTTCTTCTAGTTCCGGTTTCATCAGCTACAAGCGATTTCATCATAGTTTTCTTGCCGCGATTTTCGTTATATAATCCCGGTAAAATTAAATATAATTTGATCAAAATTAATATTAATAAGCTGGAAAAGTTTTGCTTAAGAAAATGTTATCACGAGTACTTGGAAAACTACCCAGAACTGTTTGTTACCTTCACAGGAACACAACGGGGACAAAATACGTTATCGGGTGTCAATTTTATAATGTTCAACCCACGAAATTGAGGTTTTTGAGTTCATTTTATTACTCAGGGTCGGCGTTGATCGAAAGAACTAATGAAATATATCCAAACACTAGTTATAACGCTATAAACACGCTTAATAAAGTTAACTACATCTCACGAAGACATTACAGTGACAAACAAAATCCTAACGATAATGATGATGGTGGGCAAGATGATCCCAGTTCAACTACACCACCACCTACTCCAGAGATACGAACCCCTATTATACAAACTATGGGTGGTGTCATTGCCCCACTCACGGTACCCGAGGTTTGGCCTCAGGTTCCAGTCATTGCCGTGACCAGAAACCCTGTTTTTCCTAAATTTATTAAAATAATCGAGGTATGAAAAGCTTATCTAAATGTTAAAAATATTGCCTTAATTTTAATTTTATTTAACTTAAAAAGATAACTAATCCTTCATTAATCGACCTGATAAGAAGAAAAGTTAGTTTAAATCAACCCTACGCTGGTGTATTTTTATTAAAAGATGAAAAGTAGGAAATTTTTAATTAAATATTGCTCAATTCCCCATAAATTTAGTAACAGAAATATCTTAATTTAGTCACGATACCGATGTTGTTGATAACCTAAACGCTATATATAACACTGGAACGTTCGTTCAAATACACGAGATGCAAGATTTAGGGGATAAATTACGAATGATTGTCATGGCCCATAGAAGGTTTGATCTAGAGATAAATTATACGATTTACTGAACTTTCAATCATTATAACATTTTTATAGGATCAAAATTGTTAAATCCATAGAAGAATCTAGTAAGCTACCAATTTTAAAGGGATAATGAAACCTGATGGCATGTGATTTTTCAATAGCTTCTCATTTAAATACATCTACTAATAATAAATTTTTAATTTATTCAGAAAGTAATCTTAAAGGGAGCCCAAAGGGGGTGCAAATAGAGGGGTCGACATTTTTAAAATACGTCATCATGGGAACCAATTGTGGGGTTCAAAATAGCCGCTAGAACTATCCTGGCGCTAGGTGTTTGGGCGCGTTCCCCGATATGTAGTATTCCGCGTTTCCCCGAGTCCTCCCACTCCCTACTCCAACGTGGGCCTCGTGGCTCCACCCCGGATCCGGATGATGCCTATTTACGCCAGGGCTCTTCACGAAAAATAGTTCCCTATCACGTGATAGTGACGTTTTTTAAAAATGTCTTCCCCCCCCCATATTGGTCTTTTGCACCCCCTTTGGGCTCCCTTTAACAAGAATCCAAGGGAGTTGAATACCTTGAGTATCCGACCAACTAGCAAAAGCATGCACCTCTTAAACCTAGTTTAAAACATTTTACTGTTGGATTAATATGCCTGATTCGCCCGAGACTCATTAACTATGAGATATAAAACTTCATGGATCCTTGTTAAGCCTACTTTCTGATTAAGTTAATTGATTTCTAGCATTCACTTATAGTTGGGTTGCATTCTCCCTTTAAAATAAAAATACAAATTAAATAGTAACACATTTTTTTAACAGGCATAGAACAAGATGAAACAACTAGAAAACGTCGCCGAAAGAGGCGAAATGGCACTAATGAATCTTTACCCATAGATGAAACGTCAACACCAGTGACGGAAGAACCAATTATTGGTCCCAAAACCCCAATATTAATGGTAGAAGTGGAAAACGTCCAACATGAAAAATTTCAAACCACCGAAGAAATGAAGGTTGATCACTAATTAGCTAGATTTAACCATTTTCGTATATTAAAACTAAATGTTATAAATTTTCTAGGCTTTAACCCAAGAAATAGTCAAAACAATACGCGATATCATCGCCTTGAATCCTTTATATCGTGAATCAATTCAACAAATGATTCAAGCTGGTCAAAGAGTCGTTGATAATCCAGTTTATTTATCAGACTTAGGTATACGGTATTTTAATCTCAATTAAAAACGTGTGAAAACTAAATTAACTAATTCCAATTAAACTCCAGGAGCCGCTTTAACTGGAGCCGAACCTCAGGAACTTCAAGAAGTTTTGGAAGAAACAAATGTAATGCGGAATTTAAAATATTAAACTGGCAGATAATAACACGTGATAATTTATATTATTAGATTTCAAGAAGACTTTTGTTAGCTTTGTCTTTGTTGAAAAAAGAATTGGAACTTAGCAAACTTCAACAGAAAATTGGAAAAGATGTAATTTAATAACTTTTAAAATGTTAGTATATTTTATAATGTTAATTATATATTAATTAGGTTGAAGAAAAGGTTAAAGCGCAACATCGTAAATATATGTTACAAGAACAATTAAAAGCCATTAAAAAAGAATTGGGTCTCGAAAAAGAGGATAAAGACGCGATTGAAGAGAAATTTAAAGAAAGAATGAAAGTTAGTATCTTATAATTTAGGGCTGGGCAAGTACTCTCAAGTCGAGTAACTCGTTTGAGTACCGAGTCTAATACTCGGTACTCATTTTGCCTCGTTTTACTATTTGTGACAAGTACTACTTCGCCTATTACTCGATAAATGTAAAAAGTACATTATTTAGGCCTATCTAGTTTGTCGTGACTAAACAAGTATATTTCCATAATTTTTTGGGCTTTACTTTATATTTTTAAAACTAAGTTAATGAATTTATTATTAGGATTTAATTATTCCAAAACACGTAATGGAAGTTATCGAAGAAGAGCTCAGCAAATTATCATTCTTAGACAATCATTCTTCTGAATTCAGGTACTTAAAGGGATAGTACCACAAATTTCAAAGAATGCAAAACCATTTCATTGAAGAAGAAAATATATGGTTATTCCCCCAAAATATTTGAATGGATAAAATTCGATTTTTGGGGAAATAATTCCGAATTTTATGGGATAATCATACATTTTCTTGATCCTTGACATTTATTTTACACTTGAAAATAAAAAAGTGAGCCCAAAATCATGTGATACTATCACTTTAATTTAAATTTTAAATAGAGGTTCGACCAATTTTAATATTTATTTTTTGTTTTAGCGTAACGAGAAATTATTTAGACTGGTTAACGAGTATTCCATGGGGTAAAACAAGTACGGAAAATTTAGACTTAACTCGAGCGAAAGAAGTACTGGAGGAAGATCATTATGGAATGGACGACGTTAAAAGAAGAATATTAGAATTTATCGCCGTTAGTCAATTAAAAGGAACCACACAAGGAAAAATGCTATGCTTTCACGGACCGCCTGGTGTTGGAAAAACTTCCATAGCTAGATCAATCGCGAAAGCTTTAAATCGAGAGGTGAAAACATTAAATGTTTTTCCAATGAGCGAATCATTTATGAATTCTTTTTACAGTATTTTCGATTTAGCGTTGGTGGAATGACGGACGTAGCTGAAATTAAAGGCCACCGTAGAACTTATATCGGAGCCATGCCTGGAAAACTTATTCAATGTTTAAAGAAGACGAAAACTGAAAATCCTTTAGTGCTAATCGACGAAGTTGATAAAATTGGTAGAGGGTATCAAGGCGATCCGAGTTCGGCTTTATTGGAAGTTTTGGATCCCGAACAAAATGCTAATTTCTTGGATCATTACTTAGACGTCACAGTAGATTTATCAAAAGTTTTATTTATATGCACAGCCAATGTTATTGATACTATACCCGAACCTTTACGAGACAGAATGGAAATTATCGAAGTTTCGGGTTACGTTGCTGAAGAAAAGTTGGCAATTGCGCAGGTGATTTGGGTTTAACCTTTTTAAAGGCGAATGCACACTGAAATCGCTCGAGAAATCATGATACAATGTATTCTCAGATGAATTCTTAGATTTGATTTATCAATTTTGTCATATATGTATCCATTAAACTGTCTAAATATTAAGACATTGGGAAGCTTATTAAGTCAATGCATCCGCCTTTAGACTTAATTTTTATTTACCTTAATCATTTTGTTAATCACTTGTATTATATAAATATAGAGATACTTATTACCGCAAGCGAGAACTAACTCTGGAATAACTGAAGATAAAATTACTATCAAAGATGACGCACTACAATCGTTAATAAAATATTACTGTCGAGAAAGTGGAGTTCGAAACTTGCAAAAACATATAGAAAAAGTAAGTTTAAGATTTACAAATGTAAACAATCTTAATATATAATTTAATTTCACGCAAATAGATTCTTAGAAAAAGCGCTTTCAAAATTGTTAGTAACGAAGTCACTAAAGTGGAACTAGATAACAATAATCTTCAAGATTATGTGGGAAAACCTCTATTCACTCATGATCGTCTTTATGACATTACCCCGCCTGGAGTAGTTATGGGACTTGCGTGGACCGCAATGGGTAGGAAAATTATACAAGTGATTTTGTATCGTTTAAATAGGCCAAATCCATTAGTAAAAAAATTTACAAACCAATAAGTTAGAATTTATTAACTTACCAGAAAGCAGGCTTAACAAGGATCTGTGGGGGGTTTAATATCTTGTAGTAAACAGCTAGGTGAACGAGTGATAGCAAGCGCCTCTTCCAATGTTTTATTGTCGGAATAAAGTGATTCGCCAATGACCAACTTTAACTAAGAGATATCAAACTCCACTGTGTTCACACTTTGCAAACCGTTTTGAATTTTTAACCTAATAAGTAATAATTCTATTTTTGAAAAAGGATCTCTCCAGCTGACCCTAAAGGTTTTCAATCTGGCTATTGTTAAGCCTACTTTCCGAAGAAAACAATTGGTTTACAATGTTTTTTACCAATGGATTAGGTTTATTTAAACGATGAGGAATCAATAGAAAATCATTTGTTTTAATGTTGCATTCTCTTTAAACTAAACGTAACTTTATCGCAGGTGGTTCCACGTTATACATAGAAACTGTCGTATCTCGACCAGTTGATATAAAATCTGATAAAAATGAATCAGGACCAATTTCTGGAAGTTTACAACTAACGGGTCATTTAGGAGACGTTATGAAAGAAAGTGCCAACATCGCATACTCGTTTGCTAAATCTTTCCTAATGAAAAAGGAACCTTCTAACGATTTCCTAATTAAATCACACGTGCATCTTCACGTTCCCGAAGTAAATGATATTAAAAATTAATTATCATTATTAAAAAACTGCTAATTAAAATTTTTAATAGGGTGCTGTGCCTAAAGATGGTCCTAGTGCGGGTTGCACAATGGTTACCGCATTACTATCACTAGCATTGGGTAAATCAGTTCCACAGAATTTCGCTATGACTGGAGAAGTTTCGTTAACTGGGAAAGTTTTACCCGTAGGAGGAATTAAAGAAAAAACTATAGCTGTAAGATATTTTTACACTAAATCTAAAAGAGCCATGTTATTTCTTGAGCTTTAAAGGCAATATGAAAAGAAAGGGCTTTAAAAATTGCAGATTTTAAAATATAAATTGTACATCTAATAGAATTAAATAATATTATTTTGCTTATAGGCTAAACGAGTTGGGGTAAAAACTATCATACTACCAGAAGAAAATCGTAAAGACTTTGCTGATTTACCGGAATATATTACCGAAGGCTTAGAAGTTCATTTTGTCAACCATTATAGCGCAATTTACGACATAATATTTGCTTAATCGTGTTTAATTTTACTTTTGCTAGAATAATAAATAAATTTATTTAACTATTAAGTCTCATTATTTTAATTTTTTAAGGATTATAAATTTATTATTATGTCTTTAAAGCATGAGGTGGGTCTGTTAGCCATCCTTACAAGCGTGTTTCTCTGCTATATGATAGAATTACCTTACCATAGGCAGGAGGGGTGCAGCTTATTAGCGTATCAGCAAAAATAAATAAAAGAAAATAAAGTCTAGGACAGGGCCACTGAAGACGAACAGCCTCTTTGTAAAATTCGTTCTATCCCCTTGCAAAATAGTATTTGCGGAGAGAAGAGAGATAGTTTTTACTCACTCCGCCTACGTTAAATGGATTTTTATGGGCTGCCCTTTTGAGCACCTGATTCGTCCAATTTTTAATATTAGCATCGATAAAAATAATCACTTTATTTTTCTCTTCACTATCCCTTGAGAAAAGGTGACCTAAGATGGTCCTAAACTGAGCCTAGTCAATTGTTATCTGACTGAAAATTTGACCTTGAATACCTTTGATAGTGTAAAATAGGTCCCACCTCTTCATACTCAACTGTGGACTCTTTTAAAGGGATACTGAAGAGACTGGAGTGTAATATGACACATTTTTAGATGAGATAATAGAGTTTAATTACAACAAAACGATATTTAATTGGAAATTAGCCCAGCTACCATTATTATACATACCGCTCTGGTGAAGTGGTTTTTTTAGCTCAATGTAATAATTAAGCTATTTTAATCGTTTAACAGAAATAAGTTCGCTTTTTAATTGTATTAAACTCCAAAAAATATGCTAGGATCTTGATTATATTAAACTCCAATAACTCCTGGGATTCCCAAATAAGTGTTCTTATAAAAGCGTAGTATTTCTCTCACGCAAATCTAAATTACACCTAATTTAGAAAAGTATGGGCTTTGTATAATTGATCTAAAAGCTAAGCCTAACTAAAGTTATATACCTCTGGTTATGCCTATACTACAGTAATGTAGTATAGGCATAACCTATACGGGAATTTGTGGGGCCAAAAATAATTCTAGAATATGATTTCCTGAACCCGATTAAAGCTCGTTTGAAATCGCGTGCCAGATTGTGATAATACTCCGAATCATTACGATCGAAGAAAGAATGAAAATAGAGTCAGAAACAATGAGAGTATTCATCAAATACTGGGCTAACTAAGCTAACTTATAACAGGCAAAAATCTCTTCAGATAAGAGTTAGATTAGTTACATACTCGATGAAAACCGTCTTAAAATGATTGACTAAATGTAGAGGGGCACTTTCCCCGAAGATAGACCAAAATAACGCTTCTTTAGAATATAGACAAATAAAAGAATAAAATATATACCTTTTATTTGTCTACGTATAAACCTGATTTCCAACTAGACTGACAAGAACTAATTTAAGAAAGCCAAGAACGTAGAAAGAATTTTTTTCCTCACCATACTGTATTCCCTCTACTTAAAGGCCATATCTGCTCTTAAATTTGCCCTTTTAAAATGCTCTTCCCTTACGCACACATCATAGCTTTGACTGTGCAGTTTGTTATGGTCAATGTCGTCTGCTATGCTAGAAAAGAAGGCGACTTTAAAGGGGGTTTCAAAATTGCAAATATTCCCTTTAATTCTCCTAGAAATAGAGCCATTGGATTTTTTCAGAAATATTATTTCACAGAACTTATTCTTCACGTATTTTACTTTGCTTTTCTGAATTTAACATAATTTAACATAATTTAAAATAAATAGAATTGAGTGCAGTGCCTTAATGCAAGTTTTTTCCTACACCGTACTCCAACTCTTTTAACTCTTCCCTCGAGATAAATCTTACAGAGATCGAGTCTTCCTAATAAGATCCATTTCACAGAACGTATGCTTTATTAATTTATTTAATTCGTTTTCATCAAAAAACTTGATTCATTATTTTAAAAAGCAAGAAAAACGTTTCATGGTAAAACTAACACACTTAGCTACTCGTCCAATCAAAAGGTAGGACTATATGGAACCATAAGCTCCCCCAATGTACGTGTAAGTTCTCGGGTTTCATAAATTAGTTCTTGGTATAATGATGATGAATTCCCTAATGGATATTTAACGATTTGTTGAAAAATATTTATCCATCATAAAAAAATCTTCGTGTAATTATTCTTTAATTATTTCGCGGGCATAAACAACGTCATTATTTAAATATATACATTTTTTTACAACCGCGTTAAAGATAGAGGCAGTAAAAAAATCTATCTAAACCATCACAAGGCGACTAAGGTTCTTAAAAACGTAATAGAAACGTTTACTACCGCAAAAGCTCTTATAGAAACCATAAGAACATTACTCGTAAATATAATATCAAAATATAAACGCTTCATAAACACGACTGGCGCAGAGTAATCGTACCATGACGAGAAAAATATATTTTAAATTAAAACATATATAATTATATAGTAGGTCTACATTATCTTAAGAGTTCTAAATAAATAATTTACCCTGGTAATTTACGGTTTGTTCTGGTAATTTATAATTTAAAACTTTTTGGATTAAAAGTAAACAAATTATTGAAAGATCTTCTACAGGTCGACTTCTCAAGAATTATTCGTTTTTGACATCGTCAATGCAAAGCCAAATGGCCTAGCATATTATGAAAAACATTGTAAATTTCACGAGTGTAGGGGTTGTTTAGTCAGGAATAAGAATTTTGAAGTGTTTGAAATAGGAATTCAGTATTAAAAATAACACAAATTCAATTACAAATCATTTTTTGAATACCGGTAAATTACCGCGTAATTTACCAATTTCCAAAATTACTGTAATTTTAGATTATCCTCTGGTTTAAAGCTTGGGCCCAAGATCTAACAAATGTTAGACGTCGCGCACGTTAACCAGACGTAGACGATTTTATGTTTTGGTTTGTACTCCCTTAAGACGGCTTGCAAAATGTATTAGTACGTCCAAAAGTCTATCACGTTATTCCATAAAAGTATACAACGTCCCGTAGCTTAATCAGCAAAGGCCGCGTAGACGTACTAGCCCATCACTTAAAAAAAGCCAAAAAAATCATCATCGCTGTCTGGCTCGAGTGATTTGGACTCTTCCTCGATATTTTGAGTCAGGGAAGAGGGACGGAATTTAGACGGGCTTTGTTTACTTTTATGGTGATAGACTTTTGGTACGGCTTATAACGTTCATTTAAACGATGGCTAATATAGCTACATTTATTCACTTCGCATTGAAACAATCGGATTGTCGATAATGACTTTCCAAGTATATGGTACATAATGTTTTCTGACTACTGGCTTATTTATAGACCTTGTTTATAACACTAATAGGAGGGAGGGAACTAAACGACGGAAACGTCAATTTCGGAGTTGGTTAAGCTAGGAGATTCCCCTCCGCCCCAACACGCGTCCATTGCCAACCACCACTGGTACCTGAAGATTAAAGACGTTTTGATTAATGAGCAAACTAAACGAAGGAGACGCGCCTCTCTATTCGACTCCCGCCTTCCTTCTCTCTTAACTCCATAATCCCAGCTTTATCATTTAGCCCCTCAACAAAAGGACAAGGAGAAAGAATAAACAAGGAGTAAGAAACAGATGGAGAAGTAATAGAGAGATCCCTTAAGTTCGTATTTTGTTACTAGATCACTATAAACCACCCTAAAAAAAAAATCAATATTTTGTCAATAAATCACCCAATTTCCCACGTTTTGGGGAAAAATAACTATTTAAATGAGGTGGCACTTGAATATAGTTTCGAGATAATGCACTCCTCGGGAGTACGAAGAGAATGAGATCAAAAAGGTATTCAGGAGGTATCCACCTAGCTGTCCTAAAAGAGGTGACTAGGTGGCTGTAAGCCTTGGTTTATCAAAGTTTTTAAAAATGAAAATTTCAACCACGCTTTTGTTCAAGGGGAGTTGGTACAAAATGATTTCTTCCATTCGAGTACAATTATTCCTCGAATTATATTTATAAAGCATATATTTTGATAAATATCCGGGTAATATTTAAATATAATTAAGCTACTTGCAAGAGAGCGGTTCTATTACCTTTTTTTCATAGCAACCTTTAGATCTCTCCAAGATCATTGCATTTTCATCATATACATTTTACATCCTCTCTAGGAGAAAGTCATCCTTGTAACAACAATGCGTGGGACGACGCAAGAGGGTGGAAAAATGTGATATAAAAAAATGTAACCGGGTGTAAAATGAGGAGCTGGGTGAAATCCCGTTTCTTTACATAACGCCGAACATTAATTAGAACCTCTTTTTCGTAATATTCCCCCCGTAAAAGTTTTATTCCCGGATTTTCCTCGCTTGTCGTAGTTTGACTACGCTGAGATATACAAGCTACGTTCACACGAGACACTTTCAATGTTCAATTCGACTATTCAAGATAATAACAGAAAGAGTTAAAAAGATAATGTAGACCAACTTCTCGCATTGTTGACTTCCAAAATAATGTTTAAAAGTCATAGTGTGAACGCGGCTAGATAGACGCGACAAATCGATAAGCAAGGATGCGATAAAAAGTAGTCTGGATTCAAATGAGTTTTTCGCCCTCTACAGACCGTTTCGTTACTTTATTTTTAACGGACGACGTCGGCTGGACCACAAATAGTTTCTTTAGGTATAAAAAAGTGAAGTGCGACCGTGCTATAGGGTGAATATAACTTGCTTTATAGTTTACACACCGTTAGTTTTGGATGAACCTTTTTCAATTTCTTTTTCGATGTATATAAGTCTTGTTCAAACTATATTTTTTTACTTATCTATAGATAAGTCAGCCAAAATGGATCATTGTTCCATTTGTTCTTAGTCTTACCAATATTTTTGGTGGCTAAACTAATTCAACTCTATTCAACTATTTGACTCTTCAACTTGAGTCAAAAAGTTGCATCATTTCATTTATTATTTGTTATTATTATTATTAAAATATAATTCACTAGGGATACCTCTTTCTGTCTGTTTGGGGGAAACGCTAAAATGTACACGCAATTCTAGATGCGCTATTATAAACTTTGTTGCAAACTCCGGTTGAATGTTAAAAATTACAGTTAAATTGGATTTTTTATTCCAAAACACGAGCGGAGTTTAAATTTAATTTTTTTTTCAGAGCCGATTCAGCATATTATCACGAGAATCTTCATTTTAAACGTCGATTAAGCCTAACTCAAAGCCTAATTTAATTATTATATGTTTTGGAGATTTGGATATTTTTTAGCGTAGTTTATCTAGCCCAATTACTACTACCCATATATCTATGGATTCTACAGTTGACTGTCACGTGATATGTTCGATTTTATCCAGAAAGTTCCGCTTTTTATTTAAAAATTATCTTTAATTACGTTCCAGAATTATTCCAAGGTTGAAACAAATTAAACTTATTTATTCTTTTCATTTTAATATCAAGTTTATTAATGTCTAGACTCAGAAACTTGCAAATATTTTGAGGGAACAATCATAAATATATTTTCTTTTTCGTTTAAATTGTTTTCCCACTCAATTAAAATATATAGTACAGTCCCTTAAGATCTAAAACCAAAATAAAGCTGCCTTACACGAGTTCATAAGATAAAATTCTCTCATTTTGAGCTAGAAAAGAATCGCCAGGGAATTCGAAATATTTACGCAATTGGATACTTAATTTATCGACGTGGGAGTTTAACCTTATTCGCGGAGAAATGGACTAGGATTGAACAGACCCACGCGTATCTATTTATAACACGTGTTTTTGCATCAAAAGGTGCGCTCTAGATATTTTCTCTAAAGGCGCAGCGAATTCCTAAGATAATTTTACCTAGAAGATTTAATATACTTCGGTTCAAAATAAGTTTGCGTGGGAGTGAAAGTTGAGGCGGAGTTGTACAAAAGGTTAAACATGATAAGGATAAAAGTAGTTTCAAAAACAAATCTTGAACAAGGGGAATATAATATTTCCAAATGAAAAATTCCTAACTTCGTCGCATTCCTTCGGGTAAATTAAAAATGGCAAACTTTGGAAATAATATATTTAGTGTAGATATTGTACGTATGGGTAAACACTTTTACAGGCGTTCTATGGGATAATAATGTTAAGGTTTGCCCCCTGAATGAGAGCTTCTCTCTGAGCACCAAAGTACAGAGGTTGGAACATTTCTACAGGCGTTAACTAGAATTAAGCGTTAGAGCCGGAATGACGAGCTTTTCCCCACTGTATTCTCTCTCCTATTAACTCGTTCGAAGAGATAAATATTACAGTGACCTCTATTGAGTATTTCATAGAACGTAGTATTCTAGTACTTAGTTTTAATTTATTTAAAGTGAGGTATTCACCATTTTTATGAAAGGTAGGACATTCAGGATTATGTACTTTCACGAAAACCACCACGCGAAAGCAACCAAAACGCGCGAGAATCAACATTAAACTCTATAATAGACAATATAACGTAGTTTTGCGGAGAGTTTTGGTTTTAAAAAATTTCGAAGATGGTGATTATTAAATATATATTTTCACTCTTGCAGTAATCTCCCCTATGACATACGTATATATATTTTGAATAGCAAAAACTTCTACTCAAATTCCATTTGAAGCTCATGAAAAATCGGTGACAGCTCCCTTTAAAACATTATTTATTGGAAAATCATTCAAAATTTAATCAAAAATTATGGTTTCATGGAAACACATAGCATCCCCATTTGTAGGTTCTCGGGACTTATAAATTCATTCTTGGTCTTACTTATGGAGATAATTAAAATGCAATCTCTTTCAAAAAATTTAATTTAAAACTAATTAACTATTATAAACCTTTTTTAGCAGAACTCTTTCTTAAATTATATTCCAAAATTTATTCTGAATATTTTTTGTCATTAAGTCAAGAAAACAAGCTAATTATAAGGTGCTAATTGTGCCCATTTAAAAAGTGACTCCTTTTTTTTCTTAAGAATTAAGCCTTTAAATTGGTTTACACGATTGTCCTCTCAAAAATTAAAGTGGCCCTAATTGAATAAATTGAGTTAAAACCCTTTTGAAATACGATATCTCACCAGAAAACGTTGAAATATTATTGTAATAGGCTTAAAGGCTTTCGAAAATATATCTTTCGGACGAATTTGAAATGAAATTACTGATGATTTTCACTCTAAATTTTCCAAAAATATCAATAATTCTATGCCAGATATTAAACTCATTTCCAAGTCAAGTCAGACATCTCATAGACCAAATCCCTACGTCATAACGCACGCTATTCACGAGTTTCACGTATAGTACATGCAAGAACATAATTATTTCCGTTACAATCATTGCGTCGATTTCTCCGGAAAAATAGACTTACTCTTTATTCTTAGATACGTTTTTCCAAAACGATTTAAAGGGTGGGTGACAAGTAAAATTGGGAACGAACGTTTCTGTTTTTAAATTGACCCCGATAGAGTTTGATGATAGGTCAGAGGAGAATTTCAACCGCCTTTTTAAGACTACTTCCCAAGTTATAAAATGATTTCTATCCTAAAGGAAGAGTATACAACACGTTAATTACGTATTTTAACATTACCCAGAAAATAGGCTTAGCTGGATTCATGGAGATCCTGATTTCCTCGCGTATAAGGGCTAGCGACCAATGAGCAAAGGCCCGTCGTTAGACGAGATCTCCACAAGACTTACAATTTGCATTCGATTGGTCGCTAGCCCTTAACAGGATTTCCATGAATCCAGCTAAGCCTATTTTCCTGGTAAGTTTTAAATTTATTTATAGCTTAATTTTTCTTTCTTGATGTATTAGGTCTATTTAAACGATAAGGAATCGATTTAAAATTACATGTTGTTAGGCTGCATTCTCCCTTTATAAATTTACAATAAAATCCCACAATTATCACATTTAACCTCTCTTTAAAACTTAAAACGAAGAAAGAGCAAAGGCCGGCGGATAAATTTTTCAAAAGGGAAGACTTGGTGCCTTTTCCAAAAATTTTCCTATCGAGCAGTAAGAGAAACGAAAAAAGGGCAGAGCTAGAGTACAGAGGCACAGAAAGAGGCGGGGAAATGTCGGACATCGGGGCGCCACCAGACAACGTGACTCATATACGCGGCATAGCATACAGTCCAGAGTCGTGCATTGACTGGAAGCCCGGGGCGCCTATCGTGCCATTACCGTTACCGCCCGCCGCGAAGAACACTACTTTACTTTACCCGTTCGTTCTACAAAGAACCGAATCTCTTTCTCTCTCTTTTTCAATTTTCGTTCGAGTGAAAAAAATCCAACCGACCCGAAAAAAACCGCGAGCGGATAGTCATGAACGGAAACTTGTGTCAGAAATTTGGACTTCTTCTAGGACCTTAGCGTCCAATTGTATAACTTTACCACTTAAAACTCCTCAACTAGAAGACAGAAATTGGGGATTGATTACGATACTAATTTTGTTCGTCGAAGATACATTAACCATTGTTAATTATGCCTCCACCGAAGATTTCTGATCATCCCGTTGTTACTGGTAAGCGTATTTTAATTAACTTTAATCAAATTAAATATGAAAAGGAGAAATATATATTTTTCGTTGCCATGGTTACTATAAATATATCAATATTTTAAAAAAGGATTTTTTGCGTCACCTCAAAGAAAACAATTAACTTTATTCCAATTTCGATTACTTTCGATGAAATATAAAATATCTTTTAATTTAATTCTGATTTTAATCAATATTAAATAAAATGTTCAATTAATTTCGTAGTTATATTGGTTTTTAAATTATCTCTCAATTTTTAATAATTTGACAGGAAAATATTAATATTAATTTGAATTATTATTTAATACAATAATACAGGAGTTACTTGCGTTTGATTTAAGGTTTCAAGCTTATTTTTAGGTTTATACTGGTATATGCTGGTGTAGAAGTAAATATTGGTTTTATCTTTGGAAAGAGTTGGATTTGCATGAGGGAAAACGGGTTTATTTGGTCTAATACGATGTTTTCTAACGTTAAAATTCAATACAATATTTTATTTTATTTTCGTGATACGGAGATTATGCTTAAAGAAAAGGGGCAGAGTTATTTACGAACGCCCATGAAATAGATCTCAATCATTGCTAAAAAATGGAATGCAATTTGATAGAATTTATGCGCAGGAGAAACCAAATTAAAATCGGTTTTACAATATAAAGGAAATTGAATAATTCCAAAAATTGAATAAATCGATTTTCAAGATAAGTCTAGTCTAAATTCAAAGGTTGGAACAAGGATTTTTCAATTGAATAAATATGTTTTTTTTTGTTATAGACCCTATAGTTTTCATTGATCGAATTCAGCATTGGGTTTGGTGTTATGGAATTACACTTTATAATCAGAATAATTTATGTTCTTTAAAGGAGGAAATTAATATTAAATTACTGTATTAGTTTTTCGATACTAATTCGACTAGATTAAGGAGCGCAAGTATTTAATTTTCAACTAAAGATAATAATTAATCCTGATTAAAATAAGAACACTGATATTTCAGTAGTTTGATGAAACTAGGTTTGTACATAAAAAATGAAATTTAATTAAATTAAATTAAACCAATCACAGATAATTAAATTAAACCAATTACAGAGAACTAAATTAAACCAATTACAGAGAATTAAACTAAACCAATTACAGAGAATTAAACTAAACCAATTACAGAGAATTAAACTAAACCAATTACAGAGAATTAAACTAAACCAATTACAGAGAATTAAACTAAACCAATTACAGAGAATTAAACTAAACCAATTACAGAGAATTAAACTAAACCAATTACAGAGAATTAAACTAAACCAATTACAGAGAATTAAACTAAACCAATTACAGAGAATTAAACTAAACCAATCACGCGAAATTAATCTGAATTAATCAAGCGAAATTAAACTAAACTAATCAAGAGAAATTAAACTAAACTAATCAAGAGAAATTAAACTAAACTAACCAAGAGAAATTAAACTAAAGTGATCAAGCGAAATTATATTAAACCAATCAAGCGAAATTAAACTAAACCAATCACGATAAACTAATCAATCAGGGGAAATTAAACTAAACCAATCAATCACGATAAATTAAACTAAACCAATCAATCACGATAAATTCTATTAAACTAAACTAATCACGATAAATTCTATTAAACTAAACTAATCACGATAAATTCTATTAAACTAAACTAATCACGATAAATTCTAATAAACTAAACCAATCACGATAAATTCAATTACAATTCCATTAAACTAAAATCAACCACAATATGCTAAAAAAACAATAGCTAGAAAGAACCTAATAATTAAGTTGTTAAAAATAAAAGTAACATTTAAGAACGGTTCCCATTGTTAGTTAGATTTAAAGTGTATATATGCACCAAGAAAAACAACATAATCCCACGTTTTGATAGTTTATAAAAAGTCTCTAGGTAGTTCGCATTAATTAAATGAATTTCGATTTTTATTAAGTTCAAGAAAACATTGAACTTTCCGCTGCTAATTTTTCTAAAATTAAGTAAAACTATATCAACTCTGTAAGAATATATATTTTTAATCCTTAATATATAAAAAGGTTTACGAACGAATTTCATAGTAGGTGCTTAACCTTTAAAATTTATTTCACTTTAAACTGGATTTAACACGCTACATTAATCTCGGAGTCAAAATGACTTTTAAAGAATTTAAAAACATGCCCCTAGCTTTTCTCGCAAAAAAACCTATTAAAATCCTAGTAGCGCTCCCTGGTGTTATATATGTAAACTTGGCTCCGAAAAATCTATCGATTCCAAGCAGTCTCTTCAAACAGACTTCAACTAGTTTCGTTTCAGTCGTAAAAGGTTGCAGTATATAGAAGCTATAGAATCCCTATATCTCTTAAGAAAACTAAGCGTATAGATCAGTCAGAGCCAAGCTTTCTACTTATTGCAATTTCGAATTGTTTCCGACTTAGGAAAGTGGGGAAGGTGGGGAAAGCGAGCCAAAAGGCAAATACATTGCGCGGATATCGAATTTCTACATCAATAGAAGGCGATGGCCGTCAAATGCCAAGCTACGTTTACACTACGGACAAAAGCTGAATCAGAGCAACGAAATATTAAGGTAGCATTAACGTTGGAAGCCCCCTTTGTAATGGCTGTGTAGTGTAGTGTCAAGCGAACGCCGCGTGTCACCTCGCCCCAATGCCTTTGAATCGAGCAAAAAGAAACGAAAGAAAAACTGAGCGAGCGAGCAAAAATGTGGGATCGAACTCGGCTATAGGGAGTCGAGCTAAGTTATATACGACTCTAATACGAGAGGACTAGACGCCCGGTTAAAAGGGAAGGTCGAAAATTATTTTTTGGGATTTTGATTGAATTTAGTATTAGCAAAGATAAATCGTACTTCAAGTTTACAAAAAGGCATAATAGTCGCGTATTTTGACTTGAAAAATTCAAGCAGAGTTTGCAATGAAATTAAACATTAGCTTTGCGTGTACATTTTAACGTTCTCGACTGACAGACGGACGTACTTAGAGAATTATTTAAATTTTGATGATTTCAGCGCAAATTAACAAGGCTTATAGTCTTTCTTTCATTCCACCATATAGTAAATTGATTTAATTCGTAAATGTCAGTAAACTCAGTTCTGCGCTTGGTATCTTATTGGTTCCCCAAAAATGACGTCTTTGTGGGAGGAAATGAGATAAAGCAAAATTATCTTTAATTTGGATATAAATATCGTAACTTTAATCCACGAATTTGAATTAAAAGATTATAATTAATTATTAAAAATAGGCATAGCACATATTTTTCTTTTCCAGTCTCCCTTTAAATGGGAACCTAAAAAGATCATTACACACAGGGTGGTGTTGCAAAGAGAAAATATAGCACTGGGGTAAACCGAGGATTAAGCGTAATACTCGTTTCCAGGTTAATATGTCGGATTTTATAGCTTTAGACGAGTATTTCAAGTAGAAAAGGTACTAAGTTTACCTGCCGAAACGAACTAGGAATCCGAGGGAATTCTTGTTATATATTTTGGAAGAAACTCGAGTTAGATTTCCGTCATACACGCACATTTTATCGGCTGATAGGGGAAAAACGGCGTCGAAAAGTTTTGGACTAAGTTTTTCTAGAACCTTATCGCATTTTTTGGGTACAAAAAGAAAATATAATTTGGGTTTTTCTCCTTTCTTTTACTTTGCTCCAGGGCTCTTTTTGGATCCGAAAATAAAATACGTAGCCTATGCCCTTTAAGGAACGTGAGAAGTAAATTTTAGACTGGGGCGTTAAACCTTAAAAGACCTAATGATGTACCTTATAATCAATAGTACTAAACCTTTATATTTTTACCATTAAAATTTAGCTTAGCGTCATATTTTACTAAAACGATTAGGATATTTGAAAAATATTTCCACCCCCGCTAAGCATAATTAGTTTAGAATTTTCTAATAATTTTTCGAATTTCCTAAGCCTATTCTAATAAATTTTCGAATTTCCTAAGCCTATTCTAATAAATTTTCGAATTTCCTAAGCCTATTCTAATAAATTTTCGAATTTCCTAAGCCTATTCTAATACATTTTCGAATTTCCTAAGCCTATTCTAATAATTTTTCGAATTTCCTAAGCCTATTCTAATAAATTTTCGAATTTCCTAAGCCTATTCTAATAAATTTTTGAATTTCCTAAGCCTAATCCAAATAGGCCTAATTCAACTATATTTTACAAAATTCCTAATTAAGCTAAATATAAAAATATTGTTATAATATATCTAGACCTAATCCAAATATTGTTATAATATATCTATACCTAATCTAAATATTGTTATAATATATCTAGGTCTAATAAAAATATTGTTATAATATATCTAAGCCTAATCTACACAAATAACCGTTGTTTATACTTAATTCACACATATAGAAGAATTCTTCCCATTTATTTATCAAGATTCATTCCCCATATGAATATAATATCCCCCTATATCTTCGACCCATTTGTACCAAAAATGGAACATTTCTACAGGCGTTTTCCTTTCAGACGCCAACTCCACTACACTATATACAATATTAAAACTAGATAAGGTGATAAATAGCGTAGGAAACTCAAATATATCAAAGGCGAAGCGAGAAAAAAAGCCTAAACTATATATATTCACGCTTTTAATACATGACAAAAGAAGCCGAGGTTCAAAGGTCTGATGAAAAGGTACAACCAGGTTATTTATAATAATTATCGAACTCGTTAAAACACTGAGTAACTTATCGTTAATTAACACTTATAGAAATTAGACCTTAAAATAAATTAACCACGCATATTCAAAGATTCAAGCGAAAAGTTGTTTGAACACTCAATAAGCTTAAGCTTAGCGGAGTTCGAAATTGAAAAAGAGCGTGGGAAACATCTTGAATTCAACTTTTAAGGAAAATAACCTATTGTTAACATTCAAAAGTATTTCTAAGTATAGTCTACTACTGAGATACTATTGACAATTTGGCTTAGAAGAGTTTGAAATTAACTGAGTTCGAAGTTACATAAAAAAATTATAATTATATCCAATTAATTTCGACTTCCGCTAGAGAGGCTTAGCGAAGTTGAAACTATGTACTCGCTGATTGGTGGAAAGGTATTTTATTAGGATATATAGCCGTAATTATTTCGAATTAATTCAGTATTTGTGTGTTTCATGAAATTTAAGATCATTCAAGAAATAATTTAAAAACTAAAATTTCCACTATAAAATATAAAGCATTTGCGCATTTCACCCTCCCTTTACAAGATATAAACGTGGCCATGGCGGAGATTTTCTAATCAGATAAAAAGTCTTGCCCATTTCGGTTAATTACAAGAGGCGGATATTATCCTAAAGTCCGTTCACCTTCTTAAAGCCAATACGTCCAAAGATAGGGAAGGATTGAATTTCTATAAAAACTTGTCTGACCTTCTTTTTCTCATTCCCCCAATATAACTTCATTCATTCGAATAAGTTAAAAAAATAATTTAGACTGAGATATCCAGTCATAAATAATAGCGAAAAAACTTCCGCTTTTGATAATGGAAATAGTGATTAAGAGTTATTTTACCCAAATTTGACAAAACACAAAAGCCGCAAATGGAAAAATTTCACAGATTTTAAAGGCTAAGTCTCATTTGAAATGATGTTTTTGGTTACTAATTTCATCTTATTTTTTAAAACGGATTTGGTTATGGAGGGGCGGAGACTAGTCAATAGATATTTGCCTTATAATTTAAAGATAGCGCCCTACATGGGCTACAAACCCAAATTACAACCCTTTAAATGGTTCTTGACAGGACCCAAACTTATATCGAGTGTTGGTGTTCTTCTTTTGTGAAAAAATAAATCAGTAGAAACAGTTTCAATATATCTATGAAACTCCATAGGGTCTTTTAATCCCAATAAAAGGGAATGGTAGAAGGTGAAAGAACTCATTCCTAAAACGCTTCACGTATTCCGACACATGTTGACAAGCTTTTCGTTTCAAAACTATAGGGGAGGAAGCGACTATGACCAAGGCTTAGGGAGCCATAAAACTACTTCGGCAACTTCTCCGTGCGCGGGCGCGTTTATTTCTCCCATACGTAATATAAACATACATTTAGAGAGGAAAAGGCCTAACGGTTACTCTCCTTACCCGCGCTTAACTAGCCTTGGCTTGCATTATTCATCACTATTTATATATTGATAGGAACTATTCGGAAAAGATGAATTGACCCATAGAAGGACAATGAATTGTAACAATGGAAGTGTTTATTACGCCTCATACGAAAAGAGGGATGAGACAGAATACGACGGCAATCTTTGGAGGAAATTCTATACGACCCTTTACGAGAGCTAGGGTACTGGAAACTCGGCGGGAAAGAGAATCAATAATGAAGCCAATGATATATATATTATACATATAAAAATGGGATTTAAGCCTCGAAACAAGTGTCAGTTTTCAGCATGTTCAATACTATAACAGAAGCTAATGAAAGGTCTTTCGGATAGCCTCCGCCTCTCTTGCGATGTGTAATTATTCCTCTTTTATTTACTGTGAAGTGGTCTAGTTCAAACCCCCTCTAACAAAACGCCCCACATTATTGGTTAGTCAGATAGAAGCTGTCCCCTGCATTAAGGTATTTCCTTACAAGGCGATTTTTGGCGTAATAGTGGGCCTTAACTCCCGTTTCGATCAAATATCGCTAGAAGGCCCTAAAATCGAGATTTTAGGCAAGAAAAGTTTGAAATAGATCCGAGAACTTTATAGAACTTTTCATTAACTTCTGATGATACATGATATACTTTATTCCACGTTGAATTAGCAGCGGGTACTGTGCCCCTTTATCTCTTTGATTTACCTGCTTAGTCATAATGGACGGGGTCTAGCTTTGAGCGCGTTACCAACTCAAAGTAAGAAAAAATATATATATTAGTTTTATAAGTGATGAAAACACAAAATGATTCTCATCACGTATTCCCATTCGTGAACACTGTTATAAACTAACCAAACCCGAGGCGAATTGATACATAATGTTATACCACAGTCGATATAAGGGTAGTTTCGGAACGTTTTCGCAAGCGCGATTATAATGCGAGCTATATGCAAATAGAGGCTGTAGAGCAAGGATTTATTCGAAACTTTCTCCTGGCTGGTGTTTGTCCTCTAAAAGCAAAGTTTTAAACGTTATAGTTTGAGCCGGGAGAGTATAGTACGCAACTACGCATGCAAATGAGGGGTATGGGCAAATTCTGATGGGGATGAAGATGGAGTTCTGCATTTAGGCTAAATTGCATATTTAATAGCTTGTACATGTACCATGGCAACAATTATTTAGCAAAATGAAAATTCATCAACGAACGCTCTTATTGTTTATGGGGTTAAATGACATTTCAATCGAATGAGAATATACCCTTTCGTTTATTTCCAGTGTCAAGTCCATCTCTAATTAATCACAGATGAGTTTAAATTAAAGTGAGACTGTCACTATTTTTCCCCCCTAGGAGTATTATGACGTCAGTGACACGTTATTTTCCCAAAACAATTGCGGGATTCCGCAGTTCCTTTAAGAATAGCTTAATTCATGAACATATATATACTGTTTCCACTAAAGGGTAAAATGCTGTTCTACTAGTGTTACTAACCAATTGTGAGAGCGTACTGAAGCAGAGAGAAAGGAATAGCAGTTAGTATAAGTTCAGAATTTCACTCAAAATGAACTCCTCACAGCTTCGCAATGGCGGGAAAGCCAGTTAAGATGGGTAGAATTGTGTTTTGCCCATTTATCGAAAACTAGTGCTCAATTCTCACCTCGGTATCGTTTTCCCTGTTGGGGGTTTCGATAGTTTCACGTACAGCTATAGATCGCAGTTGGGGAGGATTGAATGACGTTAGTTACGCTTCAATCTCCCTTGACTAATCAACTTCTCACTATGCTGCGATAAGTTCCATCAAGTTAGGCAGAAAATAGCCAATGACTTGTATAAGAGGAAAACTAAGAAACTAGTATTTATTTTTGTATTCGAAATGAAAACTAAAAGAACCTTATTGTTATAATTCAAGTGGAGCTTTTAGTAATATAGTTGGCACGCTATTAATCTCAAAGTTTAGTGGTGAAATTCAGTAATAAATTACTTATGTCACGTACAATTTACATTAAAGCCGAAGGGATAAGCACGTTTTACACTCTCATACCGACTTCAAACGCTAGAAATGGACAGATTATCAATTACAACAAGAGAAACCGCAGGATGATACGCAGTATAATAATATTTCAATCCGAATACTCTGGACACGCAAAGCAGTATACTAAACGTATCCTAGTTATTTAAAAACTTGATTTAAGGACGGGCACTACCTTCGTCTCTACTGCATATTACAATAAGGCTGAGATGAACTATATTAAACAGCCCTACCCAGCCTGGCGTCGAAAGTCTGGTTGACGAGTAAATGGAATTTTCAGGATAGAAAGCGAAAAAAAAGGTTCCTATCGATTTACGCTATAAAGCACCTTTCAAGGAGTCAAGGACAGGTGCGCTTCTTCGTCCAATTTCTCTTCAAATAGTCGTTCAGTGGATAAAAAGATTAAAAACGCCTTTTGTTCGCGTCAAATTAGTTTGGCAACAATAGAAGAATATTTTTTATTCCCTCCCTGATTCAACATATAGGGAAAGGAAGCTATTTTTATATTAAACTCAATTATGCGAAAGGAATCTTCAGGATTTTATCATTCTTCTGTTAAAAAAGAAAAATTCCCGTGAAGTTTAATTTAATTCATATTTGAACAAATTATTACGCTATGAGGGAATTTAAAGATTGCAAAATTTAAATGGTTTATTACAAATTCAAAAGGGAGAATAAATTAATTATCTGAATAATTAAAGGGCTAATATAGCAAATAATACCTCTAAATATAGTTTATTTTATGTTTTAAAATATTGAGATTAAAATTTTGAATTTTATGATGGCAAAGGTGGGGAGTATTTTGTTTAGTCGATTCAGAGACATTTTCCAAATGCGAACGAGTCTTAACAGCATATGAATCGATAATAAACACTTGATATTTCCCTTCACCCTCCCTCCAAAAAATAGTTTCTATAATTCAAAATAATCAAATCCCTCCTTGCAAAGTATATTTTTAAAGATTTTACATTAGAGAGGTTCTATGAATAATATTTAACTTTTTCATACTATTAAAAATGTGTATTCAAAATTTTCATTATTTTAGGCATCACTTTAAGTAAATCTACGCTGGTACAAAAACGATTGTATTAGAAGCCTTGTACTCCTAAATAACGGGGTGCGATTTTACTATCCCATCTACCAGAGCTCAAATAATTTTCAGTCCAAACCCTGTAAGGTATCTTCTCTGCGAACACTAAAGTGCGACAGCTAAAACACTTCTACAGGTGCTCGTAGAAAATGCATTATATTATTTTCCCCTAGATGATAGCTTCAACTACAACACTCATTAGCTAAATATTAATTCCATAAAAAAGCTGCAAATAATTACCCCAGTGCTCGGAATCGGATAACAATTATATTCATATTTTTTTAAAATATTTATTTGCGCCCATTTACGAAACTTCATTGAAAAGTTCTAATTTTAGCAAGTTTGAAGTATTCATCCTTTACTGGCATTCATTGGCCAGAAACCAATTTTTCCAGACAAAAAAAAACAAAAAAAAACGTTAACTCCTCCTCTATCCGGTACAATTAAGACCCAGGAGAAAATTTAACCATGAAAAGAAATATATAAATCCTTATGCCTTGGCAGCAAGAGCTTTGAAAAAATCCTAATAACACGTCTTTCGCTTTAAGAGAGGTGACCTAGATTATTTTTCGCCAAAGAGCCTTATGGCCCGTCATACACAAGTCGATTATGGAGTTTAATTTTGCTTATAGCCAGGCTTGCTTTAAATTCAGTGTTGAAGTTCTACCAATGATTAAAAAAATGGACTTGCAAATTACTTTACGAATATTTTTTGTGTAAAAAACAAAGATATACGATGTGATGTAGCAAAGGGAGATCGTCTGAAAAAGATTTTGAGTCGAAATCTCATGAAATGGGTGTAATTTTATATAAGTGTCTAAAACGAAAATTTCTCGCTATCACGCTTCTTTGAAAACCCAGCTTTAAGTGTTTACTCTTCAGTAAGTTTACGAATTGCAATTAAATTAATATATATAAAAATATACAATTTAATATTGAATATTTAGGATGGTGATGCCATTCATTAAAGATCAAGAGTTTTCTATCCTGTCTTAACCATTTAAGCTCAATGTCTCGGTGTGCGAGGGACCTTAACATTATTTTTCACTATACAACATCAGACATCTAATGAAAGAAATCTCTAAAAGGGGCCATCGAATGACGGGATCGGAGAAAAATTAATCTTAGCCCGAACGAAATTCATCCCACGCTTATTTATCAAGCGTCAAAGGCTTTTCCTAACCCTAATGTGTAGAAAAAGAGGGGGGATTATAAGAATTCGTATCACTTTTTATATAAAAGACGCGCTCGTGGATTGGATATACCTTTTAGAGCTTAGACACTTCACTATTTCATTTTCAATATTTCATCCAAGAATTTCATGATTGAATGAGACGACGATCAAATTATAAATGACACTATTTTCATGTTTTTTTATTACGAATTTTTGAAGAGGGATTTGATTTTCCAGTAAAGGTGTATATTGTTATTTCGCAACTAAGTCGTAAACAACTGAATATAAAACTTAATTTCCTAAATCTAATTTAACAACTTTTCTAAGCCCAATTTAATAACTCTTTATGTAAATTGCTTTATTAACTTTTCTAAGGCGAATTTAATAATTATAATAGGCTTATATTAACAACCCTTCTAAATTAAATTTGATTTTAATGATCCAAGTTTAATTTCCACTACTTTCTAAGCCTAATTTCCACTACTTTCTAAGCCTAATTTCCACTATTTTCCAAGCCTAATTTCCACTATTTTCCAAGCCTAATTTCCACTATTTTCCAAGCCTAATTTCCACTATTTTCCAAGCCTAATTTCCACTATTTTCCAAGCCTAATTTCCACTATTTTCCAAGCCTAATTTCCACTATTTTCCAAGCCTAATTTCCACTATTTTCCAAGCCTAATTTCCACTATTTTCCAAGCCTAATTTCCACTATTTTCCAAGCCTAATTTCCACTATTTTCCAAGCCTAATTTCCACTATTTTCCAAGCCTAATTTCCACTATTTTCCAAGCCTAATTTCCACTATTTTCCAAGCCTAATTTCCACTATTTTCCAAGCCTAATTTCCACAATTTTCCAAGCCTAATTTCCACAATTTTCCAAGCCTAATTTCCACAATTTTCCAAGCCTAATTTTAACAATTTTCTAAGCCTAATTTTAACAATTTTCTAAGCCTAATTTTAACAATTTTCTAAGCCTAATTTTAACAATTTTCTAAGCCTAATTTCCACTATTTTCTAAGCCTTATTTCCACTATTTTCTAAGCCTAATTTCCACTATTTTCTAAGCCTAATTTCCACTATTTTCTAAGCCTAATTTCCACTATTTTCTAAGCCTAAATTCCACTATTTTCTAAGCCTAATTTCCACTATTTTCTAAGCCTAATTTCCACTATTTTCTAAGCCTAATTTCCACTATTTTCTAAGCCTAATTTCCACTATTTTCTAAGCCTAATTTCAATTATTTTATAAGCATAATTTCAACAATTTTCTAAGCCCTATTCAAGCCTTTTTCAAACTAGCAAGACTTTAAAACAATTTGTAAAGCATGTTTATCTCAGATGTCCATTATATATATTATGTTACCAACTCTAATAAAAACTCACAGAAGGCTGAGAACGAGGAACAAAATAGTATTGCCTAACTTAATATGATAAATCAATTGTATGTCTAAGTATAGAAAAGATTGCATAATACATTGTACAATTCAGTTGTAAATAAGTACAAGGTTAATGACACGAATAAGAAATCAATCATTTGAATTTCCTGGAAAAATTCAATTCATTTTCCATCCTTTCAATTTAATCAGCAAGCCATCTAGAAATTATTTGAATTAAAAAAAAGTTCAGAAGCTGGGAAAAAAAAAGGTTAAGAATGGAGAAACGATTGAATTTGACGTAACCTTATTTCGAAAGCAATTTCGCAAAGAGGAAACCAAAAATTATTGACCAATACAGCTGGGCAAAGGAGCTAAGGAACAAGCTTAAAAGCTGCTCTATCTTAAACGTCGTCTCCTCCTTTCAATGCAAACGGAAAAACTTCTGAGAAACGAAGCACGTTTCTAGCACCCTCTATATTTCATCAGCTCCAAGACCAGAACGGGAAAATATATTTCTCGGATTACAGATAAAGTCGGAAGAAATACACTACTTGTACGAGTTGACAGCACGTACAAAACTAAGCTTCCGTTTATTTCAAAAAACCTGATTTCTTATAGAGAAAGTCTTCAGGGAAAGTCTACTAACTGTAAACTGACTTAGATTCCACCGTTTCCACGCGGCTTCTTAGATACAATGAAGTAATGTTGGGGGATATGAGAAAAAAGGCGATAGACAGGGGCTTTTAAAAACAATCCCTGACGTAGTTTCATGCACATTAACTCGTATAAGTTGAACCAACTGTATAAAGAAAGATTTTCATTATAATTTTTTTTTTATCCTAAAATCTTTCCGCTCCTATTGAAGGATGAAAAATGAATGCAGTACCATTTATTTCACATTTACATGACAGCACGCGCAAAGGTTTACTTACTTCGTAAACTAATGGTATAGAAATAATAAGTAACCTTCCATTCTACTCGCTGCCAAACTGTGTTGAAATACTACTTTAATCATATTCATCTTGAAGTGGTAGCACGTAAAATCCTACCCTACCCGTTTTCTAGATTTGTTTTTGATTTGAGATAATCGTTGCCTTACTTCACACTTGCTGCCAAATCGAGTTGAAATAAAATTATATTATCTACCAACTACGAACCTACGTACAGATAAAGCCGGGAAAAAGGATATCTTTTGATATTTTCTCATTGAAAAAAGTAGTTCAAAGTAAATCCTACTATGCTTATAAGATATCATTGGGAATAGAATTCCCACAGCCAATTCTTTTCAAAAGATTTATATAATTCTTTAGACTACAGCGCGTTATTTTGTGGAAAATGGACCCCCCATAAATAGATGATGGGCTTTTCATTAAATATCTAGCCAACTGTCAAATTCACCGTGAAATAGTATCTAACCTATTTTATTTCCATGAAGAAACCAGGATAATATTTAGAAATAAAAAAGGCCACGTGACGCGACGTGACGTCTAGGTAACTTGAGGTTAAAAAATGTTTTGACGTTACGAAAAGTGGAGTTTAAATTTAAAAAGATTTATCACGTTTTGATTTAAAAATTGTTGAGTTTAACGAGAGAAAATATACCAGAGGAATAGAAGGAAAGGTTTAAATTGGCATGAGCGAAAAGTAATCCTTTTATTTCCGGTTATGACGTCAATCAGAGGTAAGCAGTGGCATCAGCCAATGAGAGACAACCAGAAAAGAGGAGATCCCTGAAATAGGGGTGAAACAAAAGTTGTGCCCGTGCCATTCTAGTATAATGTCTGTACAAACGGAGAAACTTTTATTTCTATGGTATATTTTAATTTCACTAAAAAGCTAATTTCAAGGTTAATCTCAGAGGAGTAAAAGACGTTAAGTTCTTAAATATTAAACCCTATAATAATTCGCGTTCATGAATATAAATTATTATGGAGAATTAATTTTAACCGAGATTTTATCATCCTTCCTTTATCTTAAGTATCACCCTTCCTTTATCTTAAGTATCACCCTTCCTTTATCTTAAGTATCACCCTCCCTTTGAAATTTAATACATCTAAGAAAAATAAAACTGACTACTCCTTGTGAAAATATATATTTCGTCACATATTAGTTGGAAGAAATTCAATATCTGTCCAAATTTGACGAAACCTAAAAGTCGAACTTTTTTTTTTTCTTTCTTCTGAGATTCTAGGAAAATTTTAAAATAACAGAAATAGGCGAATCTTGAACGCTATTAAAGGGGAAAAATTTAAATTTTAATTGGCGAAAAGCTTATACAATCCATATACCTTCGACAAAAATGGTGACAGTATCATTTTAAATTTAACACAACAATGATAAGATACATTGCGGGTGAAACAATGCTTCAATTCCTCAATTATTTGTTACCTTAGTCGCGTTAACAATTGGTTGAATGGAATCTGACTGGACTGGTACAATGGATAGGGTAAACATAAAATAAGACACAGCTCCCATTAAAACCGACAAAATAAAACTACGGTCTAAAGGCATACAACCGAGAAAGGTGTAGCCCAAATGCACACTCTTCAACTTGGCCCATAAATAAATTTCTTGGGTACCACGGTAACCGAAAGAATTATTATCAAGCGACACCCGCTTATGAGAACACGATACTAAATAATCCGTACAATCTGTCATTAAAGATAATAGAAAAATTACAACCGCGGTTCCTGTTAGAGGCAGTAAGATTTCCAACGTGACAAAAATAGATAAAATTGGTGAAAAGGTTGTTATGAAAATTGTGGTAAATCTGAAGCAAAATGTGGCAACCCATTCGATAATCCATATGAAAACAACGTAACGAAATTTCGAATCGAGTTCAATGATCGTAGCCAAAATCCCCGTATGTTTATACGCGATTTCTTGGATGTTGCGATTCGTCTTGGATAATGTCTCGCCGAAAGTCATGATACGAACTCTTACACTTTCAACGGTGAACGCGACCATAGCTAGCGAAGCAATATGAAAACAGCACACCAAAGATAAGATGAAAGCGTTAATAGTAGCGAGAAAATACAGTAGTACGCCATTGTCAATAGTAATTGGAAAGTAAAACATATTCACGTTGATGTAAAGTAAGGAATCTAAATACAAACACCAAATAACTAAACAATACAAGAGCAAAATCAAAATAAGGACTAATTGAAGGTAACTTAGCGACGCCATTTTTATTCGTTGAACGCAGGGAACAATTTTTTCAATCCTCATCAATGTTTTGTAGCAAATGTCGATTAGGCCATCTTTCGTTATCGAATAATTGAAGACGAAAGTTATAACGACGGATCGCGAGAGAAACAAAATCGAGGAAAACAAAGCGGCTGAATTACGATGCAAGTACACTTGATACGCGTTCAATTTGATTTGAGCTAGTAAAAAACAATTGATTATGGTATTTATTAAAATAGTGAATATCTTGCGTTTAGCGGTTGTTTTTCTGTCACGCGGTATCGGACCGAACAAATTGAGAAACTTGAAAACGAGGTTAAATACCAAGTTATTCTCGACGCAAGATGGTACGGGATTCATAGCCGTGGAAACGTTTGAATTCCACAGACCGTTCGAAAGCAAAACGTATAATAAACGGATAATAGAACTGTTTCGGATACTTGCGACAGTGAATAGCGCCATAACAATACTCTTCACATAAAGAAACACGAAAGAGGAGTGATACCATATCGAATTTCAATAATTCTTTTGCGCAGGAACATGAACAACATATTCCTCTCACGTGATCTTAAGTCTTGGAAATTGATTTTACTCTCCAGATGTTTAATTTCCTCAGTGAATGACCTTGGAGGAAAGATGTATGATGGAGTGAAAAAACGGAAGGTGTGAAAATCTTAGTTTTTCCGGGTTGGTTATCACCACCTCTGGGTGGAAAAATTAAATATTTAAGAAGTAACGTGGGGTACAATCTTGGAGTTTGGAAGAGTGAAATAGTGTGGAACGCTAGGATAAGGATTTATTTCCATTCCAGGGTATAATCCTCCTCTTTCTCTACAGTCTCCATGCTTTTCTCATTTTCATTTATCTACATTATTTTTAAATGTAATCACTTTTACATCTCAAGTGGAAGATGTCGATTCCACAATATTAGTTTCTAATCCAAGATATAATCCTCCTTGTTGTATTCAGCCTCTATGCTTTTCCGTTCTATTTCTATTATTTTTAATTGTTATCGCATCTTTCGTGCTGAAGTTACGTATGTCTTTATGAGAATTGAATCCTTTAATTTCCACACCATGATATAAGCATCCTTTTTGCATACAGCCATAGAAATTTTAGATTTTTATAAATCTAAAATTTTTAATGGTCATCACTTTTAACATTCTTGTATAAGTCGCGAACATTGTCTCCGCAGTTTTATCATTTTAGTTTCCTGTCCATATTATAATCCTCCTTGTTGCGTACATACTCCTTGCTTTATCCAAATTTTTATGGCCTCCATGCTTATTGAGATTTATTTCCCATGTTTTATTGCAATCACTTTCATCCGCGCTCAAGTCCAGCGTATCGTTTCGAGAGATTATCCCATGTGACTTTCCACTCCAGGATATGTTTCGTTTTTTACGAAAAATCAAATAATGAATGCAATTCGTCCAAACTCCCATGTCCCAAAAACATTTGGAGGGTGATTATTGTAGCGGAAAGAGCGATAGATGGATTAACGTTTTTCGTAAACCTGTTCACTGCGACTTTGACCACTGGAGGGAGGAGTGATAAGCGACCGCAGCAAACGTTTCATACATTTCCGAAAACTGGTAAACGTATTTTGCTCCGATTGAGTAACTGTGAACACAGCAAACAACAGACAGACGCACGAACACGCATTACAGTCAATTTCCGAACCTCTCTGTGAACTAAAGTTCACTCGGCGAGGAAAACATATAGTATACAAAACTGTAGCCCATTTACTTGTTACCTGACGCGTTTTTAAAAAACTTGAAAATGCTAAAAGTCATAAATATATATAATGACGTAAAATGTGGAGAAAACCAGCTTATAGATAAGTTTAAAATGAAATATGTATCGCGTAATCAGTGTATAAGCACGTAGCTTTGTTACTAAAGTTATTATGTAACAGAGTATGAATCAAACTACCACGATGGTATAAGCCAGAATTAATTATTATAATTATTTTTAACTTGAATATGACCAATGTGTATATATGTTTAATATTTTTAAATGCTTTTTCCGAAAATGCTATTCAAATTCCTTTTGATTTCCATGAGAAATCGGCGACCGAATCACGTTAAATGTTCATATGTCCTTTAAAATATGTTACTAAAAGGGCAAGGGGTTTAAGTGTGGGTCTAAGCTTGATAGTTATTTTGAAAGATCCTCTGGGCGAAATTTTTTATCTAATATTGTTTAAAAATACCCTTCTACATGGTCTTATTTCCTTTAGAAATGAAATCACCCTCGCACACTCTATTCTTGGATCCACGTGCCCCTTTTCCCCTTATCGTGGGGATATTTCTCGGGGGATTCAGTTCCTTTATTTATTCCCGATGACGTCAAAGCCTTAAAGCGCTTCCCTGAATGACTCGCAGTTAGCTATACTGCCAAACGCTAAGTATGCACTCTAGATTACCGTTTAAGTCTAAAGCTACGTTCACACTAGTCAATCCAAATCGATTTGAAACGGTAAAATCAAACGGGTATTCAAATCGCCCACAATTGTTTTAAGCGTCATCTGTTCCCTTATTTTCTTCATAAACCGATTTTTTTAGCTACGTTCACACTAGCATTTCTTAATAGGTTTGAAACGGTAAAATCAAACCGATATTCAAATCGCCAGGAATCATTTTAACCGTCACGTGTTTACACATTATCTTTATAAATCGATTTATTGCAGCTTAATCTATCGGTTGTTGAAACCGAATCGGTATGAAACTGGTTCCCGAAGCAGTTTCGAGAAATCGAATCAAATCGATTCGAGAAAAGACTTTCCCGTTCACACGACTCCATCGAAACGTTTTGAAACGTTTTAAATCGATTCCAAGGCCTAGTATGAACGCATATAATATGAAGCTGTTGGTTGTTGAAGCCGAATCGGTTTGAAACTGCTTGCAGAATCAGATTCAAATCGATTCGAGAAAAATTATTACCCTTTCCCGTACACACAACTGTAGCAAAACGCTTCAAACGGTTTGAATATATTATGCACGCCTCTCAATTTATACGAATCCAGCGAAACGGTTTGAATCGATTCCAAGGCCTAGTATGAACGTATCCACAAATCATAAACAGCATACCACATAATGAATTCAAGTTTATATTTGACCTATGTGTAATTCAAACGTAGCATACATTTTATTTTAGCTATTGGAATTAGGCGATATACGACTGATTAGAAGAGGAGACAAAATTAGTTATGCTATGGATGCTAAAATAATCTTTGAATTTCTTAAGAGAAAGTAAAGGACCAATAGCAATTGTCTGCCTATATTGGATGTTTCTTAGAACGCTGTTTATTACTATTTCTATAATCGATTCGGTTCATATTTAAAATCTAATAATTATAATTTTTCAAATGGAGTTTAAAATAATCGGCAAATTTAAAGTCTTACTACAAAAACTCATCCCACTTCATCAAAATTTAACAGAACTGAATGTGCACCAATCTCCTTAGTAAAAACAATTGGGAAAACTCCGATTGGAGTGAAATTTATAGTCAAAAGGAAGTCGGAGAAATCCGAGCGTTTCGGGCTGCCGGAGGAAAAATCCTGTAACCATAGCGACGAAAACTCCGCTGCGAATGTGTGACGTCAAAATCGATAGAGTATTCGAGAAAAGATCTCAATGCGCGTGCTCCGAAGGTCAAGCCTTTTAGACCTAGTCTGATGTGTTGGGAAAATTCGCCATCCCGATATCGTAATTTTTAGCCCTCGAACGTTTAAAGATAAATCGTAGTAGTTTTCTTCGCTCGAATAATTCGGATATATAAACATGTTATTTTACGACTGTTTCTAAAATAATATTAACAAATTCTGAATTTTGAAAACAATAAAATTCGCGAGTTTATTTAGTTTTAGGTTGATTATTAAGCCTTAGTTCTCTTTATCTTTCGCGAGAAGAATAATAAACGGATATGAATTTGAGAGCAGGGGTAGCCCATCTTGACGAAGGCCCGCGTATAGAAGCCGTTTCTGAAGGTATTTTCCTACACATTTTTTTACTCTTAGAATTTTTTTCTCTATGAATTATTCAATAGGATCTTACAGAAGAAAGACTATTTTGACTGGGTATATTAACTAAGCCTTGGTAACTTATAAAAATACTGAGTAAACTCAATTTGGTTCCTATTTGTATCCCATACTAGGTTGTTCATAATAAATCCAATTATTGTTCAACAAATAACTTTATCCGTTAAATTTATGAAACTTTTGCTTTCATTGAATATTGGATAAAATTCGATACGAATTCAAACTAATTTTTCCCAAATTTAAACTAATTTTTGCCCATATTCAAAAACATTTTGCCAAAATTCAAACTAATTTTGCCCAAATTCAGACTAATTTTGCCCAAATTTAAACTAATTTTGCCCAAATTTAAACTAATTTTGCCCAAATTTAAACTAATTTTGCCCAAATTTAAACTAATTTTGCCCAAATTTAAACTAATTTTGCCCAAATTTAAACTAATTTTGCCCAAATTTAAACTAATTTTGCCCAAATTTAAACTAAAATTGCCCAAATTCTAACTAAAATTCCCCAAATGGAAAATAAAATTGCTAAAATGTAAACTAAAATTGTCCAAACGTTAACTAATATTGTCCAAATTTTGGTAGCGTTCTTTAATAAAGTAAAAATTTTAAAAAATTGAATCATTGACAAAGCATATAAGCATAGAATTAAATCTACTTTTCATAGTATAGGTTTAAAGGGAAAGTATCGCGTGTTATTGGGCCCATTATTTATTTATTGTAATGTGTAAAGAACATGTATAGATTTTTAGGGGGTCTTTGAATTTGTTATAATATTAGGTTTAGGGTCATTTATTTAGTCAAACGATTTTAATTAGGTTTAGTATTTCCCTAGTCGCTTATAAAGACGAATGTTAAATTTAAAATACCACACAGTACTTAAAAGATATTACTAATTAATTTTAAATACCGTTTAACAGTTATAGCAAAATAAATAAAACATTAATAGCGCCTGTAGAAGTGTTCCAACTACCGCGCTTCGAAGTTCAGAGTGAAGCTGAACTATAGGGGTAAATTAAATACGGTTTTTAAAATAACCCTGTCTTTATTTTGATTAATTTTATACTACTTATACTTCTAACCTTCTACAAAATACAATCTCTTCACCGCTTATCTAATATATTTAAGTAAGATTTGCTGTAATTACACTGTTTTTTTCCCTTTATCATACGAAGAGATAACTAAAACGTTTTTAGAGTTTTATCACGTTGCTTAGGAACAAAATCAAAGTTATAGGACTCTGTCCAGGGACTTAGATGTAATAGAATAAAAGACAAAGAATACCATATATTCGATAGGGTTATCGCTGCCTTTCTCTTCATTGCCTCTAAACAGTGTATTTGACGTTTTTTTGTTAGAACAAATCTCTTATCAGCGGCTGTGCGCAATGTAGATTGGTTAGTTACACTAAGCCTAATTCAAACATTTTCATACGCGTTATGAGCAACTGAAAAAAAGAAATCATTAAGCTTATCTTTTTGTGGTTTGTTTCGAGAGCGTGTCTCCCCAAAACGATGATCCCCACCCTACAGTCCGATTTCATCCTTTCCCCTGGGGATTAAAGAAACTGGCACAGATCCAAATGGATCCGCTTCTCTTACGTAACGAAGTCCTTGAACTCAATTCATAATGTTAATCTTTAAAATTCAAATTAAAGCCTTTTCTTTACTAGTTTGGTGTGAATTTAGAAGTCTTGGTAAATGACCATGCAATAAAAATGTATTTGCTATGTCCAAACTATATAGGAGCAGTAAAATACAGCTTTAATTGAAGCAAATAGGAGTGGTCATAATGTGAAAACCAGAGGTGTATTAATACACAATGTTAAATCTCAGGAAGAAGAAAGTTGTCGGTTGCAATTTCTCTTGAAAACATGTATATAAATAATTCTCCGAAAAGTTTTTTTTTTTTTTCATAAGGATTATCTTTGAGTCAATCATTATTACTCAATACATAATAACAATTTTCGTAATTTATTTTTTCTCTTTCCTTTTTTCAGTCGCGACCCCAACCCTAGTGGGTCTTTGCGTGGGCAGCGCTCTGTTTGTGGCCACTTTAGCCGCTGTCAGTTGCGTCTGTTACCGTCGCCGGCTGTTCACCGAGCAAAACGGAAAATGGCGTTCAACCCTGGCAACATCGGCTTCGCTTCAACGCAAGAAAAAAGCCGCGGCGCAAAACGAAACTTCTTTACCCTTAAGGAAAACGACAACGGCTGTCAGGAGCCCCAGTAGCGGACCCGCGGGACCCGTCTTGAAAAAGACACCTAGCCCGACGGGTCCCGGTGGAGCTCAACAACTAAGGACTAACCCACCTTCTCCTCAAGATGGAGTTCAAGGACCTATTTGCAAGAATAACTCGGTATTGGACGAAACCGAAATTGCTAAGAAACAGGCTAAAGAAATCAAGTTGCAGAAAGGTAAATGAACCATAAAACTGTATTTACCAACCCTTTCCTCTCTAACTTTCAAATCGATTCGCGTCACACGAATTCGTTCATGGTTTGAGACCGAATAGACGCGTTCAATGGAAAGGCGAGATAGACTACCCTCAATAACTTAAAGGGATACTAGACTCTGGAAACAAATAATTTTTAATCGATTCAGACTTAAAATATGCGTCAAAAACTTATCAAAACTCGCCGAAGGGCTTCTAATAATTCGAGGTTAATTATTAAAGTTGCGAAATTAGGCGGGAATTAATATCAGATTTAGTTCAAAAGACTTCAGTTGCTGATGCAAATGAGAGTTCGTCTTTGATATGGCGCTGAGAGTTAAATTGGTTTTCTTGAGTATTTTTTCAATTTAAAATTTTTTCTTGACGGACTTAGTCTTAGCGAGCTTATAGTTCGCAACTTTGATAATTAGCTGTAAATTACCGCGAAACGTCTGGTGAGTTTTGATACGGTTTTCATGCATATTTAAACAGTACAAATCGGTTAGAAATAACATTTTAGCAGAGTCTAATATCCTTTTAATTCAATTCAGCATGGCTCAGCGAATAAATGTAGTAATATAACCCTTTTTTCAAAATATTTTCCTTAGGAGTGTTCGGTTCAGTTTTAGCTAGGGATAATGTTCAAGGTTGACATCTAACAGTGTTATTTGAATCGTTCTCTTATTTTTTTCTCGCTGCAGAGAATCTATTGCTAGTAATACGATATTAAAATTTAAACAATGTATATATTATTATGGGTTTAGATTCAAAACGATAGTGTGATTGGGAATAGTCTTGTTGGGTTAAATTTCATACGAAGAGCAAAACCTCTACGAATAAACGTCTAAATGAACTTCCACAAAAAAAAGTCCTATCGGATTGAATTACGATTAGTTTGAGCTAGAACTATTAACTATCTTAATACATGAATAATAAAAGCTGGTATTCATAAGCATCCTCTAATGGCAAACAACGAACTTCACTATAGAACGAACTGTAGACTATTTTATTCCCCTTGTTTGCAGTAGTACACGTTAAACTTTATCACGTTAGGGATTATATAGTTGTCATAGTAACATCGACTATTGGAAGAGAGAATCTCGGCCAGAGACCCGCGAAAGGGTTATTCGTTCGGCTACTGGATATTATATGGCTTACTGTTTACGCTCGCATTGACCATAGTATTATTAAATTACGACCATATTAGCCAAGAGAGAGAAATATAATACAGTTATTAAGAAATTTAATAGAGTTAATACACAATATGGAAAAGGTTTAGGAATATGATCTATGATATTTCGGTTTAATAGGATCTTGGGTAAAAATGAATATTTGTACCTAAATTTCATAATACATTTTCTTGGAGATCTAATACGTTTAACAAAGTTTTCCTTTATATTGATTTATCTTGTAGAAAGGAAAATTTGCCTATTTTGAAAAATTACTTGTTAAATTTGAAAATTTACAAATAATTATCGGACACTTTTTGCCATTTAAATTAATTTCTTAAATTTGGTGTTAAGATTAAATGCCAGTGTTGTGCAAAAATAGGACCAATCCTTCCCAAATTTTCTAACATAGTCACTCTCACCACCTAGCGACGTTTTAAAGATACTAATTAGCTAAAACGCTGTTCAAAGGCTGAAATAATATGATTGACCGGAATTTACAAACTTAACCTAACTTCGGAATTTAAATTAAGCACGAAAAATTGTTATAAAAATCATCTTGGGAGAAGATTCTGAATAAATATTCAAAATATGTTCCATTTTTGATTCGAAAACGGTTCCATATTTGGTTCAAAACCTGTTCTATATTTTGTTCAAAAGCTGTTCCATATTTGGTTCGAAGTTTCCCTTTAACGTGATTCGTGAAAGAGATCTTAAGCTATAACTCCTTCTTGAACCTCTTCAATTATAACTGACACACTTTGCTAAAGCTCAAAATAATTCAGCATATTTTTGAAGGACCTAATTTCTTAGAATAACACCTTATATTAATGACGCTGACTGCATGTTTTTGCAAAGACTTCGAAAAATGACATCGAGTATGAAGCTATAAAGTAGCTACCTAAATTGTGTCAACAACTATATCAATTTAATTAATGATGAAATTATGGATTTTCGACAAGACCTCCGAGATATCAACGCGTTATATAGAATTCCCCATTTCCCAAATGGAGCAAAATAGCCTATTATAGAACCTAAGCTGCTTCATCTTCTAAATATGATGGTAAAATTGGCGTGGGTGTTAAACCAATTTGGAAATTTATATTTACGCGAGCTGCATGATATCGCAAAACGTATGTACGTATCCCTGAAGTATTATCGGTAAACAAGGCTTAGAATTGCGTAGGAGTTGCGAAACAGCTAGCCCATGACTATGTAGTTATACCAAGTTATACCAAGCAAAAGTCAATAAGAGTTCATATATGCAGGGTTATGGGAATTACTTTAAGCTAGCTTTAGGACTAATCATTAGTCTACTACAAATTGCATCTTCATATTTATATTTTTAAAAATCATCGTCAAAATTTTTTTGGCTTCGAAATCTATTTAATTACCTTTCATTTAGGTAAAGGGCTTTCATTTTCAACCAAAAAACTCCCCCCTCGTGGTTATGTCTCTCTTCTCTCATTGGCCCTCTATTTTTGGGCCAATAATAGAGGAGTAACAAACACCCACGGGAATGTCAATCCCCGGCCATCATCGCGAGAAGTGAAAGATTTTGTGAAATTAAATTTATAGTATTTTCTAAGACGAAAAAAATTAATAACAGCTATTTTAGATTTTAGATCAAATACTACAGGATTAAAAAAATATATATTAAAATGAACCTTTTTCGTAAAAATGTAATCTAAAACTAAAAGACCAATGGTGCCCAAATACTAAAACATTTTTCGTAAAAACTGTTCTTGTTTTTGAATGATTATTTAAAATTACAGCTTCAATGAAATGCTACGTGGAGAACGAAAAAGAACGGGAGAGAAGTCCGGCCCATTGCAAAGAAGACGAAAAGGACACCCAAGAGAAAGAAGTGACCGAAGAGAAATCCAAAAACAACAACATCAACAACCAAATCGGGAAACTGGGGCAACTTAACTTCCGTTTGAAATACAGCCCGGAAAAACACGCCTTGCTCGTCACCATCCTGCGTTGCACAAATTTGCCGGCCAAAGACGTCAATATGGGAACTTCCGACCCTTACGTGAAACTGCAACTTTTGCCCGAGAAGCAACACAAGGTGAAAACGAGAGTTTTGAGAAAAACTCTCAACCCAGTTTACGACGAGGACTTTACATTCTACGGACTGAACCCGAACCAACTGCGAGCCACCACCCTGCATTTCGTCGTCCTCAGCTTCGACAGGTATTCCAGGGATGATGTTATCGGGGAAGTTATCTGCCCCCTATCCTCTGCCGAGTGTGACGGCCTCGAGGACCAACAAATATCATTGGATAAAGAAATATCACCAAGAAATCTCAAGGTTTGTTTAACAAAATTCTTCAGACAAATAGTTTTTGATCGTTGATTCTGGGCACCGTCCGAAAAACTTTGTACATAATTTCATCTTATTCAATTTGAAATTGAACTGATTTTTTGAACAACCGACCAGAGGCAATTAAGTAATCAAGAGGAAAAAAAGTTGGTACCACTTCAATGAAGGATCAATGATTTGGACAATTTTGAGTCGGAGAGAGAGCAGAATTTCGCGATCTTGACTGTCTTCCCTCTCTGCTCCAGGAGGCGCTATTATTGAAATACTTTTTTCTAACGGGGCCGAAAACCTAACAGATTTTAAGATTAGACATAAATAAGCGTAAGGATTTAGAAGTAAATATGGTTATTTAATCTACAGATAAGATCCCAGGGAAGAGGAGAGTTATTGGTATCTCTGTGTCACCAACCAGCAGCTAACAGACTGACGGTCGTAGTTCTCAAAGCCAGAAATCTACCCAAAATGGACATAACCGGACTATGCGGTAAGTACATTTAAGCCTAATCCGCACGCGTGATTTAAATACCAAATTCCTTGTCCAAATTCCACAGACTATATGAAACACAATTAGGTACCACCCAAATTACATATTTATGGCTTCGAATTCGAAGTATTATAACCAAAATAATTCCAGAGAACAAACCACAACAATAAGCTTAATTATTAGCTAAATATGGGAAAGGAATGCTCAAATCAATTAGTTGTTTCGTCGCATTCCAGGGATTGGTATTCATTCCCATGATAATGGTACTATATATACAGGGAGAGGTCTCCGAACGCCTGTGCAATCAATTTTGTAGTAGATCTTAATTGGATACCTAATCAAAACTCTTAGCTTGAATTTCACTTTTGAAAGTCCATTTAGATTCTGTGAATTAATAATGGAGACCAACTTGGACAAGCATCTATATAATAACAGAAGAAAATGAAAGGTCCCTATAGAGTTTACTTCTCCCATATCTAGTTTACCAGTTTCTGACGATTTTAAGTCTTACCAGTAATGGTTTGGCCTATTTTAGTGTGGCAATTGGAAGGATGCAATTGTAGCTATCATGAAAGAGGAGCTTACTTAGGGAATGTTGCCGTCGACGTCATCAGCTACGTTATAGCTTGTAAAGCTCATAGCGCTCGTGAGCCCCGAGCATTTCTTAAGCTTAATTTTTTTATATCCGTGTCAGCTCTCAAGGTTGGGACTCTCTTGACCAACTATTGCATGGTACAATTTATTTAGACTAGGCTATTCTAAGAGAAACCTTGAGAGATCAGAGGCTTTTCTCCCTCTCTTTCTCACCTCTATGTCATCCCTCTTTAGTCATTAGTGATGGGGCAGTTACGTTATTCGCTCTTCCAGTAAGGGTCTTTCTCCCTCCATTGACCGTTTGCTATATCCCTATTTCGTTGGGTAAATTAAATTCCCGTCATTTATTTGAATATTCCACAGATCCTTACGTCAAAATGTATCTGCTCTACAACAACCAGCGAATCGCCAAGAAGAAAACGCACGTTAAAAAGAGGACCATCAACCCAGTCTTCAACGAATCATTCGTATTCGACGTGCCCTACAACGAGGGCTTGAGCAACCTTAGTTTAGAATTCCTGGTCCTCGACTGGGACAGAGTCACCAAGAACGAGGTGATAGGAAGGCTCGAATTGGGACCCAAGGCGGCTGGAGCCCCTCAACAACATTGGCTAGAAGTCTGCGGGGCACCGAGAAGGCAGATTGCTGAATGGCACAAATTAAGAGATTGAAAAACCTCGAGTGTTTGAAATATAAAACCAATAATAAACCAACCAACAAAAAGGGACACAATATTTTAAAGAGATTTGACGTGAGCCGCTACTTAAAAAAAATGGACGCTAAATAAAAACAGATGGGACTAAATTAAATTAAAGCGATGGTATCCTAAATTGTAAATTTGGAAATTTCAAAGAAGCTGTAGTCAGAAACCAAAAACAGGGCATTTTATCAAAAATTAACCAAAATTTAATCGGTGTTTAAAAAGCAATCTTAATTTCGTGAAAACCAAAGCCATAACTTAAAGAAAGGTCAATTAAATTAAAAACAATTCAGCTATAGATGTCGTAAAAAAAAACCACTCGCTAATCCCTAATTTTGGGTTAAATTAAAAATAAAACCCAAATTATCTTTTGCCTATAGTTAAAATATTAACTTCAATAACAATATGACAAAGCTAACAACAATATTTAGTTGAACAACTATAATTAAACTTAATTAAAAAAGAAAAACCACCGAAATATAACTAAATGCAACTCCGATATATTAATTAAAATTGTTAGATATCCAACAACAAAAGGGTAGCAAAATTATTCCAAAAAAAGCGTAGTTTTAATTACAACACCTAATTAGATATAATGTTAATTATCAAACTTATAACGTAAATGACGAGGAATCAAATGGAATAAAATTTAAAGGTGGTAAATTATACGAATTGTAATTGAAAGGATTTCGCTAATGCAAATCATGGCTGAAGAAAAAAAAATACTAAAATTTGTAAAAGCTGTATATAGATGCTTTAAATTTATTTTGAATTTTTTCCTATTTATTTTTCAAGATTTGGCCCATAAATTTTGAAATGAAATTATTTTTCATTTATGGATTAAAAGTAGCGAAAATGGGGATAGAAATTACGCACGTATCTTTTAAGTTTAAAATACGGGAAAAAAAATGTAGTTGGTTTAATATATATGTACTAAATAAATAGTATAAAATAAATATTAACCCTACCAGGACCTACGGTTATCACACACTAAAACCAAATTCATTATAAGGCCTTTTGAAAACGCTAAAATTAGCGTCTCATATATTTTCGTAAAATAAGATATTTAAGTACCGTAAGATGATAAAAAATTTCAGACTAAAAAAATTAATAAACCCCTATTATTCCCCTATAATTAACGTTACTTTATTTAATGTCGATATATTTAATTGCTATTTAAAAGAGAAGTTTGAAAATTGATGGAATTAAGTTGACGCAATGGTTGACGCACTTATTTTCAAATATATTGCTTTCAATTTTCTAAATTATATTTTCTAAAATTAATTCTAATTTTTAGATTTTTTAAAATTAATTCTTCAGTTTTAAATTTTTTTAAATTAATTCTAAGTTTTAGATTTTTTTAAATTAATTCTAAGTTTTAGATTTTTTAAAATTAATTCTAAGTTTTAGATTCTCGAAAATTAATTCTAATTTTTAGATTCTCGAAAATTAATTCTAATTTTCAGATTTTCTTAAATTAATTATAATTTTTAGATTTTCAAAAATTTTAATTTAATTTCTTAGATATTCTTGAGTTTAAATTCAAACTTTCTGGATATTCTAGAATTTAAATTCAAACTTTTAGATATTCTAGAATTTAAATTGAAACTTTTTAGAAAATCTAGAATTTAAATTGTAATTTTTTATATATTCTATAATTTAATTTCAAATTTTTATATCTAGAGTTTAAATTCTAATTTTTAGATCTATAATTTAAATTCTAATTTTTAAATCTAGAATTTAAATTCTAATTTTTAGATCTAGAATTTAAATTTTAATTTTTAGATCTAGAATTTAAATTCTAATTTTTAGATCTAGAATTTAAATTCTAATTTTTAGATCTAGAATTTAAATTCTAATTTTTAGATCTAGAATTTAAATTAAAATTTTTAGATCTAGAATTTAAATTCAAATTTTTAGATCTAGAGTTTAAATTCAAATTTTTAGATTAAGAATTTAAATTCAAATTTTTAGATCTAGAATTTAAATTCAAATTTTTAGATCTAGAATTTAAATTCCAATTTTTAGATCTAGAATTTTAATTCTAATTCTAAATTTTTCAATAATTTCTTAAGTGTTCAGAATTTAATAATAAGTTTCTGCGTCAGTGAATCAAGTTATGCTTAAAAGAAATATAGCAATTAATATCTATCGACAAAAATTAAACACAAAATTAAAAAAAAAAAAAAAAAACTATAACTCTTAGAGCTACGTGTTAATTCTTAAGTTTAAAAGACCAGTGGTATGTAAAAATTAACCAAACAAAAAAACCTGATATATCATTAATCTCAAGATATGTATATGTAAATAAGTTGAGCAGATTTAAAGGCAAAGAGAAACTAAAACTATGTCACACGCTGTAAAAAATACTAAATTATACATTGACACTGATGTATTGTAATGTTAATTGTCTACGTTAAGGTAACAAGAAAACAATGATATAAACCTTTTACAAGAAAGATTAACCTTTACCCTCTCTAAGACAAAGCTGGCGAAAATTGTAAGTTAATATCAGAAGTTTATTTAAAATTTGAACCAGAATTGTGACAATAAAATCTGAAACTACCCCAATATGGAATTTGTCATCTGCTAAGTTGGAAATTTTTTCTTTCAATGTGTTTTCAAAATAAGATCTAACAAAGCATTGATAGTCACGTATTAAAACATGTAATCAAAATTAGCAGACGACAGAATAAAGCCATTTTGGGATAGAATCTTTTTTTTTTTTTTTTTACTAATTTATTAACTGTAAAATGAACCAGAAGTGTAACAGTAAAATCTAAATTTACCACCAAAATGTCTACAATCTGTCGTCTGCTAATTAAGATTTAACTATTTCAAAGTAGACGACAGAAGGAAGTCATTTTGGGGTACAATATTTCTTTTTAATAATTTATCAACTTTGAAATTAATCAAAGAAATTAAAAACCATTTTTAATTTCAATTTAAAGTGTTGTTAACTAGTTAAAATATAATTAGTGTCATTTCTGGTCAAATTATCAACTTCTTACGGGATGATCTAAATCTCAAAATGTAATAATTTTATAATTATAATATCCCCTGCCCCTTCTGGCCTCGCAAAAGTAATTGTTAAATAAAAATAAAGTCACGCACCAGCGCAATATTAATTTATAATCAGTGTAAAAAAGATTAATTAAAAAAATAATAATATAACCTAACCCTGGTTGTGATTTAAAGATAATATTATGATTTTATCAACACAGAAGCCTATAATATACCGAAACTTGTTGGTTATTCAAATCCATGGAAATTAAGTTTCAATTTTCAAAAGTAGTTGTTGAATTTCTAGTTCATATAGTGTTTTATTAAAATAATTAAATCTAAAAGGAAGATTATCCCGTGCCCGTTCAAAATGATTCGAAAACTTTTTTAATTTACAGGATGTGAGATGGAAAATTACTTATTAATAATCGATACCCTGGATTGGTAACGTAATATGAAAGTTATTAATTTGTCAAAATAAAACCCCAAAAAATATCTATTGTCGAGACTGGATATGTTTTGTAAAATCCTATAAAAAAATAAAAGTTTACTTCTAAAAAAAGTGAATTTCAAGTTCTTCGATTCCGACGCGAAATTACAATGAACAAAAAATGGGTCATGATGGAACAATTCATGAAAAGAATCAAAATACAATTCTTTATGTAACAATGTATCTCCATGTCTGTTGGAAACTAACCAAATTCCACTGGACCGCTCTAGTATTGCTTGGAAAAAAGTATCTATCCAGGGTGGCAAACCATAAAACTTTGCTACCCTGATGACTTATGACCTACTTTTCACAGATTTTCCCTGACACGTGACGTCACAGCCGTAGCTGTGACTCACAGAAAAACCACATTTTAATTTTGAAATTTGCGCCAAAAAATATTAAATATAGATGGAGCCACATTCAATCTCGTCTGCTATTTAAAATATGTTGAAGTCTGCTACAGATTTTATGACCAGTAGTCCCAAAGATGGGTGACAGTGCCAATCCCCAAGTAAAGCGGTTAAAAATAACTAATTCTTCTACTGAAAATGTTGAGGATAATTCAAGCATGAAACTGAAGTGGGATGATATAAAAAACATCACAGAACCAGTGGTGTTTCACGATATGTTGGAAAATTGGCAGTCGTTTAGCTGGAAAACAATACCTCAATGGGCAGAAGTGACCAAGGATACCCAACTAGCTTTCCGTGTATCTAAAATTGAGGACATTTTCAGAAGTAAGCCAATGTGGGAAGGGGAAGCTGAGACCCGTACATCCTCAATACAAGATTTTACAGAATGGTTAGAGACAAAACCTGAAGAATTACGCAATGAAAATGTATTTAAGGATTTCAATTCAAAAGAATCATGGTGCTACTCCTCCTATAATTACATGAAAGACGTTTTCGATGATCAAGAAATACTAAACTCCGTGGATTGGTCTAATTTTGGTTTGGAAAACCGCAAAGGTTCCAAAAGTACTTTCTGGATCGGTAGTAAACACGCGCATACTCCATGTCATCAAGATTCCTACGGTTGCAATTTAGTAGCTCAACTGGTTGGTAAAAAATTATGGATCCTATTCCCACTTTCCCAATCTACAAACATGTATCCGACTAGAATACCGTACGAAGAATCGAGCATCTTTAGTCAGGTTAACATCTTAAATCCAAATTACAAACTTCATCCAAAGTTTAGTCAAGTTAAACCGTACTGCGTGGTTTTGAAACCGGGTGAAGTCTTATACGTTCCTCCGAAATGGTGGCACTACGTTCATTCATTGGAACCCTCAATTAGTGTCAACTCTTGGATTGAGCTAGAGAGTGACGATTATAGCCGATTGACAGAAGCCGTGGTTCGGACTTTAATAACGAGCTTTATAAAATCTTATGAGCCTCATGATGAAAGATGGGTCAACCCCAATGAAGAATTAATGTCAGAAAATCAAACCCTTGAAGTGTTAAAACATGTATTGGGTCAGAATAAAGTAACTCAAACATGTTCACAAAGTGAACATCTAAATTATGATTTAAAAAATGTAACTAAAGTTCCGCAATTTTCACAAGAAGCGTTTGATTCTTTTCTAAAAGAACACAAGCTTCATTACGAGGGCAAATCTTGTGACAGTTCACATAATCTTACTACTAGTGACATTGTAAATTGTTTCTTTCATCCGAATGTAATCAGCGAAATTACTAAATTATTATGTGATCTTAAAACTTCAATGTAAATAAATAATTTGACCTTTATATTTCCATTGTTTGAAAGAAGGCTTTCATTTGGTAAGGGTTCTGGGTAAAATATTCAAGGGGCTAGCCCCATTCGCCTTTGAATTGGTTTCAAACAGGATCATAAAATGAGGTAGTCCTGAGCTTAGCCAAGAAATAACATAAAAAGCACCTAGCCTAGTTGCGCTTTCATCAGACGTAAAGTCATACACTCATTTCATGGGCCACTCAGCCTCGGAACATATGCAATTTCATGGTTTCAAACCATTTACATCTTCACACACAAAAATATCTCGTACAACCTAAAGATTATATTGTATGAAACACATACCCAATATGTCGAAATGGTCCACTTTTCATATTCTAGGAATCAAAGTATGCAGGTTCTTCCAATTTAGGTTATTGTGACACTGAGTTTCTTGGTTGATTTAGAAGAAAACATGATGAATCAAGAATTACTTGCGAGTTAAAACTAAACAAACACTTCACTATTTTTCGATTTCGGCGACACACGTGGTCCGTGGAGATCATATGGATCATATGGCTTTTAAAATGTTCTCTCCTTTTTATCTAAGCCTTAGCCTTGGCGATATCACGTGCGTAAGTTAAGTTTTGAGTTTTGACTGATTTTGAGGGTTCAAATATTACTGCCACATACTTTCGAAATAGATTAAAAACTATTATAACTATTAAATTTCCTGGTTTGACAACGTATATAATAATTTTATTAATTGAGAATTAATTTTTTTTTTTTACCATAAATCCAATAACGGGCGATCGGCTAGAAAACTATGCCCAAGCATAGCCTCCTCGATCACGCGCTTCGGCTGCGCTCGCGCTATAGAAGCCCCGGCAAAGAAAAAAATTAACATGTGTTTGAGAGAATAAATGGGAAATTAAAACTCCCCCAAAAGACGGCGCGAAAAAGCACTAAAATGTAGGGGGGAAAAGTCGAGGGGAGAAACAAATTCTTGTCTAAAGTTTTAAATTTAAGCTCCAGCTTCCTGATTTTTTAACCACATCTAATTAAGTATGTGCGGATAATTTACAAATTAATTCCAAGCCTTTGAGAATTACAGATTTGGCGTTAATAATTGTTGAAACTAGCGAACCTATTATTTTTCTTTACTGACGGAGCTTTTTGCGGTTTTCACCTATTGCGCGGGGTTCTTTTTAAATCTAAAGCCTTGATCCATTAACACAGGCACTGCAGTCACGCTGTAGATGCTATTTATAAACTTACATTCTAATTTCACCCTCTGATTTGATTTTTACTCTATGACAATATACTATTTTACTCAAAAACAAGTGTTAAAATTAATAAGGTTGCAATTGTGAGAATTGATAAGTGAGAGAAATTACTAAATTTTGAAGCCGGGTAATAGGCCTTATTATAAAATAATCTTGGAAACGAATAAAAGAACCGTTAAAAAGCACCTGTTTGTATTGAAGATGGTCCCTTTTTCAAGGCTGGTACAAAGTATAGGATTTTCTATACTTTTTCCAGCCTTGAAACTAACAAAAAGAGCCGTTAAATAGAACCCGTTTATACGGAAGATGGGACATTTTTTCAAGGTTGAGACCTAGTTGGAATTTATGTTATCGTCTATTCGGGACAACTCTGTTTTCAAACCACTCTTCCCTGTTTCGGCGCGAAAATCTAAATACGGCGGTCTTCTCTAGTCTTTTCGTAGGATACAGTTGTCTAAAAATTTTGAGAGCTCTATGATGGGTATTTCTTTCCTAGTAATACATCACATTCTAGTACACTAACTTAATATTTTCGTAAACAATAGCATTGTGGAATGAGAGTCCCCAAATAATTTGAGATTCTCTTTAAATTTAAAACATTCACCGCCATCTAAACCTATGATAATAGTAGTAGTATCATGCAATATGTTGTAAAAAACATATTTATAAAACTATACCAATATAAGATTGCCCCGAACAACATTTTTTCCAAACCTAGTTATTTAATCTAATCTAGGGTTGTAAGCCGAAATATTTTTTGTCGTTTTCAAAACGGCATACATTGGTATGAGAGTAGATTAACACTAATCTATTATCATTATAGTTTAATACCTATGTATGGCATTTGGAAAATGGCAGGAAAACGTCTCTCCCAAAATTTCAAAACTTACCCGAGTTAATGGTTGAAGCACCAAATTGTACGCGGTAAAGCTTTGCACACGCTACAATCTTACGTTGATATTTAATTTTTTACTTAAAAACTAATCACCCTAAAATTATGAAACCTGGTTAGGGAGATAAAATAAACTAATTTGCAAAACATTTATTTTAATTGTGGCTTTTAAAAATCATTAAAGCCCTGAAAAGGGCAAAACCCTTCAAATTTGGTCAGTTTCCCCCCTTTGAGACGTGCATCAGTTTGGGGGAGTTTTGTAAATCTCGAGAATTCATTTATTCGCGATTTTCGGCCGATTGCCGGGGCTTCTATAGCGCGAGCGCAGCCGAAGCGCGTGATCGAGGAGGCTATGGCCCAAGTTGCGCAACTCGGGCCAACCGGCAACCGCCCACTTAGGAAGTTTTCATAAAAGGGGCTGAAAATAACTCCACTTTGACTTCCGGGATACGCGCTAAATTTGAAAATCGGATCCCACGAGTTAGCTTTTCAAAAAATATTTTTAACTGCTTTTTGTTTATTTGAAATGTACCTCTAAGTTTATAATATTCATAAAAATAAACAATATAAAATTGTTTGTAATAATGACGAATGTTTCCATTAAAAAGCTCAAAGATCGATGAGATAGACAAAGGTCCATCAAAGTTAAAATTGAATTGCCAACAGAGCAGATATTGGCATACGTTTCTTGGACAAAAAGATCAAAAATGTATGTTAAATAAATTGTATTAGCTATGTTAAGAATTAGATTAACAAGAACCAAATTTCTTCTTTGAAGAATTAGTAAAAATGTTCTTCCATCTTCAAGGTAGGTTTAGTTAAAATTCCTCAAGAACTTTAATAATTACTAAATGATTACTTAGGAATTGGGCTGTACTGCTACTTTTGCGCTTTGATAAGTATTGGTAGTCCTTCATCTTCAAACGCAATTTTACGTGGAACAAATTTAAACTCGTCTAAAGAGGAATCTTGCGTATACCCTAAATGTGGGTGCAGCGCCATATTAAATCACGATCTATTGTCCCCATGGCATCTTTACGAAAGGCAGCAATTTCCTTGGCTGGTCAGAATCATGCAAGATGGTAAATTCAAAGCTGCCGGGAGCCTAATTAGTGATAAATGGGTGGTCAGTTCTCCAGTAATGCTAACAGGGTAAGCTATTATTTAAATGTTAAATTTCTGCAGTCCTATGTCAGCCAATGCAACCAGACGTCCTGATACAACTTTACATCGCTATTTGTTTTGCCCAGAACATACGTTTAGCTGCCACTTATAGAGGCTAAGCCTATATTGAATCCCATGAAGAGTTCAAAATTTAAAACTATTTTAGGACAAAAGGCATAGAAGCCGTGATTGACAGAAACCTAGCCCAGAAAATTACAAGACTTGTGCGTTTGTAAACTATATTTTAGAACTAAGGTATATTAACTTACCAATATATAATTTCAGGCCAAAACTCTTTGATATTCCGTATATAGGTAGTCAAGTTACTGATCCATCCCTCGGCGACGTACAAGGCTTGCAGATTTTGCATCATGAAACTGAACGAATCCATTGACTTCAAACTTTACAACGGGATTGTCGGCACCCTTTGCCTCCCTCCGGATAAATCGCATTTTTACAACCAAGTGCAAATGTCTTACTTTTTTGCACCGGCAGGTTAGTGTTATGTTATTGTATACTTGTATAATCTTTATTGGAATGTAAATAGGTTATGACTCAATGTCGACGTCGTATTATCGGCTTCGTCACTTTACGCTAAATTGTTGCCACCACGAAATGGAGAAATGTGAGATTGATGGTATCACATGTTCCTCTGACTTTTGTCCGGAATGGGACTCACTGGGATGCAAAGTATAATATAAGCTCGACATAAGGAATTATATGCAATTTGAACTTTTTGATACGGATTTAATTACAGGGATCACTAGGGGCACCGGTCATGACCAGAATTGGCGGTCAGTTCTATTTAATATCCGTTATGTGCGACCCATTGGGATGCGAAAAACAATCACCTTGTCTAGTGTTACCTATGGTGTCCCATCATTATGACTTCATCATGAAAGCGATGAAACATAACTAATAAAAAATTTAATTTATGATTGTATTTTGACGATTATAATATAAATAAATACATTAGATTAAAATTGGCTAGATTAGCTACATTTAAACTTGCGTATCCAAATCGATTTTAAACTATAAAATCAAACCGATATTTAAATCGCTCATAATCATTTTAAGCCTCATCTGTTCGTATTCAGATTCTATAAACCGATTTGTTACAGTTTCATCTGTAGATTGTTGAAGTCGAATCGATTTGAAACTGGTTCACAAAGCTGTTTCGAGAAATTGATTCAGGAAAAAATGGTTTCCCGTTAACAAGACTGCAACGAAATGGTTTGAATCGACTCCAAGGCCTAGTATGAACGCGGCTATAGAGTTAATAAATGATTTAAGTTTGTTTAACTAATATCTATCAACGAATTTAAACCGTAAAGGTTTGTCAGGGGTGTTGACCAGTCTGGTAATGGCTCCAATATCTTCGTGATCATACTCCACTTTGTAATTTTGCAAGATCTGTTGAAATATATATTTTGATATTCAGATCTGTTTCCTTGAAGATTGTCAATAAAATAAAAATAATAAAGACTTCGTACTCGTACGAGAAGCGTCCACATTTCTTGTTCGGCGATCCTCCTACCGATACAAGATCTGGTACCCATGCTGAAAGGCAATGACGCGAATTGATTGATCTTTTTTGTTGCCTTCACTCCCCTCAACCATCTTTCTGGCTTAAATTTATGAGCGTCTTCGAAATTTTCTTCCAATCGACCAGTGATCATATTTTCAGCGACCATCATAACCTAGAATAAAAATCACAAACGATTTCTTGCCTTTTGTTTGAAAGGGTAACTTTTAGAACTTGTATTACTCCAGCTGGTATACGATAGCCCGACATCACAATGTCGTGGTTCAACCTTCTGACAGTTCCTCCGACAATTGGGTTAAGCCTGAAATATTAGTGAATTAAATTATACATAGAGTTCGAAGGTAAATTGTACCTCATGCTTTCTTTGCTGCAAGCTTTCAAGTAGCGGGCTTCGTTCAGATGTTCGTGGGTTATTGTAGCATTCTTGTCTGGTATTATGTTGAGTATTTCTTGGTAAGCTTTCTCCTGGGCCTCCTGGTTCTTGGCTAAATGGTACAATGCAAACGCGACGCTATGCGAAGTCTAAAATATATACGTTTATTGAACTATACATACATAAAGTCATCGTGACATCGTACCGTATCAATTCCTCCGAGTAACATATCCGCTATCATGGTGGCAGCGTCACGTTGGTCCATGTTCTCCTTGTAAAAGAATGTCTCCAGTAGGGTAGATTCCCTTTCGACGTCTCTATTGGCATCCATTCGGGCTTTGGCTTCGTGAATGTACTTGTGACTTATCCTGTTGCAATAATTCGTTAAGCCTAAACATTAACCAAAACGCTTGAAAACATATTTCTTGGGTACTTACTGACTAAACGTGGTCATATTCTTAACGAATTTTCTATAAATTTTGGACGGAAAGTATCGCCATAACTTGAATGCGCTATATTCTAACTTGTACCACAGTCTAAAAATGGTGTTGACGGCCTTTATCATTTGTAAGGCGTCCGAATCGGAACTTTGGTTTTCCTTCATACAGTTTAATTTTGTCTCCAGGGCGATTAAGGATATGGCTAAAGTTAATCAAATAAAAAATTCGTTGATGATCGTTCAAATCCTGAAGGGCCAGGCGTAGCTATTATACATTCCAAAGCCCATTTATAAAGTTCGGGCATCAAATCCTGAACTTCGCCACTATTGTCGTCTCGAAGCGTTCGTATCTTGCCCACCATTTCTAGGGCCACTCCATCCAAGGCGGGCAAATACGAATGTATGGATTTAGGTTTGAGCAAATGTGCCTGAACTTTCGACCTCATATCGTACCATTCCTTTCCGTTACTATACGTCATAACCAAAAGTTAGACCTAATTGATGACGCCAAACGCGTGATGGAATAAAGCCTTAGTAATGGACAAACCTGGCTAGTAGTCCTCCTCCAGTGAACAATTCCTTTTGACTTTCTCGGTAATATTTCAAACTTAGAAGTGGATCCCTGTTCGGTAGTTTTCCTTCGTATCTATAAAGCTTCTCGATATCATTGACGTCAAACAAGTGAACAATTTGAAAGAATTTGGTAAAGTCTTCTCGGACAATTTTTCCATATTGTTTACATTTTTCGAAATTGGATTCGTCTATTTTCAATGGGTTGTACTTTCCTGAAAGATTAATGATGCTGATTAAGTTCCTGAGACAGGCACTGAGAGTATTCTTGACAAACAATCTGATTACGTCAATGTTAAATGCACGCGTTTTTCTAGTAGAAAAGTTTCTTCCTACCTATAATTGGTAAATAGGCCCAAGTGACTCCAATAAGGGGCAGAGCGGGAACGGCGGGTATTTCGTCAAAGGACTTTACTCCAGTCTTTTCATTTTCAAATTCTGCCGCCTTTGAGTTCACTTCCACTAGAGGTGCCGAGGAGGATTTGTTTCTTTTGTAGGTATTTTTGAAATTGGACTCTTGCCATAATATTTTCCGAAACGATACTGCCACTCTCTTCATTTCGATTAAATTTCTACTTCCTCTACACGAAAAGATTTACTAAGTACTCAAGACACGCACGTGACCTTCGTTACCAAATCTTTTAAAATTAATAATTGTTTATATGGTTTGTTAAAATCTTGATATAATTTGGAAAAAGTTAACAATTCCGATTGATTTACATTAAAACAAAAAATATATATATCACGTAACGTTGCAACTACTATCTAATTTCATTTAAAGTCCCTTATCGCCGACTAAGAATTCTTATCTCGCTATCCCCAGCCTCATGTCCGCCTTCTGCCTCAGGTTTCTAACTACTGATGATAAAATTGTGTGAAAGGGAAATGCAATATTAAATAATTGAAAAGTATAAGCTCAAGGCTAATGTATTTATAATTTATCTGTGCCATATTAGTTAAACCATAAGTTTATAACTTATCTAGAAGATAAGTTTATAACTTATCTAGAAGAAAAGTTATAAACTTATGGTTAGACTTGATAGGGATTCGGATTAATGAATACTATACGCTCGATATAGTAGGTCTATTTGTAATAATCATGAAGAACTGACTTTTTTTGGACTGGTACAGTGGATAGCATTGTCACAGGGGAAAGGAAGATAAGCCTAGTTGTATGATCTCAAACAATGCGTAACTACAATGTGCATAAAAGTTTTCACACTAAAAACCCTATACCTTAATTTAGACAAGAAGGATCAGATATGGAGAGGAAAAGTGGGGCTACGGTGAGTTAGAGAGAGAAGAGCCAACCTCCCACTCGGGTGGAAAGGGGGGATAGGAAATTCTCGAGGTAAACTGTTGTCACGTGGTCGCTAGCTAGCGCGTCTCATAAAGGATTCGTTTTACCCACGTGACAACAATTTACCACGAAGCATCTCTACCCCCGTCTGTCCCCCGTTCTCCCAGAGTGGGAGTTTAGGCCGACGCAGTAGGAGCCGCGCCGTTCCCACTTTTCCTCTCCTTATCTGATCCTTCTTGATTTAGACTGGCTAATGAACTGTCAAACATCAAAATTAAGTATAGTATATATACTTTTAAATAACGATTTAGATTGGAAACTTACGGAACGATATGAAACCACGCTAATGAAGAATCTCGAAGGCCCCGGAAGCTACCGCCACTAAGATCTAGGGTCCGTTTATTCGGGTTCAGACAAGAGGAAGAACTTAGAAAATATTCCCACTACAACAGGGCTAAAACGACGTGCTTAACGTTACCACCTTGTCTACATGGCCCTTTTTCCCCTGCTATTTTTCCGCTCGATTATCTGTAATCTAATGTTATGTTAAATTCACCGTGTTGGCTTGGGGATATTTGCGCAACTACTCCTAGTGTCGGAACCCAAAAAAACGGACCCTCCATAGCCTTTGAAAAATATATCCGTCGTCTGCTTCATAATATTAATAGGCGTAGGTTATAACCCTAAATTTGTGACAGCCTGACAGGTCATAGTTGCATTGTTTTGGAACTGAGATAATGCTAAAATTAAGTTAAAACTTAAAATAACATGGCTAATGACGATGATTTACCATCTGAATTCGATCTCATTGTTTTGGGCACTGGTAAGTTAGTCAATTAACGTATCATAACTCAAATTATTGATATTACTGCAATTCTATTTATTTAAGGCATGCCAGAGAGTATTTTAGCCGCTGCTGCATCAAGAGTGGGTCAAACCGTTTTGCACGTTGATAGGTAAACAAAATTGCGCTTTACCCATAATGGACAAGATACCTTTTACCATTTTTTTATGTATAGGAACGAATATTATGGAGGTAATTGGGCCAGTTTCAATTTTGACCAATTATTAGAATGGATGACGAAACAAACGGTACATACCTAAGAAATATGTTCAAATTACTCAGAACCAGGCTTTAAGTAATAAACAAATTGTTTCTAACAGTCTGAGATTACCAAGAGCTCTGATAGCCACGATTTTGCCCACCTTTTGTCCGAAGGGGAGATATTTGTGCCTAATGCTTATCAAAAAACTATATTTAATTTAACAGCTAAAAGTTACATAAGGTTAGATTATAATTCCAAAATAAGTCTAAGTAGCCTTACCTTTGAAACTAAATTAATAATCTTGACATTGCAGTGATAAAAATGAAGAAGTCAAGGATATTGATGATGCAAAATCAATTTCTTCTTCGACGTCAATCGCCCAAGAAGCTGAGGAAAAATCTTCAACTGAAGGAGAAGTCCAATCCAATCAAGAAGATGAAGTTGTAGATCCAAATGTAGCCGAGGTTATAGATCCAAATGTAGCCGAAGTTGTAGATCCAAATGTAGCCGAAGTTGTAGATCCAAATGAAGCCGAAGTTGTAGATCCAAATGTAGCCGAAGTTGTAGATCCAAATGTAGCCGAAGTTGTAGATCCAAATGTAGCCGAAGTTGTAGATCCAAATGTAGCCGAAGTTGTAGATTCAAATGTAGCCGAAGTTGTAGATCCAAATGTAGCCAAAGTTGTAGATCCAAATGTAGCTGAAGTTGCTGGGAAAATCAGTCATAAAGAAGCATCAGCATCGGTTCCAAAGGATAAGAAAAAAGTTTGGACCATGGAAGAACTTAGTTCGCAAAGAAGAAAGTTCAATATCGACCTTTCTCCTAAAGTAACGCAAAAAAACAAAAAAATCAAATTATATATTTGAAATGATAATCTAATCTTAAACACTTTTTAGCTCCTCTTTTCGAGAGGTCCATTGGTCGAGTTACTGATTTCTTCAAATATTGCCCGTTACGCTGAATTTAAAAGCGCTACCAGGGTATTAACGTTTTTGGGTGAAGATCTAGTTCAGGTAAATATGAAAACGTTGAAAAATCTCAGAGAAAAAACACTTCGTAGTTTCATATAAATGAATTAATTTAAGGTTCCATGTTCGAGAGCCGATGTGTTCAGCACTAAACACGTTACCATCGTTGAGAAAAGAATGCTTATGAAGTTTATCGCTTTTTGTCTCGATTTTCAGAAACATCCTGATGAATATAGGGGTATGATTAAATCAATTTCTATTAGTTATTATTTAATTTGATTAAATTATATTAATTCTTTTCAGGTTTTGAAGGGAAACCGTTCAAAGATTTTGTTAAATCTCGAAAACTAACAGCCAATGTTGAACATTACATTATTAACGCTATAGCTATGGTCGATCCTGATACTATGACCTTACAATCGTTAACTAAAGTGCAGAAATTTTTGGAATCTTTGGGTCGTTATGGAAATAGTCCTTTCTTATGGCCAATATACGGATCAGCGGAATTACCGCAATGTTTTTGCCGGTACTTTAACTTCCCGTACATAAGCTAATTTATGAACTTAATACTTTTGTTTTTAAATAGACTTTGCGCTGTTTTTGGTGGAATCTACTACTTAAATCGTTTAGTAGAAGGACTTGTAGTTAACAATGATGGAAAATGCTCTGGAATTGTAACGAGGGGGAAAAGAATCAATTGCAAGTGCGTTAAAAATTATCTTAAAGAAGTTAAAACGGATACCAGTCACTCATACGTTATTTTTAGTTAATTTGGACGTTTAATACATTCGTAAAAAACAAAACAAAGGTTACAACCAAAATTTACAGTTAATTATCAAAGTCTACCTACCTTATTTACTCAATTTAGCTCCATTTTAATCTCCGAATTAATTAAATTACTCACGGAAAATATTCTTCCTTAGATGGTTAGTCATGGAACCTGGATTTGCTCCATTAAATTATTTACCAGATGATTCTCGTCGAATTTCCAAAGGAGTCTTTATCATTGATAAGTCAATTATGCCAGCTGAAAGAGAACAAGTAAATTTTTAATAAGCCTGAGTGAGTACTTGGTTAAAATCTGAAAAAGATACTCACTCAGCCTTAATTATAAATAAGATTAGGAGTGATGACAATTTCTTACTCTTTTTAAGTTAACTTTGCTGAGATTACCACCAGAAGAAACAATTAAAAATGCAGTAACTGTCTTAGAAGTTGGTCCCGGTGCTTGCGTCTGCCCGCCTGGACTAAGTTAATTAAAGTTAATTCTTAAAAGTGTAATTAATAATTGATCTTCAATTTTTTATCTAGATATAATTTACGCTAGTTGTTTATCAGGGCACGAAACCGCCGAACTGGACATGTCACCCGTATCAGACAAATTATTTGTTCAAGACGAAGTTGACGAGTCTGTGGAAGTTGCCAATCAAAAGCCTAAAGTCCTTTGGAGTTTATATTTCAACCAATTGGATCTAAGTGGTCAAGATTTGAGCGAAAGATGCCCGCAAAACGTTTTTATCGTACCGACACCCGATATCGAACAAGATTATGAGAATGCTATTGAACAGGTATTCTATTTAAACTTCTTAACCTTTTAAACTCTTAATGGACTGTGAAATTTACAGGCAAAAATGATCTTTGGGAAAATAAACCCGAAGGAAGAGTTTTTACCACGAGCTCCCGATCCCGAGGAAATAATTTTAGAATCTGACGAACCCAATCCTAATCCGACTGAACAAGCCGCCGAAGCTTTAGAAGATAACGTTGAAAAGGCTGAATTTAAACAACAAGACGTTACGAAGAATGAAATTACGGAGGAAGATGATAAAGAGAAAGAAATGAAGGATGACATTATACAGGATGATGATAAAAATGACAAAACCAAAAATGACGAAATAGAGACGGAATCTTTAAAAGAAAACCTTGAAACTTTGCCTGAAAGTCAAAATGAAGCCTAAATTATAACATTTTGATATCATTCCACAAAATCAAGTTTAGGGCTTGGCAAGTGCTCATATAGAGTCTAGTTTCAAGAATTGAGTACCATTCTATTTCTAAAAAAAGCTTAAACTAATTTAAAATTAACTTGATAAAGGTTTAAACGGTGGTTATTGGTCCCATATTTTAATATTAGGAAACCCAATTATAGCTCATATCTGAGAAAAATATTACAATACTAAAATAAATCTGAATATATCAGTTTCGCGTCTAAATAACCGATTCGTATCTTCTTTGCATCTAAAATAAACAACATATATCTAATATAAACTAATACTGTAATTCATTAGTTTTGCTTCTAAAGTCTAAACTGTGTTCATACAACATTTGAAGAGCCTATTTCAGTATATCCCCGATTTTTTCCAATGAATTTTTCCTGATATTTCCAAGGCCCAACTACTCAATATTTGAATCGGTACTCGATTCCATTCTCTTAAAGTGGTACTTGCCCAACCCTAGTAATTTACTAAAATTAACTAAACTTATGTTTATTACGTTGACAAACTATGAAAAATTAAATTTTCCGCTTTATATATTAATATTATAAATTAATATTATAAATTTTGTTTTAAAATAATTTAAATAAATGTACATTTTTGCAATTACGTTTGTTATTGTTTTTTTAAAACATCACAGAGTAAAGAATTTTAAGAGTGTCAGTCAATAATTACCTCATTGTAATATTAGTACTTAGCAGAGACACGGAGAAATTACCTTCATTAATTATTGTAGAATTTAGATCTATTACTTCAAAGGTTAACGAACTTATGGAAGAACTCTGGATTGACATTCTTTTCAAAGCGTCGATTGTTCCGGCAACGCAACCAATCACACCTAGTATAGAGGCATAGATAGGGCAGAGGTCAATAATAATCAAAAAATATTATTCTCAATTTCACACCTAATATGATTAACCAGACGTCAAACGCTATTTCCTTCTTGGTGGCACTCCTTTCAAATTTAAAATTAAAGTTAATGGCTTCCATATTCTTTAACTTTAATCTTTTATGAAAATTCATTTCTTACGTTTTATTGAGAACGTAATGAAAAAGTCCAGGAAATACGAATGACAAAAATGTACAACATGTGGCTCCTATAAAAGCCATCAAGTTTGCGAAATTTGGAACTCCAACAACTACTAGGCCAGTTAACGAGACCAGTATTATCCTTAGAGCAATCTAAAGTCAATAAATTAAAATATCATATGATAACTCGGTTTAAAATAAAATTTAATGCTGAGAGAGTCTCATTTTTCACTTTATCAATACGATTAACTTTTAACAAAAAATTTAGTTACTGGTACAAGTACTCTCTTTTTAAATCTGGCATATAGCCAGTACTTGGTTGTGTAAACCTTTTTCAGGCACTCGCCAACTAATTTCCCAGGCGGACCTGAGACGAGTACTCGTTCCCAGGCGGACCTGAGACGAGTACTCGTTCCCAGGCGGACCTGAGACGAGTACTCGTTCCCTGTCAAACCTACTTATACTCTTAATCGTTTTCTGACAAAGTGCTCGCTCAGCCTAAGTTTAAGTTAAAAAATTACCATTTGAATTGTCTTGTAACGACTCTCAATTAGAACTTTTTCTTGAATTAAACTCGTAACGGGAAACATCATTACTTAAGATATTTAAATGAAATTAATATTCAAGCTACGTAGGTAAGGTGGGATATAATTTCACAATCAAATACCAGGATAACAGAAGAAAAGAGAGAGACACAAACATAGCGTCACAATATCAGGAAAATTAATTCCTTGCTCTAGAAATAATTAGAAATCAGATGAAACGCAATTAAATTTGTAAGTAATTACTAATTAACCTTTTGGAAGATTAAGAGTTATAACCGCATTAGTTTCGGAGCCAAATGACTGCAATTTTCAAAAATATATATATGTATATTAAGAGTTTAGGACGTAGAATATCTTAACTATGGCCAATTAAAATCTCACCATGTAGCCACAAATTCCAAATGATATGTATAATATGGTAACACAGAATAATGTTGTTACAAAATACCTAAAAAACTCTAAATTAGGACATTTTCGCATAATTTTTGGTCGATAATTTCAATTTATTCGAACCTGTTAAATTTATGTCGTTTTTCTTCTAAAACTGAAGCTTCTAATGATAGAATCATTCCAGCACCCTGTATCAATTTTGTTCTATTAGTAGCTAAAGTTACAGAAGTTTTTTAAAGTACGTCATACCTCGTAACAATAAATAGCAACGGCAAAAAAGAAAGGTAAACCAGAAAGTGAAAATTCCCGCGGGTGAAAACTATAGATTTAAACAAAAGATTTGGTAGTCTTGGGAATAAAGTCAGATAAATCAAGGAGTTGGACTCCCAATTTGAGTATTGAAGTAATTTTCAATGCGATTAGACGATTTTTAAGTAATGGTTTTTGGTCATTTTCCAGCTCCTCATGATAAATAGATTAAAAATACTAAATTTACTTTTTAACTTCATGGAAATGTTCAAAATCAAACCAAAACACGACGACGAAAGCAAAAACATTTGATATCTGTGCAAAAAAACTAGAAAAGTGCAATTGTGAATTTTCAGCAAAAAAGTTTAGAAAAGTGTCAAAATTCACAATACCTAAAAATTGCTAAACTATGAAGATGTTTCAACAACGTAAGAGGAAATAGAGGAATCAGTAAAAGTATTAGCCAGTGATTTCTGCCAAAAAAAGGGGTTTTTGTAAGGTATTTGAATTCATTCAAAAAACCAAAACTGTGCAAAATTATAAAATTTACTTTGACATTACGCTGAATATGCTCGAAAGATTTTCAGATATAAATACTAAGTATGCGCAACAGAATCCTAGATTTCGATAATCATTTTATTATTTACTATTACTCTGATTCAATAAGAGTAAAAAAGTAGCCAAGAAAAGATTTTGTAAAGTTTGAGCCAACCACCGTATAGTTTGGTGTTTGAAGTCTTTTGATTGCAGAGACTTTGGTTAATAGAAAAGGAAATAATGCTGTTAAAGAAAAAGTTCCGCAATTCGCCCAAAAGTAGAGTAAAAAAGTTACCCAATTGGGATATCAAAATTATAATATCTACGAGCCATTTTCCACTATTGCCAAAAGTGTGGTACCCTTATAAAAATAAGAAAGAAATTACTTTCTAAGTAAATTGACTAAATTACTTTCCTAGAAATCCTACCAACATCTCCATAGCTCAGTTCTTTAACTATGCTTATCTGTAACGTAGATTTAAATTTATGCTGTTTCACAATTAAAACAAGATGGTGGTATAAGGTGTTTAGTACCGTACTTTAGGGTTTTCGAAGATTTCATCTTCCGATTCATCAAGCATCATACTACTTGACGTTGTATCCCGTAAAGGAACCAAGGAATATTTTCTTTTCAAAATCATTTGCTTGCAATCAATTATTAACAACATTGCTTTAATACTGCGAATGATTTAAAGATTCAAGATGAAATCAGTGACAACATAATAATAAAAATGGTAATAACTAATAACGAATCTTAATACCTAAAAAATGATACTACTAGCATAAGAAGGACTCCTTCCAGTATACCACTCTGTCGTAAATACAATAATCACAAAAGTAATTATCTTGTGATTTAGGCCAGAAGAAACTGTAACTAGATGATCTAGATTCTAGAGACTAGACCACATGAAAAAGCCAAGGCTTACCTCCTTGAAGGCGAATGGCAAACCCAATACTCCGGCGCCAATAAATGATATAAATATATTTGCTGTTATTTTCACGACACTGTTAGTCCCTTGCATTTTTCCATGTTTACTAAACCCCATCCTTAATTATTTCTAAGTTAAAATGGTAAACAAGCTGCACAACTTAAGTACTATTTACTATAACGAAACGCAAGTATCTTTAAACTATCCGTCGTCTGCTTACAGGAAAACGTCATCCGTATTCCGTAAGTGGATAGATGGGTTTCCGGTTTACTTCGGCTTTTGGAGGTCCGCTTCCGGGGTCAACAAGAGCACGTGCTTACCACTAGCACAAACTTGGCTTCCCTTCTTTTTTGTTTTAGTTTTACCGCTAAATTTAATTTAATTTAAATAAACTACAATGTCCTGTTTAACACCTCCAATTCGTTGGGCTTTTGACGTTTCTAAATGGATTCCAAAGAAAATCGACTGGGATTTAGCAATACAGTCTATACAACCTGAAGAAAAACAACGAATTGAGAGATTTGTATTCAAGGAAGATACTAAATCATCTTTGGTAAACTAATTTAGATATTTTAGTGTATTTTTTTTTTTTTTTTAATGTAAAAGTTAAGTCATAATTATTTCAGATAGGTAGGTTACTAATGAGAAAAATATGTAAGGAAGTTCTCGACATACCTTATAAGAGCGTGCAACTAGGAAGGGATGAAAAAGAGCGACCTTTCTTAATTGGTATTGAAAAATACCGCAACAAGTTACGAGATTTCAACGTTTCGCATCAAGGTAATCTGTGCGTTTTAGCAGCAGAGCAAGATTCTCCTGTTGGAATCGATGTGATGGAACGAAACTACAGAGGTGTGACTGCTCTTTATTAGTTGCATTAAAAAAAATTCCATCAAAGGATTTATTCCAGGTAATCAATCTTTACCTGAGTTTTTCAACCTAATGAAGAGAAAATTTACTTCGAGCGAATGGGATTACATCTGCGGTCCAGTTCCTGAAAAAGAACAAGCTTCTAGATTCTTTCGAACTTGGGTATGTTTAATATTATTATTGTTTAGACGTGGTGAAATTAATGTTAATGGTTAAAAATGAAGAGTTTGAAGGAAAGTTACGTCAAGGCTGAAGGTAGTGGCTTAGGATTCAGTCTCGAAAGACTGAGTTTTAAATTTAATACCATCACGGTCAATCATGGTTCGCTTACAACAGATACTCAACTTTATATCGACGGACATCTTGCTAAAGATTGGTTTTTCCACGAAACATTGTTAGATGATGATCATTGCGCCGCCGTAGCCTTACAAAAAGTAAATTTTGCAAATGGAATTGTTATTTTAATTTAATAATGGTATTTAATAGGAACATCACCAAGTACCACAATTTACCTGGCTTAGAATCGAAGATTTATTAGAGGGTGCCGAACCTCAAACAGATCCCGATCCAGAATCTTGGGAGAAATTTAAAAATAAACCCGAAAAAAGATTATGAATTTCTATATTGTAATTTATATTCTAAAGAGAGCCTGAAGGAAATGTAGTTTAATATGCAATAACTTAATTTTTCGTTATCTTAGATCCTAAAACGTTATATTTAATTGGTTCGTTTAATTAATTATGAATTTTTAAACTTATCGAAATTATTTTTTTAATATTTTATTAATTAAGCCTGGATTTGGATGGATCAGTCCTGTAACTTTACTTTTAAAATGTTTTCCGTTCAAAACCATTTACAAGTCAAGAGTAAGTTTGTAACTTAAAATTCTATATAAGTTACAAACTCACGATATTGTGTTCAAAATGTACGATCTAATATAAAAAAAAAAATAATATGTACACGTAACAATTGGAAAATGTAAAATGAGATTTCATTTTTGTTTAAAAAAGGATTAAAAATGATTTTAAAAAAAATCTTAAAGGACGCTGTGATTAATTTCATGATCTCCATTTAAATCTCCCAGGTCACCTTTGGAAATTTGAGTTAATGCCACCTATAAATCGTATAACTTTTATTATAGAAAAATACAACTATTCACTGGAATATGGGTTAAAAAAATTATAATTTCGTGTGATTTATTACACTGTGATGTCCTCTGCGGCGTCTCTTGATGCAGTATTCGATGGCCGAGATAAATAACGTCAGTACCACGCCAGTGATTAAGCAGTAAAAAAGCCCGCCAACATTTGAAAGTGTCAAAGCCGTGTGATACAAGTCCTGAAGATAAATTAAGCATTGGTCAAATTCCAACCAATTTATGAATTTTTAAACCAAAACCACCATTAAGCTTTAGTTTTTAAACATTCTTCAGTCTAAAAGGTTAATTATTATTAAAATAAATCTGCATACACTAATCTTAATTCTAATTACTTGGATTACTAAATTAAATAGATCTAAAACATCGTTAGCCTTGGTCATCTAAGCCTAATAAATTTTTAATAACTATATTCTGACGATTGGAATATTAAATAATAAATATTTTACCATGTAACTTCGTTCCTGTTTCTTGAAACAAGGGCTTCCTTCGATCCACCACTTCAAGTACAAATTCTGTAGTTCTCCGGCTTCCATTAGTCGCAATAAAACTCTGTTGACCACATCCCTACATAACACTACTTTTTAAAAATGTCCTAAAACCTAAATGACACCATATGCAGTGAAGATACCTGTAAGGTGACCCTTTGCTAAATGCGATACCGTATCCTTTACTGTCCAATTGTTGAGGCACGACAGCAACGTCGCAAGTTTTAAAACTAACATATTGCGCCGTGGACGATTCCATCAAGAAAGCGTATTTTCCTCCACCGTTTCGAACGCGTGCCACGCCCTCAATGTTACTCATAGATAAGAAACCTGGATTTTTGTTGAGAACCTCATTCAGCTGCCTGTAGACATCATCCCTTGCATCCTAACCAAAGGCAAGAACGTTTCATTTACTGAACATGGATTGGCAATTAATAAAAAAAGTTCTTACTCTGAAAAATGCTCGGGTAGAACCACCTTGAATGCAACCAATCTCTGGAACCCCTGTTCTCAAAGCTTCTTTGATAACGGAGTAAGTCGTTTTGGAAGATAAACCTTTGTAATTATTCCAGGAGCCACTTCCGAACATTTCGACCAGGAGCATGGACACAAGCCCGCTAACGTACAGGGTGGAGATGAAAATGACAAAAAGCCACCATATTGCAGTTAAAAACCGCGAAGAGATCGACCTAATGAGGACACGGATTAGAATTCGTCAAGGTTGCGTTAGAATTTTGCATCTTAAGAATCCAAAACATACTTAGGATAGATCCCAGTGTTGTGTAAAAGCAAGGACCCGAATGAAAACCACAAACTATCAAGAACGCTGACTTGTTTCTTGACACCAGTTCGTGGATCGATGTTAACTGCTGTCAACTTCGTCACAAAGAAGTACAAGACACCAACTCCGATAAAGGACACCAAGATGCAACCCCAAACGTCCATGGTGAAGATATGCAGGAAGAAATACGAGGAAGCCGATGGTCCGTGTTCTGTACCATCTCCTCCTGGTTTTTTGATCAACATCGCGATACCGACTGTCAAGTAGGGTATGCTAAAGTCAACAACCTCTTGACGCGTGGCGGTGATGGTCAGATCTGTTAGAGCCATGTCGGCTTGCTAATTAAGAAAATAATTTTAAAGGCGTGACTTCAATTACTCAATGTTTTGGCAATCTTACGTGGTTCAACACCTCTCCGATCATTCCGTTCCATTTACCGGTAGTCGAATCCTTAGTACCGTACCTACCATCGAAGGACAATCTCATCTCGTACTCGATTTCGAGTTCAGCAGCAATTAAATCCATCAGGTCCTTAGAGTAACCTTGGAATCTGTCGTTACCAATAGCTTTGGGGTCCGTGTTCAACATTATATAAGGATTCGCCGCGGTGACGCTGACCACTAATGATTTCTTTTCGGATAAAGCGTTCTTCTCCATGGTGTATGCAGGGTTTATTGGGTGCAGTCCTTTTTGGTCGATCCAGGTGAAAGCCTGATGGTAATTAAATACACTTTAATAAGTGTTGGAAAAGATATTTGGTTAGAACTGATGTTTTTGGGAGAACCTACGTCGACAGCTGCAGTGGGGGTCGATTCGGTGATATACACAGTCATGCCTCGTCTTTGTCCGTTTTCGTCGAATTGAATGGGTCCCGTTAACCCTTCGTTGACGTATGTCTTAAGATTTAAGTTTAAGCTTAGTTAAAGATGATTTCAAAGTTTGGCTCATTACCTAAATTAATCCATTTATATTCGATTACCTCAGAAATGAATTGTTTCACCAATGTTCCGTATTCGAATTTCGAACTACCGTTTTGACTTTTTTGGTAATATACGGGTAAAGGGTTTAAAGTTTCCGGTCGACTCTGAAGAAATCTGGTGAAAGCTTCGTCCAAAAGATCTACACTGTCACTTGCCAAAAGTATTTTGGTCTATATTAATCAATAAAACATTAACCTTCGTTCAGTCCCAATTGCGCTATTCCAATCAAAATACTCAGTCCTTGTTGCATTTATATAGATTACAAGGAAAGTCTGATCTTAGGTTACCTTGGCGTCTTCCTTGGAACTTGCAGTTCGAACATCGATATTGGTAAGTTTCTGGGAAACAATTGGAGACCGAGGATTGTAAACGGACAGGACAGTGACGTTCAATCGCCTTAAATCACGATTGTTGTTGAAAAAATCGTCATCAACGGGTTCCACCGTTAAGAAATGAAAGTTCTTCTTGCTAGTGGATGACGCTTTAGCGTGAAGGTTCAAAACCTTGGCAGCCAAACTAGGTTTCATGTCCAAAGCCACGTTGATGATGGTATTAGGGTTGTCATTCTCGGCTTTGCGCAAAAGAGGCGCGGCTAATTCGGCTCGTTCCAACTTGTGCATTCCAAGTACATTCAACTTCAACGCCCCTGAGCCTATCCTCAGCAAGTGCTGCAACCTTGTTGGACCTTAAAAAATCATGGAAATAATCTCTAACTGTAATAGCTGAATAGTTACGATACAATTCTTAAGAATCGCATAAGAGAATAAATAGCAGAGTAGTTGAAGACTCGCTGTTTGAATTTCTCGCTTTGAGAATTTTCCTCTCACTAGGTGAAAGCTAAAAGAAAAACCTCAAAGCGAGAACTCAATTTAGCGAGGCTTCAACGTTACTTATGCTATTTTTCTTTATTGTCTTTATACGAGTTGAGAAAGACTATTGAAGGTTCTTGCACTTTAAGATCTTACCATCCTCCTTATCGTAAAAATACACGACGTTATGCCAACGGTAAAACCTCATAATGTCCAAGATGGCCCGAATGTTATTAGGCCCTACGTTGATTAAAAATGGTCCATCATCATCCACAGACTTGTCGGATAGACTAATTAGGGGAACTTGGACATTCGAGGACATTGAAATCAAGGAGGAAAAGCCGCCTCGCGTTGATGGTACCACGATTGACAAGACATTCTTCCGCAACAGTCTCATAGCTACATTAAGTCAAAGACAAAAGAATGATCATGAATTTCACGGTATTAGGCTTAATTATACCCCTAAGCGCTAATGTGTCATCAATTTTCAGTCTGTTAGGCTTAAATGTTTACGGTACATTATGTTGTTGTGTTAGAATTTGAAGAATGTATTAGTTTATAGGTTTATAGTTCAAAATATATATTCGCTCGTCCAGTGACTTCGAGACGATAGTATAAAAGGCAGGTAGGAAAAAGCATTGACGTCGATCATTTCCCCGCATTTCTTTCCGAATACGTTTCTCTCTATTGCCTCGACGCTAACATGGATAGACTATGGGAAAAGTACAAAAATAAAACTCACTCCTCTCCCAAACTAAATAAAAACATCAAATCCTCTACACCACTTTTAACTAAATACCGTTTTCATACGGAGTTTCAACCACGTACAAAACTACCATCCCTCTTTTCTCTCCACTTCGCATCCTCCTTCAACCATGGTAAAACATAAGTAAAAGCTCATCTTAAAATTTATGACAGCTTTTAAAGGTGAGACTTCAGTAGTCTTAAATGATATTAACTAACCAGATAACAATGCAATTAGAAATGGTATCCACTTTTGGTTTTGGTTAAGTGTTGAGTTGAAAAATATACTTAGGATTATTTTTCTCTGCCAATTCTTTGGCGAGTTTACAGTTTAGAGATAATGGTGAATTCGTAAAGAGAATGTTGCAGAGAAGCGGATGTAGATGGGAAATTCTTGGTTATACAGTAATTCGAGTAGAAAATCGCAGTGAAGATAAGATTATAATGATTAAAAATCATGCTTATAGAGAACACAATATTTTTCCACCAATGTAATCAGAAGCGGATAACATATGTATGTAATGTTTCCATCGTGTATTGAAACATTATCTAAAGATGAAATTAAATAAAAATATTTATCTGAAAATTGTCTTATATAAATGTTTATATTTTAAAGGAAAGTCTCACGAAATGTTTTCAATGAACCCAATTATCCTTATCTAACATAGTTTTGTCAACAATGCCTGCTACTATCCTTGGACGTGGCAAGCCAAATCCAGAAATTAATTGTAAACATAGGAGAGTTTTCGTGAGATTTGACCTTTATATTGGAGCGTACACTCAGATATACGATCAAGTCTGTCGACACAGTCGGCTAGTTTTACAAACTTCAATCTAATAAATCTCGATTATAAATAAGGCTGATGGGAAAGAAGCAATTTAGTTTTGTAGATTTTCATCTACAGTAAAAAAAAATGATAGAAATAAAATAGAAGCTTGAGATTGAGCTAACTAGCGTCTCTAATTCGAAGTGCATGGAGGGCCAACTGGGGTTATTAAAGAAGCGAAAGCGTTTCCTTCGTATACGAGTGGTTGTACGAACAAAAATGAACAACTGAATAGCTTATAGCCTCCTTCAAGCATGGGAGGTTTTTTTTGGGAAGTATATGTATGTTGTCATCTGTGCTGCGGATGTTATTGCAAGTGGACGAATTCAACCGACCGGGATTTAATATTTATTGCCTCATTCCACATTTCTAGTGGGGTTACGGCTATAGTTTTAATAGTATCGAGTTTTAAAATAGAAATCCATGGATGCTTTATAAGGATCATTAGCTATTAGAATTATAAAATAAACTATTACTGATTTTTCCAACCAAAGGGAGAAGTAGCGATTGAATTAAAATTGACTCCACGTAGTCGGTATATGAACCTGTAGTTTTAGCTGTACTAAAGTGATTAGGTAACTGAGTACATATTTAACATTGCAAAAGACTGCAATCAGTTGCGAAATCGCGTAGTCGGTGTACAGATTTTAGTCTATTTTCTGTTCATCTTAAATCTGATAGCGAATTAAAAATGTTTTTCAAACTCTTAATGAATTGAAGTGTACTTAAACTTTTGAAACTATGTACTTGAAAGAAAAAGTTACGCAAACTCTAAATTAAAAATTTGTACAGCCTATCCTAATATGACGACATCTTCGTTCACAACCACCCACACTCAAAATAAACCTTTTTTTTATTCCTGGGGTTATTTATCATGTTACTTGAATCTATAGACTAAACTTTAAAAACCAAGGAGTTTATGAAACAGAGATTTCTATTCAAGTATATATAAAAGTGCACCAATTATAGTTTAAAATATAAAGCGAATTATTTAAAAAAGAATATCGCCCCATGCACTCGAAACTTTAAAGGAAAAATACACCACAAATATATTTCAAAAGGACATACTATGGTTTTGTGTTAAAATTATAATAATTGGAGCTTCAAATTGAGACCAATTACATCCAAATTGACCAATAAATAAATCAGTTATTCAATTTTAAATTTAACAAAATTTTCTCAATAAAATATTTAAAATTTGTTTCGCGAAAAATTGTTGTACTTTTGACATCATTTTGACGCAAAATATAAAAAACGCCTCCTGACTTTATTATTAAAAGTGTTGGTTACCACCACCCGTTTAAAGATATTCAGAAAATGCTACTTAAATTTCATTTGTAGCTCGTGAGAAATTGATGACAGCGTCACTTTTCCAAAATTTAGAAAGTTCTGTTCATTTCCATGACTAAGACCATATACTCAGTTAAAAGCTTTAAGACAAAACCGGTTGAAAACAATTCACTAAGTTTATTTTAGAGATTGTAAACTCTAAAACTAGTTTCTACTCCCCCGTAAAAAGAGTTTGATGCTTATATTACACGTAATCCTGTATCTGTTAATCTGATTCTATAGAAAATAAGCCGAAGTACATTTAAAAGTATTAAAACAAAATAAAGGGGAAGCAGTACGAATAAGGCCATGTATCTCTGGTTTTATTGGTTTTAGAGGCTCTACGCGATTGGTTAATACTTAATCTGTCTTTTTGCTAGAAATTGGACTTATTCTTTGGATCGTTATTTTCCCCTTTCAATCAATTATTTTATAATTAGCATTAAACTCGAGCAAAATCATTTTGCCAGAAATCGTACACGTATGGTAAAATATAGACGAAGGTCTATAATATTATGTTTTTAGGAACATTGGAGAAAGGTCACGTTTTCTTCAACGCAGGCTTACGTGGAAGTTACTAGTCCTACACCAGTTCTACCCACAAAGCCAGTATACCTAAAAACTAGCAAACAATAATGCTAAAAAGACGGTCTGAAGGTTTGCATATAATTCGACTTCTAATTGACAGAATTTTAATTTATTAACTGTGTTGAAAAGGCGCGTGTGTGTTGAAAAGCTTCCTTAATTTTTTGTTTTAAGTTTTTGTGGTTTTTTTAAACTTTGAAGTATGGGTCTCTTAAATAAAAGGTATTTAAATTTAGGAATCATATAATATTCAGAAATCTCCAAATCTGAAGCCTCGAAAAAGTTCCTTGACCTAAAAGTTCATCTTATAGTTTAAACACAAAATCGTGTTTCTTAAGAAATTATCTTTAAACTTCATCTAAAATGTAATAAATGAACGCTTCTATCTTCCACTCGTATAACGTTGTTTAAACATTTAAAACCAGAACATTCCCTCGAGTAGATTGGTTAAGGGTTTCGTTCTATCTGTTATATCTTAATCATTTCTGAAGATTTGACCTATTGTGAACCATTAATTAGTGAAATTTCAAAATTTGATCACTAAGTTGGAGTAATCTATTATGATTACATCGGTTTTCGTAAATCTATTAGGATTATATCGGTTTTCGTAAATCTATTAGGATTATATCGGTTGATATAAATCGAGGGAATAGTCAAAGACAACTTTCAAGATTAAATCAATTTGTTTGAATATAATTATTAATTGGCAAACATTAATATTGTAATTGAACTAAATTAAAAGGGGAAAGAACTGATCTGAATTGAACTTAAACATTTTTTGAAACATTTCCTTAAATAAGATTTTATCATAAACTAATTACTAGCTTCAAAATAAGACAAAACAAGACAAAATCGAATGATAAAAATGAAATTATGTATTTCAAATAATAAAGTAATTCAGCATTAAATGCACGTCATGCTGGGATATTTGGATAAGAAATATTTTCAGCTACAAAATAAGATGAATCACTTAAATATCTGACTACTAGTTTTCGATAAGTTCATCTGTCCCGCGCATAATGTCAGAGTGTTGTCAACTTGCCCATGAGGTGCCGATCACTTCACGGTGTACAAGCTTGTAGCTTTGACTGTATACTAATGTTTTTATGTAAATGAGTAGGTTTTTAGCACTACCAAAGGCTGTGATCAGTTACGTAATCGGGGAAGTGGTTAACGTCTTGTTTGCCATTTCGTTTCCAAGTGATTTCACGAAATTTGTAAAATTATTGTTTTTGAAGTAATTTTTAAACATAACAGGTTTCATTTCAAAGTTTTAAATGACCTTCAACAAGTTTTAAAGCTAACCAATCAAAACTGTCTCATTTTGTAGCCAGAATTCGAACCTAAACCTAATCTAACTTAATTAAAGAAATGCGAACGCGATTGAAAAATTGTTTAAGATTAAATTCGACATGCAGAATAGAAAGCCACCCACGCTCAATCCCAAAAGCACTACTACTACATCTATATACAAATGTTAATTTATCGCAGTGAAATAATTTCCAAACACTGAACCAATACCACAGCAAAACTAATCCCATTCATAAAACAGGGCACGATAGACACCCGCCCTTCTAAACAGTCAAAACTTTAAAGAAAAAAACTAAAATATTGCTTAATAAAACCATCAAAAGGGAGTTGCTTTAGATCGTATATTTGGTTGCTTTTTTTTCTTCAAGTGACCCTGTCACCAAAAACCAAATAGAATTTGAGCTGCATTATCGCAATTTTATACATTTTAGCAGAAGCCGATGAAACCCTCCTTTGAAGTCTATTACTCCCTGGTCTGGTCTACCCCTCTCTGTATGGGTTAGTTTCAAAAAGCGCGATTCGTACGCCTCCTAACGGTAAATATTTTCGGAGCAGGAGTTCGTCGAGCAAATATCTCTAGCAGCCTTGGAGTTCGTCAAAAAAACGTCGCAGTTTGTGGAGAGAGAGAGAATTTCCAATTTTCCGTAGACAGGGGGTATGAAGTAGGACCCCTCCGCCATACAGAGAGGAGCGCTATATCGAAAATTAGAGTAGTAGACTTCAAAGGAGGGTTTCATCTACTTCTGATTTTAGAAATAAAAATGTCGAGTACAAGTAATATTTCAATTTTAACGTTGTCCTATATTGTTATTTATTTTTGGATCTACCTTCTTTCTATCTCATCGAGCGGGAAGATTTAAAGTGAAATAATTTTGCCATTATATTTTGAAGTTTCTTAAAACAGGAGCCAACTCGTAAAGTTGTAAAATTTTGGAATATAGGCTTAGGAAAAAGGATAAAATATAATCCATAGACCTTCGATAAAAATGTTGACAGTAAAACTAGCTGAATTCCATACCTGCTTGGAAAACCTGATATTGGTCGGCCCCATTGACCCGTTCCGATATCAACTGAAAGGTTGGGTCGTGTCCCGTGACGGAGGCAATAGCTTCTTGAAATGATTTTAGCGTCAAGTCATCCTCCAAGTCGTAGATCATACCTTAAAAATAAAAGCACGTAAAGAATTGAGAAATTTGTTCTTATTTTTTTTGTTCTGTCAAAACTGTCTGATTGCTTTTGAGTCGTAGTACGCGTTTCTAAGTGCTTTCTAATTTATTCCTAGGCACGTAATTATGTATTCCCTTATTCCCGAACAAAATACGCCAGCTTCGGGAAATGATAAATTAGAATTTTTAGCTTTGAAAATATCTGAACTCGGTTTTTTTAATTTGGTTCAATTTTTGACCGGGTTTTATCATTATTATAACCGGCACTTAGTAACAAAATATTTTTGAAAATATGATTAAGTTTTACTAATTGTTATAAACTTTAATATGAGAACAAATTAAAGTTAATTTTGATTTATAATTTAGGTCAAAATTTTGTTAATGTGTTAAATAAGATGATTTAATTAAAGTTAATCATCGTGGTAAAAAAATCTTAATAATAAATTTTTACATATTTAAGAATTTCTAAAATTTTGTAACGATTGAATTTCTGTGATACGTAAAACCCGACGAATCAGATTAAACCAATGGCCCCCAGCCATCAACGGTCATGATTTTTCAATGATTTTCAAACAACATGACTCACACCATCTCAATCGAAATAGAATTGTGAAAGGCTGGATTAAAACGATTGGTTAGATTTTTCATTCACTGAAATTCAAATCTAAACAAACTTGATAAATTAAATCAAGCAATAGAATGTCGACTAAATCGAGTGGAAAAATATTCATTTTCACCTGGTATTGTTCCTTTATAGTGGCAATAAATTTGAAAATATGGTTGTGATTAAATTTGCATAGTGTGAAAAAATTAAATTTAGGTTACAGAAAGTTTTTACAAGTAAAAAAGTTAATGAAGTTAATATTATCCTATATATTAATATGTTTCTAATTACTGACTCACTTAACCTAAAATTTAGGTAATCAAGTCTATAAACAGCCATATACATTTTGTATAAAATGCTAAACTCTATCATCCGATGAATTAAAAACAATTAAAAAACAACACTTCAGTTAAAAAATGAAACTTACCAATTGGTATTTTCGTCTCAGCCGTACATGCGCAAATAAAAACGGCGTAAAAACACAAAACACTAATTCTAAAATTCATTTTCTTCTTATGAGATTACGTTCACACGGTAATTTTTTCACCCGGCTCGGCCGAGGAAGTGACAATAAAAAAACTAAATAAAAACCGTGTATCCTTTTTTAAGGGATAACAAGTGAGGTCCCGCTCCGACTGTTGATGCGAATTAGTAGAGAACCGACTACCGACTAAAAAGATATCGAATGGGCTACGAAATTCAAGCTAAAATAATCCACCTTACAAGTGGGATGAGATCCCTTGACTGGCGAGTTATAGAGAGACAAGAGAGACCCAAAAAACTTTGCGCCGTCCCGCGAGCGCTTACCAATCTAACTAAACTTTTATACAAATCTCAAGTTAGGGTGCAGTTCGGACGAACTAAGGCGACTAATCGGTAACGTTTAGATCTAGAGTGAAGTACATTACGCAACAAATTTACGAACAAGAAGAGAACTATCAACTTTATTCTCTAGTTCCAAGATGGAACTCTTAAAACGAATTGTTTAGTTGGCTGAGTATAAAAAATACATTTTGGCAAAGGAGACAGATTCGGGGATGTTAAAAGAAGGGGGGAAATTGTGCCAGTATTTATTAAAGTGTAATCGCTACGCGGGATCTGTTGTCTGTTATCATCAATTTGGTGGAAATTAACGTCTGCGTCTATATAAATTTGAAACTATATTTCTCATTAGAATCTATTGGAATATAAAGCGAGTGAAATGATGTGACGTCATTCTAGGTACAATGTTTCTTTAAGTCAACGGCAGAATGGGTGAAATGCCGGGTTTTACGGGGGTTAACATGGGATAGGTATTCAATCGCCTATATGGCAAACTAGAAATAATGCCCATGTCATGCGTTCTTGACTAAATAAATATTTCATTCGGATTCGCGCTATAGCAAGGACACGAAGTTACTTACAGGGAGTGGAAATAAAGCCTCATCTAACTCTCATAGTTTCTGGCATCTCTAAACCAAGCTACTACTTTATAAACCAATTATGGCGTCATTTCTCTCAGAGCACGACGTGGTGTATCAAAATAGAGTAATAAATTAACACTAGATCACGACAAGTTACTGTGCCCATCCCCGTGAGATCGGCAAGGTTTCGGGGGATTTGTGGGTCGCTTTTGGTTACGGGAGAAATTCCCTTTCCCCCCTAGTGCCCACCACCAGGACAAGGTGGCGACCCGTCATGGCGGAGGGGGCATCGTACAGAAAGGCAGAAAACGCGATAAATGGTTTTAGGGGGGAAATGCCGAGGGATGGAACTGGAGCGGAATTAATTGGAGGGGCGATGGGGGACTGGCTCGGGGCGAAAGGTTATTTAGGGGTTCAACGAACGTTGTTATGGACGCAATGAAATAAAGTCCTTAACCTGAGCCTTAGAGAGGGTGAAAATAATGTAGGATCGAGTTCGATATTCAAATTAAGGGGGACGTATATCTGTTCCCCCCCCCCCCCCCCCCCCGGCCTGGAATGGAACATAATTCGGCCCGGAAAAACTGGACAATCATACCATAGAAAATATAGTATATTTTCTATGGTATATGATTTTACTCAACGATAAAGAAAAAGCTTTCTTTTTAATCCCGTAAACGCTGTAATAGAAACTCCATAGCAAGGAAAATCAAAATGTGTTTTTTTTTTTATCGAGCTATGACGTTCAAGCGCCGTTTTTGGCTTCCGGCAAATATGCACCTTGGTTTTAAATCAAGTTCGGAAAATTTTTTTGCTACACTTTGTTTCAAGAGCAGTTACTATAAGTAAAACAAGTTGAGGCGGAGTGTTATACAATGTTAAACCTCACAGAGAATATCTAAGTTTAAGAGGGATTAAGAGGAGCTATTTATTTCCATAATCCTTGAAGTATAATAATGGGCGAAATTAAAACGAAATTATATATCCACTAAAGAGCGCTTTGAATTTTCAACATCCTTAAATATATGCTTAAAAGGGGAGTTTTCCGATAACCAACCCCCAAATAACGATGGTTATAGTTAAGTTAGAATCTGGGGACCAGCAGATATTTGAAAATGTATATGAAATATAATGCCGGATTTTCGAGAGATTTTGAGATTTTAAAGCTTTTTTAGACAGATATTTTTGTGATGTCAATGTTAATTTCTCGGTTAATTTGCTATAGAGAACATTTTAAGCTTTTGGAATTTAGGCCGAAATGTACTGGATTCTTTCAACTGACCTACCCCTCGAAATTACTGATTGCCCAGTTGTTCCGCCATAAAAAAAAATCTGGATTCTTTCAACTGACCTACCCCTCGAAATTACTGATTGCCCAGTTGTTCCGCCATAAAAAAATCGACTTTTTAATATTTATTACCCATTTGAAGACGCTATTGCATTATCACCCAACAATAATCTGAACAGGGACCTTTTTATCTCCTGATATATTTAATTAAGCCAACTCTAATGATTATTAAAGTGCCGTGTCCAATTCGTTATTCAAGCGTAATTGTTTATGAAGCATCAAATTAAGCTTCTGTTTTGAGGAGAGAATAAGCTCCGAGGCGCTGATTAATTCATTTAATTGATGTACGAGCTTGTAGCTTAGAATGTACTAAAGTGATTACTTAACGATAGGTACTTAATTAGCATTCAGTTAAGTAATCGAGTATTCAGTTTATAGATTTTACAGAAGTGAAGTTGTAAATTCTTCAAGATTTTTTAGTAAAATATAAAGTATTTTTGCCATAATTCAAATTTTGCTCCAGTCGTGATATTATCCCTTTAAATAATAATCTTTATAAAGGGCCAGGTTACAGGTAAGCTTCGACGGGGGTCTATGAAAAATCGTACTGGGATTAAATATAATATCTGGCCACAGGAGTGTGAATAGTGGGAGCTGGAAACTTGTCATGTGACCGACCAAATCATTCCCTAGAATTTTATTTCTAGCCCTTTAACCGATCATCAATCTTTGAAGAGATTTAAATGGCCACAGAAAACCAGATTTCCTATTCAATATCGAACTCTTTCAAGAATGTAACTGACAATGCGAGTATAGAATAAAATACTGTGGGATGAAACTCAATGACGTCAAGATGAAACCATTTTCAAACGACTAGCTAGTTCTATTGCGCAGGATTATAGGCACTTACACAGAAGAGTGGATAATAATATTGAGATAATACAATTTTTTAAAACGGAAAAACATGTTTTCAGTTTTATTAGTTTTTTTTTTTTTATGCCCGTAATCGGCTAACTCCTAAAAAAACATCTACGCCCAAGAATGGAGGGAAGTCGGGAATTTAATAGCCGATTGACGTCGATTGAACTGACAATTTTTAGTGACTAGAAAAACAATTTCTGATTAATTGACATCACTTTTGCAACGAATTTTTTAATTCGACGGTAAAATTTTACGTTAATTGCTCAATGAAAATTAGCCATTTGAACGATATAATATCTGGTTTGGCTTGACGACAATGGACATGCTTTGAAATGATATGAAACCGATATTATCCTTGTTATGATTATTCTCTACTACTTTAATTTCACATGAAAATTGGCATGGCGTAATAACCCTCCCTAGCTTGCGTCATTATGTAAATTGCGCCTGAACATGTTAGGGTTATATAAAACGTTTTTTTTTATGAAATTGGGAAAAACATATCAAATATCTTTTAATTGGAGCTTCGGAGATCAAAGGGGTTAAGTCAGATAATTGAATTAGTATCTCAGGAGGATCCTAGTCATATAATAAAAAAAATATTGATTTATTAACGAAGTGCTGTGTCTCCTTGCGAATTTTTTTAATATTATTTGGAGGTTTGTTAAAGAGAGAATGCAACCTTAATGATTTTTTATCGATTCCTTATCGTTCAAATAGGCTTAGTACACCAATAAAAAAATTTTCAAACAAATATTAAACTATATAGAAATCTAAAACGTACCATCAAAATAGGCTTAGCTGGATTCATGGAGATATCTTGAACTCCACGTGTAAGGAGTAGCGACCAATGACATTGATCATGGAGATCCTGCATTCCCCATCCATATATGAGAGATCGATCAATGTCATTGGTCGCTAGTCCTTATACGGGGAGTTCAGGTGATCTCTATGAATCCAGCTAAGTTTATTTTCCGGGTAAGTTTTAAATTTATTTCTAGTTTCATATTTGTTTGTAATTTTTTGCTGTTGCATTAGACCTATTTAAACGTTAAGAAATTGATAAACAATCATTTGCTTTTAGGTTGCATTCTCCGTTTAATTTATTTATGAAAAGTGAGACAATTAAAAGTTGGGTGCGAACAATGACATATTATTACAAATGGCACACAGATGAAGTTTCTTTAAAAAAGCGTCAACCCAGATTTGTAAAATTTTGAATATAGGCATAGCTTTTAATTGTTTTTAATAGTATATAAAAATATGGTGACAGCTTAGCTTTAATAAAAAATGCATCATTAATTTGCAAGAGAGGTGTACCATACATTTATTAGTTAAAAGAGGCGCGTGGGGGCGGTGTCATCAAAGAAAGTTACGCGCCTTGTGATGTAAGAAAGAATAAAAAAGAAATTCACCCAGATTTACCGGTGATATTAGCATTTGAAATGACATAAGGAATTATTTTTAGATTAGTATCTTCGAAGTAAAAGTTAAAAGTCGCTCCGGTTGGACGAGTTTCAAAAGGATTATAGGTGTGTCCCGTAGCGGCAGCGGAACGGAAAATGGAGTAATAACCAACGGAAAATTAGGTTCAAGAACAACAACATCGAATAATGTAGATATCTGTGATCTTCCGTAGTTACTACTCCATGTTCCGTTCGGCTAGCGCTATAAGCGCATCCACCTTTAAAGGGAGAAAACAACCTAACAAAGACTGATTTTGTAACCGATTCCTTATCTTTTAAAGAGGCCTAACACACAAGTAAAAATATCTACAAACAAATATTAAATTATAATTAAATTTAAAACTTAACCGGAAAATAGGCTTCGTTGGAGATCCTGGATTTCTTCGCGTTGGTGGGTCAGCGACCAATCGAATGTTATTGGCAGTCTCAATGAGATCTCGCCTTAACGACCGGCCTTTGCTTATTGGTCGCTGACCTATCAGTATGAAGATATTCTGGTGATCACCATGAATCTAGCTAAGCCTATCCCCATGGTAAGTTTTAAATTTATTTCTAGTTTCATATTTGTTTTGTAATGTTTTATAATGGTGGATTAGGCCTATTTAATCGATAAGTAATCGATAAAAAAAAGGTTCCTTGTTGTTAGGTTGCATTCTTCCTTTAAAGGGAAAGTGAAGGGGGAAATGAAGTGTTTTTTTTTGGCGATTTAACATTAGAGAATTGTCTCTGGATTATGCAAATGATTCGGATTGTGGCATTGAATTAAAAGTAGAACCTCCGACGAATCATCCTGACATATGCCTTCATATAATACCCGCGATAAGCGCTGTTGTACGCACGATTGAGGCCGTGAAAAAAATCAAGAATAAGATTTAGCGCGATTCAATAAGAAATCACTTCACCCTCCCTTTAAAGGCGTCTCCCAAATATGCAAGGTTAAATTAAAATAGCAAACACAAATAAAACATGTATAAAATAAAAATGACTATATCATCGTATTTATACCCTTAGTTTTCTACTACTTCGCGCAGAAAATATTCCCAAGAAGTATATAATATTTTGAATATGGGGTTTTAAGTGCATGATCAAACTAAAGATATAATCCATAAGAATTAGGAAAAATTGTTAAGTAATTTCTCCTTTGCAACTCTTAGTCTTTGAAGAACAAAAAATAATTATAAAGTTTTTAAAAATAATTAAAGGGCTTTCGTAGATAATTAAGGGGCTTTTAAAAACATTTAAAACTACTATTAAAGATAATTAAAGGGCTTATATAGTTAATTAAAGATCTTAGAAGTTCACAATTCTCAGCGTTTCATTTTTCCTTAAAATAACAATTCGGAATGACCTTGTCAGGTGACCACGCCTTCTAAGTTTTTGAAATTCGCTCAAGAATTCGAGTAGGGAAAAAAGCAGCATGTGGGTTTCGGCTTTAATTTTTTTGACTTCTTCCTTACCAAGAAATCATAGACTAAACTTACGAAGTTGCTATTCTCAGCAACGTCTTTAAATATGTTTTATTATAAAATGAGGAATTATAAAAATTTATTCCTACCATCTAGGAAGCGTTCTTAAATAAGATAAATGTAGTTACTACTTTTTAGAATAATAAAATTTAATTTTCTTTATCTTTTTAAATGTATTACTGTTATTTAATTTTATATTAACTAACAAAATTAAATAGGTTCTTGAATATTTATATCACCGATAGAGGATGCTAGTGCGGCATCCAGAAAATTTCAAATATTTTTATAAGAATATAATTGGTTTACGTAGAAACTAACATTTGAATGGTAATTTATTTCAATTTATTTTACCGGAACCCTATAACTTGATAATTGATACTGATGATTGATGCTCAATATATATAAATATTACCTATTTTCAAATTTCTTAAGAACGCGTAAACCCAGAGGTATACAATTTTGAATAGGCGTTTTGATAGTATGATAAACTAAAAATATATTAGGCTTTGACAAAAATGCTGCACAGCTTCGCTTTAAATAAAACATTAGTGTTAACAATAAAAGAAATCATATGATGAAACAGAGTTACGGGGAAAACCAAACACTATAGGTAGAAATATCTCAGAGAGTCATATTCAACCTTCTATACTTCTCTTGATCTGAATATGGTAATTCAAAACTTTTACAACAAGTTGGGAAACCAAAATATAACCTCCCCGACCCCGACGTTAAGGTAATCTAACCTAACCTAACCCTACCTAAAATAAAAGATGAAAAGAAATGTAGAGTATTGGATGAGTAGAAGAAACAGCGAAATAGGCAAAATATTATATCACATTGAACCTATATGAATTTCTTCAGTATACCAACACAACCCTAAATAATTCTCTACTTAAAACCAAACCTAACTAGAGAAAAAAAGGAAAATAAATAAGATATAACCACATAGATTTCAAGATAAATAATCCAGTCCATAATTCAGTATTAAAACAAAAAAATCAGAATTAAGACAACTGAAATTAGCAATCTTTGGTAATATGTAAAATAGCCCTTACACGAACAATTTAAGTAAAGCAAATTATCAAATAAACGCCAAATAAGTCAATTAATTAAAATTAAAAATATTAATCTTACCACTACCAAATAGCGGGCAGAAAACACAGACATCAAGATAACATTAGCAAAATAAATTTTCAACACCGGTAATCCTGAGAACTAGATTCTACAAAATCTTCTGGAATAATAAATTTATTTTAATCTAAAAAATATAAAATCTTAAAAAAAATATCTATACAAATAACATATTGATAAACCAATTAAAATTAGATGCGAAAAACATTTAATCTCGATATGAGATTAAATACACAAGGTCAAGGTTCTTCTTTTAAAACCATATCAGAATTTTGACGGTTGTAGAGTATTTGTAGACCAAGTAACGTGAAAAGGCAAAATGTTATATCAAATTGAACCTATACATGGCTTCAGTATACAACACAAGTTGTGAAACAAACGTTATTTTACGTGACTACACACTAGCTAAAACATCACCGAAAATAAACGACAGTAGGCATTAATAACTCTTTTACGAAAACAAAAAATTACTACAGAGAAAAATGAGTCAGAAAAAAAAAAACTTTTGATTTCCAAACTAATATTTCAGTCACAACTCAGTAATAAAAATTAGAGTTCAGGTCAATGAAAATATACCAAAAATGTCCAAACAAATAATAAACGCATCAAATAAATGATTCAAAATTACTTCCTTACCAATAAATTGTATTCAAACGAATGAAACTTAATTTAAAATTTCAACGAGTCAAATCTCTAGAGAACAAACTTCGTCGAAGATTTCAAAAGAAATGAAACAATTTTACGTTCAATAAATTAAAATTTAGATAAGCAAGGTCAAGGTCCCTCAGTAAAATCATATCGGCGTTAAGAAAACTAGAGTATTTGTAGACCAAGTAACGTCATTAGGCAAAATATTTGATCAAAATCAAGTTATGACCTCGGTATCGTCATATAACCGTAAATAAACATATTCAATAAACAATTAACGAATAAGCTTTCCGCATAACACGCTAAACTACGAACTGTGACGTACAATTTCGCTTTTTGGTGCTACACGACCTACAGATACCTTATAAGCCTACGTCTAAAAACACGTTTTTTGGTGATAATGCTGTGAGTAAAGAATAGATGTTTCTCTTTTGGCCCTACCATAAATTTTTTATATATTTTTTTTCTGACAGGGCAGGCCTGAGTAAAAATATACCAAGTTGTGAAACAAACGTCATTTTACGTGACTCCACACTAGCTAAAATATTACCGGAAATACACGACAGTAGGCATTAAAAGCCTGGTTCTATTATACTTAATTGGGATTAACATTAAATTCATGTATGAAAAAGTGTGAAACTAAAACTAGCAGTCATCACGAGATCCAATCACGTGATTCTTTTCCTCACTCTGTCTACATTTCACTCTTGGGTCAACCATATCATACATGACTATTAAAACACGAGAAATTTCAATGTCAATCCGGTTTAAGAAAGTTCGTCAATTGTTAATTGTGGCATGACTAAAGCCGGATTCACACAGACCTATTTTCACGCTTTTCACGGTCACGCGCGAGGGGCAATGGGCAAACCACTCTTGGAATCAGGTGTACAAACTAAATGGAATCACGCGAATCGATTCGGAATCAGGAGAATCGATTCGGAATCACGCGAATCGATTCGGAATCACGCGAATCGATTCGGAATCACGCGAATCGATTCGGAATCACGCGAATCGATTCGGAATCACGCGAATCGATTCGGAATCACGCGAATCGATACGGAATCACGCGAATCGATACGGAATCACGCGAATCGATTCGGAATCACGCGAATCGATTCGGAATCACGCGAATCGATACGGAATCACGCGAATCGATACGGAATCACGCGAATCGATACGGAATCACGCGAATCGATTCGGAATCACGCGAATCGATTCGGAATCACGAGAATCGATTCGGAATCACGAGAATCGATTCGGAATCACGAGAATCACGAATCAATTCGGAATCACGCGAATTGATTCGGAATCACTGACAATCAAATGAATCTGGAATCAGGTGTACAAAATTTTTCTAGAGTGGTTTGCACCTCGCTCGCGCGTGCTAATGGTACTTCTATGAGTTCACGAGCGTGAAACGCGTAAAAACAGGTCTGTGTGTATCCGCGTTAACCTGGTTCGCTCTGCGCATGTACACAATTTCGCACGAAATACATTTGCGAAACGCGCAAAAATTATAAAAAAAATAATTTGAAAATCCGTGCCAGTAATTAAAACCAAATACGCCACTGTTTGCAAGTTTGCCAGAAGATTACGATATTTCCCCATACATGAAGCTGATTCTCCCAAGAATATCAAAAAAAATCACATTGATATTTTCCATGCGTAAAGAGGTTTCCGACTTCAAATTTAGTGGTCTACACATACTCGCGTGCTGGCGAACTCGATTTTACACGTGTCACAAATACACTGGAAACCTACTCTACTTCTGTTCGAGGAGAGTTTTCACGACTATCATTTTTCTTAAGTGGTTTAACATTATGCATAAATCCGCCTCAGCTTCAAATCTTATACACCAATTCCCCTTGAACTGGTTAAAAATTCACCGAGTATAATCGAAGTTATTATTGTCTTATCTCTTATCTAAATTATGTTGTTTCAATCTTCCATACCCGTGTAAACGCACCTTTATTTAAGTTCTTCAATCCACCCCAAGTTTGCACCAGAGATAAGCCTATACTGCCCGTTATACCTTTGCTTTTTCGAGTAAATGATATATATGGAAAATAGCTTAGGCGCATGCTGCCAACTAAAACTGCCATTAATCGGTCAAATTTCTTTAAATTTTTGCATAAATTCTCAAATAACTTCTAAACTATCTCGAATTTTAAATTAATTTTTCGACTTTCTAATTAATTAGATTAAGATGAACCATTTTAATATTTTTAATTATAATATAAATTAATATTGCGTTTCATTTCCCTAAACAATCACCCCATGAGGCTAATTTGCATTCGTTCCAAAAAGATACTATATAAACCTTTCGAAGGGCTATATTAATCGAAGTAACCGTGCGTGATGGCCATGAAGTTAGGGGGAAAACCCCCCCCTTTCAATGTCTTGCTGATTCTTGATCTCTAGGCGCTTGGCGACGCAATTTACCCATTGGTGGGGCGATGTTTGGAGTCAGTGGAAGGTTGATGTGAACTGTACTAGTGGGGGACGCCTCGCTAGTATGGAACGCTGAGATCGGAAACTGGAGGTTGGACTTTGGTGCGGGGAGGTGATTATGACAGTGGGAGACGTCCCATTGCTTATAATCGCCTTCGGCTGTTCAGCATCAAGGTTCGACCGTAAAGTGGATGGTGGAATGCGATGATGTGCAATGGGAGACGTCCTGTTGTATGTCTTTGCACGACACTTGAAACTCAATGTGGCAGCCACGCTTAAAGGAGGTAATTCCCCGGAATTGAACGTCTCTAGACTTTTGGCTCCACGAGCTAGGTCACGTGACTTCCGTTTACACAGGATATCCGCTTACACACACAGACAGACAGACAGACAGACAGACAGACAGACACACAGACAGACACACAGACAGACACACAGACACGACCAGTGTAACACCTCCCCCTGAACTAAAGTTCAGTCGGGGAGGTAAAAAGGCTGCAACCTAACATAACCTAAACTAACAGCAATAAACGAATCCTCTTCGAACAAATGAGAGTAATTTCTTTTTAAATAGATCGTTTATTCGTTTTAAATGTTATCTTTACCAATAGTCATAGACCTTCCCAATGATCAAGGTTCAAAATTAGTTTCAAAACTGATGTTTGGTCCCCATCTTAGTGCAACCCTGCGAATTTTTTATATATTTCCGAGTAATAATCCTAAACCCGCTTGTACGAGAAGATTTCTATTAACTTCTTATGAACCTTGGAATCGCTTATGACGGGATTTTACTTCTCGGTGTCCGTCAAATCATGTTCTTACCTTGTTACATAAAACATATCCGAAAATAGGGTAAGTTTTCCATTTAAAATACGCGCCCCAAAATAAACTTGGAATTTTTTTTCTTTACACTGAGCTAGTTCTAGTTTCTAGTGTAGTGTTTGAAAATGACGTTAGCCATTTATGTTTTGATAGGGACGGTTGTCTGAGAAGGTGAATAAAGACGATAATGACGTATTTAGAGGCAGGTGACGACGCCAATACGTCACTGTAAACCTTCCATAAGTCTTTCCGTAGCTAATATATTTTCGCCTTTCATTAAAAAAACCGCGGGAAAAAATAGAAAGTAAAGTCTTCGAGTTATATCTGGGGTCAGTTTTACAAGAGATTTGGTAAAAGGGGATAGAAGGCTCTCTTAGCCTTTGGTAACGCTGTCTAAAGACTCTGACCTCGATTAGGCGCACGTGCGAGTCTCGAGCGCCAAATTTGTTTGCGCGGGAAAACTTATAAACAAATGAACCACCACGGCACGCGTTGAAAGCCAAATACGATTTTTTTTACCGTATCTTTAATTGGATACAAAACCGAGATTTAGACAAGTTTTAGGAGGTTTAAGGTCAAATCTTATGAATTATTCGAGTCTATAGTGACGTAGTTAAGTATAGTTAATTGTGTAGTTTAATATCGACAAAAACATGGATCTACGAATATTTCCATAGTGACGTCAGAATTATTATTTTAATAGTCATAATTACGTTATTTCTGGGTCGGTTTTGACGCCATTAGTCCCATTTTGAAGCTCGCATTGAATTATAAACTGATTTTACACAAAAAAAAATTCATACTTATAATTGTTAAAGTATCAAGTGTAAAATTATTTTTTCTTGATTTTATACTCTTAATCTAAATAGAAAAATGCACAAAGTACCTTGAACTTTTTACAAGATCGTTGGACATTGAACAATTCTAGTCATAAATTCGTAATTCAGGCTTAAATTTAGAATAAAAGGATGATGTTTCTTAAACAGAGGCTGTGACTGATTTTTATGAACTCCAAATGGAAATTGAGTAGCATTTTCGGAAAGATCGTTAAAATTATTAAAAATATATATATGTCATTTTCGAAATTCTTAAAATAAAAATTCCACTTATTTCGAAAAACTTAACAGGTAAACAACTTATCTCAAAAACTTAACGATAATTAAACGTTTAACTCCAAAATTTAACGCGAAAACCACTTAAGTTGAAAATCATCAAAAAAAATTAACTTTAGCCTCGGTTTTATTAAGGAACTTAACTTGTCCCATCGAAAACAAGTCGTATCGTTGCGTAACTAACGTGGCCTCAGGGACCATCTTGTTAATCTATCTGAAACATTTGTCCCACAAAGTCCCAACTCAATCTCTAACCGAGAGCGAAAGTTCCATAGAAGAATATGAGACATCCTAAAATTCGGTGTCAGCATCACTTTAAATACGCAACTTTTTGACTAGCCGCATTTTCACTCTCTCTTTGAAAATAATTGCGTTGACCATAATAGTGGCGCTACGGTCGCCATAGGAGAAGCTAATATATAGTCTGTCCACTGAGAAACACCGAATGGAATAGAAGACGTGTTGAAATTTATATTTCTAAATACTGGCTTTACTAATATTATCTCTGTTTCGTTTAGTACATATACGGCTTAGTTTAGTGTACGTAACATATAAAGGAAGCATCGTCCTGTCATATCTAATCAACTTTGATCGGAAGCAGGCCAAAGCTAGCTAGAACGCGAGCAAAATATAATCCAGGGGAAAAGAGTACATATCCGTAAAAACACAATTTCGTTGAGTATGTCGCGCGTTGCTCGCATGCTTTATAATCGGGTTACGAACTTACCGTCGAAACAAAAACAACCACGGAAGACGTAAAAAGGTTCAATTAGGTTAAAAATAACCAAAATCGAGTCTAAATACGTTTTACAAAGGGAATATAAAGTAAATTAAAGTATAGACAAGTAATCTGACTCGATTCGGGCCTTGTCAAATTGATCTCGCGCCAAGTTCGACAATTAAATCTTTAGAAATTGATAAACTTCCCTATAGTTTATTTTACATACGCGTGACGTCTATTTTACTTTTCATTTCAATGTGCTCCCATTAAATAACGAAAGAAATTGGCTTTCCCAAAAGCTAGGCATTGAAATCGATTTAAACCGTTTCAAAACGTTTCGCTTTAGTCGTGTGAACAGGAAACCGTCTTTTCTCGAATCGATTTGATTCGATTTCTTGAAACTGCTTCGCGAACTAGTTTCATACCGATTCGGTTTCAACAACCGATAGATGAAGCTACGATAAATCGATTTGTAAAGAAAAGCTACGTTCATACTAAGCCTTGGAATCGATTTAGACCATTTCAAAAGGTTTCGCTAGAGTTGTGTGAACCGGAAACTGTCTTTTCTCGAATCGATTTGATTCGATTTCTTGAAACTGATTCGGGAACCAGTTTCATACCGATTCGGTTTCGCCAACCGATAAACGAAGCTACAATAAATCGATTTCTGAAAGATAATGCGTGAACAAATGACGCTTAAAACGATTCTTGGCGATTTTAATATCGGTTTCATTTAAAGAGGATTAACTTTTCTAATTTGGTCAAAAGTGGTTCAAATTGGAAAATTCGAGTTTTCGATCGAAAACTAGATTTCGAATGATTACAGAATAGGACCCCAGGATACCCCCACTCCTCCAATCGCCATTCTAAACGTAACTAAACGCCTACTTAAATGTTGGTGGGTGTTGAGGAAATCGAATAAAAGAGCTATACCCTCATAATCGGACAAATGTCCAGTGACCAATGGGTCTAACCCAGCCTGATCATATGATACCCGTGGTCCCATCCGAGACCTTATATCTGACAGATTCGGTGGCGAATTTAATTTAAGCTCTATATTTAATTCGAATAACATTTCATCATCCCTTTAGAAAATTACATCTCGATAAAACATTTTCTCATATCAAAGATACAAAAAATGCTAAAATTCGTAGGATGTTTATTTATCTTCATCATATATAAGAACTTCTGTAAGGCAAAAATCTATATATTTTCTCCCTTATCCTCAACAGAATGATAAAAAAGATATTAAAAAAAAAAAATGACATTCGATCTTAGGCATTCTTTTCAGTTGAGGCCTCTTCTAACCTCTAACCAAGTCTTGGCGATAATTCTCTATTTTTCAGTGGTTGCATAACGGTCGAATATATCGCGACGACGATTCATAAAAAATGATATTTTATAAAATACAACTTGAGATGGGGATATCATTATTCTCTCCCTAATTCGAGTCACAATGCGTCCTACCACGCACCACCGCAACTATGCCAAAATTTGTCAATTTTTTTTGTGGTTTGTAGAAGGGCAATACGCCTCTACAATATAATATCTAGATCCCGCCTACTTAGTTAAAACCATTCTTGAGTAACTGACATGATAGAAATAAGTTGGGTTTTCACAAGAACGTTATTAGCGCTCCAATGAAAGATCTTTCAAAATACATTTACAGCTTTAAGCCTTTACAGGATTTGTACGTCGTCGACTTAAGTCATCTTTCCAAAATGGTCTACTAAAAATCTTAATGCAACAGACCATGAGGTTGGAGGATTAAGAATAGCATATGGTCTTTGATATCAAGAGACCAATGTAAGGTAATATTAAATTAGCAGACGACGAGTTCAAGCATAGTTAAAAGTAAATTGCCAGGCAGGGGATACAATGCGAGTAAAGATGGACCTGCCGTTGATAAACCCAAGCAGTGAAGTCATTAATTTAAAAAGTACTAGACCCTGGTCTTTGATTTAAAAATACGTTTCATCTTCCGTAAAATTTTCCCTTTTAGTTTGGTCAAGACCGTAGATGTTCTCTAAAAACGAATTTCAATGTTATTTCAATAAGAAGATGACGAGTTCTGAGCCAATAGTACAGACGCTTATTCATCGGATCATAACAATTCGACGATAAAGTGAAGATTTCTTAACTATTAGCAATTTTAAGGGAGCCGATTAACTACATTCTTAGATAAGTGTTGTGCTTTTGAGGTAATCTATGGAAGAACATTCATAGCTTGAAATTGAGGCCAGAATCAATTTCATGTAAAAATATTACCCCTCAGTTCCAAAGAAAAAAGTAGGGATATTCGCGTGATTCAACTTTATTTATGTCGACTGCTAAGCTTACTCTAAACCAATCAGATTGAAACTTGACACAATTATGCTTGAGTGTCCAAAGATTGTTTAAGTTATATTATAATTCCCTTTTGTATATAGTGTCCAATTTTAATTCCCCGACTTTTTTGGATAAAATGTAGTGACGGAATGAAGGAAACCAACAGCTCCGCGTTAAAACTCGGGTTGTAGAGTCGAGTTTTCCTCGGTAATTAAATCTAGGCCCGGGGTGCGTGACGTACAATAATAAAATATGGTTTGAAAAGCGAGAATTTCTACCAAGGCTTATTATTATATATATGTTTTTTTTCTTTTTGGTGGGGTTGGTTGTAGGCGCGCTGAGCACTCATCTCGAGGAACATGTGGCTATTGTTTCAATCAAAGCTCAGCCTAGAATTCGTCAGACAGCCTAGCGCTGGCTGGCTAGCTTATAGCGTACGTTAGGTTAGAATAGAGAAACTATAGAACTAGAGAAAAGATAAGGAAAGTGATCCGATGACACTAGCTCGGATTTTGTTTCTACTCGCACGCAATGATACTCGCGAGCTATGCACACTTAATTCTTACTTGTTTTTAATGTAAAATTGATATAACAATATTGGTTAAATGGAGAATGAATCTGGAACAAAAATGGCTTCGTAATATTTAAAGGGAGAATGCAAACTAGAAACAAGTGATTTGTTATCGATTCCTTATCGTTTAAATAGGCCTAGTTCAATGGTAAAAAAAAATTACAATCAAATATTAAACTAGAAATAAATTTAAAACTTACCATCAAAATAGGCTTAGATATCCTGAACTCCCCATATAAGGACTAGCGACCAATTCCATTGATAATAGAGATCCTGCAATCGATGAATTTCACTGGTCGCTAGCCCTTATATGGGGAGATCAGGTGATATCCATGAATCCTGCTAAGCCTATTTTCCGGGTAACTTTTAAATTTATTTCTAGTTTAATTTTTGTTTTAAAACTTTTTACTGTTGGATTAGGCCTATTTAAACGATAAGAAATCGATAAAATATTTTAGGAAGACAAAAATTAAATGACAAAATCTAAAGGTTTCGGATTTTTTTGTAGATTTCAGATACACTTCCTGAAGGTTTTACTACGCAAAAATGTCTAATTTTTAGAAGCAGAATCAATAAAACATTATTTAATTTTCATCTTCATTCTCCCTTTAAAATAAGCCTAATAAAATACTAGTATGAGACTCGAAATAATATCACACGCCCAATTCTGTACCTTTTAAAATAATAGTTAAATATATCTTAAATGTACTTACCATTAGTTCAAAGTTTAATGTCCAACAATTCTTTCCAAGCTTTAATGACATCTAATAAGAAACAAATAAAAAATAAATTAATTAAACAATTTTCTAACCAATAAATCAATTTTATATAGGAGTGCCATTTTATACTCGCTGAACTCAGGCTATATGGGAAAAATACCTTGAAATCTAATATCCAAAATTTGTACAGACATTATATTTCAATGTGATTTTCTTATGGGCTGCGTTCAGTGAAGCATACCGCAGATACCAGCTCCAAAGTAAATACATTAGCAAAGCGGCTGAATGCAACCAACATAAGCCATTGTCAGTAAGTTAAAGCTTGTTCGAAAACGGTTCTAATACGTTTTTCAGAATCCTTATTATATGGGAGGTGGGTTTTTACTAACTAAATTTAATCAAAGTCAAAATATTTGTCCAAGTCAGCTTCAATCTCATCAGTCTTAATGATGGGATTAGCTTTTAAAGTAAGGGATCCAATTAGAAAAAAAACATCGATACAATTTTGTTGACAAACGTTTTCCCTAAAGCTTAAGACTTATATAAAGTAATTGACAGTATTTTGCGCTTCGAGGGTAATTCATCCCCGCTCCCGTTGACCGAGGGGTCAAAACGGCCCAGGGCCGGGCCCGCGTTAATAGACGAACGTCTAATTGACGGGCCCCCTTAACCTCGAAGCTTTCCCCATTCCCTCTTAAAAGGCTTATAGCTTCTAATACACAGTATATACTCGAGGGATGAAAGTTTTGCGCCGTTCATATGTATACACATTTCATCCTATTGGCGTCAGAGTCTGTCTTCGACCCTACAAATTTTTGTTTATTCGGCACGAAACGTTGGCTATACGCGCAAAAAAATAGAGAAACCGCTCGCGATATATTTTTTGCATCTAAACTCAGAATATATATAGTTAGGCCAACGTTTTTCAAGAAAAAATTGGGAAGAACTGTCTTGATTTGTCTCAAATTTGATCCCCTCATCGTGGTCTGAATTTTTTGCCATGCGTGAAGTTAAGATTTAGAAGTCTTGTCGGACGTAGACAATATGACAGCGATAGGTCAACTCCTGGGGGTTATTTGGGATCTCTTACAAAACCCAACAGATTTGCTTATTTCTTTAGCGTCTTTTCTTATACTGAGGGTCTGAGTTGATGAGAGTTAACTTGTTCGTGAAACTCTGAAATTATGCGAGCAATTTCAAATACCTACCTCATTATGAACGCTATCAAAAGTCTATCGATTTATTCCATAAAAGTAAACAACGCCATGTAGCTTAATACTATAAGCAAAGGTCTAGGTAGATTCTGATTCGAGACCCCCTGCAGCCGCAGTCGGTGTAAATATCGGAAGGGCCACTCTTTGGAGAAATTCTGGAGTTGGGAGGGAATCCAATATAGCCAAGAGTGCCCCGCCTAAATTCCGTCCCTCTCTCCCGACTAAAAATATCGAGGAAGAGTCCAAATCACTCGAGCCAGACAGGGGTGATGACTTTTTCGCTATAGATTTAACTGATGGGCTATAGTACGTTTACCTGGCTGTTTGCTGACATTATTAATCTATACGGGGAGCTGTTTAATTTTATGCAATAAAGTGATAAACCTTTGATATAGTACATATGGTAGGTGTAAAAATTGCCTAGCCATTAATTGTAGCTGTATTTTTAACTTTCTATTCATCCAATTGAAATTTGGAGCACTTGTTTAATTTCCTAGCAGCTGTAACATGTACGAGCTATTCGAAAATCGAAATCACAGGTTAGAACTCCGTCCGAGAGGCTAATACCACTTCAGTCGATACTTGTTAGTCCAACATAAAACCGAGTATTGATAATATTAAATCATTATTTTAGAATTTATAAGGATACGTAAATATTGGTTTAGAAGTATATTCAATATAAGCGAGAGTTTATCACTTCAAATGTAAGTTATAAAATAATTATCACAGTTTTAAAATGTAATAATGCTCTTAATGATAATCTTGCGTTTAGGAATTTTTCGTTTTTAGTTAAAAATTTTCCAAAGTAATTTTGAGAAAACCCTATTCTATTTCAGATGTATTCCTTTCGCCACCTATCGCACTGTTTGGTCCTGATCACTTTTTGTTTTATCTCAGTGTCCTTGACGAGCTTCATCAATGATCACCTACCACGATTATGGAAATGGACCCCAGGGTCACTTCCAATCATTTTTGTTTTAACTTTATGCTATTTTGGCGTTATCGGAAGAATGTACGCGACAATTTTAAACTTATCAGGACTAATATTTTACGAATGTTTTCCGGGTCCCGTCCAACTGAAAGCCGATTTATTCAAACTGCCTCGAATCTCGTTTCGAATCGTGACGAGAGGAGACTACCCCGATTTAATCGCTAAAAACTCGAAACTCCTCAAATCATTGTGTTCGAGCATTGGACTGAAGAATTTCGTGGTCGAGATTGTCACCGAGAAAAAATTGGAAATACCGGACGACAATCACGTGACGCAAATCCTGGTACCCGAACATTACAAAACTAAACGCGGAACAATGTATAAAGGTAGGATAAACATAAGTTACGTATCATGGTGAAGGAATAAATTATGTAGAATATACACCGATTAAAAATGACTAATACGCGTACCTTTAATATTATTGGTTTGGCAAATTAGGCGCGAGCCTATTTGTGACAAAATTACTCCTTATTTAAAAACATAATAGCTGTTGCTGAGCCGAACAATGTATAAACGTAGGATCAACAAACATTAAGGCGTACATTCATTTAGGGGCTTTTCCCCCTTAGTACGTCTTAAAGGGAGCATGAATGAAAAATCAATAGACATATTTTGTTGATAAAAGAGTAAATCTGTACTAAAAGGTCCCTTCACCCATTGAAACATTTTTTATTTCACTTAATTACGCCAAAATTATGTTATAAAACTATGTTTTACCTCCTGACTTATTTAAATCGTCTACCATTCTTTTTCCATACAAAATCCTTAACTATTGTTTGTGCCTTTCTTTTGTTCTTCTGGACTTTATTACTTTATTAAAATAATAAAGTCTTTTTGATGCATTTTTTTAAATCCAAATTATACTTGTGAGTCGTAAGAAACTCAACAATTACTTTATGGCTTATTGCACTCAATTTCATTCGGGTTCCCAGATTTACAGAGAAAAGTGCGTAGCGACAAGTACGGATCCGCCCGCAGCCAAAGACACGTTATATGAACACTCTAACTAAGATGTAATTTTAGGGTCTCACCCTGAAAGTCCATACAGTAAGGATCCTCGATATACCCGAGTATCCCAAATAGGGTGTCTGAAATTAACGTGAAATTTTACTTAAATCGTTTTTTATTAACTAATTATTTCTGACGTCGAATTATATCTATTGGGAATATTTAATTTAAAGCCAGAAACCTGCAATATTGCTTGGAAGATAACGTTAGCGCTTTGAGTGACCAGGATTGGATAGTACATCTGGACGAAGACAGTAGCCTAACCACGGACGCTCTCAAAGGCATCGCCAACTTCGTAAAGGAAGGAAAACATAAATACGGACACGGCAAAATTTCCTACGACCGCGAAAATATAACGGACACTTTCACTCAACTACTAATTGCTCAACGATCCGCCTGCGACTATGGATATTGCCAAGTTTATGGCAAAGCTCTGAACAAATTCCCATCGTTTACAACAGGCTCCTTCGTTGTATGTAACGTTGGCGCCGAGAAAGATGTGTCATTCGACGGAGGACCCACCGCTTCCTTGTTGGAATTCATTTACTTTTCATTCAATGCGTACAGAAAAGGTTACCGTCTTGGTTGGATTGAGGGTGAAGTGACCGAACTCGGTACTTTGACGGCGCGAGATTTTGTGACGCAATATTCCAGATTATTTAAGGGTTTTCCCGAGTTGGGAAAAAATGATATTTTTATTGGGAAACTGCGTCTTATTTATAAAATTAATCAATTTGCTATTAATATGTTCTTTTACTCCGTGTCATTGATAATTATTCTAATTACGGATTTTGGATACCAATCACGGTTTTTGATAACTTTGATTGGATTCAACGTCGCGTACGATATTTACGTGGGAATGTTTTACCTATATAAGAAATACGCCACCTTTTCCTGGTGTAAAATAATAAATTTTTTCCTCGTCAATTTGCTTATTGGAGCATTTTTCTACGATTTGGTTTTGTCAGTCTGTTTTATTTTGTCTTGGTTTACACGAAGTAATAATTTTAAAGTTACGAAAAAAACACGTTAATTGATTGGACTCAACGCCGCCCAAGATATTTATGTGGGAATCTTTTAACTTTATAAGAGATACGCCATCTTATCTTGGTACAAAATAATAAAAACTTTCCTCGTCGCAATTAGCTTATTGGAGCATTTTATATCGATTTAGTTCTATCACTCTGTTATATCTCATCTTGGTTTAAAAATGTGTTTCTTTCGACGTTACGAAAAAAAAAAAAAAAAAAAAAAAAACACTAATATTTTCCTAGGAATGTTTTAAGCCACCTTGCCGTGGTCAAGGAGGATTAGACAAGGAGAAGAAATGTGGGGACGGCGCGGTTCCTACTGCGTCGGCCTAAACTCCCACTCTGGGAGAACGGGGGTAGAGACGTTTCGTGGTAAAATGTTGTCGCGTGGGTAAAACGAATCCTTTATGAGACGCGCTAGCTAGCGACCACGTGACAACAGTTTACCTCGAGAATTTTCTATCCCCCCTTTCCACCCGAGTGGGAGGTTGGCTCTTCTCTCTCTAACTCAACGCAGCCCCACATTTCCTCTCCTTGTCTAATCCTCCTTGCCGTGGTGTAAAATAATATATTTTTTTCTCGTCAATTTGCTTATTGGTGCATTTTATTATTGTTTAGTTCTATCACTCTGTTTTATCTTGTCTTGGTTTAAAAAGAGTGTTACTTTCGATGTTACGAAAAAAACACTTTAATATTTTCCTGGGAATGTTTCAAGCCACCTTGCCGTGGTGGAAAATAATATTTTTTTCCTCGTCAATTTCTTTATTGGGGCATTTTACTGCGATTTCGTTATGTCACTCTGTTCTATCTTGTCTTAATTGGTTTAAACGAAGTAATGCTTCTAATGTTACGAAAAAACACATTAATTATAAATGTACGCTATATTACGAATTAAAACTTAAACCGCAAAAACCTATAATACTTTTAATTTTTAAAGTATCTTACTTTTTTCTTAATTTGAAGTGAATTTATAATACCAGAAACTATTATATAAATAAGAAAGCGGGTGCAAAATGGGGGTTTCAGATCTTATTCGCAATTTATCCACGAAGGGAAATATTGCCTATTGTTGACGGAACTCGAACACCAGTCTGTCCATTGTAATTTCATCCCATCTTTTTTTTCAACGCGACCAACAATTTACCAGGTAGGCGTTATGACAAGGAACTAGTCCCTTTTTTTGCTACACCTCCCCTAAGGTGGAGTGTAGGTATTACATTCGTTGTGGGGTTTTAATGCCGGATTCCGAACAATCACGTGGTTTCGTAATTTTCGTCAGAATCAGCTCAACTACACTAACCTTGTTTTACTCGACCCATTTGCGAACTAAACGTTTATTTTTTTCCCGAAGGATACTGCGAGTGATATACTTTTTCGTCAACATTTTTCATCGTACGTGTAAAATTGACATTTTTGACACAGTTTAATATTTCTATTTCATTTCGATTTATATAATTTTAAAACAATTGTATTTCTCAGAACCTTCACATGTACGCGATATTTTTGCAAATATGTTTCCATATAAAACCGTTAAAACTCGCAATAGCTTGGGAGAATAATACCTTACCAGAGACAGACAATAAACCTAGATTTCATAATATTAAGTCATTAGGCGAAAATTGCGAGTCTGCGAACGCATTGCGGATTTACACCAAGAAATAATAGAAGTTACACTGGGAATTCTTATAGGAATGGGATTTGGCCGCGTTCAACTTCGAATTGTAGGAGTGGCTTGCAAACGTCAAGGCCTAGTGTACTTATTTTCAAACAATTTCGGTTAGAATCGGCACCCCCTTGGGTGAAAATAGTAACTCGAGCTTGATATTGGTCCGTCGACTCATAATGCCTTTGATCCATTTATCGCAATAGTTCTCCCTTCCAACCCCACTCGTTGCGTTGATCTGTCACCCAGGCGGATTCGTAAACATATTCCTAAGGGAGAATTTCATAGGTTTTTGCGAGGTTCCCATCACTTAGCGCAATAGGTGTACAGGCTGTACCTTTGACTGTACTAAAGCATTACGCGTAATCTTTAAATTGAGAGAGTGATTAGCCCCTCGGGTTTTTCTCACTAATACAGCGGATTTACTGAGATATTTCTTGTTTACTATTTGCTGCTGGTAAAGATGATTCGCGACCAAATAAATGGTAACGAAAATCACCTTTACTTCATGTTAAGAGAGATGGGTTAAGCAGGCTCTGATGTAAACTACAAAACCACGTGACTGTTCAGTTTGAACCTTCAAAGTCAAGCATTTGTAGACGAATACGACGATTGACATACTTTTTCCTTGACACAGTTAAAACGTATAGGTGTAAAAATGGCCTAGGCTAGCCTCTACTTGTAGCTGTATTTAAAGCTTTCTATTGATTCGATCGAAATTTGAAACACTTGTATTAGTTTCTAGTATGCCTATAGCTCTAACATGTACGCGTTTTTCGAAAACAGGTTACTTAATAATACCGTTAGAACTCCGTCCGAGAGACTGATACCATTTCAGACGATACTAGTTACATTAAACCGAGTTTTATTAAGTTATTATTTTAGAATTTATAAGGATACGTAAATCTTGGTTTAGAAGTATTCAATATAAACCAGAGTTTATCCCTTCAAAAGTAAGTTATAAAATAATTATCACATTAAAAAAAAAGCTCGTCATGGGAAAGTTCCTTAAAGGAATTTCCCGTGTTTAGACGTTTTCTTAAGTTCACACTCGAATTTCCTGAGCGTAAAGGACCATTAATACTTTCATGCATAGCCTCCTGCGGAATTGTCGCTCCATCATTGTCTGTTTTCAATTCATTTTATTGGAAACTTCCTATCAGTTGTGAATTATCATGTTCACACTTTTTGGATGGAGTCAAAAAAAAAAAAGACAAAATTAGAACATTCTCCAAAGTAATTTTGTGAAAATCCTATTCTATTTCAGATGTATTCCTTTCGCCACTTAACGCACTGTTTGGTCTTGATCACTTTTTGTTATATCTCAGTGTTCTCGACGAGCTTCGTCAATGATCACTTACCACGATTATGGAAATGGACCACACAGTCAATTCCAAGTCACTTGGCCTACATTTTGGTTTTAGCTTTATGCTATATTGGCGTTATCGGAAGAATGTACATGACAATTTTAAACTTCGCTGGACTAATATTTTACGAATGTTTTCCGGGTCCCGTCCAACTGAAAGCCGATTTATTCAAACTGCCTCGAATCTCTTTTCGAATCGTGACGAGAGGCGACTACCCCGATTTAATCGCTAAAAACTCGAAACTCATCAAATCATTGTGTTCGAGAATTGGACTGAAGAATTTCGTGGTTGAGATTGTCACCGAGAAAAAATTAGAAATACCGGACGACAATCACGTGACGCAAATCCTGGTACCGAAGCATTACAAAACTAAATTTGGAACAATATATAAAGGTAGGATAAACAAACAGTTCAGAGTACATTGTTTAAATGGAGATTAAATAAAAAACATTTTTGTCAGGCTTCATTCTCCCTATAAAATTTGAAGTAACGTATTACCAAAACATCTTAAGGGGCACTTTTCTGAGACACGATCCATTTTTTACCTCTCTCCTCGGGCGAAAGCTCTGACGACAAAACTTTCAGAACCACTACCACATACCAATCATAATGTGCCTTGTTGTAATCTTGAAGCATGATTTACCTGTGGCTTTATATATATATATATATATATATATATATATATATATATATATATATATATATATATATATATATATATATATATATATATATATATATATATATATATATATATATATATATATATATATATATATATATATATATATATATATATATATATATATATATATTATATATATATATATATATATATATAAACTTTCAGAACCACTACCACATACCAATCATAATGTGCCTTGTTGTAATCTTGAAGCATGATTTACCTGTGGCTTTATATATATATATATATATATATATATATATATATATATAATATATATATATATATATATATATATATATATATATATATATATATATATATATATATATATATATATATATATAACTTTCAGAACCACTACCACATACCAATCATAATGTGCCTTGTTGTAATCTTGAAGCATGATTTACCTGTGGCTTTAGTCTCATATATATATATATATATTATATATATATATATATATTATATATATATATATATATATATATATATATATATATATATATATATATATATATATATATATATATATATATATATATATATATATATATATATGAGACTAAAGCCACAGGTAAATCATGCTTCAAGATTACAACAAGGCACATTATGATATATATATATATATATATATATATTATATATATATATATATATATATATATATATATATATATATAAAATAAAAAAGCTTCTATATAGTACATGGACGTTAAAAATAATTGTGGATCTAGTTCATTTTCATATATATATATATATATATATATATATATATATATATATATATATATTAGTTGAAAAACCTTGTTGTCATGCAACAAGAAAGCTACAGGTTATTCATAACGTAAGTACTACTTTCACAGTTGTAATTACAACTTTGAATGGACAGATATGATTATCATTCCGAGAACACCCATCACAACTTTCAATGGGCATATATTATCATTTTAAATGGGAGTGCCATTGATCCAAACCTTTCACGAATAACTCTGCGAAAATTTCTACTTGGTCTATTATGCTGTACCCAAGACTTCCCAATCGCTTAGTTTTGGAAATGGTAGTGCTTGTTACATTCTATAACACAAATTTTCGCAGAGTTATTCGTGAAAGGTTTGGATCAATGGCACTCCCATTTAAAATGATAATATATGCCCATTGAAAGTTGTGATGGGTGTTCTCGGAATGATAATCATATCTGTCCATTCAAAGTTGTAATTACAACTGTGAAAGTAGTACTTACGTTATGAATAACCTGTAGCTTTCTTGTTGCATGACAACAAGGTTTTTCAACTAATATCTGTCCCTTTGTAAAAATTAGTCAGGGTGAACTTTAGAGTTAGTTTGTCAATAAACAAAATAGTTGCGTTGGAAAATATTTTAATGTTGAAAAAATTTTCAAAACGTTTTCATGCAGAGTGACAAGTGTGAACGTATCATTGTAAGTTGTATTAACAATTTGGGAAACCAAATAATTATCTCGCCGAGAAACTTTACCTAACCTAACCCTGTAAGCAAAGACAAAGGCGTAGCCTATTCTGGGTGGTTGCCAGAAGAAATTCAATTATATAGGAAAATTCAATTATACAGACACAAATTTATGCAAGAGTATAAAATTAATTAAAATTAAATTTTAACGACATTTGGAAAACGGCAGGAAAACTTCTCTCCCAAAATTTCGAAACTTACACGAGTTAATGGTTGAAGCACCAAATTGTACGCGGTAAAGATTTGCACACGCTACAATCTTACGTTGATATTTAATTTTTAACTTTAAAACTTATCACCCTAAAATTATGAAACCTGTTTAGGGAGATAAACTAATTTGCAAAGCATAGATTTTGATTGTGGCTTTAAATCGTTATAGCCGTGAAAAGGGCGAAATCCTTAGAACTTGGTCAGTTTGCCCCATTTGAGACGTGCATCAGTTTGGTAAATCTCGAGAATTCATTTATTCGCCCGATTGGCGGGGCTTCCGTGAGCGCCACCGAAGCGCGTGATCGAGGAGTCTATGCAATAGGCTACCAATAGATGATTAAATAAATAGCTCAGTTCGGCTTGATCAACTTGTTAGTTTAGCGGCCGCGTCACTGTAGACGTCACTCATCCCCTAGAGTTCCGGATGTATAAAGGCGCGGAGAAAGCGGGCGTTAAGCTTGAGAGTAAAACTAGAGATCTTTAGAATTTTGTCATTCTGACTGCGGGCGCCGTGTTTCTGTACAAGAAACGTCACAGGTGACGTCGACGCTCAACTTACGAAAAAGGACTCCTCCCTTTTATATATTTATGCGCGTGTTATAGCGTAGCTGTAAGATAACGTACGAAATCAGCTTTCACCTACTGGCAAAAAGTTGAACCACTAAATTTATTTATGAATTATTATTAAATTTTAATGATATTATGATATTAGAAGAGGAATGATATTTTATAATATAATTTATTTGAATAAAAATTAAAGTTTAATAAAAAATAATGTTAAAAAAAACTTAAACTCTCTACGAGATTCGAATTCGTCGACCGCTGGACCATGAGGTCGGTCGGCGGAGAAAGTACTGACATCTATCTAGTAAAACCTGACCAAAAGGTCTACGTCGAAGAGATTCAAGGGGGGCGCATACATAGAACGAGTTTTGGAGATTTTTCCGGTCTAGCGTGGAGAGAAAAACGTGACGTCATACGTGGGCTAAATTCGTAGAGAGTCGCATTTTTTGGGAGGCTAATTAGTACAGAAACATGTTTGTCTGATACATAATAAGAAATTAAGGTTCAGTTCCAAGGTTCATAGTAATAATAAGTATTTAAATAAAACGAGTATATATGGATTAAGGAACATTATTGTCATAGTCGCCAAGATAAAACTTATGTTATTATGATTATTATATAATTAAGAAGAAAATCTAGAAGTATATCACATCTTTTATTGAAAAATCAGATGTGTGTTTATAATAATTTTATTAATTTTATGTTGTAATATTTACTTCGAACAAACCTAGACCTAAATAAATAAATAAATATGATACAGGCATTATAAACTTACCATTGAATAATGTGCTGAGCCGCTGTCCAATTTAGAAAAAATATGAAGAAGGGCCTTGTCGGCGGCTTCTTCATATTCAAAAAATTTAACGGCTTTCAGCTCCGCTGTCTACTGCTCGAGCCTCAAGAGGGAGGTTACTAGACAAAACACACAAGAGAAGGCGATTCTTGTTGCTGTCCCACGTATAACGTCATAAATCGGGAAATAAAGTCTATCTACCCCCCACTTCGAAAAATCGGATATTGTCGTTTTTAGAGAAGCGGGAATGCTCCAACCTTATAGTGTATTTGTAGTCTAGTAACCTTGGAAGAGATTGTCCCACTAAGCCTTGGATTGTAATTTATAACAACTCATTTAGTTAATATTTAAGTCCAAATGGAAAATAAAACTTATAAAAATTCAATTAAGACATTTCAAAAATAAAATAAACAAAAATAATTACCATATTCAAGTCTTTTGTTAAAGATATAGTAGTTTTACGAAACTAACCGATGAAACATTTTATGGCGTCTCTTACTCTCTTTTCGCTACTCTCCCGCTTATTTCACTTCCCAAATTCAGCGGGTGTAAAGATAAAGGGGCGTGTTTTCTCTATCCCAGAATAAATATAGAGAACGGTCGCTTTGCAGCAGCGCGTAGGGAATTTATAAGCGGGATGGTTAACCGCCTGACGGCGTGTTCATTGGCTAGAGGTGGAACCATACCGAATTTCAACGCGTACGAACTTAGCATCATAGCAATGATAGAGCTTGAAGCTACAGCCTTTTTTGCCTAAGCGGACTGTCTAAGCGGGCTATGCAAATACTCTATGGCCGTTTATGCACTAGCTAGAGGCAACCGTAATTTCAACGCGTGCAAAGCGAGCGACCATTCTGTTTAACATAGATTTAAAATTAATTTTACTTTATATTAAAGTCTGATTTGGGGAAAAAAATGTCAAAAGCACACATATCGACATAAAATTAAACTAAATCACTCAAAAAAGGAAAACAAAGAGCTTCCAAATTATAGATAGGCCTTTCCGATCGACGACTCTAGGTACAGACACACTGAATTTTTACGTGTACCAAAAAACGCGTCATGGGTAATCCCATGATATTTGAGCTTCGATAATGTATAAGAATCTCGGATCTTGGCAGCCCATGTTATTTCCCCATTGGAGTTAATACAGCCCAAACAGAGGAGCTGCTAGCCGTCTACGGAAAACTAGAGCTATGAATAACAGAGGCTGGCGAATGCCAGCCTCTAATGAAAATGAACTAGATCCACAATTATTTTTAACGTCCATGTACTATATAGAAGCTTTTTTATTTCAAGAAATATTCTAGCTAGTGTGACTTGTCTTCCCGACTTAATTTTAAATATTTTTCACGGTACATACACCATTTGGAAAACCAATTTCTCTGATTTTTGCAGGTTTTACGAGTGAATTCTGCCTGATATTTTAAGGTGCATCAAAGGCTTAGTTTCCCCAATTAACTCTCTAACTCTAAAATGCGATGATTGCTTAATTATATTTAGGCCATGCTCCCAAAAATTCCCTCTTATCTCAATACGTGTTTCGTTTTAACCCCCAAAAGGGGGATAAAAAGAAATACCGAGATGAACAACGCCGTTACTTTGTACTCCGACTTTTAAACGATCCTGGTTATATTTATTTCGAATATTTAATTTAAAGCGAGAAATCTACAATACTGCTTGGAAGATAAGGTCAGTTCTCTGAGTGACCAGGATTGGATAGTGCATCTGGACGAAGACAGTAGCCTAACCACGGACGCTCTCAAAGGCATCGCCAACTTCGTACAGGAAGGAAAACATAAATACGGACTAGGCAGAATCTCGTACGACCCCGATAATATAACTGGCACTTTCACTCAAGTACTTATAGCTCAACGAATCGCAATTGACTATGGATATTTTCAAGTTTCTTGCAAGGCTCTGAACAAATTACCATCGTTTATAAGAGGATCCTTCGTAGTGTGTAAAGTCTGCGCCGAGAAAGATTTATCATTCGACGGAGGACCCACCGCTTCCTTGTTGGAATTCATGTACTTTTCATTCAATGCGTACAGAAAAGGTTACCGTCTTGGTTGGATTGAGGGTGAAGTGACCGAACTCGGTACTTTGACGGCGCGAGATTTTGTGACGCAATATTCCAGATTATTTAAGGGTTTTCCGGAGTTGGGAAAAAATGATATTTTTACTGGGAAACTGCGCCTTATTTATAAAATTAATCAATTTGCTGTTAATATGTATTTCTTTTACTCCGTGTCATTGATAATTATTCTAATTACGGATTTTGGATACCAATCACGGTTTTTGATAACTTTGATTGGATTCAACGTCGCGCACGATATTTACGTGGGAATCTTTTACCTATATAAGAAATACGCCACCTTTTCCTGGTGTAAAATAATTTATTTTTTCCTCGTCAATTTGCTTATTGGTGCATTTTATTATTGTTTAGTTCTATCACTCTGTTTTATCTTGTCTTGGTTTAAAAAGAGTGTTACTTTCAATGTTACGAAAAAAACACTTTAATATTTTCCTGGGAATGTTTCAAGCCACCTTGCCGTGGTGGAAAATAATATTTTTTTCCTCGTCAATTTCTTTATTGGGGCATTTTACTGCGATTTCGTTATGTCACTCTGTTCTATCTTGTCTTAATTGGTTTAAACGAAGTAATGCTTCTAATGTTACGAAAAAACACATTAATTATAAATGTACGCTATATTACGAATTAAAACTTAAACCGCAAAATCCTATAATACTTTTAATTTTTAAGGTATCTTACTTTTTTCTTAATTTGAAGTGAATTTATAATACCAGAAACTATTATATAAATAAGAAAGCGGGGACAAGGTGGGGGTTTCAGATCTCATTCGCAATTTATCCACGAAGAGAAATATTGCCTATTGTTGACGGAACTCGAACACCAGTCTGTATTTTGTAATTTCATCCCAATATTTTTTTCAACGCGCCGAATAATTTACCAGTTAGGTGTTTCGACAAGGAAGTAGTCACTTTTTTGCTACACATCCCGTAACGTAGGTATTTCATTCCTTGCGGCGTTTCAGTTGTTGCCGCCGGATTCCGAACGGTTCCGTAACTAAGGTCAGAATCTGCATAACTTTTCTCTCTACACTAACCTTGTTTTACTCGACACATTGGCGAACCAAACATTTATTTGCAAAAGGACACGGCAAATGATATACTTTTTCGTCAACACTTTTCATCGTAAGTGTAAAATGGACTTATTTTTCTTTTAATTATCAAATTAGTATTTATTAATTTAAAATTATATTTTACGGTCATAATCTTCGCCATAAATCTATGGTAATTCTTAAAGACCTTGGCGGTTACCAAGGTATTTATATGGAGTTGAATTTTAGTTTGGAAATTATATGTGCAAGATCATTAAGTTACTTTCACACTTGGCACTTTAAAAATGTTTTTAAACGCTCGTCAAATGTTCATCATTTGACCAAAATAAAATTTAAATTGACCTTCTAATACGGCTTAGACTCAGAACTAGATAACTTTAATATTATTGGATAAAATCAGAAAAGCATTTTATCCTTCGAATGACTTTCTTTATAGAGGAACCCAAACCAGACTTTCACGACAACAAGGTTATACATATGGCCTAAGTCATGTATCGGTATTTCCATTTCAGTTTGATTGAGATGTCTTTGTGACACATGTTTTATTCCCCAAAAGCTGAACATGTACGCGTTATTTGAAAAATATTCTACCAAATAATACTTTTAGAACTCGCTATTATATAGGAACTGAGGTGGTTCCCGTCTGCATGAAGAAGATATTTTAAATTCCGACTCCCGAGTCTCAATGTAAGTTATAATTTATTCAAAATGAAATGATATGAGAATTATGTTACTAAAGCTACGTGGACACAAGTCACTTTGAACCCGGACACATTCGCAGAAATCCCAAAATATCTGAACGTTCTTTATGGAAAATTAACATTTAATCTTCAAGTCACTCCGGCTCTATAATCTCAAAATCTTTCTAATATCCAAAAATGCCATAGACAAAAATGACAAGTGTCCAACCCCTAGGAGTAAACTATTTTATAATTAGAATAAAGCGAATTTTTGGTAGTTCACGTTGAAAAGTCAGAGATATCGCCATCGTTAGAAAATCGACAATTCATGGAATCTTTCCAATTATTGGGATAAAGGCAACAGTTAACAAATAAATAGGCCGAAGTTTAGAATCGTCATCACTTGGGTTTTCTATTTCTCCCTTCCTTTCACTTTCTACTTAATTGGCCAAGAGAAATTCCAATGAAATTTTTTTTAACTTTAATGCCATCTAGCTATTTTTTCACGAAACCCAATAACTTTTACTTTTCATCTTAATAGACGGCGCGATGAAGAATTTGTGATAAAATATATCTGAATATTTTTTTTGGCCCTGAAAACAGTGAATCTCTTACACTCATAATATGGCCCTTGAACGAAAGAATGAAACAAAATGAATGAAAACTCCCTTAGGGGCAGAGAATTAATAATTTAATTATGAGGCCGCATCCTCATTGCATGTTTTCAAGCCATTTTATGGGAAATTTCTCATCAGGTTCGCCTTCTAAGAGTTATACTATGAGTTAGCCTGAACAAGATATTATTTTCCCGCTTTTTGTAATGAGTCAAAAAAATGACCGAATTTAAACATTCTCCAAAGTGATTTTGAGGAAAACCAATCCTGTTTCAGATGTATTCCTTTCGCCACTTAACGCACTGTTTGGCCCTGATCACTGTGTGTTATATCTCAGTGTTCTCGACGAGCTTCGTCAATGATCACTTGCCACGATTATGGAAATGGACCCCACAGTCAATTCCAAATCACTTGGCCTACATTTTGGTTTTAGCTTTATGCTATATTGGCGTTATCGGAAGAATGTACATGACAATTTTAAACTTCGCTGGACTAATAATTTACGAATGTTTTCCGGGTCCCGTCCAACTGAAAGCCGATTTATTCAAACTGCCTCGAATCTCGTTTCGAATCGTGACGAGAGGCGACTACCCCGATTTAATCGCTAAAAACTCGAAACTCCTCAAATCACATTGTTCGAGAATTGGACTGAAGAATTTCGTGGTCGAGATTGTCACTGAGAAAAAATTGGAAATACCGGACGACAATCACGTGACGCAAATCCTGGTACCCGAACATTACAAAACTAAACGCGGAACAATGTATAAAGGTAGGATAAGCATACGTTACGTATGATTTTGGCCATGGTGGAGGAATAAATTACATAGTACATAATTTGGCATAAGTCTATTTGTGACAAGCTTACTACTCCTCATTTAAAACATAATAGCTGTTGCTGCCATATTGAATAGAAGATTCAATTTGAGTTTTCGTAATATACTGTCTGGACTGGGTAGAAAATTAAAAACGCTATTCACGACCGAAACATTGTCTGATAAGGTGTTATCTCTAAAGAAAAAAAAGCACTAGCTCTTAGCCGACTACGTTTCGGTGGCGAAAAGAGGTTCCTTGGATTTCCTACTATATTTCCGGTTTGTTAGTAGGCTGAAATTCCTTCTTTACGCAAAGAAATCAAATCATCGCTTTCGTACCTATCATCGATTTTTATATTTTAGCTAAGGTCACTTATACCACTCGGAAAGATGTTTTTTTTTTTATTGTTTCTGATGTTGAGTTGTATCACTTTAAATATATATCTTTAATTTAAAGCCAGAAACTTGCAATACTGCTTGGAAGATAAGGTCAGTTCTCTGAGTGACCAGGATTGGATAGTGCATCTGGACGAAGACAGTAGCATAACCACGGAAGCTCTCAAAGGCATCGCCAATTTTATACAAGAAGGAAAATATAAATACGGACGAGGCGCAATCACATACGACCCTGATAACATAATGGACACTTTCACTCAACTACTTATAGCTCACCGAATCGCGAATGATTATGGATATGGCCGAGTTTATGGCAAGGCCCTGAACAAATTACCAACGTTTATAAAAGGTTCTTTCATAGTGTGTAACGTTGGCGTCGAGAAAGCCATATCATTCGACGGAGGACCCACCGCTTTCTTAATGGAATTCATTTACTTTTCATTCAATGCCAGTAGAAAAGGTTACCGCCTTGGTTGGATTGAGGGTGAAGTGACCGAACTCGGTACCCTGACGCCGCGAGCGTTTTTGACGCAATATTCTAGATTATTTAAAGGTTTTTCCGAGTTGGGAAAAAATCATATTTTTACTGGGAAACTGCGTCTTATTTATGAAATGAATCAATTTGCGTTCAATAGTTATTTATTTTACTTCGTGTCATTGACGATTACTCTAGCCACGAATTTGGGATACCAGTCTCGGTTTTTGTTTGTTTTGATTGGACTCAACGTCGCGCACGATATTTACGTGGGATTGTTTTACATTTATATGAGTTCCGCTATCTTATCTTGGTGTAAAATAATTCTTTTTTTCCTCGTCAATTTCCTTATTGGAGCATTTTATTACGATTTAGTTTTAGCACTCAGTTATATCTTGTCTTGGTTTAAAAATGGTATATCTTTCGCCGTTACGAAAAAAACAATTTAATTCAATGTACGCTAAAATTCAATGTACGTATTAAAATTAACTTAATATTAAAATCGAACATCAAACAAAAGTTATAAATTATCCAAATTTATGCCACGAATTGGGATATGTTAGGCCACGTGAAAAGGCAATTGAGGTGGTACTAGGAGAGATAACATTTTAGTTTTCCCAAATTCTTATTTTACTTTTAATTATCAAATTAAATTTATTAATTTAAAATTTATACTTTACGTTCAAAATCTTCGCGAAGTCAATGATTATAATAAAGGATCTTGGCGATTACCAAGGTATTTGTACGCAGTTGACTTTAAGCTCGAAAATTATACGAGTAAGATTATTATGTTACTTTCACACTTGGTAATTTAAAACCGTTTTCAAAGAGTCGTCGAATGTTCATCAAAAAATTAAATCGACTTTCCCCAAAATGGTTTAAAAGTCTTTATTGCGAAAGCGGCTTAAGGCTCAAAATTTTAGGGATTATTGGATTAAATCAGAAAAACATTTTTCTCTTCGAATGCCTATAGCCTATAGTAAGGTCAAGAAGATTTTACAGGAGTTATAAACGGCATAGCTACTCTCGGGCAGTAGAAAGTGGAATAGGCTGGACACAGATGGTAAATGGTCCATGGGAATGAGAGTTCATGCGCTGTTTGCGCATGATACAATTAACGTTACACACGACGTATGTTTCCGCCATTAATTTGTTTTATCTCAGTTGATGTCAAATCGTGGGATTTAAACTAGACACGGATATGCAACATAATTATATTGATTGTCAATACATCTATTTATGACCCCGCATTAAGCCCAGCATTCCGAGCTGTCACGTGGTTTATCATTTTCGCCAGAACCCGCTTAACCTGACTCTATACTAACCTTGCTTTTAATTACACGGCCCTTTTACTAACACCATCCAAAGCCAAACCCTTATTTACAGAATGACACGGCGAAAGACGGACTTACATAAACAAGGTTATCATTTGGCATACATATATAGGTATTTCCAATGAGATGTTTTTCTAACACATGTTGTATTCCCCAAAAGCTGTACGTGTTTGCGCTATTTGAAAACTATTCTACCAAATAATACATTTAGAACTCGGTATATAGGTTGAGGGACTAATACCTTTTCGGACTGGTTAGATCGACAGTAATCGGAACTTTCATACGATTTAGCCATTATATTAGAACTGAGAAGTTAAGTAAACGTTGGTTAAAAAGTATTGAACCACCAAATTAGGCGCGTCTGAAGAGGATATTTTAAATTCCTACTCCCGAGCCTCAATGTAAGTTATAATTTATTCAGAATGAAATGTTATGAGAATTTTTAAGCAGTTACTAAAGCTACGTGGACACAAGTCACCTTGAACCCGGACACATTTGCGGAAATCACAAAATATCTGAACGTTCTTTATGGAAAATTAACATTTAATCTTCAAATCACTTCGAAAACCAGCTCTATAATCTCAAAATCTTTCTAATATCCTAAAATCCCATATACAAAAATGGCAAGCGTCCGACCCCTCGGAGTAAAACTATTCATGTACTCGAAGTCCCAATTATTAGGATATAGACATCGATTTTCCGCCTTTTAAGAGTTATACTATCAACTTTGCCTGTAAAATATATTAGTGGGGTCAAAAAATCACCATAGTAATTTTGAGAATCCTATTCTATTTCAGATGTATTCCTTTCGCCACTTAACGCACTGTTTGGCCCTGATCACTGTGTGTTATATCTCAGTGTTCTCGACGAGCTTCGTCAATGATCACCTGCCACGATTATGGAAATGGACCCCACAGTCAATTCCAAGTCACTTGGCCTACATTTTGATTTTATCTTTATGCTACATTGGGGTTATCGGAAGAATGCACTTGACAATTGTAAACTTATCAGGACTAATATTTTACGAATGTTTTCCGGGTCCCGTCCAACTGAAAGCCGATTTATTCAAACTGCCTCGAATCTCGTTTCGAATCGTGACGAGAGGAGACTACCCCGATTTAATCGCTAAAAACTCGAAACTCATCAAATTACTGTGTTCGCGAATTGGGTTGAAGAATTTCGTGGTTGAGATTGTCACCGAGAAAAAATTGGAAATACCGGACGACAATCACGTGACGCAAATCCTGGTACCCGAACATTACAAAACTAAACGCGGAACAATGTATAAAGGTAAGATAAACATAAGATACGTATGATTTTAGTCATGGTGGAGGAATAATAAATTACATGGTACACCGATTAAAAATTACTAATACGCGTGCCTTTAATATTATTAATATAAATAAATACTTATCGTGTATTTGAATATTTTAGATAAAGTTGTGTTAGGTTAGTTAGACCACTCGGTATTATTATTATTATTTTTTTTTCTTATTGTTTCTAATGTTGAGTTATATCAGGCTATATTGGGAATATTTAATTTAAAGCCAGAAACTTGCAATACTGCTTGGAAGATAAGGTCAGTACTCTGAGTGACCAGGATTGGATAGTGCATCTCGACGAAGACAGTAGCCTCACCACGGACGCTCTCAAAGGCATCGCCAACTTTGTACAGGAAGGAAAGTATAAATGCGGACAAGGCAATATTTCGTTCGACCCCGATAATATTACCGACATTTTCACTCAACTAATTATGGCTACGCGATTCATCCTTGGCTATGGATATTGGCGAGTTTATGGCAAGGCTCTGAACAAATTCCTATCGTTTATAAAAGGCTCCTTCGTAGTGTGTAACGTTGGCGCCGAGAAAGATGTCTCATTCGACGGAGGACCCACCGCTTCCTTATTGGAATTCATTTACTTTTCATTCAATGCGCATAGAAAAGGTTACCGCCTTGGTTGGATTGAGGGTGAAATGACCGAACTCGGTACATTGACGGTTCGAGAATCTGTTGCGCAAATTTCCAGATTCTTGGAAGGATGTCCCGATTTGGCAAAAAATGATATTTTTACTGGGAAATTGCGTCTTATTTATAAAATGAATCAATTCGCTTGGAATAGTTATTTCTTTTACGTCGTGTCATTGACAATTATTCTAGTCACGGATTTTGGATATCAATCTCGATTTTTGATGACTTTGATTGGAGTCAACGTCGCCCAAGATATTTATATGGGAATATTTTACTTATATAAGAAATACGCCACCTTTTCCTGGTGTAAAATAATCTATTTTTTCCTCGTCGATTTACTTATTGGAGCATTTTACTACGATTTGGTTGTGTCAGTCTCTTATATCTTGGCTTGGTTTAAACGAAGTAAAACTTTTAAGGTTTCGAAAAAAACACTTTAATAATTTCAAATGTACGCTATATTACGAATTAAAATTTAAAACGCCAAATCCTATTAATCTTTTAATTTTTAAAATATAACTTGCTTTTTTTTGAAAATTTGAAGGGAATTTATAATATCAGAAACTATCATTTTATAATAAAAGGGGTGCAAGGGGGGTTTCGGATCTCATTTGCAATTTATCCACGGAGGGATACATTGACCGCGTACTTGAGTCTGTCCTCTGTCTTCATTTCATCTCCCTCGAATCGCAAAACGTTCCACCCTACACCCTTGGCTTAATATAAAATTAAAGGATCTACGGGGGCCTTGCGGGTATACCGTACACCTTCAATTAGGAAACCCGAATATTCAAGCACGTAGGTGACACTTTCAATATACCAATTATTTATATAAGTGTTTCTAAAAATGTTACTTAAATAGTATCGGATCTGGCTAAATTAAAAGCTTACATAAACCGTGATAAACGTCATAAAAACATCTTGGCAATAATTTTTTTAGGGGATTTGGGGAAAGAAGACTTGACGAAACGACGTTCGGGTTTAGATAATCAAATTATTTGTACGTATAAGAAAGTAAAGACACCGCGAGCCATTCAAACAAAATTTCTGTCTTTTGGTGAAAGTCTGATTATTCAAAGGCGGCAATTTTATCGTATGTTTACGCACATTAACGGCAGTCGGGTAAAATAAGGGTTCTTATTTCAGGAGGACGCACGTGCGAGGATTGAAAAATTCACATTAAAAAAGACGTTTTATGACAAAATCTGCTAGGCATCTGAGTAGACCTATACGTAAAAGAATTCATGATCAAATTGAGGGGGCAGACACTCTTGAATTCGCTGTACACCTTAGTGAATTCGGCTTTGACAGCGCCTTAAGTTCGAATATGTTTTTCACACGTGAGTTCTTGAGTGTCTGCCGTACTAGCTTCATGTGATAGTAAGAATAATAATAAAGGCTATATTCGGACTTAAATCTGACTGTCCATTTGGAAGCAATCTACCTGGTCTTTAAGATCCATATATCAATTGAAGCCTAGTGATCATTGATGCTTAAGAAGAGCAAAAATTCTAAGAGGATTAATGCAATCTTCGGGCCTAATTTTATCTTTATCTTCCTTTTAATTGCAACTTAAAGATTTCAACTGGTTGGTTCTCATTTAAGTATATGGATTAATTTCTTTTACATACAGTGTAAGATCCTATAAATTTGTACAACGATACAGAAGCCCTAAATTGATCAGAAGACCCTTTCTTACAAGTTCCAAGAAGTTGAAAAAGAAAAAAATAACCAAAGGAAAAGTTTTATAGTCGCCAGTCAACTTTGGTGTATTTTCCGTCTAATTTACGATTCTTTCTCCTCGAATATATGATTTTTAACTACAGTAGACACCCCCTAACTTCAGAAATATGACACTAAAAAGTCTGGCGGATAGTTTCGCGATGCCTATCTATGCGTGCTCGGTTTTCCTCTTCGACAGACTCGTGTTCCCTTGGTCAAAAAACGATATACGAGCGATAATAAACCAATCGGTCAGATGAAGTCTATACTCTAAGAATGATCCATCCAAAATAACAGAGCGTACAAAGTTAGGACGTTTTGTATTTCAAATATATCGTTTATTGGCGATAGAAAGGAGTCTAGCGTCATACGCTATGACGTCTGAAAATGATTTTCATCATAGTTAAGGATGGGCATAATCAGCTTGTCTTTCTCCAACTCCACTAAATGGTCTGAGACAGTTTAAAGTTTCAATACGTACAAAGGATGAATGAAGGAATTTTTTGTACCTTCGTATGTTAAAGATTAAAGGGCCTAATCCAGCAGTAAAAATATTTACAAACAAATATTAAATGAGAAATAAATTTAAAACTTATCAGAAATATAGGCTTAGCTGGATTCATGAAGATCCTGAATTTCTTCGCATTGATGGGTCAGCGACCAATGAGAAAAGGCCCGTCGTTAAGGCGAGATCTCCTTAAGACTTCCAATAACATTCGATTGGTCGCTGATCCAAGAAATTCAGGATCTCTATAAATCCAGCTAAGCCTATTTTACGGATAAGTTTTAAATTTATTTAATTTAATATTTGTTTGTGATTTTTTTACTGGTGGATTAAAATGATAAGGAATCGATAAAAAAATCACTTGTTGAGTTTCATTCTCCCTTTAACAGATCTGCCGAACATTTTAGCTTCTAGGGAATTTATGCCTAAACTAGGAGAATAGTTTACTCAATATCCACTTTAAAAGCGTAATAAAATCCGTGGTTTAGTTCACACTGTAGTATTCTCTTCGATTTTGTTAAATATTTTCATTCGAAACATGATGAGAAATTAACCACTTTCGAGAAAAATATGTACCCCGATTACGCGATTAGTAACTGATTACAGCCTTTGGCATTTCTAAATACGAAGTTACTTTCGTAATCGCTTTAGTACAGTCAATGCTACATGATTGTACACCGATTAAGTGGAGGAGCGTTAATGAAATTTTATCAGATTAGAAATGGATTTAAAAGGGATTATTTCGTTCGAAAGCTCTCCAGAAACGTTTAATTGATAAACTATTTTTCTCAGCCATGAATTAGTAGCAGTCTTGTTAAATTAATTAAATAATATCAAAATAGATATAATTCTCTAGGGATACGTCTTTGCGATAAAAAAAAAAGAACTGGAACAAAGTAAAGTAATTTAGCTAGTTATAAGTTAATCAACATGGTATGTGTAAAAGATTCCGCATATCTGTTTGGTAATATAATCTCTATGCACCTGTAGAAGTGTTCCAACCGTACCGCTTCGGTGCGCGACAGGTAAATAGGAAACATAACTTACAGGGTGGAATATTGGAACGTTTATCTACTTTTTGGGAAGCTTAAGAGGAAAATCACTGCATTGAAAGGTGAAATCGAAAGAATTGCAAGGATGAAATCGTACGAAAATTCAATTTAATTTCCCTGACTGATTAAAAGTGATGCTCTCATACTTTTTATAAAGGTCTGTAGACTACATTTTTCATATTTTCATATTATTATAAATTTTAATTAAAATTGCACACCACACCATTGGGCTGAACACGTTTTTCAGAAACTTCCAAAATTATAATACCAAAACAAATAAATTAAATAAACATTTTCACTTGGAAAAACGATAATTTGAAAATTATCTTCTTGTTTCTGGATTAATTATGTACTTTCACGAAAGAAACAGAGTGAAATCTACCGTGCCTGAACTCGCCAAAAGGTTTTGAATTTCATTTTAAACTACCAGTAATAATGTTTTACAATAGAAAAAAAAGTATCTATATATTTTTGTGATTTAAATCGTCTGTCTTAAACATTCCTCAGCCAAGAGGTTTAAAGTTCTGAAGAATATAGTATCAAAATATAATTTACAAACCTAAGAAAAAAATGGTGTCAGAATAATTTTAGATAAATTTGAAACAAAGGTGTATTATAATAAGCCAAGCTAGCGAGTTCGAACCGATTCGAACAGACTCAACTTTAGGAATCGTCTTCCGCGTCTATAAAAATCCTACCAAAGAAGAAAAAAGTAGAAAGGTCAGGTCTAGGGGTCAAAGACTAGAGCCGCCACCATGCGCTGTACCAACTATACCACCTCGCAAAAAATTCCGTCAAAAATTTACGCGGGATCCCCCTAAAAAAAAAGATGTTTCGAGGGGATTCCTTGAAGGGGGGAGTGAGCGATACCCTGGACACCGATCAACTTGAGTGGTATAGTTTGCTTAGCCGAATGACCCTCGAAAGCCCTAAAATCCCCAAAAATTTCAGTAAAAAGTAACTGGATCCCTAACTTGACGCGCATGTATACGTCGAACCACGGTTATGGGCTTATTTTTATCCGGAGGCCGACATTTATAAGAGAAATCCTACAGTAAGGCAATGCGATAATGGGTGAAACGCGACACCCAAATTCTCCTCCTCGCTACCGAGTTATCTCGATTTATCTCATATATTTAATGACGTTTCTATCAGTTGTAAATTACAGTGGAAATATTAGTACAATTATCTATATATTTCGCTAAAATATTATTCATATACTGATTGTTAATTATATCACAATTTGAGGCGGAATAATACTTGGAGCTAAAATGGAACACAATTTTAATTTATTTTTCGGATATTTTTTTTTAGTTCCAAGTTTCCCTTTAAATTAATTAAATGAGACTTCTATTTCTTAGTTGACGAAAACAGTTTAGAAATGGATTTAAAAAGGGACTAGTAAATCCGCAAGCTCTTCAAGAAACGTCTGGTTTAATTAATTTAAACAGCATTATAAGTTATTGACCATGGTGAATAAATTTTGTGTTTACATGATGCATGAAGGTTTTAATTTTCTCAGATTGATGGCGTAGAATATTTCTGAAACCCAATTAACATTGCATTAGACCTTTAAAGTCTATAAATTGCGGAGGAGGACATTTTGCGACGAGAAGAATGCGAGGAAGAGAAAAAAGAAAAAACGGTTTCAGATAATAAGAGTTGAGAATATTTTTTTCCCCGGCCGAGGGGTAAAATGTTTTCGGGGCAGACATCTTTATTGCAGTAGAAATGATAAACAATTTTGAGGCTTTTTTTTTCTACTCACACACTCTTCCTTCTTATATAAGGGATAAAATAAAGATAGGAATATTTTAACGATAGCTTCTAAATACTGACTGCCCTTATCGAGAGAGTCTGAGAGAATTTGGTCCGATAGGAAATAATTAACTATATAAGATTGAAACACTTTTTTTTTGGCTCATAGACAAACTTTCGTAGCATCAGTGATGGGCGCTCATAACTAGAATTACAGTAACTTAGGTAATCAATCAATTACGCGGTAATTTACCACTTTATTTACCGTTTTAAGGTAACTTGATGAAAAACACAAAATTATTTGCATTTCAGCTATTTTCAAACGCTTCAAAAACTTTTTTCTGACTAAATAATCCTATACTCCCCGCAATACTACGTCATCACTATGTTCGTGTGGCTATTGTACAGCACGTTCTAGCCCGTGATAAGGTCGCTTTCGCGTGGTCTTTTTCGTAAAAGTACTAGCTTTCGTATTAAAATTATTGTTAATTACGTTCCAGAAATAAAAACTAGGTCATTTATTTCGGGGAAAGCAACTGCTTATATATTTTTGACATTTTAATTTTTAACTTTCTTATACCCTCTTCAGACGAGGCGTAATTAGCCGTTGTTAAATCAGATTTAACCGAAGTTTACATAGCCTTCTCAGTTCAATAAACCTCGGTTAATTGTGATTAAACCACGGTTAAGTCTGAATAAACCGGCTAGTTACGCCTCTTCTGAAAAGGGTATTAAGAACGCCTCAATCTAAAGGTATACAATTTTTAACATGACGTTCTAATAATATGATAAAACTAAAAATGTATCCTCTAAGGTGACAGCCTCATTTTAAGCAATGAAAAATTCTTAATTAGTTGCACACCCCGTGACAAAAAAGTATTTAGCTTTAGATTACTTGTTTTTGGGGCTAAAGTTCAATGGCTCATTCAGATTCATTTTGACATACAAATAAAAGAAACACGAGCAATTATAAGAAAATGGCGATATCAGTATTTGAAACCAAATAAAAACTAGGCCTATAGAAATTAATAATTAAAAATATCTATACAGTATAATTTAAAAGCTTTCAAAGCTGGCTATCTCTAATTTGATAACTAAAGTTAAATCTTTTTTTAAATTCCATTCTCTGTGCAGTTATAGAGAAGAATATAAAATTTTTATCAAGCCATTTAGGTATTAACGTAATCCGATACTCAAATCCCAGCACCCACCCATGCTATACAGTTTTACAGAGCATATAGAAATAGTTATGGAGGGAGGTGACTATGAAAAAATAAATTCAGACTATAGAGGTTTTTATTGCACTTTGAGATAATGGTGTAGTGGGTGGGATATCGTATAATATTGGAGGCATTAAAATCTTATTTACTGTTAAGGCCCGGCCGGAGGGCAAAATACGCGTAAAGGCGTTTTTTTACGATCCGTTTTTTATGTAAGCGCGAGATTCTGTGTATTAAGGCTTTTGTGAGACTTGAGGTCACCCTAATGTCAAGCTATGAAGAAAATTTCAATTTTGGTTTTTCTTTTCTATTTTTTTTTTCAATGAAAGTTAAAGGGCAAGTCTAGCTAGTGAAAATGAACGATTTGGGGGATTGGGTATTGTTAAATAAAAAAATAAAGGTCACGAGAGGTCGTACACGAGAGTCATATTTGTGAAACTATTTAGAAGACCTGTGCATAAATACATCTATGAACCCTGTTAGTTTAGGATATGTTTTGGACTTACAATTATTATTTACAATTTTCAGATATTTTATTTTCTTAGAATTCGTGTAATTTTGTAAAATAAAATTCAGCTACAATTCTTAGAAAATAAATAAAACAATAAAATCAAGCTTTCTGGTTTAAATTTCATTTTTAAATTTTCTTATCCGAAGACATAATTTTCTAGGGTAAGACCATTCTCGGATAAAAATGGATACGAGTATTATTTTTACTTTTATATTCGGATAATCAGTAAATTTTCAATCAAACGGATAACATATGAATGTAATTAAGTAGATCTATAAAATTAATGAAAGTTATACAAACTCCTATTAATTTTGGTATGTTTAACTTTCATCGAGAAAGCAGAAAGGTTTTTAAATTTTAGCCAAAATGAACGGGATTTTGGCAAAAGAATCCATTTATCCAAATTTAAATACCAACAATTAAGACTCGACCTTTAATGGTACGGTTTTTTAAGAGAAGGACCCAAGTAGTGGCATTTAGGTGTTGGAACAAAGAGTTCTCTGTTAACTTTTCTCTTTCCGTTTCTCTCTCCATTAAGAAAAGCTACGGTTTGTTCCCGAAAAAATATGTAAGGCCAGAAAAATATTCGGTCGCGAAATTATAAGCGTGATAAAATATTCGTGGAAGTCGAGATTCCACGATAAAGATCTCGCATGGGTGCTATTATACGTACGAGTACATCGCTTGTTTTCGTCATTATAATGTAAAATATCGTTTTAGAAAAAAAAATTGTAGAAGCGTAATAAAATATGACATTGTTTTTAAATTTAATTATGATGAAGAAATCAGGTTTCAAGAATTAATGTTTTTGCAACCATTAAATTTCGGAACAATAAAATTCACAAGAAACCCCTTATTCGGAGTTCAAGGTTTTGAAAAACCGTTTTAATTCATCCAAATATTATATGTAAATGAAATATGTAGATCAATATTATATTCTACAGATTAAATATTGAGAATCTATTTCTAGCCACAACAATTATAGTTTTAACTCAATATCAGGAAATTAATATTAGTATTATCATTATTATACAGCGACGTGATTAAAGTAAGCCGCGTTCATACTAGGCCTTGGAATCGATTTAAAACGTTTCGCTGGAGTCGTGTGAACAGGAAACCGTCTTTTCTCGAATCGATTTGATACGATTTCTCGAAACTGCTTCGAGAACCAGTTTCATACCGATTCAGTTTCAACAACCGATAAATGAAGCTACAATAAATCGATTTATAAAGATAATGCGTGAACACGAGACGCTTAAAACGATTCCTGGCGATTCGAATATCGGTTTGATTTTATCGTTTCAAATCGATTAAGAAATACTAGTGTGACCGTAGTGGTAGAGACGGAAGTTATGTGATTCGTTTCGGGTCTTGTCAAATTGACCTTGCGCCAAGTTCGCAAAATAATCTTCAGAAATGGAAAAAATTGGCAAGGGGTCGGTTTTAATTTTCGTTTCGATGTGATTCCATTGATTTTAACACGAATATTCCGTATTCTCAGTGACAACCTTAAAAAATACCTAAATTCCCTTTTAAAACCTGTTTTTTTCTAATGGAATTGCATCCATTTCGAGGATGTAACTGAACGTATACCCTTTGCACCCGCGTGTTATTGAATCCCAAGCTTGCATGATGCATTGTAAAATAATTTGTCGAATTTTGTTTGACCATCCCTCACGGCTTCGAGACTGCGTTTTGAAAACCGACCCCTTTCTAAAGCTTCCTAAAAGAAAATAAGCCCAAAAGCAGCCGGCAAAAAGGGGTGGGTACCGTAGCAATCAACAAGTGGCTTGCTTTTTGCCATAAGTTAAAAAAGAAAGCGAGAAAAAAAGGGCCAAAAAAACTCTTTTAAGATCTACCGACATGATCCGATCCCTCTGATCCGAGATGGTGGACTGTTAAACTTTTTTTGTTTTTTGTTTTTTTTATTCGCGAGCAATGTTTCAAACTAAGCAAGGTTAGGGCGGAATTATACACAATGTTAAATCTCGTATGTTGTAAAGTAGTTTTAATCCCGAGCAATCGGAATATATTATTTAAAACCCTTATGTGGTTGCGGTGGTTATCGAAATTAACCAACTGATATTCACAGCGTTCTTCTCCTTTTCCCTAAGATTTCTTTATTGAACATTGTTTCGGGGATGTTTCAAAAGGGCCAACAAGGAATGCCGGCGAGGGACAAAGGGATAATTCCATGTCATTTGATATTCTTGCGCACGGTCTCCCGTCTTAAGCTTCGTAGGATTATATCGCCGAAAAACATCAGCCGGGGTTGAAATGGCGAATTGTTCAAGAATTGCTTTCAAACTATACGTATAATTAAACCTGGCGCGGATTAATATACAATATTAAAACTTATCGGGGCTGAAAGTAGTTTCGCAAACACGAGGTATAAGTTTGTAATATAACTTAACTGGTATATGAATGGCTATTATAACTTAAAAAGATGGTATGTCGCTCTATATTATTATACTTAATAATATTAAAACTATTTTTTCCTTCGCGCAATCATCGTGCAAGCATTTGGGAACTTTACTATTAGAGAGAACTCATTTAAGGGGTTATTTACATTTTTATTACCCGCGAAGTTAATGAGCCGTTAGAGTTAAATTTTATTTTTTATTTCTATTGCTTTTTTCGTAGACGTCTTGAAAGTTTATTATTATTATTATTAATATTTAATGGTGACTAATTCATTCGGTTGGATTGAAATTTGCAGATAATTTATTAGACTATATTATACGTTTTTAATTTCTTAACAGAATATCATATTTGTTATTTTTTAGTCATCCTATCTTTTAATATTTTGAATTCTGTTTTTGGTTGGACTAGGGCATCCCTTACAGTCTACTCGTTCAAAAGCTAGAATTCAAGCCTGACTTTAAGGTTACTTTTATCTCATTGGATGAATTAAAAAACCTAATAAAAATGGCTTCAACTGTTCAAGGTTTCGAAAATATACGTTCTTCTATGTATTTGTTTGGATATTTTGAATTTTTTTCGGATATATATTGAATTTTTCTATGACCAATAGAAGGTTTTGAAAAAATGAACAAAGCAAGGCTTTGATGCAATGGAAACTTTGTAAAAACGATTTATAGACTAATCGTACCGTGAGAAACTATTAAACAACCCCATTTAGAGATCGGAGTAGAGTAGACAATTCTCTTTATTTTATCTTTATCCATAATAAGAGATTATCCACAATTTACTATGATAAATCCAATGCTAGCAGGTGAAAGGTCACCTACGGGTACCCCCTTTCACCCAAAATATTTCTCCCAATTACCATTTCGCCCAATTCCTTACCCATTTCCTCAATTCTAACATAATCTAATCTTAGGTGAGAGGAGAAATAAAATATTTGGGTAATTATTTTTGGGTAAAATGGGGGACACCTCATCTACTACTTCCAATGTATTCGAAAATTTTGTCAATAAATTTACTAATTATCCACATTTATGTAAATTATTTTGTCCATACGCCGACCTCTAAAGCCATCAATTAACGTTGTATATCAAATTTTGTAATTATATATATACCCTGCGTTTAAACTTTAATAGCATACTAGGCCTACTTATCTTCGGGTACATGTTAAGATTAAGGGTTTGAGACAATGTACGAGAAGGAGTGAGGTATACAAAGTTAAATGTAAACCTAAAGGACTTATTCTTTGACTATACACAAACTATACAAATCTCCTAATACCACTAAAATTATTCCAATCTGACGAATCAACAGCGCTTAAAAATATCTCAGACAATAGGTTAAATATTCCATACAATAATTTTGGCTGTAATAGTACAGGTATATACATTCCTGGAAGCTGAAGAGCACTATTTTGCGGGTGAGACTTTCAGTCAAGCCCATTATTGAACGTATAACGTTCGTTTCTCCCATCTCGCGTAGCAGAAAGAGAGATAAACGAGAGAGAAAACGGAGCAAGCGTACAACAGAATATTTAGGGTAGTGAATTTTCGCGCTCGTGTGCCGAAAAACTAGAGGGTGTAAACTTATACCCCGCGCTCCTCCTAGTAGGCGGAGTTCCTTCGACAAAATACCGAGTATAAATCCGTGACGTCACAATCAGTCGTGTGGCGGAGAGGTCTAAAGGTCCATTAAACCGATCCCTCCCCCCATTTCCGCAGCCTCTTCCATCCCCCTATGATCCGGGGAAGCTGCGAAATACGTCCTTTAGGCTTCGTACATCCTAGAGCGATATAAAAACTTATCCAAGCTCGGAGAAGAGAGGTGAGACACATTTTGAAATACGGAAAAAGAGACAATATATTTTTCCGTCAGTCGATACTCTTTTAAACACGGACAGCGAACTGAGAGTACGTTTGATACCGCGATGAAGACTTAAATACTATAGCTCGTAAACCGTCTTGGATTCAAAATATAATCGTTGAAAATTAACATACGTGATAAGGAAATTTTCGCGCTACGTTTCCGAGACCGTTCGTTACCTAGGGTAGTTAATCCGCGAAAGACCGCGACGGAGCGCGCGTACTCCCGCGAGACGAGACAGGACTTCTGGTTTCCATTAACCAGACCCCCTCTTTACGTACGGTTTCAAGTGTGTCTTGGTTAACATCACAAATCGCAGGCGCCAGAGCAGCGCTCGTAGTCAAACCGAGTCAATATAGGGCCTTTTTAGCCTTTTACAGACTTTTCCCGCGATTGAATATATAAACTAAACGGCTCACCCCATCAAAAAATAAAGGAGGAAAAAAAATTGACCCAAAAGAGCTCGTGGTAAAATCGTTCCTTACGATGAGTTTAGTCGGTGGATATTCGCAGCCCTTTACGGCAACGGGTGTACAATCGTCGTCACCAGACTCTATTTACGGCGGTGGTTCGTATTACGGAACTTCCGGCGCGGTCAGGGTCTACGATCCGTGCGTCGGAACGGCCAGTCCCGATGGCACGCCACCAGCGACTTATTATTCCGCTTGGACATTCGGTAACGCGATTAGTACCACCCCGGACAATTTAACACCACCGGGGAGTTCGGAATTCAGTCCCCCACCTTATACGCCGAGTCCGAGCGTGCAACAACAACAACAATTGCAACAAATTAACCCTAACAACAATCAACATCAACAAGGTACGAGTCGCAACGAATCTCATCACTCGTTATATCAAAGCGGAAGTAGTAGTAATAACGCTGTACCGGACCATTTGACTTTATCGGCCATGACTTTAGGATTCGGTGGTAGCGGGTTAAGCGCGGCTAGCGCCGAATTACTGGGTTTCTTAAACTCGGGGGTCAATATGGCTTTAGAACCGGGAGGTGGTCATAAACCGGAAAGAGGCGCCAAAAGAAGAGTTACGGCGAACAGGAAAGAAAGGAGAAGAACGCAATCTATTAACAACGCCTTCGCCGATTTGAGAGATTGTATCCCCAACGTGCCAGCCGATACTAAGTTATCTAAGATCAAGACCTTGAGGTTGGCCACTAGTTACATAGCGTATCTGATGGATTTGTTGGCCCAAGACGAGTACGGGACGACGCCGACGTTGGCCGCCGCCGCTGCCGCCAGCAAAATATGTCACGCGGTCGAAGGGACGTTCAAAACTGAGGTTATGAGCCCCAAAAAGTACGAGGTTCGAGAAACGGAACATAAAAGAAAGAAGGAGGTGAGTTCGAAATGATATTACTTTATGTTAAATAAAAAAATTAGTTTAGTTTACTGGTATAATGATAATTCGAAAGGTAAAATCATAGGTCGCATGCCAAATAATTAATGCTTCCGGGTCAGGTAAATGACTTCGCGAGGAACAGGGTCCCGTAAAACAGATCTCATTTTGAATTTAATCAGTTTTACATCGCATGGGAAACTCTGCCCAACCCAAATAAGTATATGAACTTCTCAGCAATGACCTCTCTAATTCCTTTACGAATTAAAAACCAGTGTTTTCTGACGCTGAACACAAAAAGAACCAAAATTTAGGTAATTTAGTGATTGAAACTAATTTGGGTTCTAAGTTCGATACAAGTTGGTAAAAGATCAGACGTGGTTCGGGTGGAGAAACGAGGAGGGTTCACTTTCGAGTCCCATTTCCACCCTTGTGTCTTTCGACTCTTTGGTAAATGAGGTCGGTTGCCAGTGGGCCGTGCAGTGCGTAACCTTTTCTCCATCATTCACCGATCTAATGAGGGTTCTGATTCCAGCGCGGACGAATATATCCGTAGATATATAGGGATTTACTTGGAAATAAAACCTAACGATGACAAATCAGTTGGTGGCCCAGACAAAATTGCCGTAATTTATTTTCAAATTTCCTAGATTTGGCCTCAAATATGATTTAGGATTAAGGGGAACCCCCGTATAAAGTTCTTGAATTCTAGACAAATGTATCATTCTTGGGTGGTTTAACAAACGGCCAAAAATTCAAATGATTAGGTTATTAAAGGGAGTATGAATTAATCAAAGGAATGTTTGTACGAAAAAACTAAATATTTCCATTAAAAATTCTGTGACATTTTCAAGATTTCCCTAACCGTATAAAAGCTTAATCTTCATGTGGCCATTATTTTAGTGGTATTTCTAAGAACATTTCATAACATTAAGACCACTTATCAATCTAATTCTAGAAACTTAAAGATTAACTTGGATTAACAAACAGCTTTAATTATTAATCCAAGACGTTAATAAATTTGTTAAGCCTACTTAAAATTTCTGTATCATTATACCCGTTTTTACTATTTTTCCATTATTTTGTCCCTTCCTATAGACAAAAAAAATTAACCCTAAAAAATTCCATAAAATAATAAGTAATGAGAGAAAATAATTAACTGTAATCTTAATTATTAGCGGATTAATTTAAAGATTTAAAACTGCATGCAGGTGAGGCGTATATCATCTAAGAAAAAAATTGCAACTTTTTGATTGGGAGATGATTCAAGCCTTTGAAATTATATTACGAAACGTTTCACGTTTCTTTAAATCAAATATAGCTTGCCTTTTATGGAGAGCGAGGATGCTATAAATTAGGCCTAACTATATATTACAGTTAAAACCAAACTTAAATGAAGAGGAAGTAACGATGAGTTATAAACGATCGCTCGAGGGACGGAAGATAACCCTTTTGCCTCAAAGCGGAAGTTGTGTTTTAAAATTGATATACCCCGAGCATCTTACTCGCCTTTAAGATAAACAACAAACTCTTCCCCGTTTTATATAAGACACTCGCTATTAACGCTAAGCCTAACTCAAATTTATCCGCATAAGCTAAAGAAATATGTCCCCATGAAGAGCGAAGTAAATTAGTCGTTGAAAGAAATGTCCTCCGCGAGGATTTGTCGCTTGTCTAAAGATGTCTAGGTTACTCAATCTTATGGTCAGGTTCAAACTGTGTTTTCAGTAAGCTAAAAACTAGGATATCTTCGAGTTTAAATAATTCAAATCATACAGATAGAAGCGAACTTATCGTTGCATCACGATGAAAACTCTTTAAAGGAAGGATGGAATTTGTTTGAAATTCATTTCTTAGCTAATAAAATCTATAACATAATTCATTTAACCATAAAATTACTATAGGATTATCCTAGAGTTAAATAATTCAAATCATGGATATTGAAAGGAACCTATCTTTGTTCACATATTTCTACTGAATTGAATTATTTTAAAAATAACGTTTTGTGAGGCTTCAGTATCCCTTTACGGCCCGAAAAAATGTATTATAATGATTTACATAAGCAATTAAATGTTAACCTCATTAACTTCTCTTCAGAAGTGGTTAATCACTTCCGTTAAGTCTCTGAGCAGACTATGCGATAAAGTAACTTTCGACATTGGTAAATACGTAGTCAGTTACGTCATAAATTTAGTACAGTCAAAGCTTTTTCAGCGACTATGTGAAGTGAAACTATCTCTTTTAAAGTCGATATACAATATAGAAGAATTTTATACACCTTAAAATGCGCCAATTTCAGGCGCTACAGAGGGACATGTCACTCTGTGGTACGTGTGTTTTATACATTGAAAGACGAGCATGAGCACAAGAAAGTATTTTATGTATCCTACGTTTTTTTTTACTATACTTGGGTGCCTGGGTAGATTATCATGCCCAATTAATACTAAATCTATAAATAAACCATTGCGATATTAATTAGGCTAGGATAAACTACCCTACCCTAACTCTCTACGCGGGTTTTTACAAAATTAGTTTCCGTTAATTTATATAGCTTCTAATACCCTCTTCAGACCCGGTTCAGTCAGATTTAAGCGAGGTTTATAGAACTGAGAAGGCTACGTAAACCTAAGTTAAATCTGATTAAACCGGCTAATTACGGCTCGTATGAAGAGGGTATAAGGAATCAGTCTTACTTATATGGTAATTATTTTTCTTGTGGTATAATTTATTTTTCCGTGTCACCGTCCCTTTATTCAGTTCCGAACTGATGGAATGATGTAGGAGAGCGGGGGTGGGGACCCATAGCTATAAATAAAATGTTGGCTCTATATTTTTTAAGAGCGCGGGGCGCGAGACTCGGATTACAATGCGTGACGCCGGACTGAGGACCATAACATATCCTCGAACAGTGGTCGGCTCATCGCGGCCGATGCAGCCCAGCTAGGAAAATGAGCGGGGATCTATTTCAAAAGATGGGGGGTCCAACTCGGGTGGCTCTTAAACAGGTGGCTCTTTTGAGGTCCCTAACAGGAACAAGCGCCGAGGTTTAACTAGGGAAGCGTCTCAACAACCACCCCCGTATAAGACACAGATAAAAACTTTGGACCCTCTCTAGATCGTAAAATAAGGAAACCGATTTAATGGTTTAAGACTCGAGTGTCTCGAGGGTATCAATTTGATCTTATACGGGAAACGGTGCGGGTTATGCAAATTTGGGTGGTCTTTTAAGTTAGTTACGTAAGACATTTTATAGAAAGGTCAAACTCAGAATTTAAAGAGATACATATGCTCATTTGTTACCCCGGTCCTTTATTGGTATCAAAATTTTCTTCGATGATTAGCTGCGTCTAAATTCTTAATGGAATTGTTTAATTTTAATCTAATTATTACTTAATTGGTCAGTTTACTGTTTAATTCACTAACTATAAATTATGTTTAAAAAATAGAGGAGTTTGACAGTAATTAATTAATCAAGTGTTTGATTGAAGAGCATGTCGATTTTAAAAGCGGAGAACTAATCTGCTGCTCGTAAATCAATGCCAAAATCAGAATATTTTTCAATTTTTTTCATTGTGTGAAAATTACTTGATTTTCCTTTCTACCTTCTCTTTAAATATAAACACACAATTATGTTTCAATTACCGGAGATTACCGGAAAATACGTTAAGCGGTAACTATACCGGTAGCTTCGGTACGCGTCACTGCACATATATTCCATGATTATGCGCGAGTAAAATATTCAAGAAAATTTAATATACATTGTTAAATCATGGATTAAATAACCCTAGGTTAAATCATGGTCAACTTAGATCAGCTCCTCCGTCGCCGGAGGAGCTGATCCATTTGGCCATGGTTAAATGTAAACCTTAGGCTATTTTTGAGGATTTGCGAGGTTTTTGTAACTTCTAGATTACGTACGAGTTACAACATTGACACGTATTAAGATTGGCGCCGTCCTACAGAAGTTAAAAAGAGCCTTAAGTTTTCGAGTGTTGAAATTTATACCTATATTCCTTTTACCATCTCGCGTCTTATTTATGTCTTTGCCTGTAAAGACACTCGGGATAAAGCTCTGTAAAGTGTAACTGTTCCCGTACCATCGAGTAATTCACCGGGGGATATGTTATGCCAAAGTCGGGACTAAATAATTCCCGCGCAAAAGAGTCGTCATTAGCAGTCAGTTAGTGACTAGTAGAGTTTACTATATATTTTTTATATACTGATTCTAGCCCTCCAACGGTGATAGTCTATAATTCGTCCCATTGAGTAAACAGTGAACTCGTATACGTCGGAAAAAAGGGGAACATTCCGTTCTATTTTAAGCCTCTTGCTTATATAATAAAGAAATCGACGCGAAGCCGAGTCTCCCAAATGAGCGGCTCATCCACGCGACTATAATACTGTTTATAACGATTAAAGAGCGTATAGAATCGTTTATTGGCTTTACATATACGTACCCTCTTTATACCCCCGATTTATACCTCTCTCTCTATCTCAGAGTTTATTATTTATTATACTTATTTAAAGTGATTAATACCGATTGGGAAGGGCAGGGCGAGCTCGAAGATCAACATCAAAACATAATTAACTAATTGCGTACATTTTAGGATATCAAATTAGAATGAGCTTGAGTCATTGGTTAAATTTATATCATATTCAATGGCTTACAAAGATATATACCACCCGTGAAAAAAATGTGATCATAAATGTATTCAATTCGGTACCGTCTCGATAATGGAACGGAATCAAGGGGTCAGACACTTGAGAGCTCAGGTGTACAAAATTTTTGAACTCTTTGCCCTACCAAAGCTGGACTCATGGGAACTCAGGTGTACAACAAAATCGAGAGTGACGTTCCCCCCGAACGAAACCTTAACTATTTACAACAACTATCGTGGCCTCGAATCTTCTGACCACGGTAATTTGGATAAAAGTGATGGACTTTCAAATGATATAGAGGATAATGGCTTGAGTTAAAAAGTAGATCAATTGGCCAAAAACCCCTTGTGGATCATTTGAAAGTCGACATTTGGATTTGAACAGGCCAGGGTAAACTAATTACGCGAATTTTGTACTGTAATGCAGACTTTGGTTTAGCTTCGTCGCGAGTCCGTAGGCACAATATAGCAAATGCGTCATAAAATATCGTTACAAGTTGTGTAATTTGGATGTAGAATTGTTAATTTTGTGTTAAACTATATAGAGACTGCTAGTTGGTTTGGTATTACAAAGAATCATTTGTGCAGGGTGGAATTTAGGCTAAATATGTTTGTATGTCTGTATTCACGTGTTATCTTTTTGCCCCCCTACAGGGAACCCTAACTAACATGGGTGGCGGTGTCTCTGAGAAGAAATCAAAGGGCAGAACAGGCTGGCCCCAGCACGTGTGGGCGCTGGAATTGCAACAAGACACGTGACACACATTCGTCTAATATTAAAAAAAAAAAAAAAAAAAAAAGTAAGAAGCGAGAAAAATTATCCAGTGTCACCCTAAACCACCAAGCATATCCTACAGTCCGCAACTGAGATTTCATTTCAACTAATACCAAAGATATATATACATAGTCACACTCAGATTTTTCAATGCGTAGAAAACTACGGCGGATGAATACATATACCAATAACTCCGGTAGAAAAGAAAAGCAGTCGCTGAAAATTTAACGCGATTGTGAATAAATTTTAAATTTTATTTTAGTTTCTTTCCTCTTAAAACTCTAGTTAAACCAAAGATTTCTTTTAATATAGTTTAAAATTGTACTTAAAACAATAAAAGTTTTGTGGAAATTCTTGTTTATAGGGAAGTTTAGATAAATATTCAGATACTGAGAGCTTTGAAATAAAAGCAATAAGACAAAAATTGGCTCCAAAATAAATAAATTCTGATTTGGTACTATAAAACCAAATTTATTCTATAAACTAAGTTGATTTAGATAGTTTCGTAGTGAATCCCTTTAAAGGGATCTAATCCACAAGTAAAAAAAAATACATATAAATATTAAACTAGAAATAAATAAAAAATTTACCTGGAAAATAGGCTTAGCTGGATTCATGGCGATACTGATTTTCTTCGCATTGATGGGTATCATGGAGATCTCGCCTTAACGACGGGCCTTTGCTCATTGGTCGCTGACCCATCAATGCGAAGAAATTCAGGATCTCCATGAATCCAACTCTAAGCCTATTTTACTTTGTAAGTTTTAAATTTAATTCTAAATTAATATTTTATTTTATTTATTTTTTACTTGTCGATTTAGCCCATTATAACGATAAGGAATCGATAAAAAAAAACTAGTTGTTAGGATGTATTCTCAATTTCTGGGAGTTAAGTACTTTTGTGGAAGAAGTTATGAACTTAATTTTATTGAAAAGCTCTCATTAATGTTTTGATTGAATCTTAAAAACCTAATAATAAGAATCATCACTAGACCTCTTCCGTATGAATTTTTTTATAATTAAAAAGGTTATCAAGGTTCCTTAAAAATTCGAGGCCGGAGAGTGCAACTTGTGAATAATTGTCAGAAAATTATGTCTTATATTTAAAACCAAAAACAAAAAAAAAGCTTTGTATTTAACTTGAAATGTAAATGTATATTTTTAACTCCATCTCCCACCTAGGTAAATAATATTAAGTACTTAATTGCGAGGCTAAAAAAATATCAGAGCTCTGTATTTCTAATCCGCGATGCCAAATAGTGCAATATTACATGAATGTTGTATCATATTTTCTCAGTGGATATTAATTAAATATAAATATTTTGTGCCAAAGATTTTAAACGTACGTTTTTTCAGTATTATATCGGTGTAAATAAATAAAAAAAATAATCTAAATATATATTAAATAAAAATAAATTCATTCATTGATCGCCATAAATGCGTCAAACGGTCAAACCAAAGTAAAAGTGTAATGTAATTTGAAATAATAAATTATTTTATATTAATTTCTTTGAACTTAAGTTTTTACGATATAAGAAAGGCCATATTTCAACCTCATTGGTCGATGACCCTTCACAATGCGAAGAAGTTCATGATTTCCATGAATCCAGCTAAGCCTATTTTCCGGGTAAGTTTTAAATTTATTTCTAGTTTAATAATTGTTTCTACTGGTGATAATTAGGCCTATTTAAACGATCAGGAATCGATAAAAAACATCACTTATTGCTGGGTTGCATTCTCCCTTTAAAGTTAAATAACTGTAGTATTTTGAACTCGCCATTATTATAGTTCGATTCAGTTCAGTTACAACCACCAAAAAAACAAACAGACGGGTACAATAAATTACGACTATATACGATATGCTGCATTATATATAACGAATATAAAAATAAAAATTCAATTTTCTTCGCTCCATAACGTGTTTAACTAATTATAGAAACATTCCATAGTTTTTAAGGCGTAAAAAAATATGTTCAAATTGTCTGGCTACTGATTTATGAAGTGAGGATATTTAATTTGCCTTAAATAAAAATTAAAAAAAGAAAAAAGTGTTTTTGAAGAAATCATCTCCCGAAAGTTTTTATATAAATGCCTGAAACAAATTGGTATCTGTATACGGAGGCCCAATTATAATCAACTTAACTCATTACCAAAGTCAAACCTATCCCTAATTTAAATTCAGGGTATCAATAAGCTCTGAAAAACCCAATTTAATATAACTTTTAGTATCAGCGTAAGTGTGAAGTATTTATAATCCTAACCAAGTAATAATTCACCAAAAGAAACGAAGATAGTAATCCAAACCGTTAGAAAAACTCAGGGAATTGATATGGCTGATAAAAAAAAAATCTCGGCGAGTTGGATAAAATAAAAGCGATAATGTTACATCATTTTCTTTTTCCGTATCATTTGTTCGACCATTTTGAGTAAATGAAGAAACGTTAGGGGGTTGTGAAAACTACGATAGGCGGACGAGTTGAAACTTCACAGTATCTGGCTTTGTCCACGTTAAATTATATAACTGAAACAAACTATATCTTTCTTTATTGAATACAGATTAAATGACTTTCTAGTCCATTTATGGTCAAGTAATTTTACTCGAAGCGAAGTTCGGTTTAAAATTGTTAAATTATTATTATATCAAGCTTAACAAGACGTTTCTATTATATTCAAAACCTAATTCTCAAGGGAAAAGTATTTTAATCGCGAAAGCTAATTCGGGTTAAATTAGCAAATGAATGGATGATTATCCTTGAACCGCGCGAACGTACCGCGCAGACTCGCAAATCTCAAAATCGATTAAATCAGAGCATGCGCTTTCGTTAGATATTTAAAGGGGTAGTCTCATCTATAGCTACGATCACACTAGGCAATTTGTAAGCGTTTTCAAACCGTTTCGGATGTTCAAATCGATTTTTCAAGTAATAATTCTATTTTTGGACAATAGCTCTGTATATTTGACCCAAACGTTTCCATTTTGAGCTTCACATAACGGTTAAATTAAAAACGTTTTCAAAGTCTCTAGTGTGAACGTAGCTCACGAGTATTTAATCCGCCATCTTTCTATAAAGTTCTAAATCGGTAATTTGCCCTAAGTAATTTTCTGGGTAAATTACAAGGGTAAGTAATGGTAATTTACGGTTCGCTCTAGTAAAATTACCGAAATTGTATAATTTATAATTTAAAACCTATTGGATTAAAATTGAACCAAATGTTTTATATCCCATGATGTCCGAGTCATTTTGCTCTATCAATGCAAACTCAAATGGAGTGCATAGGGATTTAAAGTCCGAAATAAATATTTCGAAGCGTTTAAAAAAGGATTTCATATTTAAAATCAATGAAATTCAAACTTTAAACTTAATTTCAGATTTAAATTGTGTCCAATAATTGTAAAAAAAAAAAAAAAAAAAAATCGATTAAGTTTTTTTGCATTCCGAAAATAAATTTAACTAAAATTACATTTTTAATTTCTATTTACGATTTAATTCCAGGTGCGAGGAAAAGTGTATACGATGTTAAATGATGCCCATGATTTAAAATTCAATTTGGTTAAAATGCAGATAATGTGCTTAAATTTCATGTAAACCGTGAGACTTGACCAAACTTAAAAATAAGGTGTCTACAAAGACCTAAAAATAACTAAATTGAAAACCATAGACTCAATGAAAAGCAAAACTAACGAAATTAATTAAATTATAGAAAAATATGGAAGCTGAAATTAGGTTAATAAAATTTTCCCATCAGGCAATACTTTTTTTCCATGGAGTATATATACCAGGAGTTTTCAAAAGAAAGGGCTATAATAAACACTTAATCTTGCGCGCGTCTCCTGGCTTTATTTCTCCATATCAAGACTTTGAAGAGGGTTTAATTTAAAAGTATATTTTCTAAGGAAAACATTAAGCGAGAATTTATAACAGACAGACTAATTGTATTAGTGGAATTGGGGTATTTCTATAATAGTCAAAGTAAATTTACAGTTTTCAGGATGTAAATACAATCAAGCTATAGGCTTCCACTCTCTCGAGAGACTCGAAAAGTTCCAACCAAACGCGTAGCGTAGGTTTCAAACCTTCTGAATGCTTAAACTTATTCCGACTTTATATTAGGATAGAATCGGGATATAAATAATGGGAAGGGGACTTGGTTCGTCTTATCGTCCGTTTCATCTTCAGCCATCTGGAGATGCCGCCCGCGCCACGAATATATAGGAGACCGTGGTCCCGTCGTTTTATAGGAAAGGACTATTTGTCACAAACGCCAAAAACGATTTCCCTATAGCGTCTATACTCCCGCGGCACTTACGTACATTTCTCGGTCTAACCAAATTATCCCATTCATTTTCAAGGATACAAAGAAAGATGAGTAAAAATGATTGTCGAGTATCGAAAAAGAGACAAATTCAATTAACTTAAAAGGATAATCGTACTTTAAATTCAGAAAGGAGTCAAATAAGAATAGTTTTTAATTACAGCCGAAGTTTCCATTACTTCTATTCTCAACTTTCCTTTAAAGGGAGAATGCAACTTAACAAGTGATTTTTTAACGATTAATTATCGTTTAAGTAGGCCTAATCCAACAGTACAAAAATTTACAAACAAGTATTAAACTAGAAAGTAATTTAAAACTTGCCTGGAATATAGGCTTAGATTCTAAATTTCTTCGCATTTATGACTCAGCGACCAATGAGCAGAGGCTCGTCATTAAGGCGAGATCTTCATAACATTCGATTGGTCGCTGACGCTTCAACGCGAAGTAATTCAGGATCTCCATGAATCCAGCTAAGCCTATTTTTCAGGTAAGTTTTGACCTATAATCTTTTTAAAATCTTTATTGTACGTGAATGCGACTTAAATTTTACTTATTATCCACGGTATCTCCCCTCTCGAACCATTTTCAGAATTTAATTGGTATTAAAATCTAAAATCCCTGGTGTGTATAGAGTACAAGATTGTAGAGATCGTATTTCCATAATAACCTCAAGTACATCATAAATCTATGTCAAAATACACGTAACCCTTATTACGGGACCCAAAGGAATTAACCTATTTATAAGGTCTTCGTGGGAATAACATTGAAAATAAGTCCCATCCACTGCCCTAATTCTTTTAGGAAAGTGTGTGGAAAAATAAATATATATAAACACTCGCCATTCAAAAACCACAATATAAAAATGATGAAACATGATTGGTTCAACAGATAAGCTCGTTATAATGACGTAGTAGAACGATTGCGCGGTATAAATATAACAATAGCCTCGCTTATCTCCCACCCTCTCTCAATCTAGTCTCTAGTGGATGGAATATACGTAGGAAGGCTCAAAACCACGACCAATTAGAGCCCAGGGACCGCGTGATTTACGTTCCAGCCTGGTTCCAGAGATGATATCGCCGAAAGCTGCAACTCCCCCCCCCCCCTCTCAAATTCAATTTGTGACCATCATATTTCGTTTCGCAGATAGAGACAATAAGAAACATTTGCAGATTTCACTAAACGTAAAACTATAGAGATCCTCTACTATAACTCTATGGAATTTAATTTCTTCTTGTTATGGGGGTAACGTAGCTTTGTACGTGTTGTAGACTCAAGATTATATTGACAAGAGTCGGAAGAGTCTGAGATTTCATACCGCGCAAAGCCTATTTGGATACAAAAGCTAGACAAAGCTCTATCTCCTATAGACGCTCGCCTATGAAAGCTAGACTGAATTTCTTAAAAGAAAACTCTCATATAAATTACACGTTTGTTATGTAGATTATATTTTTAGTTTTATCATAGTATTAAAACGACATATTCAAAATTTTTTACCCCTGTGTTGACGCGTTCATAATGAAGAGGTCAAAAACATATGACGTACTTTATTTCTGGAACGTAATTTTCATAAGAAAGGTTTGACTTAGTATATTAAGTACTTTTACAAAAAAGACCCCGCGAAACAACCATATCAAGTTCAAGAACCCCCGAGAATCATCTGTAGGCTCTACAATAGATACGCGATCATGGTGATGACGTAGTATTGAGGGTCATTTCTAATTTAATTTCGAAAATGGCGATAAAATATGTATTTTTACTGTTACGGTAATATTTTTCTATAACAATATTTTTCAACTAAATTTCTGAAAATGCTACTCAATTTACATTTGGAGTTCATGGAAAATTTATGACAGCCTCACTTTAGACGGTTTTGCAAACTTTGAAAATGAATAAATTTCTTATTTGTTGCCCGATTTTGACATATTTGGTCCCATTTTGAAGCTCTCATAGAGAAATAATAAAATGATTAAAAATAAAATCAACGATTTAAATGAGACTTGTCCTTTAACGATAAAAGGTAGTGCTTGTTTTGTATTTTATGAAATCTAGGAATGATACTGACTTATCGGCGGCCAGAGAAAAGGGATGCCGAATATTATAGCCGGGGAGGTTCGGGAGTAGACCCGCAGCTATTCGCCTAAATCGAGAGAGGCTAAAGTGTCGAAACATCCTTAATCGAATTTACTCCCCCTTTTCCCATAAGAGCAGGATATACCCTAGAGGAATCAGTTTTAAATTTCAGTACGAACAAAGCTACGATTCCTCTCACTCACAAAGGTAAAATGAAGTTTAGTCAAACTATCAATATCTTAAAAACATTGTCTTTGAAAATTATAGAAAAAAATCTTAAAAGATGAATTCAAATTTTCGCATTAAATTAATTGAAAGATATCCGACCAATCACTAATTTATATATAATAATTTTCACGCCCTGGACACCATTTGGTTTGTACGAACCCTGACAACATAGTTCAAATTCTAATGTTCTGTACAATCAACGACCTTGAGTCATAAATAAAATAGGCAGAGGTCATCAGATGACATCTATTATGCGTTGCAATTTTCCACTAAACAATAAATTATGATATCGTGTAGAAAATTTAAAAAAGGGGTCTTCGCTTGAATGTTGATTGTCGTGGAGAATATTTTAAAATGAACCTGACAAACATTCCAATAAGGACCTAAAACAGCTTATTTAAAATAATACAGCCTAAGACAGGGGCCTGCCATCCCAATATATTAATTTTAGGGCAGATTTTCATCTTGGCTTTGCTCAGAAAGACTAATAATAATAACACACATTTTGGTAAAAATACCAACAATTAAATAAAATATCAGAGAAGTATAATTAAGAAAACTCACCAATAAGATGTGTGAATTAAGTAATCCGTCGAATTTTGCACTTAGCGAATCGCGATATCGCCCGCACTTCCTGCCCTTGATGGATGATCATAACTATAGGGCCTTAGGCCGAGGCTTAGCGCAACCAATACGCAGCAAAAAATGTTTAACTATTTGGAATTTCACGATATCCACGGCATTTTTCGATCAAATCGGATAATACATAACCTTAATTAACTACTACCGATAAATTTATATGGTTAACTTGAAATATTTCGACAAGTTCAATGGAAATAATCTTCGCGATGATGATACGAACAACGCGTCTTTAAGCTTGATTCGCGACTAAGAGTTTTTTTACGCTAGGCCTACGACGAGTTAAAAAAGTATGGACTTCTTGAAGAACCATTTAAAATAACAAACTAACGAATATATTGTGTATAATTAATGAAACTTACGAATTGAAACTTAATAATAAAACATAAACAAAATTATAATTACATTAATAATAGCAGGGACTTACACTTAAATAAATAATCAGGGTTCGTACAACTTTTGCGAAACCGATATCCCAGGTTTTTCCACGAATATCCCCAAAAATTTCAAGGTTTTTTAACGAATATTTCCTGAAATTTCCATGTTTTTCCACGAATATTTCCCTGAAACTTCCAGGTTTTTCCAGGAATATTTCCCTGAAATTTCAAGGTTTTTCCAGGAATATTTCCCTGAAATTTCCAGATTTTTCCACGAATATTTCCCTGAAATTTCAAGGTTTTTCCACGAATATTTCCCTGAAATTTCCAGGTCCAAGACCACCGTGTTGAACAAGGTTTTCGATTTGTCCCGCCCCATTCGATTTATCAGTTCATTTAATTATGATAGAATCGAATAAAAATAAACTGATTTTACTCATCTTCCCTATAAATACCTGTTTGAAAACAGTTAACAATTTTAAATTAAAAAATAACTTATTAAAAATGAAAATTGTTAACATTCATTTGCACTTTATGCTAGAGATGATCACCTAAAGTCTATTTCATCGCGAGTTGGGAATACGTACAAAACTGGCCGTCATTTATATAAGTCAATAAATCATACAGATGTAAGGTAGCATAGACATGCATGTGTTGCCAACCAGAATTGGAATTGACTCTAGCTTGAAATATACTAGCTGAAAACTAAAAATGAACAATATTTCGCCTTCAAACAATGGATTCATCTTTAGTCTTGTTATTCGTAAACAGCTTGCATTAAAGCTAAAACTCATGCGGAATTATACCCAATATTAAATTTCATAGGTTACAAAGTAGATTCGTTAACTCGCTCCTGAAAGAGAGTCGATAGTAGAAATAATTTAGAAGTTTTCATCACGAAGAAAGCTAAGCCTACAGTTTGTCTTTCAGAAAACAACATCAAAGAGATCAAAGGTAACATAGCCTCGTACGTGTTGAACATCTACAAATGATTCTAAACTGGAGCAGGTGCATGAACATCTCTATTTTCTCCCCCTTACAAATTTTTCTCCTATCTAAAGCCATTATTTATATTTCTAGCATCAAAAGATCGGAACTTATTCCAGAAAAGTAACTAAGGGATCCAGTATATCTTCAAACTTGAGATATCCAAGTCGGCGTAAATATTTTCATCTCGCGCCGGCTTGAATTTGATTAGCTCAAAGAAACGATAAATCCAGGATATGACTCTTCTCAGTTTGATTAACACAGTCTTTGTACAGCGTTTGACGTCACAATGACGTCATTTTACTTCAAAAACGCCGTAGCTTTGTCTGTACAAAATTGCCACTAAAAAACGTAACCTGATTCTTTTAGAAAACGCTATGATTTATCATATATTCGCTCATGGTTAACTTTGACGTCAACTTATCAGTTTGCTGGCCGTTAATTACTTATCTGAAATAGGGTACGAACTTTTGCTAATATATAACAAAGGTTCCTATACTTTTTTCAAGGATTATCTATTTGGTTTAAAAGGCCCGAGAGGGGTGATAAAGGGAGACACATTTATATATATAGAGTTGTTTTTTGATGTACTCCGATCCCGACCGTTTTCATAAGTGGTTTCATAATATTTTCGATGTAACAAGGATCTGGTTTTTAAGTAGTTTCGCTATTTATTTTGCATACCGCGTGTATCTTTTCTTTAGAGCTATACTATAGAGGCGTCGTGTTGTGATTTATTGGTCTATTTCCGTATCAGAGAAGGATAGGTTAGTGGGTACGGTAATTTGGGTGTTTTAAAGTGAAGCTGTCAATGATTTTTCAATGAAAAATTGAATTTAAAGAAAATAGTTAAGGAAAGTAGTTAAATAAAAAAACGCTAAAAATAATCTTCTCCTTCAAAACTAATTCCCAATTTTCAACGTCATCATTAAATTTCTGTTAGGGAAGCTATTAGAGAACCGACAGTTGATTATCACTCATTCTGGGCACGTGATACGGTTGCTTTCGCGCGGTCTCTTTCGTGAAAGTATACTTAATAAATAAAGTCCGAGCTTTCACTTTAAACTGATCGTTAATCACTTTTCCCATGTATTCTACGTCATCAGACGGAAAAAAATAAATTGTAAATATTTACAAAATTTTAATTATAAATTTTTTTAAAAACAAGTCAACCTAAAAGTGTATATAGTTCAATATATAGCTTTTATTATTCAATTAATTCATAGACCTTCGAAAAACGTGATGACAGAATCACTTTAAAAAAAAAACCTTGCCTAAAGGTCAAAGGTTATGGAGAGTATAAGAGTTTAACGGTGTTATCATTATACGGAAAGTAATTTCCTACTATAAAATCCTTTTAGCGAATGTACGGCGTCTTCAAAGATAGGACACTTTCAAACATAGATTAAATGTACATTCTTGGATAAATCTCTGCTTTAATCCAGGATCAAACTTCCCTGATTTTTCCCATGTTTTCCCTGACCATGTAAGGGAGACACTATTATAGGCAATTGATTCTGAGTAAGGCCGAAATTAGAGCTAGGTAACAATAACCCGAATTTTGTACTTCATTTTTGCCAGCGTGAATACGCGTTGCTGCTTCGATATTTTCAATAAAGCCGCGTTCACACTAGAGACTTTGAAACAGTTTTAAAAAGGTCTAATTGTAAAAAATTTGGGTCCGCACTAAGCTGTAGAGATGCTTAGTTAAAAATATGTATTTCTTAATTTGAAAAGTTGATTTAAAGATTAAAAACGGTTTGAAATCAAAGTGTCTAGTGGGGAAGTAGCTTATTTTTTGCCGTTTTGATGTTTTTTCACTAACAGGCCTTAAAAAGATTGCCTCATGATTTCCTGGTCAATCGTGACTTGACATCACAATTCATCTATTGGCGCTACTCGGTCTACAGATACTCTATTCAACATAACATTAGGTTCAACTCCCCCCCCCCTGTAAAAAATACCTTTCTAAGTATCATACATATTTTATACCAGAGCCTTCCAGCAACAAAAAATTATTTCTCTAATCACATAGTTAAAATTTCAAAGCGCAAAGACGGTAAATTAAAAGCAGTTATATATAGAGCTTGACTTCAACGATTCCGATATTCTTCGTTCAAGGTTTAATTGGACATGGCGGAATTTTGGTCGGACAAACGTCAATCGGAAGCTTACTCCAAGTACATAACCTCTTTACCGGAGGAATGTGTCGTCGAAGCCGTGGAGTTTTTGAAGGAAAAGGTAATTGAGAGTGTAGTTTTTAGTTAACTTTTTTATAAAAATAATTTTGTATATCATTTTTCCCAGATTACTTCGAATTTGAAGTTTGGTGAGATTTTTAAAATTAATATCCTTATTTGAAATGTTGGTAATATTTTTTAAAGTTTAATATATTTTTCGTAGCTGTGGACATCGGGTGCGGACCAGGACCAAGCACGCGATTGCTAGCCCCTCATTTCGAAGAGGTTCTGGGAGTCGATCTCAGCGACACTCAAATTGACGAAGCTAAAAAGCACCCTCTTAACCCGTCGAACGTCAAATACTTGTAGGCAACAACTACAACCTCAAACACTCTTAATGTTAACTCGCTCAAATATTGTACCGCAGGAAAGGTCCGGCAGAAAAGCTTCCGTTAGAGGACAACAGCGTTCAATTGGTAACCGTCTGCACAGCCTTACATTGGTTCGATCTGGATCTATTCGTGGCCGAAGTGAAGAGGATTCTAGTACCTAATGGAGTTTTGTTGATTTGGAGACAAGTCTCGCGCGATTTACTGCAATACATCGTCGAGCCCCGCATATCCGAGGAGCTGAATTTCGTACTTCATCAAGTAAGTTGACAATTTTCCAGGTTATGGTGACTATGACGTTAATGAAATGTTTTAGATTTTTGAAGAGGCTACTAAGCCTTACATTCAAAGAAGATTATATGAAAATTTCTTAGAATTCTACGATAGTCTAGATTTGAGCCACGCCTTCGAACAATTCATTAAGTATATAAGTACAGTATTATTAATGTTTTTAAAACTTTCAATGAACGCGAATGATATTACAAGGAGGAAACATTCGTACCAAATTCGAACTGACATGAGAACGCATCTCGGAACGTTTCAAAGATGGCCGCACTTTGTAAAAATGAGAGATGAAAACCCAGAATTAACCCAGGAAACTATGAAAAGGATGAGCGACAGGTTTGAGAAATATATTGGTAGAAAGTCTGACTCGATGGGAAATCATTTTAGTTAGCCAAATGATATTCATTATCATACGTCGACATCAAGCTTATAAAAACAATGATTTATAATTTTAAATGCCTGCGTGGAAGATTTAGTCTGCTGTTATAATGGCTATTAAATCAAATTTAAATTTTGGACTTAGGATCTCGATTAAATTGGGAACTAATATATGGTGGGGGTCTTATAACTTTTCATAATTATATATCTAAGATTATATATTCAGCATTAATTATAATATATTTATATTTGCAGGGTTGTCGAAGAATTGGGAACTTTGGACGCTGAAGTAATTACCGAAATGGATGGGATACTCTTTTTGTGTCGCGGTTTTTAATTACACTTATTTTGAATATAACAGTTAAATTAAGTCAATCAATTAGCCTCTTAGTTTTGTTTAAAGTAATCATTTATCGTCGATATGATTTTAATAAAATAATATTCCTCGTTTCAATATGGATATGTATATGTATTCCTGTCGAAATTTATCGTCTGTCATTCATAAAGGGAGAACGCAACCCAACAAGTGTTTTTATATCCAATACTTATCGATTAAATAGGCCTAATCCACCAGTAAAAAATTTAGAAACAAATATTAAGCTAAAAATAAAATTAACACTTGCCCGGAAAATAAACTTAGAGCTCTGGATTCACAAACATCCTGAATTTCTTCGCCTTGAAGGTTCGCGACCAATGAGCAGAGGCCCGTCGTTAAGGTGACATTTCCATGAGACAAGGTTAGTAAAGAGACAGGTTAGGCAGTTTCTGACGTCAGCCGGAAGTTACCTAGCGCGCAGCCATCTTCCAAATTCCTTTGACAATTGCTAGATGACGGTTTATATTGTAATTACGGCGGGAATTTCAAACTAATATCCAATATGTTGTTTCCAATGAACGTTGCCAGGTGGCATTAAGGTCAAGCCGATTCAAGCGACTGAGTGGAATACGAACTGAACTGAACTAAATTGAACGACCGGCGTCTGCTTAAAAATTATAATATAGTGAAATTTATGCTTGATTATAGTGAAACGTATGTTAGAGCGTTACCTACGCTATATGACAATCGACTTACTAAGTGCCACCTGGCAACGTTCATTGGAAACAACATATTGGATATTAGTTTGAAATTCCCGCCGTAATTACAATATAAACCGCCATCTAGCAATTGTCAAAGGAATTTGGAAGATGGCTGCGCGCTAGTTAACTTCCGGCTGACGTCAGAATCTGCCTAACCTGTCTCTTTACTAACCTTGCCATGAGACTTCCAATAACATTCGATTGGTCGCCGACCCAAAAATGCGAGGAAATACAGGATGTCCATGAATTCTGCATGCCTTACATAGCCTATACTTTTGACATCCAAAACTAGTATAAATAATTTTCACCCTTAAAACGAATTCCCGATTTTCTACGTCATCACTAAATTACTGACATAAGCGAAGCTATTAGAGAATCGACAGTTGATTATGACACGTGATACGGTTGCTTTCGCGCGGTCTCTTTCTCGAAAGTACATAACAATCTACGTCATTAGACGGAAAAACATATATTTACTGCATTTTAATTATAAAGTTTCTTAAAAACGATTAAACCTAAACGTGTATAACGTTCAATAAAGAATTTTCATTATTCAATTAATTCGTAGACCTTTCAAAAAAATGATGACGGCATCACTTTAAAAAGAACCTTGCCTTAAGGTCAAAGGTTATGGAGAGTATAACAGTATTCTCTTTTAGAAGTAATTTCCTACTATAAAGTCCTTTTAGTAAATGTTCGGCGTCTTTAAAGATAGAACACATTGAAACATTGATTAAATATACATTCTTGCAGAAATCTGCTTTAATCCAGGATCAAATTTCCCTGATTTTTCCCGGGTTTTTCCTGACCTAGTACTAATATTAGCAATTATGATTCTGAGTAAGTTAAAAAAGGCCGAAATTAGAGCTAGGTAACAATAAGCCGAATTTTGTACTTTATTTTTGCCTGCGTGTACGCGTTGTAGCTTCAATATTTCAATAAAGCCGCGTTCTCACTGAGACTTTGAAACAGTTTTGAAAAGGTTAAAATATGTATTTCTTAATTTGAAAAGTTGATTTAAAGATGCAAAATCAAAGTGTCTGGTGTGAGCTTTTTGGCGTTCTAATAGACTTCTCACTAACAGGCCTTAAAAAGATTTCCTGGTCAATCGTGATTTGACATCACAATTCATCTATCGGCGCTGCTCGGTCTACAGATACTCGACTCAACATAACATTAGGTTCAATCCCCTCTCCCCTCTAAAAAAATTTCTTTCTAAATATCATACACTTTCTATACCAGAGCCTTCCAGCAATAAAAAATAATTTCTCTAATCACATAGTTCAAATTTCAAAGCGCAAAGACGGTAAATTAAAAGCAGTTATATATAGAGCTTAAATTCAACGATTCCGATATTTGTCGTTCGCGTATTGATACCTTCACGTTTTAATAGATCATGGCGCAACATTGGTCGGACAAACGTCAATCGGAAGCTTACTCCAAGTACGTGACCTCTTTACCGGAGGAATGTGTCGTCGAAGCCGTGGAGTTTTTGAAGGAAAAGGTAGTTGCGGGTGTAGATTTTGGTCTTTAACTTTTTTTTTTTTTTAAATAATTCCAAATTGTGTATCTCATTTTTTCCCAGATCACTTCGAATTTGAAGCTTGGTGAGACTTTTAAAATTAGTATCACTATTTGAAATGTTGGTAATAATTCATGAGTTTAATATATTTTTCGTAGCTGTGGACATCGGGTGTGGACCAGGACCAAGCACGCGATTGCTAGCCTCTCATTTCGAAGAGGTTCTGGGAATCGATCTCAGCGACACTCAAATTGACGAAGCTAAAAAGCACCCTCTTAACCCGTCGAACGTCAAATACTTGTAGGCAACAACTACAACCTCAAACACTCTTAATGTTAACTCGCTCAACTATTGTACCGCAGGAAAGGTCCGGCAGAAAAGCTTCCGTTAGAGGACAACAGCGTTCAATTGGTAACCGTCTGCACAGCCTTACATTGGTTCGATCTGGATCTATTCGTGGCCGAAGTGAAGAGGATTCTAGTACCTAATGGAGTTTTATTGATTTGGAGACAAATTTCGTGCGATTTACTGCAATTCATCGTCGAGCCCCGAAAATCCGAGGAACTGATTTTTCAACTTTTTGAAGTAAGTTGATAATTTCCCAAGATATAGTAACTAAGAGGCGTTTAAGGTTAACGAAATGTTTTAGATTTTTGATGAGGCGACTGCGCCTTACAAAGAAAATGGATTCTTTGAAACCTTTTTGAAGTTCTACGATACTTTAGATTTGAGCCACGCCTTCGAACAGTTCATTAAGTATACAAGTACAAAATTAATGTTTTAAACTTTATACTAACGCGAATGATATTGCAAGGAGGAAACATTCGTACCAAATTCGAACTGACATGAGAACGCGTCTCGGAAGGTTTCAAAGATGGCCGCACTTTGTAAAATTGAGAGATGAAAACCCAGAATTAGCCCAGGAAACTTTGAAAAGGATGAGCGACAGGTTTGAGAAATATTTTTTGTAGATGTCTTTCTCGAGGGGAAATCATTTTAGATAATCAAATGATTTAATCATGGCTAGCAATGTTTAACATAATTCGTTTCTTTAAGCAATGTATCAATCATTCCGCGAAGGAGAACTTTTCTGAGTTAAAACGTATACTCATTTTCGTTGCTATATCTGTGTTTCTGTATAGGTAACTGCAGCTTTTGGGTCGCGATTCGTGCGTTAGAAAATGGTTAATCATTAAAAAATGCCCCAATAACAATAGAAAAATTAGCCACCCTTTCACTAGATTTAGTTTTTTTAACCCTTCGCAAAAGCGGATAACGATAATTAAAAAATGCTGCAGTCCTAAATATGTTAACATAAGCTTTTATAAAACTACGTGGAAGATTTAGGCTGCTGTTATAATCTCTATTAAATCAAACTTAAATGTTGGACTTGGAATCGCGATTAAATCGACTTAAATAGGGAACTTATATATTGGGGGGGGGGGGGGGTCTTTTATAACTTCTCGTAATTATATATTCAGCATTAATTATTAATTTATATATTTCTATTTGCAGGGCTGTCGAAGAAGTGGGAACTTTGGACGCCGAAGTAATTACTGAAATGGATGGGATACTTTTTTTGTGTCGCAGTTCTTAAGTTCACTTATTTTAAATTTCCCTATTAAATAATTTAAATCAATATTGAGCCATGAGCCAAAAGCCTATTAGTTTTGTTTTGATTACCATTTATCGGCGATAAATTTCAAATATAAAATAATCGTTTCAATATTGCTATGTAATATATAAACGACGTTAATAAAAATTGGTTACCTATATAAATTACTCGTCTGCTTATTTTTTCTGTAGGCAAAAGGTCCTAAAACCTTTAAAGAGGTTCGAGCTTTCATGTTGAAACACTTTTTTATATGTACTGTACAACATAAGGACGCCAAACTAATAATGTCTTCTTCTGGTAAAAACTTGCTCAATTTCAAAAAATATATTTTTGAATTTGTACACTATAGAATAACATGTTATTTCGACTTGAACATGGGGATTAACAAAAAAAAAAAAAAAAAAAAAAAAAAAAATTAAAAAAAAACGCTGTTCTATGATTTTTTTAGCATGAACAATTTACGATGTTATCTGGATCTAAGATTCGACTGGTAAAGTAATTAGTCGAGGTTTTTCTCCCTCTCTCCAACGAAACCCGGGTGGCGTTGCTGCAACGGGTATGCGTGCGGCGCAATATACAAAGAGGTCAGAAGATCTAAGCTTATAAATTAAAGATCCTACAATAGTTCACTTATCGCGCTCGTAATTTAAGTTCAACTGAGGGACAGACAACAAACAACGGTCTTTCTTTCTAGGCTCTAATACCGCGCGATCTTCGAACAGGTGGTTTAACAATCGTAAAACCATTCATTTTCAGTTGCGGGCTATAACTTATATAAATGTATCGGATATCACACGAGGGAGGGGACATTTTCTTTTGATATGTTGCGCCACATCGCGCGCCACTATATTGCCAGAATTACGATAAAGATGTCATCACGCGTGCCCGATCTCGGACCATAATCCAACCCCCTTACATCTCTCGCCATAATTTCTAGTTATAAAAATACTCTCCCGAGAAAAAAATAATTAAAAAATTACTCCCTTAGCATTAGATTTCATCCAAATAGGGGGTCTTGTTCGAATACGACAAATCTGGTACTTGCGATACTAATTTCTTTATAAGTGATGGGACAATTCTAACGTGACTTGTATAGAGTTCTAAAATTGACTTTAAATTTGAATAGTGGCATTTAACGCGATAAATTAGTCTCACGGTCATTAAAGTTTACGATCTAGTCTTAATTACCCTGATTTTATGAAAACATACAAATTCCCTAATATTTCCATGGTATGTGTGAACCCTGCATTAGATAGCCCAAATTCCTATGGATAGTTTGGATTATTCTTTTAGAATTATCCTTCCTTATTGATAGAAAAATTATACCATCGTGTTTAGCGTGAAACTATTTTCCCTCGATTGTAATAAACATTTAGAAATTTGTTTCGCGATTTTGCACTCGTAAATGCAATAAATTGATGTCACTAGCAATTTTACTATACAAATTCTTTAGCGTAAGTTTGCAATAACTGAAAAGGTTCAATGTTCTAGAAACATGATAGAAAAGGAAACGCTCTCACTTTCTGCGAGAGAGAGGGTCCCAATTTAGAATGACATATTTGTTTTGACAGGGCAGAAATTGACCATTTAGTAATATCTCCTCTTTCTCCGAAGGTTCGTGACCCTCAAGCTATTTTTCTCCAAAATAAGACACGAAACTGTTCCCTCCTCCCCAATAATGTCTCGACCCCAAGACGCCATGCAAAACCAAACAGGGTAGTACCTTTTATAGGTTTCTAATTTGTGACGTCACAAGACTTACAGTAAAGATTGAGATGGATAATAAAGTCTTAGTAGCAAACTGCCCTTATTAATATTATAAATATTAAAGTGATAGTATACCACCAATTTTGAAGTTTAATTAAGACGAAGAACCTTCCATAAGTTTCTTTGCACAGCGAGGCTTTAGAAAGAAGAAAATGTATGATTCACCCCAAAATATTCCCAACTTTCATTACAAACGAACCGCACCGGATAACAAATATAACATTTTAGTTAGTGCGTAGTGTTAAAGGGATACTAGTCAAATTTTAGTCCACTTTTGTTGAATTCAGCTAGTTATTTCACTTCGTCTATTTGATTATAACCAACATCCTCGAGCGCGCGGTTTATTAAAAGCGATGATAGAATTCGTAAGTCATAAAGATGTTTCCCGAAAAAAAGTTCAATGATCATACTCGGAAAATGCGGATGTTAGGAATTCAAAATCTTATCAGTCTTACTACTTTAACCGGATGTTCAAAAACAAGAGGGGGAAAGGGGGCGATACCACTTCAAAAGACTAGAAAACGCACTCTTTTCGCAATTTTAGGTGGAAATTTTTACGAAGAGTATTAATCGCCACCCACGCTTAAAAATTCCCAAAGAAACTATACGAGGTTGTTCGTGTTGGAAAAAGTTTTGATTTGACAATGAAAACCTATGTCTTTAAATTTAATTCCTTCTATACTAAGCTTGGTTTTCCTAAATATATGAAGATAATTCTCATATTCAAAATTCCTTGAACATACAAAATGTTTTCTACATGATCAAATGATTACTATGCCTATTTCTTAATTACCTTTCGGAAATTTCATAAAGATTATTCAAATTACCTAACATTCCTCCGAGCATTCCTCAAATTTCGTGACTTTTCCCTTGCTATTCAATTCCCGTGATATTCAAATTCCGTGAGCTTTCCCTGTTAAACAAATTACGTGACCTTTCCCATATTATACAAATTCCGTGACCTTTCACATATACAAATTCCGCGACCTTTCCCATATTATAGAAATTCCGTGACCTATTCTATGTTATTCAAACTTTGAAACATTCCCAATGCAATTAAAACTACGTCACCTTATTCCCCATAGTATTCATATTACGCGATTTTACGTCAACTTATTTCCCCATGGTATTCATATTACGCCATATTACGTCCACTTAATCCCTCATGGTATTAAAATTACGTCACCTTATTTCCCATGGTATTTAAATTTCGAGACATTTTTCGTGATATTCAAATTCCTTTCAATGAAAACTAACTTTAACCTAAAGTTAAGTCTTTTAACGTTCACCTAAACTATCACGCATTTTACCCTTAACTTTAGAACACGCGTGATATGATCTAATAGTTCTGCATATTAAATCATTTTAATAGCCAATGAAAAATAAATAATCAATCTACGATACATTTTCCAATTGCAAGACGTCACACTGGGGTTGAGTACTTGAGATATTAAAGTACACAATACTATGACTGTACGATGGTTGAACTTTAATTACTTGTCTTTTAGTCACTGGTAAGCTATCATCGGGTATCACAGCCGCTTGGCTATAGGAAGAACTTTCCAAAGTGTTCAAAACACGGTTTTCCGAGTAAGTAATTTCGAACCAAAATGGTATGGCATCAACTTTTCCATTTTCAATCGCGATTAAGTCAATTTCTGGAACAAAACCGGATGAGAGTTCTTCAATTGGGCACTTAAATTCAACTTGCGCCACTCTCGACTGACCCACTAAAGTTTTATGAGGCAAATTTTCCAACCGAAAATCCTCGAAGAATTTAGTTTTGAATTTATTAATAAATTCCGATATTTTGAGACCAAAAACGTTCTGGTCACTGGTGACTCTAGTGTAGTCCAGGATTAACGAACTTTGGATCAACTTGGTCCATATAGTCAAGCATTTAGGAATGATAATGCAATTAATCAAGAGAGACGCCGTTCTACAATTATGGATAAAAAGGTCTTGCTTAAATTTCTACAAAATAGACCTGTGTGGTTGGAAATCAAATAACTGTTGCCAATTACGCTAGCCAGGGAAATAAGGAAGTGTTTAATAGGGTGCGGTGTGGGTAATTATCCATTGGTTAATATTGGGTGCAAGCTTGATAAATTGGTATTCAATATCAAAAAAAAGGTGTAACTGTGGTCGTAGGCAAGATAGCAAAAACAATCAAGTGTTATTGAATAAAACAAGTTGATGTGTAGCGAAATGTGCACCATAGTAAAGCTACATAACACAAACGATAATTCGAGCGACTACTACCAAGAAGTTGATGCTAAAAAACAAAAGCATCACGAAGGCTAGCTCAATATAGGACTGAATTAATCAAGTTGATGAGTATCATATAAAAACTTGTATACATAAAACCCAGCGTATCACAAACAATTTTGCCAGTGACTACTACCAAGAAATTGGTGCTAAGTAGGAAAACTTCAACTTAAAGACACTATGAAGTTATTGGTAAATTAAACTCCATCCAAAAAATGTTTATGAACCAAGTGCTTCATAATATTTTGAAAAATCACAACAATATCCACTACCAGACAACCCCAAACCTATTAGTAGACTCCCATGAATCCAATTACTAGACACTCACACAACCTATTAGTTAGTGCCCAATTACAAACACCTTCTAGAGCAAATTAATGCACAAACGCAAAAAAAAAAAAAAACCTTATTGATCAACTGCACAATTTTAAAAAACTCATGTGCACCATCACCAAAACAGGTTAGAGCACAATAACTAGTGTATGCAATTGCAAATAGAAGTAGGTAATTTAAAAATTACTATGTACGCAAACTATGTACGCGCAAACGCAAAACTACGTACGCAAAGGCAAAATGAGGTTTGCAAAGGCAAAACTACGTATGCACAAATGCAAAAATTACGTACGCAAAGGCAAAACTACGTATGGGAACACAAAATTATGTATGCAAGCGCAAAACTATTACTGCGCAATATTTAAAAAATTGTGGCCCCCAATACTTAATAATGAGCTAAATAACCAAAAATTAGAATCCTACCTCAACAGCGCCAGGTCCTGCAACACTCCAGATGACATAATTCCATTTTGGTCCACGGGGTCAAAGATGAGGCAATCATACTTTACGCGTATTTCAATCAACTTCGGGATTGAATAAAAGTTCATGGTTGTGAAAGAAATGCCAAATTCCTTGCTTAAGTACACGATCCACTTGGGGGCACCTTCTTCGGTGAAAACAATATCGGTGGCTCCCAATTTGGCCGCAATCATTCCACCCAAGGGAATGGGGGATGAGTCAATGAATGTTTGACGCCCATTAGCTAAGGCTTCTTTCACCGACAACTCAACGTAATTGCAATAGACAGCGTCGTTTAGTTTACAAATCCAAGCCGATGGTAAAGAAAGTTTACGATAATTTTGATTCGTATCACCCACAGTCACTTTGGTCAGCCTCAACAAGTCTTTACAAGAAAACTCAACAGACACCAAAGAGTCGGGTGCGATGACTAGATTATCTGTTAATTAAATAAAATAATTAATCACTCTGCGAGTTAAAATGGAATTTCATAGAAAATATAGGCACTCTGGGGGCTCTAACCTTTGGTAGGAAAGATGGCTTGTTCCCAACATGTATTTGTTTCAGGAGAAGTTGTTATCGATATTTCTTCATCTAAATTCAAATCGAACCAAACAGCAATAGCGTCGCAAGATCCCGTAATCGCAACTTTCACATCTTTTTTGAAGTATTTTCCATTTGCAAACTCGGAAATTTCCTAAGTATAAATTAAAGTCAACTACTGCAGTAAAACATAAATTTCTGAAATTAAAAAGTAATTACTTCTAAAGTCCCAAATAGATAGAATAAGAAAAAAAAAAAAAAGCATTTTTCGACAAAGCAAAAGCATTAATTCGACAAAGCAAAAGGATTATTCAGACAAAGCAAAAGCATTATTTAGACAAAGCAAAAGCATTATTTAGACAAAGCAAAAGCATTATTTAGACAAAGCAAAAGCATTATTCTGACAAAGCAAAAGCATTATTTTGACAAAGCAAAAGCATTATTTTGACAAAGAAATGCATTATTCTGACAAAGAAAAGCATTATTTTCACCAAGAAAAGCATAATTTTCACAAAGAAAAGCATAATTTTCACAAAGAAAAGCTAATTTCAACTATTTATGACAAAAAATAAATAATTTAAACTAATTACAACCAAAAATAAATAATATAAACTAAGTATGACAAAAAAAGAAATAATTTCAACTAATTATAACAAAAAATAAATAATTTCAAAATGTAAAACTTAAAACTTTACTGTAGAAGCAAATTTTGACAAAAATAAAGTGTATTTTGGGGATTTTTGGTAAATAATAGTCAGGGCCGGATATAATTGGGTTTGCAAGAGGATCCTGCCTGGCCTTCCACTTAGGTGTAAGGCTATTAGGGGGAGGGGATCATCAAATGCTGTTAAAATCTTTTCCCTGAGATTTGAATTGGATCAATTTTCAAATTAGGGAGAGAATATCATTTTTGCCCCGTGTGTAAATTTTGCTTAACCTGGCCATGATTATAGCAGATAAAAGTTATTATAACAAACAAAAGCAAATTGTAGTTAACAAAAACAACAAGCAATTTCCCAGGTATTACAGGTTTCATACAAACTCTTACTTTTGAATCGTTAAAATTTATTCGCAAAAGTTCTTGAGGCTTTGATAGTTGAACGTATCCACCTGGGATGTTGTTCAAGAATTCGGAAGAGTAAGGGTCATCGTATTCTTCTTCAGAAATTAAAATTAGGTCTTCCGGAAACGTAAAACTATCAATGTTGCTTTTCACAACCCTAAAAATATATTTAAATTCGCTTATTTAAAAATTTAAATTAAATTTCAATCTCGTTTTTACTTATTTCTCATGGCAATCCAGGGACACTGAATTAAACTGAAATAAACAATAGCAGAGTACGGAATAATGGCCCCTTTTCCCTCAGGGTCAGCGATAAGAAGTTTATCCCAGGCATGCTTTAACGTAGCTAAAACTCCTTCTCCGAAAAGACCAGCATCAAATATCTCACTGACTATTAGTGAAACTCTGAAAAAAAAAAATTGCTTTAATTTTTAATTTTCAAACTGAATTAATTTTAATTACTTTGAAGGTATGTCATTGTCAACTTCAAGATCAAGCGATGATTTATTAATAACTGTGACGTATCTATCTGAATAATTTGCTTTGACAACTTTCAAGCAGATATTGCACATTGTTGAGGAACTATCGCAAGCAAAAATATTTTCGGCCCCAGCCTGACACGCAAAAATACTAAAAAACCAAATTCAAACAAAGTTAATTTAATTTTAAGCTTGTTTTATATCTTAGAAACTTGCCTTAACAATCCTGTACCAGCCCCGATATCAAGAACAAGGGGTGGTTTTTCGTATTTCATCAAGGCTTTCTTTATCGCTAGCTGATATTTGAAGTTTCGGTTACGATCATTTAACATACGAAAATGCCACCGCTCAATCAAGTAATTGTTGATATTGTCCGTACACATTATGGCTGGAATAAAACCAGGGTTGATTTCCAAGGATTTTTCCAAATAAGTCTTTGCCATCTGATGTTCGCCAATTCTACAGATAAATTGAATGTTCAAACTTTATAAGGCTGTTTTGTTTGAATATTAAATATGGGCGCATACTCGAGAAAAAGGCAGCTAATTTTGTGGGGAATTTCTTCAAAATGGGGAAACACGCCAAAGATTTCATTGTAGCAAGCAAAGACATCTTTCAAGTCCGAATTTTTCATACATTGCGTGACATATTCCTCTATTGTATTGATATAATTTAACCAAATGGTTAAATGAAGAAACCACATTACTTTGCAATAAATAATTATGAACTAACCAAATGCCAAAAGTAAGCTTTTTTTGAATTCGGCGCTAACTATTTTTTGAGGTATAAGAGTACCTACAACACAAAAATGAGCCAAGGCTTCAGTAAACTTCCCTGACTGCGTACACAACATAGCGAGTTGATAAGCTTTATGAGCTCGATTATTTTTCAATAATATATCCATTTTACACGGCTACCGTTAATAATAATTATTGTGAATATTTCCTAATTTAATCAAAAATAACCTTTCCTAAAACAAACTAGACAAAATCTTAAATTCTCATCCTTCTTACGCCATTTCTAAAATAAAGCAGACAGCTTTGCAAGAAGTTGAAAAACTCAACCGTCGAACTCAACTCTGGGAGTCAAGGGGGGGGGGGGGGGGAGTCTAAACCATAGCCGCCTAAATTAAACTGATTAAACCCATAGTGAATTATATTTACGTACATTTTTGAAATGTTTCGTTCAAGGATACTTGAAAATGTAGTCCTTTTTACTCTTCGTTGTTACTAAGTACTTCAATCACATCACAAATTAAGTAATTACTAGCTCCAAATATGCATATCTCACTTACGTAACTAAACATTGATTTATGTAAATTAACACCGTTAACAATACGGAACGGAAGGGTATTGTCACATGATCCAACTCAGCCAATAAATGTTCTAAAATCTAAATGAAGTTACGAATTATTTGTTTGCAACGAGCCACAATCGACAAAATGTTGGAAAAAACGAACTATTGACAAAAGTACATAAGCCTATCACACAATTTCAAACATTTCTCCATAAAATAATCTTAATAACTTAGTTATTAAAGACATTGAAACTGACATATTGTATCTATTAATCCGCGTGCCTCGCCCGAAGAACCTAAATTTAAAATTGGACAGTTTTACTTCTTAATAAAATTAATTGAAATCATCGTTGCGTATCAATAATTAGGGAAGGAATTGGATATAATCTAAATTACACGCTGGAAAGCCACCGTGATTGGTGACGTGACCAAGAAATAAACTTTGTTGATATGGAATGTAGAAAGGGAGAAAATATGATTTTACTTGAAAATCAGATCAGAGACGCTTAATTAACAGTTATTATAAAATAGAACCATGGTTATGTTCTACAAGAGTTTCTCCAATTTATTTTTTTATTTATTTATTTTTTTTTTTTTCAATCGGAATTCCGTTGATCCGTACCCGTATCGCCATCACACAATGACATAAAAATTTTACATTATCGATGCCACGACCCACATTAACGCTACGTTTCTCCAGAAAGTTGAAACAATATAAAAAGACGACCTACCTAATTGTCATCATTCAAACTCGGCATCTCACTCACTGAGGAATAATCATGAAAGCTCAGGTATATCTTCAACCGTCTTGGAATATTTTTCAAGTTACCGTGTTAAAGTGTCCAGTTCGATGGTTCTGCAGTTTTGAAGTGGCCTTTTTTCGTTTATTTATGAGAGTTATAGTAGACATTTCCTTTGGATGTCACATAAAAGAGTTTTAAAGTGTTCATTTCAGTATACTCTCAGAGTTTCTAAAGTGTTTTCGTTTCTGATATTCAGATCGCACTCCTTTTACTTTCGGCCGCCGTGGCTTTGGCCGGTCACCACCAAGAGATTCACATTCCTGGAATTCACAAGGATAGTCATTCTCACGGTGGTTCATTCGGCAAACACGGACATTTGCAAAAACACTTCGGCGATCACTCGCACGGACATTACGGAGGACATTCTCACCATGGCGGACAATCACACGGAAGTCACGGACATCACGGAGGCGACTTGTCCAAGCATCATCACGCTCACGGATCTCATCACGGTTTGGACGCTCATCACCACAAGAAGGGACACTTCGATAAGGACTCCGGACACGGTTTCATCAAGGCTTTCTCTTGGGACAAGATTAAGAAGCACGAAGAGATCGGTGGACACAAAAAAATCTACGGAGGTTAGTTTAAAAATTGTTGAGTTAAACTGCCAAATAAGCCCCGGAATTTTATTATCTGAAGTTATGAGGTAGCTTAGATTATTTTCAGGCCAAAACCTTTGCCTAAAAATAACACTAACCGATTTTCATCTGTTTGTCTTTCATAGGCGAACACGGTGAAAAATCCGGACTTCACAAGCATCACCACGGTGGTCATAAACATTTCGGTCATTCTCATCATGGTGATAAATCCCATCACGGAGGCCACAAACACAGTCATTTCGGCAAATTGAACAGCGGGCACGGACATCACGGACACCATTACGGTCATGGTCAACAATTCCACCAGCCAGCTGTTGTTGTTCAGCACCACGAACCTCAACATCATTATCATCACGAGCCTCAACATCATCATCATCACGGAGGTTTCGGTGGTGGTGGTTTCGGTCAGGGTGGCTTCGGTCAGGGTGGCTTCGGAGGTCTGGAGCATCACGGTTTCGGTCATTCATACTAGAATTATTTAGCAAGTACCTTAGAAACATTAATTGTATAAATACGCGAGAAATCATATTTTTTGTATAATATATGTAACCCTATTTTTTGTGAGATATAATATTATGTTCTGTGAATAAATAATATACAATTTATACCAAACGCAAATACTTTGAAATTTTCTAAAGTTCGTATCACAACAGAGGAATGAGTGAAGTAGAATTCTAGCCCTTTGATTCGAATAATTTCTTACGTTTTTAATCCTACGGCGTTTCTTTGGGCTGCCTAGATTGAATTTTACTGTTGAAATTGGGAAATACTATTAAAGTGTATTTGTAATTTATTTAACTAGTGGATTAGGTCTATTTAAATGATAAGTAATCCACAGAAAATAAATAGGTGTCAAGCTGCATTCTCCCTTTAAATAACTGAACCAGCCTTTACAAAAAAGTTTTAATCTACTTCTATGGCGACTATGGCGACTATGGTAGAGCCTTATGAGGCTTTCGTGATTTGTTGTCATTACTATGCAACACAAAGTTGAAGAACATGCATGTTGTCACGCTTAAAGGGTGAATGCAACCCGATAACACGTTTTTCTATCGATTTATTGTCTAGTTTAAATAGGCTCAATCTACTAGAACAAAAATTTAAATCCAAAAATTAATCTAGTAATCAATTTTAAACTCACCCGGAAAGAGCTATTAACAGAGATTCATGGGATCATTTTTTTAACCATCTTTCCAGGTAAGCTTAAATTTCTAGTTTAAAATGTGTTTCTAATTTTTTAAACGATAAAGAATTCATAGAAAATAAATAGTTGTTGGGCTATATTCTCCCTTTAAATCACTGCAATTGAGAAACACTGTTAAATAATCTTAATAACTTACAAATTTATTTATAGTCGATTAAGACTTTTACATTGAGTAATTAAAAACATCACTGACTTTATAGTTTATACAAAATACAATTATATTAATATAAATAAATTATAATTAATTAGATTTTAATCTACTTCTTCTATCGTAGGTCCTTGAGAAGCTTTCGCGTTTTGATGTCCTTGCGATCCCGAAGCACTGCCCGCAGCGCCAGAACCGTGTAATTTCGCCATTATTGGACTACACTGAGATTGAAGTTCTTTAAGTTTGTGATCGTACTCTTCCTTTTCGGCCAGAGAATTGTTTTCAACCCAGGATAGGGCTTGGTCGCAGATTTGGTTAACCCTCGACTTGTCAGCTTCCGATAACCTTTCCGCGGGAGCTTCGTTAGCCGCCTGTTTGACGCTGTAAGCGTAGCTTTCAATCTGGTTTCGAACAGCTATTTTCTCCCTTTGTTTATCGTCTTCTTCTTTGTACTTCTCGGCTTCGCGAACCATACGATCGATATCTTCTTTGGACAGTCGGCCCTTATCGTTGGTTATACGGATACTGTTGCTTTTACCCGTGCTTTGATCTTTGGCTGTGACGTGCAGGATACCGTTGGCGTCCATATCGAAAGTGACTTCAATTTTCGGAACCCCTCTCGGCGCGGGTGGAATGCCGCTAAGTTCGAAGGTTCCTAAGAGGTTGTTATCTTTCGTCATCGCTCGTTCGCCTTCGAAAACTTGGATACTGACGCCCGGTTGGTTGTCGACGTAGGTCGTAAATGTTTGCGACGCCTTGCACGGGATTCTCGAGTTACGTTCGACGAGTTTCGTCATGACTCCACCGGCGGTTTCGATTCCCAGGGATAAGGGCGCCACGTCGACTAACAAGACGTCTTTGATGACGTCGCTAGTGTCGCCGGTGATGACGGCGGCCTGGACTGCGGCACCGTAGGCCACGGCTTCGTCGGGGTTGATCGACATGCAAAGCTCCTTTCCGTTGAAAAAATCTTGCAAAAGTTTTTGAATTTTGGGTATTCTGGTTGATCCTCCGACTAAAACCACGTCGTTAATCATGGATTTGTCCATCTTAGCGTCTTTCAAAGCCTTCTCGACGGGTTGCAAGGTACCGCGGAAGAGATCGATGCAAAGTTCTTCGAACCTCGCCCTGGTGATCTTGGAATAAAAGTCTACGCCTTCGAAGAGCGCGTCAATTTCGATCGAGGCTTCCGAGCTGCTAGAGAGAGTTCGCTTAGCTCGTTCGCAAGCCGTACGTAGCCTCCTCATAGCTCGTGGGTTATTTCTAATGTCCTTTTTGAATTTCCTTTTGAACTCCTCCACGAAATGAGTGACCATTCTGTTGTCAAAGTCCTCGCCACCCAAATGAGTATCACCGGCGGTGGATCGAACTTCGAACAAGGAACCTTCGTCAATCGTTAGGATAGAGACGTCAAAGGTGCCTCCACCCAGGTCGAAAATTAAGACGTTCTTCTCTCCTCTTAGATTCTTCTCTAAACCGTAAGCCAAAGCGGCCGCGGTGGGTTCGTTGATGATTCGAAGCACATTTAAACCGGCTATGACCCCGGCGTCTTTCGTAGCTTGCCTCTGCGAGTCGTTGAAATACGCTGGTACAGTTATAACAGCGTCCTTGACTGGTTGACCCAAGTAGGCTTCGGCGGTTTCTTTCATCTTGGTCAGGACCATGGAACTAATTTCTTCCGGGTTGAACTGCATCCTCTCGCCCTTGAACTCCACCTGGATCTTGGGTTTACCGGAGAAATTGATGACCTTGAAGGGCCAGTGTTTGACGTCGGCTTGGACCATCGGGTCATCGAACTTCCTTCCAATCAGGCGTTTGGCGTCGAAAACCGTGTTCTCCGGGTTGAGGGCCACTTGAGATTTGGCACCGTCACCGATCAGACGTTCAGTGTCTGTGAAGGCGACGTAGCTGGGTGTCGTTCTGTTGCCTTGGTCATTGGCGATGATCTCGACTTTGCCGTGCTGGAAAACACCGACGCAGGAATACGTCGTTCCAAGATCAATCCCAATTGCTGGAGCTTTTACCATTGTGCAGTTTGTTTTATTGAATTTATACTCTTTTCTGTTGAAATTATTTAGAGACTTTTGGTATATATTTTGAATATCGCGCTTTACTTTGCTAAGTTCGCTTGCGTGCACTTCGCTATATCTCGAATTTTAACTGGCGAGATCGGCAGGAGCCAGCGCTTATATATCCCGCGGGAGAGATTCTAGAAAGCTCTAGAAGGGATACAGGGTGAATTGGGCGGAGCGTGGAATATTCTCGAATACTCTAGACTATACTAGAAGCTGGGAGAGAGAACTCTGCGGTCGTTGATCGTTAAAATTCGCTTCCTCTCGGTAATAGCGAGAAAGGCTAGAGCTGGGAGCAGCTGAGTTCAAAATAAAGGAGAGATCCTTAACAGTTACTATATGTTTCCCCTCTTCCCATAATTCACAGGAGCTTCGCGTACAAGTACCACGTTACGTATTTAATGGTTTATTTTTTCGAGATCTTTCTAATTCGCGTAAAGCATTATGCACAAAATCCAGAGCAGATAGGGCCTTTAAATGTGTTTTTCAGAAAGTGAAATTTATTTATCAAGTCATTCATTTTTGAAAATGCTATACTTTGAACCAACCTTGAAAAAACGCTAAATTTTCAATACAAACGGGTGCTTTTTAAACAGGGTTCGCACAAAATTTTGGAAGTTAATTTCCCTGACTTTCCCAGATTTTCCCGGACCGTTTCCAAATAATTTCCCTGACCAATTTTAATATTTTTTTCATGAATATATATTCTTACGAGCGAGCTGCTGGCAATTCCCACATTTTATTTGACATAGTTTATCAATCGGGGTCAGCTGATTGTTTACTAAGAATATGAGAAACAATTTGAATCTTTAGGCAAATATTTTCAGTTTATAATAATTACGTTACAACTGATTGGTAAACCAATCATAAACAGTTCCTTGACACATCAAAATATTTATTTCCTCTGACCATTTGGGATATTTTCAAATTCCCTGACTTTTCCCTGACCTTTGGGGCCACTTTCTAAATTCCCTGACTTTTCCTAGACGTTTTGGGCCAATTTCCAAATTCCCTGACTTTTCCAGGTTTTCCAGGTCGTGTACGAACCCTGTGTTACTACAATATTGTACATGTTACTTTTTAAAACCATCTATTAATAGAATATAAATAGTTTTCGGGCTGCATTCTCCCTTTAAATAACTGCAATTGATAAATACTGTTAAAATGTGTTTGTAATTTATTTAAAAGGAATCTTGGAGCTGAAATTGGAACAGCATTTGAATTTATTTTCGGAATCACCATTCGTATTCGAATTCGAGAATTTTTTCAGAATTCTGAGACACGGTTTTGGTGTTCAAATTAATTTCTGAAGTTTCGTAAAATTTGAAAAAAAGTAAGCATAAATTCGGGCCAATCATATTATTTCAGCCTTCAACAGCGCTTGTACTGTGCTAACATTAAGAGAATAGGCCAGCGTTTGACGGCCAAGGTCTTAGGAATCAAACGCCGGCCGATTCTTTTAATGTTAGGACAGAGCTATTGAAGGCTAAAATAATATGATTGGCCCGATTTTGTATTTAATTTTTTTCAAATTTTACCGAAACTTCAGAAATTAATTTAAATACCAAAAACATGACTAAAATTTCAGAAAAATTTCTCGAATACGTTTTTTTGGCATGGTGATTCGGAAATTCAAAAGCTATTCCATTTTTAGCTCGAAGTTTACCTTTAACTAGTGGATTAGGCCTATTTAAACGATAAGGAATAGGTAGATATAGAAAATAAATAGTTAGCGGGTGGGCAGCATCCTCCCTTTAAATAACTAAAATTGAGAAATAGTAATAAAGTGTATTTGTGATTTATTTAACTAGTGGATTAGGCCTATTTAAACGATAAGGAATAGGTAGATATAGAAAATAAATAGTTAACGGGTGGGCTGCATCCTCCCTTTAAATAACTAAAATTGAGAAATAGTAATAAAGTGTATTTGTGATTTATTTAACTAGTGGATTAGGCCTATTTAAACGATAAGGAATCCATAGAAAATAAATACATAGTTGTCAAGCTGCATTCTCCCTTTAAATAACCGAACCTTTCAATCTACTATGTTAGGGTCTTGAGAAGGTTTCGTTATTTATGTCCTTACTATGCAATTTGCTCTATTCAAAAGTTGAAGATCATGCAGAACATTAAAGGGTGAGTGCAACTCGACCATATGGATTTATCGTCTAGTTTAAATAGGCTTATTTCACTGGAACAAAAATTTTAAACCAAATATTAAGCTAGTAATCAGTTAAAAACTCACAAGGAAAGAACGATTTTTTGCCCACTTTCCGTGTAAGTTTAAAAATTTATTTTTAGCTTAAAATGTGTTTTTATTTTTTTTTAAACTAATGGATTAGATCTATTTAAAAGATAAGGAATCCATGGAAAATAAACAGTTGTCGGGCTACATAGTCCCTTTAACTAACTGCAATTGAGAAATACTGTTAAATAACTACAACCGATATTCATGAATTTACATTAAAATTTATTTATTGTCAATTAAAACTTTTACATCGAGTTATTAAACTAACTCATCGACTTTATAGTTTGTACAAAATACAATTTTATTAAAATAAATAAATTATAATTAATTACACTTTAATCTACTTCTTCTATCGTAGGTCCCTGAGAAGCTTTCCCGTTTTGATGTCCTTGCGATCCCGAAGCGCTGCCCGCAGCGCCAGAACCGTGTAGTTTCGCCATTATAGGACTGCACTGAGATTGAAGTTCCTTAAGTTTGTGATCGTACTCTTCCTTTTCGGCCAGAGTATTGTTTTCAACCCAGGATAGGGTTTGGTCGCAGATTTGGTTAACCCTCGACTTGTCAGCTTCCGATAACCTTTCCGCGGGAGCTTCGTTAGCCGCCTGTTTGACGCTGTAAGCGTAGCTTTCAATCTGGTTTCGAACCGCGATTTTCTCCCTTTGTTTATCGTCTTCTTCTTTGTACTTCTCGGCTTCGCGAACCATACGGTCGATATCTTCTTTGGACAGTCGGCCCTTGTCGTTGGTTATACGGATACTGTTGCTTTTACCCGTGCTTTGATCTTTGGCTGTGACGTGCAGGATACCGTTGGCGTCCATATCGAAAGTGACTTCGATTTTCGGAACCCCTCTCGGCGCGGGTGGAATGCCGCTAAGTTCGAAGGTTCCTAAGAGGTTGTTATCTTTCGTCATCGCTCGTTCGCCTTCGAAAACTTGGATACTGACGCCCGGTTGGTTGTCGGCGTAGGTCGTAAATGTTTGCGACGCCTTGCACGGGATTCTCGAGTTACGTTCGACGAGTTTCGTCATGACTCCACCGGCGGTTTCGATTCCCAGGGATAAGGGCGCCACGTCGACTAACAAGACGTCTTTGATGACGTCGCTAGTGTCGCCGGTGATGACGGCGGCCTGGACTGCGGCACCGTAGGCCACGGCTTCGTCGGGGTTGATCGACATGCAAAGCTCCTTTCCGTTGAAAAAATCTTGCAAAAGTTTTTGAATTTTGGGTATTCTGGTTGATCCTCCGACTAAAACCACGTCGTTAATCATGGATTTGTCCATCTTAGCGTCTTTCAAAGCCTTCTCGACGGGTTGCAAGGTACCGCGGAAGAGATCGATGCAAAGTTCTTCGAACCTCGCCCTGGTGATCTTGGAATAAAAGTCTACGCCTTCGAAGAGCGCGTCAATTTCGATCGAGGCTTCCGAGCTGCTAGAGAGAGTTCGCTTAGCTCGTTCGCAAGCCGTACGTAGCCTCCTCATAGCTCGTGGGTTATTTCTAATGTCCTTTTTGAATTTCCTTTTGAACTCCTCCACGAAATGAGTGACCATTCTGTTGTCAAAGTCCTCGCCACCCAAATGAGTATCACCGGCGGTGGATCGAACTTCGAACAAGGAACCTTCGTCAATCGTTAGGATAGAGACGTCAAAGGTGCCTCCACCCAGGTCGAAAATTAAGACGTTCTTCTCTCCTCTTAGATTCTTCTCTAAACCGTAAGCCAAAGCGGCCGCGGTGGGTTCGTTGATGATTCGAAGCACATTTAAACCGGCTATGACCCCGGCGTCTTTCGTAGCTTGCCTCTGCGAGTCGTTGAAATACGCTGGTACAGTTATAACAGCGTCCTTGACTGGTTGACCCAAGTAGGCTTCGGCGGTTTCTTTCATCTTGGTCAGGACCATGGAACTAATTTCTTCCGGGTTGAACTGCATCCTCTCGCCCTTGAACTCCACCTGGATCTTGGGTTTACCGGAGAAATTGACGACCTTGAAGGGCCAGTGTTTGACGTCGGCTTGGACCATCGGGTCATCGAACTTCCTTCCAATCAGGCGTTTGGCATCGAAAACCGTGTTCTCCGGGTTGAGGGCCACTTGGGATTTGGCACCGTCACCGATCAGACGCTCAGTGTCTGTGAAGGCGACGTAGCTGGGTGTCGTTCTGTTGCCTTGGTCATTGGCGATGATCTCGACTTTGCCGTGCTGGAAAACACCGACGCAGGAATACGTCGTTCCAAGGTCAATTCCAATTGCTGGAGCCTTTACCATTGCGCTGTTTGTTTTATCGAATGTATATACTATTCTCTCTTAAAACTATTTAGAAACGTTTGGTATATATTTTGAATATCGCGCTTTTACTTCGCTATATTCGCTTGAATTTGCTTTGTCTCTCGAATTTTAACTGGCGAGATCGGCGCGAGCCAGCGCTTATATATCCCGCGGGAGAGATTCTAGAAAGCTCTAGAAGGGATACAGGCTGTATTGGGCGGAGCGTGGAATGTTCTCGAATACTCTAGACTGCACGAGAAGCCGCGACTCGAGTTCTCTCTCCTGTAGTTGATCGATAAAATTCGCTTCTTCTCGGTAATAGTGAGAAAGGCTAGAGTATCCGAGTTCAAGTAAGGAGAGATCCTTAACCATTACTTAATGTTCCCCCCTGTCCCATAATTCACAGGAGCTTCGCGTATACGTACGATGTTACGTAACTAATGGCTCATTTTTCGAGATCTTTCTAACTCGCGTAAAGCCGGTTGCACAAATACTATCAGAGCGACTTAAGAAGGAATTTAAAATTCCTGAAAAAAATTCTAATTAAAAATATGAAAAACAATTAATTAAATGCACCCAAGTTAAGGGTAGTCAACTGTTTCTTCATTATTCGCTATTACCCGTCAATAATAAAGGACTTGATAACAAGTGACGTTTAATTTTATTTAGGCCTATTATTAGTTACGTGGCATATAATCATATCGTAATATATTAAAATTACTAAAATTTCTCTTACTTTGTCCTAGGCATAGTTGTCCCTTTGTTAAACTGCGCATAAAAATTGATAAAATCCTGTAATTAGGCTTAACCGGCGTTTCAAAGGAAGCGCGTGACTTGATTCTCGCGTATTATAGAAATAAAATTTCGACAAGTGTTTTGAAATTGAAATTCAAACGGAGTTTGCAATGAAGTTTAACGTAGTGTAAACTAACTTTGGGTGTACATTTTAGCATTCCCCACAAACACTCCCAGACGTATCTAGAAAATTATATATTTTAAATAACGTACTGTTCTATAACTTTGCATTGGAGCTAATGTGTCTGTGTGCATCGGCCTTGAGAGGCAGCCACCAATGATTTTATTCGCCTAAAAATCGACCGGACGACCGCATAAAAAACAACGATGTCGGTTTTTTTATGTACGTTTTTTGTTAAGTTTAAATGCTTTTTTTTTTAAATATGACGATTTTCTGGAATTCTAAGTGAACCAAAATTTTCATATCATTTAACAAATAGTCCCATAATAGTCCGTATAATTTTATATAAAGGCTCGGAAATGTTTACTTTCAAAGGCCTAGGCCTAATTTAGCGGTAGGCCGGTAGTCAGTCTCTGAAAAATCAGGATCAATTATGGTGTGTTGTGTAGTTAATGGATGTAAATCAAACTCTGATTTGGATAAACAAATTAGTTTTTTTCAATTCCCTTTAAAAAATCCATCTTTACTGAATCAATGGCTAATTCATGTGAAAAGAAAAAACTTTATACCAAAAAAAACCTCCAAAGTCTGCCATAAACATTTTACTTTTGACTCCTTCGAAGAAAGTAGTGATAATGAATTTCTTAGAAGAGTTGGGTTGGACGACTCTTTACTAAAAAGGAGTAAACGCAAATTGAAAGAAAATGCTATACCAACTGTGTTTGATTTTTGTGGAAATGAATTCCCAAAGAAAGTGCGATCCACTTACAAAAAACGAAGAAAGGAAATGGTAAGTGAAAGCTAAAATTTAATCTACACCATATAGGCTAATATAGCAATCAAATGAAATTTATTCCAGAATGTCTTTTCAGCTAATTAACACCGATGCCAATCAAAGTGGAAATACCTTAGACCAACCGTCAACATCAGCTGTCATTTTGAATAAACATAAACAAGAGGTATAAGAAAAACATTTTCAGTTCTTTTTATCAAAAAACTAACTAAACATGTAGTCTGTTTTAAAATTTTATAGGATGAAGAGAAAAACTTGGATAACTTTGGCATTCATGATAATTTAAAAACACAAACACATGGACGATCAGGCTACTTTAAAAGCTGTTGGCCTCAAACTAATTTTAAAGCTGAAGTTCAAACAAAATTCATGCAAAACGGTTCAAAATACGAAAATGAAGGACTGGCCTTAGAAGAATCTATTATGCCAAGGGAGGGTAAAACGTTTTACTTTTTTTGCCCTTTAAATCCATTTTTTTGATGAAGGGGCAACAGAAAATTCTACCTTTCATCCCTAGGAGTTTGTGAGCGTAGTTCAGAATATATCAGTTCCAAAATTGAACTGCTACCATTTATAGCTTCTTCAGTTTGCCTCACAAGTGGCTGACAACACTAGGGGAATGGCAATTACCCCTTTAATGGGAACTATATATTCTCTTACAATAAAACTTGACCAATAATGTGATAACATAGTTATATAAATATTAACACTTACCAGTAATTACTAAATTAGTTCTAGGTGATATATCAATAAGAACATAAAATCACGGCTTAAATAAGTTGGGGCTCACTAATCAATTTTGACTCGATGACTACTAAATTAAAATGCAGATAATGGTGGTCACAAGTAAAACTGCTACTAAAAATAATGTAATTGTCTAGCCCTGGCTGAAAGTTATTATGTCCTCAGAGGCCATCTATCTTTGGCGAAAGAAACTAAATTGGTCGAATTGTTTTTTGTTACTGTATATTGTTTGTTTGTGCTAGTCACTATGGTTCGTAAACATAGACGTTGTTGTGTAAATGGTTGTAAAGGAGGGAGAGTGAAAGGAATTAGCGATCCAGAAGAAATAAGTTTCTATCGAATACCTGCAATTATTCGAAATCAAGGAGAAAGGACATTAAAACTTTCGCAGGAAAGACGCGCACTTTGGATTAGAAACCTAAGGCTTAAGGTTGAAAACGTTTGCAGTGATAAGATGAGAGTTTGCTCTAAACATTTTATTGCAGGTTAATTATTTTTTAACTAAACCAAATGACTAAATGTTTTAGAAACAATTCTACATTATTGTTTATTGATTCAGGTGTCCCATCCAAACTGTTCGAGCAAACAGATCCAGATTGGGTACCGAGTAAATGTTTAGAATCAATCTTTTCTGAAACTTTTAATGAAGTTGAAGAAAGAAAGTTTGAGAGTAAGCTTAATATGGAAGGTGTGTTTTAAATTAAATCTAATCGTATTAGTGAACATTAAGTTTGTTAGTATGAAGGTTCGAAGAGCCCTTTTTGGGAAGCGATGGACAATTTACTCTCTTGTTTAATGACACACTTCTTAGCCTCTAACCAATTTATTTTACTATGTGTTCTAGTCCAGCCTCTGATTTAATATCGTTTTTTTTTTTTTTTTATCATAAACAGATGATCAAGAAGAAATGCCAGTCATAATTGCTGGTGAAACTTTCATGTGGGAAGGAAAAGAAATGCCTGTCATAATTCCCGGTGAAACTCCAATACCGGAAGAAAATAAAATCCCTAGTGAAAGTTTAGTAACAGTAAAAATAGAAATGCCTGAACTAACAACCTCGAGTGAATCTTTAGTATCGGAAGAAAACAAAATGCAATTTGATAGTCCGAGTAACAATGACTTTCTACGAAATACGTTTAACGTCTGTACTCGAGATAAAAATAGCCAAGGAACGCAGACTGACTACTACGATTTAGAAAATGAAAATAGAAATTTAAGGATAATGATATTGCAGCTTGAAGAAAACTTGAAACAACTTAGAATGCAGAAAACTTAAAGATACAGGGGCGGAACCTTGGGTATATAATTAAATACTTCCTGGATATATCACTTGAAAATGAGCCCATCCTTTTTTTCTATAACTACTAGTACGATCTACCGGCAACCATTGTTATGACAATCAAAAACCGTTTTAAAGACTTGAAACTACAGATTTAGCTCCCTAACTATTAGTTTGTTTATTTAATCATTACGAATGCCATAAATTCGATGTCAAAGCCAGGAGAGGGAATTTCATTGTTCCCTCCCTGAATTTTATAACGAAAATCCTAGTAGATTCAGAATATCTATATATCCAGGAAGCATTCAATTTCTTATCCAAGACAGAACCTAGTCAATAGTTATCTGCCTTGATAATATTACCTTCAATATCTTTGATATAAAGTAGGTAAAAACTTTAGTTGAATCAACTTACGGCTTTAAAAGCTAAAAATCTCATATTTTGTTTTTAAATAAAAATACTGTTATAAAATTGTCTGTCTTATTTATTATATATTCTCTTTCTTGTTTTAAATAAGGGAAAAACTAGTCTTTCAAAAATCCTACACTGATCCTTACAATTCCAAGCTCCTTACTTGTTTATGAAACATTCTTGTAAAAACCCCATTATTTCAATGTTTTTGGACTAGAACCAGGCTGGGAAATAAGGATTATTTTTAAACTGGACTTGTGGCCAGTATAGCCCAAGCAGTTTTATTAAAAAACTGGACATTGGCCAGTAACAATTTTCATGAGCTTGACAATCTATCATTATGACGTAGGACTATGACGTAGGCTAAGAAACAAAACAAAATTTGGAATTAATTAACTGGCCACAAGGCCAGTAGACCCCCAAGCATTTAATTTTTAAACTGGCCCAGCTAATTTTTAAACTGGACTTTTGTCCAGTAAAACCGCCTTATTTCCCAGCCTGACTAGAACTATGTGATTTTGAAATCCCCTTTATTGTCGCCTTCTTTTCTAGCTTAGCAGACGACGTTGTCCATAAATTGTACAGTCAAAGCTAGGATGTGTGCGTAAGGTAAGAAAATTTTAAAGGGGCAAACTACAGAGCAGTTTGGGCCTTTAAAGACCAAGTTTGATTCGGGAACAGGATTAACGATAATTTTCATATGAAAGGTAGGACTATCTGGATTAAGTACTTTTACGAAAAAATGACGCTCGAAAGTGGGTGAGAGTACCGCTCGAGATTAGGCTCTATATAATGAGACAGTACGTTATGTTTCAATGTCACGCGACCATTGTGATGACGTAGATTGCGGGATATATAAAAATAATTATAAAATATTTATTTTTCTGTTGTGGTAATTATTTCTGTGGCTTATGTATTGAATATTTTTTTAACTATCTTTCCGAAAATGCTACTCAAATTCCATTTCTAAATAACTAAATAACACTTTTAATGTGAGTTGTTAAGCCTATCACTGATCATTTCATTATCCCTTCAAGCCAATTCAAATTAGATGTCATACTTAATTTAACAAATGAAGAGTGGGTATTTTATAATTTTAGGTTTATCATAGTGGAAATTAAAAAAAAATGAAATAAACTTCTATGGAATGTAAAGAAAGGAGAAAAATGTTACACCCGATAATCAGATCAAAAACGCTTAATTGTTAATTGTAAACATATCAGCGGTTTTTATTTTCCGAATTATTGGAGAGAAATATGATCTCGATCGAAATTCTGGTCATCGGTACCCGTTATCGCCATCACATTATCGAGGCCACGACCCATATTACGCTACGTTTCACCCATAACTTTGCAATAATATAAAAGGACCACCTACCTGACCGACAGTCATCATTCAAACTCGGCATCTCATTGAGGAATAATCATGAAAGCTCAGGTATAACTTTAAACGTCTTGGAATACTTTTAAGTGTCCAGTTTGAGGGTCTGGCCGTTTCAGAATGGACGTCGTTGGGCATCACATCACTTGATATTGAGTTGTAATTGAGGTTTAGATTTTTTCACTTAGTTTTCGGAGTATCTCATTAAATTTTGCAATTATCCTCGCGGTTATCAAGTACTTTTAGAGTGCTTCTAAAGTGTCCAGTTTCGTTTATCACATACAGATCGCCCTCCTTTTAATATCGGCCGCCGTGGCTTTGGCCGGTCACCACCAAGAGACGCACATTCCCGGAATACACAAAGATAGTCACTCGCACGGCGGTTCGTTCGGTGAACACGGACATTTGGAAAAACACTTTGGCGATCACTCGCACGGACATCACGGAGGACATTCTCACCATGGCGGACAATCACACGGAAGTCACGGACATCACGGAGGCGACTTGTCCAAGCATCATAGCGCTCACGGATCTCATCACGGTTTAGACGCTCATCACCACAAGAAAGGACACTTCGAGAAGGACTCTGGACACGGTTTCGTCAAGGCTTTCTCTTGGGACAAGATCAAGAAACACGAAGAGAGCGGTGGACACAAGAAAATTTACGGAGGCTAGTCAAAATATTGCATAGTTGATTTAAATTTAGAGTTAGCTAACTTAGATTTGATTAATATTAATTAAAATATCATTTACTTATCAAATCACAGGAGAACACGGTGAAAAATCAGGACTTCACAAGCATCACCACGGTGGTCACAAACATTTCGGTCAATCTCATCACGGTGGTCAATCCCATCACGGAGGCCACAAACACAGTCATTTCGGCAAATTAAACAGCGGCCACGGAAATCACGGACACCATTACGGTCACGGTCAACAATTCCACCAACCAGCTGTCGTTGTTCAACATCACGAACCTCAACATCATTATCATCACGAGCCTCAACATCATCATCAACAAGGAGGTTTTGGCGGAGATGAGGGTGGTCAGGGTGGCTTCGGAGGTCTGGAACATCACGGTTTCGGTCATTCTTATTAAAAAGAATTACCCTATAAGCGCATTTTTATAAACATCAATTGTATAAATTCTAATCTTTTTGTAGCGTAATATATTCAACTATATTTGTAAGATATGATATTTATATTCTATGAATAAATAATATTTTCTATCTAACGTTAAAAGTAGAAATTGTGATTTTATAAGGTCATAAACGGTAATAAGCTATTATTTAACATCCTAGAGAATCAAATATTTCTAAACATCTGTTAAATTTTCATATAGGCCTATTGGATAATGTCAGTTTTCTCTCTGAGCTTCAAGCATCTTGACAGATTATAGTACATGTAAAATAAAATACTTCCCTACGCATAAATTCAACAGTTATGAATTATTTCAACTGAAATTAGAAGTCAAATTAAGCCAATCTAATTTTTATATGCCATGCGGAATTCAAAAATTAAATGTTAAAAACGAACTTTCAAATGTGTTTTAATTTGGTATTTAAATACGGGAAAATCGTAACGCAAAATTGAATAATTTGTAGACTCGATTTCACTTAGGTTCAGTGATCCGGAAAAAATCAATTTTCTCGTCAAAAGTTGACGAATTTTTATATTAAAAACTCCTATTAATGTGTGATAAACTATTACTTAGGAGCGGACAATATTATTATTTTTTTCGTATCAAAAATGGGCTATCAATCTCGATTCCTTTCAGAGGAGAAAGAGGTCGAAATAATATTATAATAACCAAACCATACCGCGACCCTCAACCACTGAAAAATTATTTGGAAAAAAAGAGTAAGAAGGTTCGCTTGACCGTTTTCATTAATAAGCCTATTGAACTGCCACAAATCTTTGAGTGAAAATCGCTCAAATAAAGTATATGTTTAGATGACGACAGTTTAGGTGTATTTGTCAATAAATAATCGAACTGAAAAAAAAAAAAAAAAAATTGAACTTTCGAAAAAATAAATTTCTTAGGCGTGTTTATTATCATAGTTGCAGAAAAGAAATCTATATTTGCAAGAATAAATGATAATCTTCCCTAAGAATATATTTATATATTTAAAGGGAGAATGCAACCTAATAGTGATTTGTTTATCGATTCCTTATTGTTTAAATAGGCCTAATCCACCAATAACAAGTTTATAAAACAAATAATTAATTTAGAAATAAATTTAAAACTTACCCGGAAAATAGGATTAGCGGGATTCATGGAGATCCTGAATTGCCTCCGTGTAAGGTCTAAGGACCAATGAGCGAAGGCCCGTCGTTCACGCGAGACTTACAATAGCATTCGATGGGTCGTTAGACCTTACAGCGAGTAAATCAGGATCTCTATGAATCCCGCTAAGCCTATTTTCCGGGTAAGTTTTAAACCAAAAATTTCAATAATCCAAAGTTCACCACGTGTAATAATATTTGTCCTTGAACTATGGTAAGTCTTCATCGACCTCTGTCATGCTCAAGTAACGTCATGCATAATATATAACATCGCGTGCAACCCGGTGCAACCATCCTAAAACGGTTGCAAACTTAAATTGCTCTTAATTTTTAACGAAAATTGGCTTCCTTATGTAAACCTTGAACTATTGCAATAAAAATAATTGGTACCTCTTTAACTACGGTTCAGTAAATATCAATCACTTAGACCAGGGTGAAAGCTTTTTCTGAAATAGGACACAATACATTCCTCTGTTTTAAAACTACGAAACTATGTAAACTTTTGTCAACCGATAAGAGAGAAAATTAAATTATACAAAAAAGAGGTTGCTTCGCACCCTTAAAAAAACTCTTTATCTAACTCGAATCAAACCCGTGAAGGGACAGAAATTATTTGTTAGAGAAAGAGCAATTTCATATCTTTAAAATTATAGTTAGTAGATTTAGTCTACTACTTCAAAGATTTTATTACTATTATATATTTTCCAAAAAACGGATAAAGACGACCTAGGACTAATGATAAATATATATATACATTAAAGGAACTCCATCTTTAGCTAATTTTATTAGTGATACTGATAGAATTTAAAATTAACATCATTGGGAGAGGAAGGTTAACTAGGTCGTCTTTATCCGTTTTTTGGAAAATATATAATAGTAATAAAATCTTTGAAGTAGTAGACTAAATCTACTAACTATAATTTTAAAGATATGAAATTGCTCTTTCTCTAACAAATAATTTCTGTCCCTTCACGGGTTTGATTCGAGTTAGATAAAGAGTTTTTTTAAGGGTGCGAAGCAACCTCTTTTTTGTATAATTTCTGTCCTTTTTTCTCCAAAAATATACACCTTTTCCACATTTCACTATTTTGCTTTATAGGTTTATTGAACTTTAATTCTTACTAATGCTGAATAAAAATTAAAGCGTTTAATTGAGGCTTCAATCTATTCGTAATTGAGACCCTGGTACAAATCTCGAAAGGCAGAGATTAACTAACCTAACCTTACCTAAGTTGTAAAACAGGGATGGGCTAGTTCAATTGATTAACTAACCTAAACTAATCTTACCTAAAATACTACAAGAGGAACGGGTTAGCCCGAGTTATAGGGATTACCTAGTTGGAGGGATGGGCTATTTCCAGTGTTTAATTAACCTAATTTAACCTTAAAGATTACTTGATGGAATGGGTAACCCGAGGGATTAACTAGTTGGAACGATGGGCTAATTCGAGGAATTAACTAACCTAACCTAGCCTTACCTAAAATATTACAAATAGCCCGAGCTAAGGATTAACTAGTTGGAAGGATTGGCTAATTAGAGGGATTAACTAACCTAACCTCACCTTAAAGATTACCAGATGGACGGGGGAGGTCGAGGGATTAACTAACCTAGCCTTACCTAAAATATTACAAGAGGGACGGGCTAGACCGAGCTAGAGATTAAATTTATAATATTGAATCGCATCGACAAAAAATGAGCATGGAAAGCGAAACAATTCTTTAAAGCAGCATGAGAACATAATTCTGGAGACCAGAAGTATGTGGCCGTTTATTTAACTCGCCGACATCAATTTCCGTTTCGTATATCCTATTTAAAATTCTAAATCTTTATTTTTTATTATAATTGAGTTAGACGTGATTTAGATACAGACTTCAATAATTGGTCAACTACTTAATAGCAACGTTATTACGTAGTTGTAATGTGGATCTAAAGCACATCCTAGTCGCAAAACTCAAGTATTTTAAAAAATAAAGTAGAGATTGAAAACGTTAAACTATAAATTTCATGTGTAATCGAGCACTTGGCAGGATATGAAGTCCAACTCGAGTGATATTTAATCCCTAGAACTCTCATTGTGAAATGTTTTTACAGTGACTTACTATATTATATTGGCCACATTTCTAGGTAAGGCGATTTACATTCAATCGCTTCGGTTTATTCGAGTACTCTACCCAAAAGATCGTGAGAAATGAGTCTCTTATCACCGAAATATAGGTGAGAAACGATTGCCTAAACAATCGAAGACGTCACCATTGCACAAACGAGAGGGCTCGCCACAATTTTAAACGCTAACGTAAACCACGCATTGGTACAGTGCATCTGTGAGTACTGAATATGCAAATCTCGTTTATATAGGCCGAGAAGAGATATATTATTAAAGTTAAAAAATCAAATGATAAGAAAATCATTCCAACTTTTTAATTACGGTGAATTAGGGTGAATATAATGGGATACTCATGATATGACATAATAGTCAAAATTAGACGGCTGAAGAGGGCTACCCTAGTAAAAGAACCCAATAAATGCAATTTTCCGTTAACGATAAAAAATGCCATTAAAAAAACTTATCAACTGTTTAATAAAATCAATTTTTGTTTATCAATTTAAAGCCAATTAATAAAGCTCGGCTAGTTATATGTTTTACCCTTTTCGTCACCCATACAGGCATCTGTCTCTCTATTAACTCGAATTCGATGGATATTCATTATCATTCTACTGTTTAAGAAATAAAATTTTGTTTACCATTTTGAAGCAATTAATAAAGCTCGGCTAAGCTTATGATTTCACCCTTTTGTAACCCATTCAGGCGCCTTACTTTCTATTAACTCGAATTCGATGGATATTCCTTATCATTCTACTGTTTAAGAAATAAAATTTTTGTTTATTCATTTTGAAGCAATTAGTAAAGCTCGGCTAAGCTTAAGATTTCACCCTTTTGTAACCCATTCAGGTACCTTACTTTCTATTACTTCGTATACTTAATCAACATTTCATTATTGAAATCTGTGTTTAACTAGAGATACTCTTGTACCTGATCGAAGTCTTATCAAATGTTTTCAAAAGTACCTTTGTCTGTATTAATTCGAATTCAGTGGACGGTGGGAAGAGGGAAACGACGACGACGACGACGACGACGCTTTCAGTTATCAAGCGCCGCGGGTCCATTGGAAAAGACATTACGGTTTCTGATGAAATTCGAGTTCAGATAAAGGGATAAACACGAACGTGTTTATCCTAATAAAAAATTGTATTTTACATCGCGGGCTCTACAAGTTCGTTGAAGCGAAACGTACGTAACGTTACGCAGTTTAGTCAAAATCACTTTTAGATTTCGGAACGTACGAAAATCGATTGCCTCTATTTCTTGTTAACCAACTCATATGATTAGAAATCTACTGGATGAAACTTACGACTGATTATGATTTTCAAATATTGAGTAGTTTTATAGGCGAGGTTTAAGTTAAAAATGAGATCTTGGGGTAATTGTCGCCAAGAGTCCGAAGAGAAGGTCAAAATTTTCGAATTCTTTCCCCACAATTTTTACATTCAATATCTTTACAAGACTAAGACTAAGTATGAACAGGGTACTGCCGTTTAGACATAATATGTTTGGGTTGACCGCAAATAACAATAAAAAATCCTCCAATTGGGAGTATAAAAATGTCTTTGAACGTTGCTTAAATCATCATTCTTTCCCAAGCAATTCAATCATCTACAACAATGATTGCTCAGGTAACAATACGATACTATAGAATAGCATTGATTTTAATGGACACGTTGACAACTTTGTCAATCTTACTTTGGATTACTTCCCTAAGTACATTTGATTGCAAGTACTTGATTACTTACTTAAATGTTTTTTCAAGCTCGCTCTCCTGGTCCTCTCAGTTGTCGTTGTCCTGGGACAACATCACGGTGGTCTGTTGCAACAAGGGTACGGACACGGTGGTTCGCACGGAGGGCACGGTCATTTGAACCAAGCGGTGGGAGGATACGGGCACGGGCATCATGGAGGCCATCATTTCCACGGTAACCAAGCCCACGGACATCACGGACACCACGGTGGCGGATTGGCTCAACATCACAGCGCGCACGGAGGTCATCACGGTTTGGATGCCGCTCACCATAACCGTGGCATCTACAGCAGGAACAAGGGACACGGTTACGAGAAACACTACGCTTACGACAAAACCCACGCCACCCACGATATCGGCGGACATCATCACGCTCATGGAGGTACGGAGTTTAAGTTAGCCACGAAATAGGCCTATCAAAAATACTTTGGGCAGAATAGAGGATTCACACTAATTAAATGTTTTTTCACTCTTAATTGCAATTTTTTAGGCCATCATGGAGTTCAAGGAGGATTGAACACTCACCATCATGGCGGACATGGCAGTTTCGGTCATTCCGCCCATGGGGGAGCCGGGCATCACGGAGGATACGGACACGGTCATCATGGTCATCTTAACTCTGGTCACGGGCATCACGCTCAACACCACGGACACGGACAATTGCTACAGCATCATGGAGGACATGGTGGTCATGCTGGTCACGGTGGCCAGGGACTGGGTCTCGGAATCGGAGGCGGTTTCTAAGTACAAATATAAAATAGATAAGGGCGACACTTTGAGTCTTTTTTATTCTAAGATCTCGTGTCATTCTAATTCCTAAATGAGTAAATATGATGTAACTTATGCCAAATGAAATTAATTTATTTTTAGTAAAATAATAAAACTTGATATAGATGAAAATCGTACTTTTTACTTCAATTCTTACAATTTTATGTCATAACGATAGCAGTGCTATATGCTTAACCTTCGCCGATGCTAATTCTGGTTTACAAATCTAAACTAGACAAAAAATAAAACAACTTAAAAATAAAATGTTTTAATGACTGCACTAAATGTTTAAAATATATCCAGTATTTTGCGGGCGTAAACTCAATGCGGCTGAGAGTCATACTCCTATGGTTTCATATACTCTTGGCTATACTTATCAAATTATTGGCATTTGCCCGATACGACCTACGCCTCCACCCCCGACACTTGCCAAGATCAACTAAACGTAATTCCAATAAACGCCCAGTAGACAAGAACTAAATATATTATGTAAATTATCTGATAGGCCTCATTGTCTTTCAATCTCTGTCATGACAGTCTACTGCTATGGCAAAATTAATTCAAAGCCGAATATCTTATACGGTTCCACCATTACTTTGAAGCAAATCATAACAATTTTAATATTTCGTCTTAGTCCTACCCCAGTTACATCCAGCCTGCCGTTTTTAGTGAATACCCCCAAAAGAACTGGGGGCTGGCTAACGGTTTTTTTAATGTAAAACCAATGGGTCAGCTGCGGTTCGTTGGTCAGATACATAGATGGGCGTGCTTCACGGAGTTTAGTACAGTGGAAGGCTTGTGAAGCGCTTCACGCGAAGTGCTTCGCCAGCCTTCCACTGTACTATACTTCGTGAAGCACGCCCACCAATGGATACGATGGGCTTTACATGTCTATCCGAGTTTGCCCGTATACCCGGTTAAATTATCTATAGTTACGTGAAGATTACGCAAATTACTCAATAATTCACGGAGTACGTAAGGATTACGCAAAGATTACACGGAGTACGCAAAGATTACTTGGCGTTATGTAGCCAAGAATCATCTCTGTAATCTTTTACTCTTAAATTAGAACAGTACCATGAAGTTTATTTTCTTAAATATAAAAATAGTTTAAATTACTAACATTTATAATGCGAAGTAATAAAAGATGGAACATTTCGCCAAGATTACTTAAACTTAATGGATACGTTGAGTAATAAGGCACTTCGACCCTAGAAAAGTGGGTAGGCCGACTTCAGTATCGGACATGTAAGGCTGCTGATCCAAGACCTTATCTAAGCGTGTACAGATCCAACAGAACTACAGCCCATCCGTGCTTTCCCCTCTTACACGGGTAATTGAATTGAGAGATTAAATTTTAAGTTTAAAGGAGTCTGGTTATTTCCAATCGTAACCATTTCACCGCATTTCCTATTACCCCTAATAGATGAAAATCGCAGATATGAGAGAGTGTAAACACTATAAACTCAATCCTAGAATTTGTTTAATTTAAATTATGCTCAATCGGTTTGGTTTGTATTCTACACCGAACTCCACAAACCACAAGTCTGTTGAAGCGAAACGCAACGCTGAGAACAAAAATTGAAAACACTTTTAGATTTCGTCACGTACAAAATTAGCCCACCTATATTTCTTTTTCACCAAATCATAGAGATATAACCGTAAGGCCTGAAGTTTCTGTTTCATTCGTACTTTCAAATATTACGTGGTTTTACGCCAGGTTTAATTTAAAAACGAGATCTTGGGGATAATTGTCTCCAAGAGTCCGAAGAGAAGGTCAAAACTTTCAATTTCATGATAACTTATTTCCCCACAATTTTTATATTCAATAACATTATAAGACTAAGACTAAATATGAACAGGGTACCGACGTTTAGACATTGTTTTCAACAACTGGTTTGAGTTGGCCGCAAATTTTAACCAAAGGGCCCTGATTAGGAGTATAAAAATGTCTTTGAACGTTGCTTAAATCATCATTCTTTCCCAAGCAATTCAATCATCTACAACAATGATTGCTCAGGTAACAATACGATACTACAGAATAGCATTGTTTTTAACGGACCAGCTGACAACTTAGTGCTATATGATCTTACTTTGGATTACTTCCCTACATACATTTGATTGCAAGTACTTGATTACTTACTTTAAATGTTTTTTTAAAGCTCGCTCTCCTGGCCCTCTCAGTCACCGTTGTCCTGGGACAACATTACGGTGGTCTGTTGCAACAAGGGTACGGACACGGTGGTTTGCACGGAGGACACGGTCATTTGAACCAAGCGGTGGGAGGATATGGGCACGGGCATCATGGAGGTCATCATTTCCACGGTAACCAAGCCCACGGACATCACGGACACCACGGCGGTGGATTGGCCCAACACCACAGCGCGCACGGAGGTCATCACGGTTTGGACGCCGCTCACCATAATCGTGGAATCTACAACAGAAACAAGGGACACGGTTACGAGAAACATTATGCTTACGACAAAACCAACGCCATCCACGATATCGGCGGACATCATCACGCTCATGGAGGTACGGAGTTTAAGTTAGCCACGAAATAGGCCTATCAAAAATACTTTGGGCAGAATAGAGGATTCACACTAATTAAATGTTTTTTCACTCTTAATTGCAATTTTTTAGGCCATCATGGAGTTCAAGGAGGATTGAACACTCACCATCATGGCGGACATGGCAGTTTCGGTCATTCCGCCCATGGGGGAGCCGGGCATCACGGAGGATACGGACACGGTCATCATGGTCATCTTAACTCTGGTCACGGGCATCACGCTCAACATCACGGACACGGACAATTGCTCCAGCATCATGGAGGACATGGTGGTCATGCTGGTCACGGTGGCCAGGGACTGGGTCTCGGAATCGGAGGCGGTTTCTAAGTACAAATATAAATTAGATAAGGGCGACACTTTGACTCTTTTTTATTCAAAGATCTCGTGTCATTCTAATTCCTAAATGAGTAAATATGATGTAACTTATGCCAAATGAAATTAATTTATTTTTAGTAAAATAATAAAACTTGATATAGATGAAAATCGTACTTTTTACTACAATTCTTACAATTTTATGTCATAACGATAGCAGTGATATATGCTTAACCTTCGCCGATGCTAATTCTGGTTTACAAATCTAAACTAGACAAAAAATAAAACAACTTAAAAATAAAATGTTTTAATGACTGCACTAAATGTTTAAAATATATCCAGGATTTTGCGGGCGTAAACTCAATGCGGCTGAGAGTCATACTCCTATGGTTTCATATACTCTTGGCTATACTTAGCAAATTATTGGCATTTGCCCGACACGACCTACGCCTCCACCCCGAACACTTGCCAAGATCAACTAAACGTAATTCCAATAAACGCCCAGTAGACAAGAACAAAATATATGATGTAAATTATCTGATAGGCCTCATTGTCTTTCAATCTCTGTCATGACAGTCTACTGCTATGGCAAAATTAATTCAAAGCCGAAGATCTTATACAGTTCCACCATTACTTTGAAGCAAATCATGACAATTTTAATATTTCGTCTTAGTCCTACCCCAGTTTCATCCAACCTGCCGTTTTTAGTGAATACCCCTAAGAACGGGGGGCTGGCTAAAGTTTCTTTTTTAATGTAAAACCAATGGGTCAGCTGCGGTTCGTTGGTCAGATATATACGATGGGCTTTACATGTCTATCCGAGTTTGCCCGTATACCCGGTTAAATTATCTATAGTTACGTGAAGATTACGCAAATTACTCAATAATTCACGGAGTACGTAAGGATTACGCAAAGATTACACGGAGTACGCAAAGATTACTTGGCGTTATGTAGCCAAGAATCATCTCTGTAATCTTTTACTCTTAAATTAGAACAGTACCATGAAGTTTATTTTCTTAAATATAAAAATAGTTTAAATTACTAACATTTATAATGCGAAGTAATAAAAGATTGAAAATTTCGCCAAGATTACTTAAACTTAATGGATACGTTGAGTAATAAGCCACTTCGACCCTAGAAAAGTGGGTAGGCCGACTTCAGTATCGGACATGTAAGGCTGCTGATCCAAGACCTTATCTAAGCGTGTACAGATCCAACAGAACTACAGCCCATCCGTGCTTCCCCTCTTACACGGGTAATTGAATTGAGAGATTAAATTTTATGTTTAAAGGAGTCTGGTTATTTCCAATCGTAACCATTTCACCGCGTTTCCTATTACCCCTAATAGATGAAAATCGCAGATATGAGAGAATGTAAACACTATAAACTCAATCCTAGAATTTGTTTAATTTAAATTATGCTCACCGAACTCCACAAACCACAAGCCTGTTGAAGCGTAACGCAACGCTGAGAACAAAAATTGAAAACACTTTTAGATTTCGTCACGTACAAAAGTAGCCCACATACATTTCTTTTTCACCAAATCATAGAGATATAACCGTAAGGCCTGAAGTTTCTGTTTCATTCGTACTTTCAAATATTACGTGGTTTTACGCCAGGTTTAATTTAAAAACGAGATCTTGGGGATAATTGTCTCCAAGAGTCCGAAGAGAAGGTCAAAACTTTCAATTTCATGATAACTTATTTCCCCACAATTTTTATATTCAATAACATTATAAGACTAAGACTAAATATGAACAGGGTACCGACGTTTAGACATTGTTTTCAACAACTGGTTTGAGTTGGCCGCAAATTTTAACCAAAGGGCCCTGATTAGGAGTATAAAAATGTCTTTGAACGTTGCTTAAATCATCATTCTTTCCCAAGCAATTCAATCATCTACAACAATGATTGCTCAGGTAACAATACGATACTACAGAATAGCATTGTTTTTAACGGACCAGCTGACAACTTAGTGCTATATGATCTTACTTTGGATTACTTCCCTACATACATTTGATTGCAAGTACTTGATTACTTACTTTAAATGTTTTTTTCAAGCTCGCTCTCCTGGCCCTCTCAGTCACCGTTGTCCTGGGACAACATTACGGTGGTCTGTTGCAACAAGGGTACGGACACGGTGGTTCGCACGGAGGACACGGTCATTTGAACCAAGCGGTGGGAGGATACGGGCACGGGAATCATGGAGGTCATCATTTCCACGGTAACCAAGCCCACGGACATCACGGACACCACGGCGGTGGATTGGCCCAACACCACAGCGCGCACGGAGGTCATCATGGTTTGGACGCCGCTCACCATAATCGTGGAATCTACAACAGAAACAAGGGACACGGTTACGAGAAACATTATGCTTACGACAAAACCCACGCCATCCACGATATCGGCGGACTTCATCACGCTCATGGAGGTACAGAGTTTAAGTTAGCCACGAAATAGGTCTAACAAAAATACTTTGGGGTAGAATAGAGGATTCATACTAATTGTATGTTTTCACTGTTAATTGCACATTTTAAGGCCATCATGGAGTTGAAGGAGGATTGAACACTCACCATCATGGCGGACATGGCAGTTTCGGTCATTCCGCTCACGGGGGAGCCGGACATCACGGGGGATACGGACACGGTCATCACGGTCTTCTTAACTCTGGTCACGGACATCACGCTCAACACCACGGACACGGACAATTGCTCCAGAACCATGGAGGACATGGTGGTCACGGACTGGGTCTCGGAATCGGATTCTAACTACAAATATGAAAAATATATATGAGCGGCTCTTTTTTTATTTATTTTTTGAATGAATATATTGTATCTTATGATAAAGGAAATAATTTATTATGACTTTTGTTTTTGTAAAATAAAATAAAAAAACTGATGCAAACTATATTAATGTCTAATTTTACGTCCATTCCTACATTTTAATAACTTAGATTAACGAAATGTGCTTTTAAAACAAATGCGAAGGGTCTCTTCAAAGAATTTTTCAAGGTACTTCATACCAGCGTCATAAATACCACAAGAAATATTTACAAAACAACCCAACTCTTTTCTGATTCGCCATTGAAACACTCCACACTCCTTTTAAAGCTACCCATTAATTATGGTTATGAATAACATGTAGTAATATTAATTCGAAAATTATTTCATATATTTCTGTTCATATTTTTTTATCCGTTTCACTCTCTCTTTACTGGAGACTGGCAGAATTATAAGCATTAAGTAAGTATTAATTAGCTTGTTTTAATTAAATCAAACTAAATCCTAGGCAGTGAATTTATAGTATCAAATGATATTGTTTTCTATAAATAATTAATCCTTTTAAATCAGGTCATTCAATAGCCACGTTCGCACTAGAGACTTAAGACTGGTCATTTTCAAACCCTTTAGAATGTTCAAAATAACTTTTCGGGTTAAAAAAATTTTTTTTTTGTACCAATGATCACTCCAGGATACCGAAAACATTTACGTTTGGACCTTTCTAAAACGGTTTCAAAGTCTCTAGTGTGAACGCGGTTTATATATTAAAGGGATAATGAAGTGACCAGAATTTTTAACGTGTCAAAACCATTTAGTAAGGCGTTCATACAACCAACGTTAAAACTCGCAAACAACAATACTTTGCAGCTAGCCTGGCGTACGTGGGCACCGACTACTTATGTTCAACAAAGTCAATTCGCCTCAACATTTCCAATCAGGTCTACTGACCTTGAAAAGAAATAAGAAACAAAAACAACAATATAACGCGAACCAAATTTATGTAAACCCATTCCTGATACCACGCAAGCAAGCGATTAATAATTAACATAACTTAAACGTAATTAATGAAACAATGTTTGTTCAATATTGCTTTAACAACCCCGCTGCCGTCCATGCGTAACTTTCGCGGTCAAACTTATAAATGAAATCGTAAAAACAAATTGATACCAAAATTTTTTAATTGTTTTAAGATATTTTCGAAAGGTCAACCTCGCGTGTCGCGTACGAAATATCGTTTAAATTACTCGTTCCAATTAACGCGTACTTGTTTAATTAAGATTTTCAATAATGGGAGGCACGCCTGCCCCACCCTCTTTAACTTCTCACCTCGTGTTGATCACCAAGTGTAACAAGCTCGGTGTTATTTTGGTATAAATAGAGAGATACAAAATGATAAAGTCACTATTCGAACCTCACTTATTCAGTCAACAACTATCCCTTCCAGCACCATGATCGCTCAGGTACTTCGTGTGAACCATTTGGATTACTAAATGCTACGTTAAAGGAGCCCAAACGTTTTCTGAAAGCTAGATAACTTAAGCAAACGACAATGATAAACGCGAGTCATTAAAAAAGAAACTCATTTTAAATACCTTGTGTTTTTCAGCTCGCTCTCCTGGTCCTGTCAGTCGCCGTTGTCCTAGGACAACATCACGGTGGACTGTTGCAACAAGGGTACGGACACGGCGGTTCGCACGGAGGGCACGGGCATTTGAATCAAGCGGTAGGAGGATACGGGCACGGGCATCATGGTGGAAACAGTTTCTACGGTAACCAAGCTCACGGTAATCACGGACATTACGGAGGTGGTTTGGCCCAACATCATAGCGCGCACGGTGGGCATCATGGTTTGGACGCCGCTCATCATAACCGTGGCATCTACAGCAGGAACAAGGGATACGGTTACGAAAAAGCCTACGGATATGATAAGATCAATGCCATCCACGATATTGGTGGTCACCAACACGCGCATGGAGGTACGAAGTTTCAATTAGGCCCGATTTAGGCTTAACGAACCAGCTTCGTTAATAAGGCAAAAATAACCTATCAGAAAAGGTTTATAAGAGAACTAACCGATAATTATTCTCTAACTAGGTCATCACGGAGTTCAAAGTGGTTTGAACAGTCATCACCACGGTGGTCACGGCAGCTTCGGTCATTCTGCCCACGGGGGAGCCGGACATCACGGAGGTTACGGACACGGTCACCACGGAATCCTCAACTCTGGTCACGGACATTTCGGACAACAATATGGACACGGACAATTACTTCAACAACACGGGGGAATTGGAGGAGGACTTCATGGTGGAGGATTTTAAACAAATTTATCCCAACTGAAAAAGTCTTGTCAAAATACGAGTCAATTAATTTTAAATATGTAATCAAATATTTAACTTATTTATAAATACTAACGCGTAATTTTTCGTTTATTTTCTTGTTCGCAAATTTGAAATTTATTAAATGTACAGTAACATAAATATTTTTTCTGTTATACAATTTTTACTGCTTTCTAATTTTCCTTAGGAGAATTAATCGACTCCTTCCATATCTCGGATAATTGGGCGTTTCGATTGGCTGGTAGTATACGATTAAATTCGATATCTCTGAAGAATCTTAACCTGTGACTGTAGGGTTAATAGTTATACAAGTTGGTTATATTATTGTTGAGACAAAATTAAATATGTTTAAAAATAGGGCGAAATATTTACAAATCAGGGTTTTCGAATTGACCTTCTGGCACAGGGTATAGAGCCTTGTACACCCTACTATCTCCAGAACCGTGAATGCCATAGGCGTTGAATAAGGTTACATTTGGCGGGAAATATTCGGCAGGAATGACAGCTTGACCCCACCAAAAATCATCGTCTATACGACTTTCGTATTTCAATGGAATCGAATGCTAAGATATGTCGGGTAATTAACGAACTAATTACAAGATACAATAAAATTTAGTAGATCTAGTATACCTTGACAGAATTTTTATGTCCATCTAGGAGTAATAGTAAATGATGTCCGTAACTGTGATTGTAAGTATATTGGATATTGACTTAATCGCAGTTGCCTTAATTAGGTTTCGTAATTTTTTACGTTTAAATACTTACGGCCCTAGTTCAACTTCCAAGTATCTTTCATCTTTGCCTAAGAAAAATGCTTCCACAACTAAAAAATAAATATTAAATTAATTTATTAATTATTTTGGGTCATTAGAAAAATAATGACTCCCAAACAGAATGCTTGTCCAAATTTTTAATAACTAAATTAAATTTAAGTGATTAGTTTTGAATATCAGTGAAGTGGAAAAAATAGGGCCAATATGATTAAAGGGATACGAGGTGCGGCGGCAGATTTCTCTTTACGACCACTACGATCGCTACATAGTTACGTGACGTTTTTCAAAACTAGGTTTGTCGCCTCAGCTTGTGTTTCTTTAATAGCGCTACTCTCGCCGTCTGGGGCCAATTTTAAGAATGAAATGGAAAATTGGGGACAATTAGATTGGTTTAATATTTCTCCTCTCCATGGCGATCCAGGGCACCATCGAATGAGACTTAAATTATTTTTAAAGGGACCACAAACACAAACAGACGACAAAAATTGGACCCATGTGCTGTTAAATCAATGGGCGTGGTCATATCCATCCAATAAGTGTAATCTAAACTCAAGGTCACTGAAACCTCTTTGGGCTTGCTTTAAGGGCTAAAATTTCGTTAAATTGTAATAAATAGAGGTATTTTCGAATGCTGTTTCTGAAAATAAATTCTAAACATTCTATTTTTCGTCTCCTAATAAATTTGTATATTTAAAAATCAATTATAAATTATCTATAAATAGGTCAAATACAAACCCTAGTTTCATACGGAAACCAAAATGACCGAATAAAACCAAACATTGTTACTTTTAACAGACTTCCTTCAAAATAAAAATTTGCATACTATGTACTCGAATTGAAATATAATTTGGGTGAATATATAATAAAAAAGAAATAGCAAAATATATAAATGCTTATCTAGAGTAAGGTAAATCGAATCGGAAATTTTGGCTAGTAATTTTGCTTCCTTCCAAAAATTCTTTCCCCACAAATAAAATGATCTTGATTAGTTAGGCCTAAATTTGAGCAACCAAGAGAACTGAATTCCAATACATTTAGACACGGGCTTTTAAATTTCATAGAACACATGCCCATTACCAGAGACATTACATATTTTGGAACGCATTGAACCTAAAATCACTAGACCGTATTCAATTGATATGATTTTTAAGGGAAAATAAAAACGTAAATTGACGCAAATTTTATGGAAAGAATCTTTAAAACCTTTAAAATTTGATTCAACCGTGATATTTATCGTTTAAATTTAAATTTTTATTAAGAACATTAACGAGGCATTTATTAGTAATTTGTGAGTAAGGAATCATTTAAAAAATATATTTTTTAATTTTCACTCTCCCTTTAAAGCGAGTCTGTTACGGATATTTCATACGCTCCAAATTACATTTGAGTAGCATATTCGGAAAGATTGTTAAAAAACAAATCAAATTAACTGCACATATGTCACGAAGGTAAAAATACATATTTTATAATCGACATCTTCGAAATTCTTTAAAACAGAAATCACTATATTCGCGTACTACTAAAGATGATTCTCGCGCGTTCTGGCAAGTGATACGATTGCTTTCGCGCGGTCTTATAAGTGAAAGTACTTTTTAGTCCCAAAATTTGAGTAATTTTGGGGCCCCCTTGGAATTTACACGTAAACTATAAACTAATCAGCCCACCTTCTGACGTCACCACCGAATCTAGAAAGTCCCGCCTTTTATATGAAATACATTAAATTATGTTCCAGAATATAATCGCGTCATCAATTGAAAAAAAATCTATATATGTTTGTCATTTTGATTTTAAAGTTTTTTAAAAACGTGTATACCTAGAGGTGTAAAATTTTAAACATGGCTTCTTAATAGTATGAAAAAATTAAAATATAATCGAAAAAGGGTGACAGTTTCACTTTAAAGGGATAATGAACACGTGTAAGGTGTTTTTTTTAATCGAAAAGGAGCCTTAAAATATGCATAAAAATTAAAAAGCTTGTTTGAACTCATTAAAAGGTTTCTGATTGATTTTCAGTTAAAGGATTAAGCCTAACTCCATTTTGACGCTGGTAAAAACGTCATAAAATCTACAGCTAATCAAACAGCGGTTCAAAACTTGAGAGTGCTTTAGAATTCAGGGCTGGCGCCGCTCGAGAAATATTTTAAAGACTCTTTGATTAGCTGCAAATTTTTATACGTATTAAAATGGAGTTAGGCTTAGCAAGCTCAAATTTCAAATTACAAATTTCTTAATTAAAATTTAACTAGAAACGTTTAGTGAGTTTTAATTATGTTTTTATGCATATTTTACCTCTCCCAATTGATTAAAAAATGCGCGTTTCCCTTAATTTTCGTCATACATTGAACGGAAACAATTTAAAATTCGAATACAGTACAGTACCTTCGTAATCCCAGAGTTTAAAGAAAGGGCCTGGTGGACCAGGAGGAGCGCCAGGACTACGGTAAAATGGCGCCGAAACTTCCATCAGGACCGAATCACCATTAGGAACAGATTTTAACGAAATTATGATATCATCGTCATTAATCGGTTTTCCATCCCACGTAGAATCGATTCGGAATTCCATACTGATCAAAAAAAAGTTGAAAAAACTACTATGTATACTAGACTTGATAAAAATGTCATTTTTTTAATCGATTTAGACTGTTAAAATAAGCGAAAAATATAATTAAAACTCACTTAAAGGTTTCGCTGTAACTTACAGTTTAATTATCAAAGTCGCGAACTAGATTCGCTAAGCCTAATTATCAAAGTCGCGAATTAGATTCGCTAAGCCTAAATTAGTTTCGAAATTGTTTATAAAAGCCGCGTTCACACTGGAGAATTTTAAACAGTTCTTAAGCGTTTTGGAAAGGTCAAAATGGAAAATTTTGGGGTCAACTGTAGAGATCCTTTGTCCAAAAATGTAATTATTTGCTTGAAAAGTCGATTTGAATATTCGAAACGGTTTAAAAAAGTTTCAAAGTTGGTAGTGTGAACGCAGCAACAGCAAAAAAAAAAAAAAAAAAAAAAAAAAAAAAAAAAAAAAAAAAATCGAAAGGTTTTAAAATGGCGCGTGAACCAAAACAAACTTCTGATTTGGTTCAGGCGTTATTTCAAAGACGAACTCTCATTGGCATAATGGCATCAGCAATTCTGTCTTTCATTTCAATCTGTTTCTTCGAACCTAATTTTCCAACCTTGATATTTAACCTCGAATTACCACGAAACATTCGGCGTGTTTTAGTAATATTTTAACAGTTCATACAGAGTCTAGTATTCATTAAAGTTAAGTTACTGATACCCAGCTCCACGATCAAGCGCTTCAAAATGAAACTAATTATAACAAAACTTCCCATAAAAATTAAATTTCGAATTTCAATTTTGACATATAAACGCCTCATTTTGCAGCACTCTTAACCTAATCTGTAATTACAATCGAATATTTCCCGGAGTATTTATTACCTTTAAACGAAGTTACACAAACCTGAATTTAAATAAATCCATTTTTAACCTCTCTAGTAGTTCCATAGCAAATGGAAATCATCGAGTTCATATATATTTTTAACAATAATAATAATTTAGTCATATTTTTTTTTAGATAAAAAATAAATACTTAACGATATAGCCTGACGCTGACGAACGAGAGGAATTTTCAAAACCGTTCTAGTTTACATTAATGTTATCGTTTTAGGCGATAAATTGTGTAGATTAAAGTTTTGGTTTAAATAAAACGTGGATGAATAAAACTATTGCATCTCCAGGAACAGGAGTTGAATATATTTTGAGAGTTTGAGTTTCAAATTTACTATTTTTCCATTTAAAAGGTTTTGGTACACGTTAGAAACTTTATAAAGTTTTTATAGCGTCCCTGGATATTTGTATTTAATTAAGTATTTCCAGAGGTATATAATAACCACCTTCGGGGGGAAGTATGAAAGCCCCTATACTACCAATGCTAAAAATCACGAACAACAAGAGCCCGCTGCAGACTATCTAGGCCACTAGCTCGCGCTGGACTTCTCAATGTCGCTACTCTAGTAAATGGTCTTTGTGTAAACAAGACGGCTCGATTTGTGTTTAGAACTTCCTGTCTGAGGAGTCAGGATGTCTGTTAAAATGGAGTCGAAGGTTGACTTCAGCTCGCGAGTTCCGGAAGTGTGCGTAGGGAAAATTTAGTGAGGTTCAAAATGGTGTAACTATTTTTTGGGAGTAAAGCGGTGTGTCGATCCGCCGCGATTTACGCCGGGCACTTGTTGTTCGTCGATTTTGCCTACCTTACATACTTCCCCCCGAAGGGGGTTATTATATACCTCTGGTATTTCCCATTTATTTTTTATCTAACACAGCCACGCATAAAGAATGATATTGGCTAAAATTTCTACTCCAATATATACCTAATTTAACTGGTTTCTTATTAAATCAATTGGAAAATCAGAATCGTGATTAGAATGTTAATTCTTCAAATATTTTAAATTAAACACTTCAAAGCATCTAACTTAATAAAAACCTTTTTAATAAAATCCAGGATATGTTTTAATCATCCTTGAAGTGATCGATTAAATTCAAAAGACATTAAAATCTAAGTTAAAACCTTGTAAAAAGAAACTAAATGTAACTAATCACTGCCACGCATTTAAACGAAAATGATCTTTTAAATAATACTCCAAGTTACTACTCGATATTTATCTATCCTTGACGTGGATAGGCGCCTAGAAGTTGATAACAATTCGGATTATACACTTACATGGTCGATATGTATTTGATTTTCCCCTTATTTCCGCCGTAGACTCCGAAAAAAACAACGAAAAGAACACTGTAAAGATAAAACAAACGATTTCCATTTTATTAATTGATATTAATTGATATAATTTAAATTAAAATGAATCAAAAATTACATTAAACTCGATAATGACTTAAACAAAGTCATATTTCAATCTAATACAATATTATCCCTATTTAAAAACGAATCGATGATTGAAATTGTTTAACAATAGCAACAGATGGATCGAATGGACTCGGTCCAATTGGAAGCTTCCCTATTTATACACGCGTCGCAAATGACATGTACATAATGTATTCCGATAATAATAATAATGTAACGTATGTCTCGATTTCCATCAAAACGAAAATCCTGAATGATATATTATACGATGTTACCTACATCTTTTGTTTTAAGCAGATATATAACAATAAATCTATATCATTCTTCCAATAAAATAACACCAGAAAACTATAGTTCACAAGAAATGAGTAGAGACGAGTTCTGTTTCATTATAGAGATAATGAAAATGAGTGTTAATTTTAATAGATTGTTGATTAGGAATATATGAATAAAAAACCTTAATTAATAAAGATGCGATTTAATATTCCTGCTAAGCCTAACTCAATTTTAATACGCATAAAAACATGGATGCAGCTAATAAAAGAAGTTCGATGGGCTGATCCAAAGGATAGAACACTTAAGCCACGGTCACACTAGCATTTCTTAATCGATTTGAAACGGTAAAATCAAACAGATATCCAAATCTCTAGGAATCGTTTTAAGCGCAAGTTTTCAGGCATTATCTTTATAAATCGATTTATCGTAACTTCATCTATCGGTTGTTGAAACTGAATCGGTATGAAACTGGTTCCCGAAGCAGTTTCCCGTTCACACGACTCCAGCGAAACGATATGAAAAGGTTTAAATCGATTCCAAGAGGTAGTATGAACGTGGCTAATATAAATCAGTTGAAAAAAAAAATCTATTTCATTATCGCCTTTCATTATTAACCTATAAATCATTACTTATTTCTTATGTAATAGTAGTAGACGTAAAATATACAAATTAGACGAATTCACTTTGAAACTAGGGATCGGAAATTTGCTAAAATTCCGCACACTTCGACCAAAATCCCAAAATCTCTCAAAGTTCTCTATTGAAAAAAACAGCGAAATCCTAAATCTGTCTTAAAAATAGCTTTAAATTCTCATAATGTTTCTTGAATTTTAAAATCGCGTAAAGAAAAATGCCGATGTATGTTCGACCCTTCGCTTTGAAACCTTTTTGAACCGTTTTGAAAAGGTCAAATAGTATTTGAAAATAATTAAGTTTGAAAATTGATTTGAACATTCTAAACGACTTAAAAGGGAGCTTAAAAGTGATTTCAAACTTCACAGTGTGAACGTATAGCTATTGGTTTAGAATAGGTTTCAAAGTAGTTCGATTTTTGCATATAACCCTTTTGTTTTTCAAATTTAAATACGGGGTCATCGTTTCCGTTTATTTTATTATATAGTTCCTCGTTTTGTATCTGACCCGAGTGTAAAACAGATTGCACACTCAACGGGATTACAAAATGTTTTTTTTGGATATTATTACCAAAAATAAATAAACAACAAAAAGTCTAGGACTATAGAGCGGTAGTAAATAGCCAGTCAATAAAATTACATTTTGATGAGGTAATCTTTTCAAGGGAATATTTCGTGTCTAACATAGACACTGTAATACAAAAGTATCCGCCCCCTGTTTGGAAAATCATCCTAGAATGAAGTCTATGGGTACATTCCCAATGTAACTTATGTATGATAACTCTAAAATTACTTTTACATCGACCAACGTTTTGTTAAGGTAGAAAAATGCTGAAAAAAACCCGAAGGCTGATCACTCCACTGTGTACAAGTCTATAGCTTGGTTTGTACAAAAGTGATTACATAACTGAGTACGTATTTAACATTGCCAAAGACTGCACTAATCAGTTGCGTAATCAGTGTACATATTTTACGGAAGTAATTAACTCCTTGAAAAAAAGTAATCTTGGATATTTCGTCATAGATATTTTAAATCATGAGTTATTTTCTCAAAAATCTCGTATTTGGTTGTTAGTATTTTTCAAAACGATTCAAAAACGAGCAAACAAACGAATGCGTAGACGCTGGGTGATAATTTTTATTTTTGGAAATAGCAATAAGATGAGTGTCACTACGAGACTGAGAGGGTATAAGGGGTCATTCGTGCCCCCGAAAATGAAAGTGAGGGGAAAACTCCTAAAATTCCCAGAGGAGAGCGCACCCATTTCTAGCTATCCTTCTCACCATCTTTAGACTACATCTCTATCTCTATAAATAGGTCTATTTTTCTTCTCATTGGAAAAAATCCATCTTCATATGAAGAAAGAGAAATATATACTGCGCAAATAAGAATCGATGACAACTATTTGGGAAATTCAAATGGGTATATAGAAATCGTTCTACTATCTGAAGAAAAACTATTTAAAGTTTTCAATAAAGTTCAAAGGGTCATATTATAAGAGGATAGTACCATTTTGAGAGTTGATCTTTATTATATACAAAATCTCAAATAAAACTTTGCAAATACTTCAAAAGTAAACTATTGCAGCGTTCCCACCCAAAATTAAGATGAAGTAGATACCAAAACATCTCCTCTCCCAACACTATATATAATAAAGGATCTCAAGAGGCAAGAGCTAGGTGTTTTTTTACAGTGACTGGACTGGACAGTTAAAAATAACTATGAAATCCGAATTTTTTTACAATTGATGAGAATTTCTTAATTTTTGGAAAATGGGTCGATATAGTGACCAAACTCTAGTTTTAGGGTGTTTTTACGACACAGGAAAAACATTTTGTAAATTCTAGTGATAACAGTAAACGAGTGGAAGCTCTAGTGTTGTTAAAATAGTAATGTAATGTTCACATAATTACAACAAAAACCATTAATAGCAACAATACTTGTAAAAACACAATGGATCCAACAAATTAACCCATTTTACATGTTCAAGATTTACTCCTAAAACTCAATAATTTCAAAATCAAGATTTATCCCCCAAAAACCTCATTTCAAATTCAAAATTTACCCCCAAAAACCCTAAATTTCAAATACACGCGAACCATAAACAACTTTAAAGAAGAAGTCGAAACAAGAAAGAAGAGAGAGTTCCCACCCAAACTGACAGGTGGCGATACAGTCTCCGTGTATTTCCCTTCTCATTGAAGTTTTAAAGGTGTTCAAGAATAGTTAGCAATAGAGAGAAAACTGAGGTACATTAACATATAACGTTAAAAGTCATAAGGATGAAAGTAGTTTAGTTAAACTAATTACTTCTCAAGCTTTTTATCCCCCTCCATGGTTTTACCAAATAACACATGGACACGCGCGGGAAAGTCTAACAATCGGGGGGTTTCGCTTGGTTGTACGTCCATCGAACAGTCTCGTCCGCGTTTTCTCTGGAATCTCCCAACACGTTTGGCGCTTCAGAACCCGATAGACGGGGTTCCGAGACTAGTGTACCAGGAGGGTTGTCTATACCACTTTTAGCTTTAGTGGCGAACTACAGCCTAGAATCTCGTCCCCCTCTTCGAATAAAATCATTCACAGAGAGAAATTCTCCATTCTTTCTAACCTTACCCCAGTAAAACTCCACGGGGGCTTAGGGAAAACGGACTGATAGCTACGGAGCTTGCTAGATCACTACAAAATAGCGATTTGACAGCCAGGAGTACTAGAGTTTGCGCGTGCTTTTTGGGAGAGACAAAGAAAAGCCGTTCTTCTAAAAATTCTCTCGTCTTTCGAATTGGTTTGTTTGCAAATCAATCGTCTCGTAATTTTGAAACTAATTTGAAACGCGAGTAAACGATTTCATTGGAAAACTGTTGTGTCGCGTGGAACATAAAATTAAATACCCGGTGAAGCCAAGTTTGGTGAAGTCATGAAGCCATAACAAAAAATAAAAAAAGATAGTAAAAATAGTAATACCAGGACGGATTAGTGTTAAATACCGGATTTGGCGCTCTATACGGGTTTAAATTTTCAAATATGACCATTTGGTTTAAACGAAGAACGAATCTGCATCATTAATCTAAATGAAGCTACGTAATCTCGATAATCTGGGTAAGATAAAAATTTGGTTTATTAATCTTCTAATTATATTATGTTCGGTTGTTGATAACTGAGTGACAAGATTACAAGCCTAATCTTTATGGGTTTTCCCCTGCGGTTCCAACCTTTGTTTTAAAACTTGCGCGAATTTGTAAAACTATATAATTTGTTTGATTTTTAATTATTATCATAATATTTCCCCTTAATAAATTTAAAGAACATTTTAAATTGTTACGTTTAATTAAATTAACATAATTATATTACTTACGTTAGTACCACCGATAAAGGTATAAAAACCTTTTTGTTTACGAAAAACGCTAGTAGTAAGCTAAGCCTTGGCTTAGTCTGCATTATAACTAGAATTAATTACTAAATTTAAAGTTAAATACTTCATTCTACAGCTAAATTAATGTTAAAAAAGCTTATTTAGTTAATTATACTTATTTAAAATGGGTTTAAACTAAGTTAAACTTGATTTAAATCATATTTAAGTGGCTAGTACGAAGCTGACGTCGAGTTTTTCGCGTACCCGGCGAATTCTAAACACTAGTTTTTTTTTGTGACTGGAAATATGCCAAATTCTTTTCGTTATGGTTGGAAAAATGTTTATTTTAAAGATTATGGAAGGTTTTACTAGTTTCTTTTTTAGGAATAACCGTGATTATTTAAGTAATTGTCGTTTTTACAAGTCTTAATCTTTGATTATGTATGTGATAATATTTTCGGATTATTTTTCAATTTGAAAAAAATGTTTATATTAATTAAGATTATTTTCTTTATGAATAATATTTGAGGTTAGGATGTTAAGGACACTTATTTGAGGAATATTTAATTAATACTTAAGCTAAGATGTATATAGGAAGCGTTTTATTGTACGGTACGGTCATGAGCCATTATAAATAATTCAATAGCGTGGGAAGCATTATGTTTTGATTATATACGCAGTTTTATATTTAATGACAGCGTGAACTTTAATTCCTCGTAGTCTTACACCCCTGGCTGTGATTTTAAGGGATATGCAAATTATCAATTTTATAAAAATATACCGCACCCTTAAGAAATGGAATAAAATTTTGAATTTAATTTTAGAGAATGTCTACCTGAAATAAATATCTTTTGAGAAAACTTTTTAACATTTTTTTTAAAAAGAATGAAATTTTGGAAGAAATATTTAATTTTCGAATTATTTTAATTCTAATAATAATTTTAGTAATACATGTTATGTATGTAATTATTTCATATTCAACAGGGTTTTTCTGTGAATATTTATTTAGCTATACGCTTTAAATTAAAATTATTCCTCGAATAGGCCCTGTTTTCAATCAACGTTTTTCAAGCATTTTTATCTTTTTCAAGAGACGCTTGTATCAAATCCATTTAGAAATCGGCTTCTCTGTCAATTGAAGTAAGTTAACGTGCATGGGTTAAACAAAAAGCTTGATTTATCATTTAAGCTTTACCTTTGTTTTGACGTAAAACCTCCATTCTTGATCAAAAATGTTTTTATTGAAAACGTGTCTTTAATTATTAGCTCTTATTCTTTAAATCTAGGATAATGAAGACGAGTATAACATGTTATTTTTAATCGATTTGGAAACTTTAAAATATGTAAAACCAAATTTATTAAAACTCATTAACTCACCTAAGGTTAATTTATCGTTAATATATGCATTTAACTTTCAATTTGCGATTTGAGACTGATAAGCCTAGCTGTTTACTCATTAGGACTGGCTAAAAATGTCAGGAAATCTATAGCTAATCATAGAGAGTTTAAAACTTTTAGGGTGAAATATTTTAAGATTAGCTGCAGATTTTTTGTCATTTTTATCTATGGTTTAAATTGAAGTTAAATTTAGGCTTAGCAGACGTATTATAACACGTATCATAATTAATTCTAAATTAACGAGGAACGTTTCGTGAGTTTTAATAATGTTTGTACGCATATTTTAACGCTTCTATAAAGGATTAAAAAAAAGAACACAGTAGATTACTATTATTAACTCTTTAAGAATTTCTTACAAAACTCAAAAATTATATAGTCAAGGTTTCAAAGATTCTGTCCCCATGCAAATGAACTAGTTATTACACTCGTGATGAGTCATTGGTAAATCCCTCATATCAAAACTGAGCTTACTGTCAAATTACAACAGTACCACCTTAAAACCCACGAGTAAATATTTGCAAAAATTCTAAATCAAACTAGAAGAAAAAAAATTCTTTTTGATCGATCATTTTACGTAGAAAATTAGTAAAATGTTATTAACCCCAGATATACTCGTATCCTTAGCTTCAAATTAGGCTCCAAATTATCATACGGTCCATCAACTTTTCACACACAAGCGTAAAAAAATTTCGAAAAAATTAAAAATGCGCAGTATATAAACTTACACGCGAAAAAAGTATAGGGTCTCATTTTCCATATAGCAAATAAAATTCAAACCAAAAAAAACCTAAATTATCTTCATTGCTACGGTTGAAGGCCCAAATTAAAGTCAAACGAATACACATAACAATAGGAAATAAAACGATGTGCTGCCTCTATTTGAACAGCGGCCGTTTCGTAATTTTGTTATATGATGAAAAGGTTTTATCATAAGTTGATTAATTAAGGAGAAAGTAAAAGGTTTTGGGTTTTGTGAAAAAAAAAAAAAAAAAAAACAAAAAAAAACTCTAGGTGGCGTTTAGACTTGTCTCATAAAAAAACAGTTCGTACACGACCTGTAAAAGTTATGGAGTTTGGTAATTGGTTCAAAAGGTCAGGGAAAAGTCAGGGAATTTGGAAATGAGCCCAAATGGTCAGAGAAATTAAATATTTTGGTACTTGTCAAGGAACTGTTTATGATTGCTTGATCAATTATTTGTAACATAATTATTATTAATGGTCAGGAAAAACCTGGAAAAGTCAGGGAAATTAACTGATTTTGTCGAGGGGTCAGACACTCTTGAATTCACTGTACACCCGAGTTCAGCTTTGACAGCGCATTGAGTTCGAACTCTTATGAACTCTAAAGTTAAGCTTTGATAGCGCAAAGAGTTCAAAAATTTTGTACACCTGAGTTCGCTAGTGTCAGCCCCCCTCGATTTTGTACGAACCCTGAAAAATATTTTCATTTTAATAGCTATTAGCTAAACCAATCGATAAGGCCTAATTCTTTCTTTTTTACCATTTACCGCGACATCTCTGCTCTTTTCACGTAAACTACAGAAAATTTGCTTTAATCTATTTATAAAATAGTTCAACTCGTAGACCTATGCTATCGCTAATAATTTAAATTAAATCGTTATTAATTGGTCCACGAGTTTTTGAGTAACAACTCGAGTAACATAAGTTACAAGTCGATTTCTACGTTTGGTTATATACTTATGTTTTATTTCTACTTATGATATTATTTAACTCAATTAAGATACGAGTATACTTTCACTTCTCCGAAAAGAAAGATAAAACCACGAATAATTCGTTCTTTTCTTTGTCAAATACGGTATTTTTTTCTACGCCAAAAAAATATAAAATGCTTGGTTATACCGCCTAGAAAATTAAATCATTTCGGTGCAAGATCTAACCTAGTTCTTTTGTACACACAAATAAGGCGTTAGAATAAATTTTTTTAACTTTTATTTTTTTTTTGGATTTTTTTTTTTTTTTATTTGAAGTAGCCACTATTTTAGGAAGCGCTTGAGGGTTGTTGAACTTTAGCAACATTCGACCAGCAGGGCATTTTAAATGGAGAATGAAAAGGAAATATATAATTATGTTTTGTTAGAACGCGTGAGAATCAACTGTAGGTTCTACAATAGCCACGTGACCATATTGCATGATGACGTAGTATTGCGGAGACATTTTGTTTTTAAAATTTCGAAAATAAAATTTTCTATAACGTATGTCAAAAGTCTATCACTTTATTAAATAAAAGTAAACAACGCCCTATAGTATAATACTATCAGCAAAGGGTCCAGGTAAAAGTACCGGCAGATTCTGATTCGAGACACTCTAGCGGCCGCAGTCGGTTAAATAATGAAATCGGAAGCGCCACTCTTCTGGAGTTGGGGGCTAAGACAATATAGGCAAGCGCGGCCCGTCTAAATTACGTCCCTCTCTCTCTCTCTCTCTACTCAAAATATCGAGGAAGAGTCTAAATCACTGGAGTCAGACAGAGGTGATGACTTTTTTAAATGCATTTCAATTTCCATTTGAAGTTCATAAAAAACCCGTGTCGCATTCTCACTTTAATTGAAGAAAATTGCGAATCATACAAATAAAATTATTATATGTTCACCTTTCCTTTAACAAGATATACAAGCCGATAACCATAGTTAATAATAAAATGTTAAAAAAAAATAGTATTCGTGTTGGAAGATTTATTTTCCTTAAAAGTAATATCACTTTTAGGATTTTACCGCGATGATTTCCATGAAGGAAATTATTATCACGGAAATGAGAATCTTCTTATATATTGTATGTCCGTTCATATAAATAAGATTACTACATCTAAATATACGTTATAAAGGTTGGATGTAGGTTTTCCAAATCAATCCCTTCTTATTTCTTAAATTTATACTTGTAATATTCAGTTTTGCACAATGGACAGTTTTAGTTTTAACTTTGCGGTAATAGGAAACGATTTCACGTTTTTGATATCATTCCTTTTCTATTGTTTTAACTCCCAAAGTAGTTTTAGATACATATAATAAATAATATATAATTAAATTGTTTTACTTTTAGGTTATGGAGGGATAACTATAGTAGGTTAACAAGCTATCGGTCTTAATTACGTAGTTATTAATAGCAGGGAGTTTATAAGAAACCCCCTTAAGGAGAAGAATGAAACGTATTGAATATCGCGCGTAACAATAAAAGTTTGATTCACACTTTAACAACTTTGAAACCGTTTTCAAATCGACTTTTCAGGCTAATAATTCCAATTTTTGACATCGGATCTCCACATTTAATCCAAATACTTTCCATTTTTACCTTTCTAAAATGGTCAAAAACTGTTTCAAAGTCTCTAGTGTGAACGCGGCTGACGTTTCCCCTTAAAACTGAAGCAAATTAAGATATAGAGTATTAATTAAAAAAGTTGTAAAGAAAGAAACACATGGCCCAATTTGAAACTAATGTATATCGAAAATTCCAGGAGTGTTGTTGATTATATTGTTTGTGTAATAATTTATGAATGGAATTTGGAAAAATGACCCAATGATGGAACATCGAGGCTCAGCGGGCGATAATGTAAATTTGAAATTATGCAATCATTTGTGTGGGCTATATATCTAAGCAGGTGTAGGAACGTTTGGAATATCTCTTTGACCTATTTATATACCTAAAGGTATTAGATTTTGAATTAAACTTATAATTATTAAAAATAAATAAAATAAAGGTTAGTTATTTAAAAAAAAAATTATATTATCTTTTAAGTTTTTGAAATCTTGTAAAACTAGGGTTAATATTACGTATTTTTTTGGAAAATAAATTAACAGTATTCATTTACAATTCAATACATTTTAACCTATTTAATAAAATATATAATATTATACAAAATTTATTTAAAAAAATTGTTAAATTATATTTATTCTAAACTTTAATTCAATAATATTAACCTCATATCTCACCATAATAAGAAGATACTAAATACCATAAAACCATGTTCCATACCTCAAGAATAAACCACAAATAAGCTTATTTCTATCTATAGAGTATTAACTATAAAACCTGAAAATTTGGGTCAAAATATTGAATTCAATGTGAAGAGTTTACTAAATATTTTCATGTCAAATTCTATACATATACCAGCGTCAACAGATTCTTGCGAAAGAAGAAAAAAAAAAAAAAAAAAAAATCCTATTAGAGAGCTTTATAAAGTCACGCCACAAACGATATTGATTTACTTTGAAAAGTTAACGGTTTTGAGGGTTATTGATTATTATTCAAGAGCTTGTAAAATTTTCCCCTTCAGGTTTGCGACGTTAAAATCAAATTAAAATGACTAAAAATACGTATTCCATGACACATCCATCATTATATTATACAGTTAAATATTTAATGATCTAAAGTTCTAGCTCGAGTCCGTAATTTATTCCTTGGAAAATAAAAATAAAATATTATTTATATCGAATAAAACAAGTCAATTGACTGCTGCTAATGGTGCAAAGTTCGGTGACAAGATACCTGGGTATCTTCACGTCACTTGTCTCCAGTTTTAATGCATAATTAGGCTTAGATAATGTTGCTAAGATACCTTGATATTTTCATCTCACTTGACTCTGATATAGTTTAAAATTTTAAATACGAAATTAGGCTTAGGTAATGAGATAATGGTGTCAAGATACCTAAGTATTTAAACGTCACTTGACTCCAGTTTGAAGTATTTTAAATAAATAATAGGCTTAGATAATGGTACCAAAGATACCTGGGTATTTTCATATTAGTTGACTCATATAGTTTAAATACCTAGGTATTCTGACGTTATTTGACTGTACTTTAGTTATTTCTAGCTTAAATTCGACGTTAAATTAAATACACAACAGAATTAGGCGTAACTAATAGTGCCAATATACCAAGGTAATTTGATGTCACTTGACACTGATTAAAGGTAGTGCATAAATACGTAATTTTGCTTAGATAATTATGAGAATATACGAATTCCGTTATTTGACTCTATAGATTTTTAGCTTAAATTCAAAATTAGGCATAGATAATAGTGTCAAGAAACCTTGGTATTTTGACAACGTTATTCGACTCTTAAATATTGTTCTAATTTACATATCGAGCTAGGCTCAACTACAATGACAATACACCTAATCACCTAAAACTTGTCTCCGTGCAACCGGAGCTTTATTGTTCCAGCGGGTAATCCATCGTATATTATAAGTTTACAGTACAGTTTAAATTATTCCTCGCTTCGAAATGGGCTTCTTAGGTATTACATTAAACTAGAGTATAGCCTTGTATCTACTGCAAACTCTGTCAGTAATTAAACATATCACGCTTACTCCGTTAATAATACAAGGTCAATGGAAGGTTTTGAAACGATACTGACGCGTTTAAAGTCAATTCCACTTTGATTTAGAAATACAATTGAAGCTAGGCTATCCTATTTATATACTAAGTGAATAATAGAGATAACAGGAAATATAGCTTTGCTTGTGCTACAAAATCAAGTTGAAATTTCGGTAACTCGAAGCTCATGATGAAAGGAATATCCATTTGTAGACGTAGCGATATATTTCGAGCGAGGTTGGCAATTCTCTGGATTGTTCTCGGCCTTTAAGGGAAGCTGGTATGCTAATTTAACTATTCTAACGTCCCTGAGGTGGTCCCAGCTGCGCAACTATGATATTGATACCACAGAAACGTGATAAGAGAGGAATTTAATTTTTCGTTTCAACCCTAAAGTAGTTTTCGATTTTTTTTTTTTTCTTTCTTTCGTTTTGCAAGAATTTCGAAGGGAGTGTGGAACTTCAATTTATCGAACTAAGGATTTATTTTAATAATAGTTAATTAATAATAGTAATTAATTAAAGTGCCCGTTTTATGAAAAAAACACGCGAGTGGATTCAGACATGTTCCTGTGGTGACTGGTGAGATTAAAAATTGAATTTATATTTTTAATCTGCACCTGAAGATTTTTCTGCGATTTTTTTTGGTTAATTTAATAATTAGGCTTAGCATATTCTTTTAAAATTAGGCTTACCTTATTCTGGTAAATGTTTCTTTGTAATTTAATAAATTAGGCTTAAAAACAACGATAATTCGAATTAGGCTTAGCGTATCCATTTCAAAACTAAGATTAATAATAATAACGTTTATTTCACAGCCAAGGTTAAGGCAACCACACAAGCATAGCCTATTCTGGGTGGTTGTCCGAATTAGTCCGCGCATATACTTGGAAAACTAGGCTGAATCGAATTAGGCTTAGCACATTTAGTAAAATATTATTATTAGATAGAGGCTTATTATATTCAAAAGTAGTAAGCCCCCTAAGGCTTGGATACTCACTTCATTTTATTTACTTCTGGTATATTTTATAATTCAATTCGAATTTTGCTTAGTTAATTTTAAAACATTATGATCCGATTTAGGCTTAGAACATCTTACGTAATATTTAATAATAATTAAAGCTTATTTTAATATTCTAGCAATTTAAATAGTATTAGCAAAATGTTATATGCTAGAAAATTTAACTAATTAGTCATAGGTCGTTCGCTACGCTATTTAAAGGTATAATTTAGGATTGGGGTTAATATTATGAGGCGCATCACCATCATCCCTTTAACTTATGTCTTAAAGAAGTGAAAGGGGCGAATGGTATGAGGCGAATTCCTTTTCTACATAGACAATCTATTATACCGGTTATATCACGAATGGCGGTAAAAATTTGATCCTTATTATTGCCTCCAACTTCCTTCCCTAGCCTAGCTCATTCTCTATATCCTATCGTTTTAAGCGGCAGAAGTTATAGAATATAATGACCAGTTTTTTTTTTATTTTTTTTTTATTTCTATATTTTTACGGTGAACGCCTGCCTGGCAGTGGCGGCAATGAGTCAAGTGTTCTAGTGTTCGACATGCTAAAGTTGATAAAGTCAATGTTGGGAGAAGAATTAGGCTGTATAATACGAATACTCTTGAAAATTACTAAAATCCACTGCAATCCAGGCTTATTATGTATTAATTCAAACGAGACGGACTGTTTTTTAGTAAGAATCACTTTGCGATTTCAGCCCGTACAAAGCAAGGTTTTCTAAATATCTTCAAAGGGATAATATCACGAACTTGTTTAAAAACATTATTTGGACATATTAGTGGTAAAGTACTGGCTTCATTCGGGCTATCAAGACTCAAGAGTTGACAAATTTTACTAGTGCTGCCCAGTACCCACTTTCAACGAAATCCTATGATTTTGGTATCGTTCAAGCCCTATTTCCACCAAGTTCCAATAGTAAACTATTGGCCAACACAACCCTACGCCCAAGTAGCAGTAATTAAATTTAAATAATTGTTTAAATACATTTAGAAATTTATATTTTGATATATATTTCATTCGTTTTTATTGTTCCATGAGTGTAATTAGTGTTGGGCAAAAGTTTTCCATCCCCCAATGCGAAGTTGATGTAGGTCAGCGCTTTGAAATTATGAATTTAATTTACATAATTGAAATGAAGAGGTTAATTATTTCAAAATCAAGAGGTTCCGAATTGTTCTTAAATATTCGAAACGTCACGGGGCAATTCGCGGAATGCAATCGAACTATGACGTAACTATACATTTTATTAAAATTTTGTGATACTATCTCTTTATGGAACCGAGTTTTACAGATAAAATGAGCCTACTTTTGTACACGTTGAATTTTGAAAATGATTTTGACTATATGCTAAACATATACTAAGGGCTGTCTGTCAAAAAAATAGGATGTGCAGGAAACTAAAGAACTTCCTTTTTGGGATGGAAGCTGATGGAAGTATCTCGTTTGCGTTTGATATGAGAGGCTCAACTCGACAGGTTTATAATTTAAACTAAAATTTAGAGGGTTCTAGGGCTAATTCCATTTAATATATTTTATACTCTTGTTCAAGTGGAGTTAACATGAATCTTTTTTTTTCTAATATCAGGTTTAAAATTACGTAGCAAAATACTGTTAGACATATATAGCAATAACCTCAAATTAACTGTGATTAAATCTATAATGAAGACGAAAAACATTATTGAAACTTGACAAACCTTTCTCTAGGGGTCAGACACTAAAACCTCAGATGTTCAAAAGAACTCTTCGCACACCCCAAGGCTTAACTTGGAGTTCGTAATGAAAATTAAAAAATTGAGATTTAAGCCCGCTAAGCCTAACACCATTTTAAACATGGATTACAATATCATTATAATATTTCACGTAACGATTAGTTGTAAATTCGTCATTTTTACCAGTCTAGGATTAACTTGGAGTTCGCAATGCCAATTAAAAAAGATGAGATTTAAGTCCGCTAAGCCTAACATCATTTTAAACATGGATTACAATATCATTATAATATTTCACGCAACTATTATTACTAGTCTAGGCTTAACGTCACTCTAAATAATTATTTACGTTTTTAATTTATAAAATGGGTATTTCGAAACTTAAAACTGATTATATTTCTGTTCAAGAGGAGTTGGTATAATTGCATTAGCTTAAGCGGAGTGGTACACAATTTTAAACCTCATACAGAAAGAAGTAATTGGTGACAACTCTCCCTGAACACGAATGAAGTTGAATATATAATAATTTGAAAATTTCTTGGTATTTTTGTTAATATTTTAGATTAATTTTTTTTAACATTTTTTGTTTTTAGAATATGTTCTGAAGATTTAGAGGACCATAATTTAAACCTATAATTAACTTTAATATGGTATTTTATTCCATATATCCATACACCCTCAAAATTCCTCGCAAAATTCCTCACAATTATATAACGAAGAATACAAAACCAAAAAAAAATTTAAATTATATAACAAACAAAACATATTGCTCGTTCTTGTGTAGTAGAGCAAAATGTAATATCCAATTAAATTCCAACTTATTAAAGGGTATATATAGCAAGAACAATTTTGGTTCTATCGGTAGGACTTGGCGCCTAAACCTTTGTTTTGTTTTCAATAAAAAGAATTTATCGTCATCAATTTGACATGATACTTAACCTTTAAAACAGAGGTTTTGAATTGCAAAAATATATTTTTTTTGTATTGTATTGTGAGGAATTTTTTCAACGAAAGAATTAAAAAAAAGTCATTTTTATGGAGCTATAATTCTACATATTTTACAATTTTACTACATATACTTCTGCGCAAAATCATGCGCAGTTAGCCTGAACTAAACCGAACTATTTTAAGTTCAGTGAAGTTTAATAATATATATTAATACGCGTAATAAGTAATCTAGTTTGCAAACATTTCTAGAACACAAACCTTTTTAATATCTAAAGTATAGTGAAAATTTCAATTTAAAATGGCAGCATTATCAAAGTTAGACTACCCTCGTAACTCTCATAAAAATCAGCTATAATCATATAATATTGCGAATATAAAATTTAGGCAGTATGACTTCAGGATGAAACCTATAAAATAAATCGTATCGGTGTAAGTTTTCAGCACGTACAAAGCTATAATCCTCTTTTTATCAGTCTTAAATATAGCATTGGAGTAACATATTTCTTAATGCAATGTTAAACTAATCTACAAATTTTGTTTCGTTCCAATATTACAAACGAAGAACCGCACGTTACGGCTTTACGTAATAATTATACGATAAATGAAGCGTATAGAATTTACATTGAATCTAGCTTTACATTCGCTTTGAACATAGATTGATTTAAAGTATATATAACGAGGGAAGTATAAATATATTCTAGTTTTGAAGGTCCGGCCCTGACCGCTTGACCAATCTTGCGTGCACTGTCGGTAAACGGGCACGAAAATCTATATACCTCCAAAAAAAAAAGAAAAGAAAAACCCCTAATGGCCATATCCCATGATCGTCACGTGGATGTTCCAAATATATATATTATATATTGAATCTTTTGCTGACACGAACGAAAGCGGTTAAAATATTATAATCTATTTTGATAATAGAACTTTGATAAATGTAGATCTAGGCCGATTAATATGCTAGAAATCTAAAATGTTTATACGCATGATTTGTAAGTAGTTTTATATAGAGAAAAACGGATCTATGGGTGTTAATATCATAGCAAATCAATTATGGATTAAGCCTGTTACAGGATTCATGGCGTAATTATCATGATATTGAGCTGATCGTCATGACGTTGAATGCGATTTCAATTCAACTAAAAATTTGGGTTGGTCAATAACTAACGATGGATAATTATCAATGATAATTATCATGATAATTATCCGACGAAAAATCGTGTTAATTAATTAAAAGATAATTATGTAAAGTTCTGATTGGAACGGTTCTACAAATATGAAATTAAATCGTAGAAATTCAAATACAAAATCTCTATTTAAAATCTGATTGTGGTTAGTTTAAATTGTTTCTCACGGTACTATAAGCCCAAGAACCGTGTTTGCAATCATATTTTCGATAGATTTCCGAACGAGAACGGTTCTATAAAGGTTTTTGAGAACATTTCACAGATTTGAAAGTTATGTAGGGTATCCCTGAGGGGTTAAATTACTTCCGTAAAATCTATGGATCAATTATTCGGGATTACGAACTGTTTATACAGCCTTTAGTAATTTAAAAATCAAGCGAAATTGTTTTTTCAAGTTTTACCAGTGATTTTTTCCCTAATATTTCTATAGGTGCACTAAAACTAAATGATTTGAAAAAATAAAACCCGATAAAAACTATTTACCTGATTTCACTGATTGAGGTGATCTTACCAGAAATGAATGCATACATAAATATATATATTTTTTTCAAATACCTTTTTAGTTTTCTCATATTATTAAAAGTTCATATTCAAAATTTATAAGGTCTCATGGTTGACGCGTTCATAAGAAACTTCAAAATGAAAATGTCAAAAGGCAATTTTTTTAGACATATATGACTTTTAGGAAAAAAGACCGCTTAAAAGGGGACTTTATCACTTGCCAGAACGCGCGAGAATCAACTGTAGGCTATACAATAGTCACGTGACCATAGTGATGACGTAGTATTGCAGAAAAAATTTATTGTAAAAATTTTGAAAATATCGAATATATTTTTTTTTTAACGATCTTTTCGAAAATGCAACTTAATTTCCATTTGGAGTTCATGAAAAATCCCTGTTAGCCTCTCTTTAAGAATAATTATTCATATTTTTATTTTTCACTAATAACGTCGTTATCAAAATTAAGTTTGGGAAAGTTTTAATAAGCGTTTATAGGTCATTAGATCAGGTTTTTGGCGGCAAAGATATCTCGGCGTTATAAATCTCTTATTTTTATTTTTTTAAACAATAAGATTTCATCCCATTATTTGTTAAAACTGGTCTAACGCGATGATGATGCCTAGATTGTGAGGTATACTCGTAAATTTAACGCCAACTTGAGAACCAAAAAGAGGTGAATATTCTTCTTGTTATTTTTTTAGACGAAGGCGTTTTAAAGAGAGAATGCACCCTAAAAACAAGTGATTTTTTATCAATTCCTTGTCGTTTAAATAGCCCTAATCCAACAAGAAAAAAAATTACAAACAAATATTAAACTAGAAATAAATTTAAAACTTACCATCAAAATAGGCTTAGCTGGATTCATGGCGATATCCTGAATTGCCCGTATAAGGACCATTGATCATGGAGATCCTACATTTCCCATATAAGAGCCATCGATCAATATCATTGGTCGCTAGTCCTTATATGGGGAGTTCAGGTGATCTCCTAGAATCCAGCTAAGCCTATTTTTATGGTAAATTTTAAATTTATTTCTAGTTTAATATTTCTTTTTAAAATTTTTTTTACTGTTGGATTGGCCTATTTAAACGATAAGGAATCGATAAAAAAATCACTTGTTGTTAGGCTGCATTCTCCCTCTAAAGGGTTATAAAAAATTAAATACCGTTCGTTCTCGTTTAATCGACTCGAAACATCTAACGACGAAATTCTTTGGAATTTTGTTTCCGGAAAGCGTATAGCGGAGCTTTCTTTTTAATTTGATACGTTTTAAACTGGTGCGGTTTACATTAAAAACCTGATTTCGGGAATCGAGTTCAAATTTATTCATGGGAAGATCCAAAAAAAAAAAAAAAAAAAAAAATGTTAAACAAAAACCCACTCTTTGCAACCTACCGTTTTCAGATTTATTTTTAAGGAAATTTCGTTAGTATTAAATGTTAATGTTACTAATAATAAAAACAAGATATAAATTTGAATTATTAAAAAAAAATGTATGTATGTAGAAGATTGGAATTAATTTCTAATATATAATATAATATAATAATTAATTTAAGCAGGAATTCATATATTTATATATGAATTCCTACTTCAAGATTAATTATTCGAACGTTTGAAATTATTTCTTGTAGATTTATTCTTTTAATCATTATTCTTTTTTCATGAAATCCAAATAGAAATTGAATAGCATTTTCGTAAAAATCGTTAAAAACATGTCATAGAAAAAAATTACAGCAACAGTAAAAATACATATTTTATAACCACCATTTTCGAAATTTTTTAAAATATTACCCGCAATACTACGTCATCACTACAATAGCGTGGCTATTGTAGAGCCTACAGTTGATTCTCGCACGTTCTGCTACGTGATATGATTAGGTTGCTTTCGAGCGGTCTTTTTCGTAAAAGTACTTACTTCTGAATATGGCGTTTTAATAGTATGATAAAACTAAAAATATAATATGAAAAAGAGAATGGAGGCAGTCTCACTAGATTGAAAATTTAAATTCAAATATCGGAAATCATTTCATAAAGATTTATTGTTCAAATATTTTAAATTATTTGCTTAAAATTTGAAATGGATTTCGAATCATAATTAAGAACCACTCGAAATAACAATAAAAAATCAAAACCTCTCGCTATGCTGGCAAATGAAACCCAATTCCGCGCGGTAATTTTCAATTCTTTGACTTGTTTTTTTGAATAATTCAAAGCCGCTAGTCTCGCGGTTCATTACCTCCCCATTGAACAAAAAAAAAAGAAAGAAAGAAAAAAATTAAAAATTCCGCTAGCAAGTTCCTCTCGCATGGCGAACGACCCTAATGGATACAACCCATAAAGAAAACTAAACAGTAACAGTTGGCGGTAAGCTTAAATATCGAACTTTTACGTAAGAATCGGCGACAGATTGACCAGATGATGGGGGTGTTACCGAGCTATAGGGAAGCGAGCTAGTTGTAGGACGTGACTTCCGAATTTCGGTCAAATACAGCCACGATCATTTGGGCGGAACGCCTACACCCTGGAATCCACGCGCCCACCACCCTCAAGTCTCATCAATTTTACGCGTTACACCAAACTTGATACTAAAGAGAATGATAGGCGAATCTATTCGTTCATAGACCGTGTAGTAACGAGTGATATTTCAAGAAGATATAGGACGTTTAATCCCACCACCCCTTTGATTACGATTTATGGAGGTTGACCTCGAATGATGGACGTTAACGTCAAGGGTTTCGAAAGTCGATATATTGTTAAACCAAGAACCCAATGATGCGCCTAATTAGAGTAAGAACAGAATATGGGGGGAGCTATCCTTGCATACTTAATTTAGATTTGCTAAACATTTTAAATCAAAAATAGTGCAGTAAAATCCAAAATTATTAGCGTGAAACGGCATGGTCTTAGCATGAACTCCATGCAGGAGAAGAATAAACGCTAGAGTGCGTTTTAATACCTTTTTAGAGGTGTGAGAAAACAATAAGCAGACGTATTTTGGCTACAAAGTATATTTAAGGACAGCATACCAGTGCGTAGTCCCATGTTCTTTCTTAGGTGCTTTAATGAGTTCCAGGCTGAACCACATGTAATGTACACTTCTGCTTAGTGCTTACGTTTAGCGAATGAAAATTGAAATGAAAATCTTTCTTTTAGAGACGAGTTTCAACGCCATCTAGTACTGCTTTTGAACAAAACACAAAACCTTTTACTTATACCTCTTAATTCCGATATAATTACATTTGGAAGGTTTTTAACCTTTTTTACATTCCTACCACTTCTTCCCTTTTAATTCTTGTTTCAACTTCAGCGCGTTAAGCCCGCAGTTAGATTTATTGATAATCTTTATTTAGGGCTAAGCCTAATTTCCTTTCATAATAATTCAATACGATGACAATATATTAATCGAGTTTTGGAAACTATATAGAGAACAAGTTTAAAAACGCCAGCAGTTTCGAAGTCGCGTGATTTTGACTGCCCTAATTAATTCTGAAAGTGTAAGCTAAAATTTTTCTAATTATAAATTTCCCTTTCAAAACAAGGCTTTTCTTTGTAACTGATAGTAAATAATGGTGGTAAAAGATTTCTCCGGAAATGTACCAGACAAAACAGTAAGGGGGTGAAAAGATGTAGTTATACGCGAACCTTTTTATGGCTTTCACGTAAGAAATAATTTACAGATCTTTGTCTATTATTTAGGGCTTAAAACTGCATATATGTTTGTTAATGTTTTTCGAGAATATTTAGCAACGTGGGAATATGCACAACGATGTTTAATACCAACTATATAAATTTTAATTATATGCTAAATGAAAAATAAGGTCCCAGTAAATTTAAATCTTTTAATATAGGCGTCAACGATATTTTTAAAACAAAAATCCTTCTCTATACTACATAAACACGTTGTAAATGTAATAGCTCGGCTTTCAAATGATCGACAAGACAGTGATACGGTTGCTTTTATGCAGTCTTTATCATGAAAGTACATAATCATGTTATATACTGTTGAATGTGAAAAAAATAATTTATTCAAACGACATTTTTGTAAGAATTCCGCGAATATAAATTCCATTCAAATACAAAAAAAAAATCTATTTTTATCTATACCCATTCTTATCTAATTTCTAATCCTAATGTAATGTAAAAATGTCATAGACCCTCAGGTCAGCACGGAAAACCATTCATCAATAAAGAGATCACGAACTTTAAATGAACCTATTGGATAGGACTCGTAAGCTAGTTCGATTGTACCTTTAACGTAACTAAAATCTACAGGATAAGAATGTATTGTCAAAGGAATATCCAGATTTAGGCTCGAAAAGGTCGATTGAATATTTCATTTTTGGATCACGATAGCTTTTATTACAAAAGAAAAAAATTTGAACCCATGAGATACACGCCAATGTTTAGAAATTCTTAAAATGATTTTTTTCCGCTTTTTAATAAATGGCTTTTTGGAACGTAAAATAATCTTTTGAAGGGTTGGTATTTGAAATACTTTGAAATATTTTTAGTTTAATCTTAAAAATCGAATATCGATCATAAAGCTGCATAGTTTTTTATTTCCATTTTAAATATATGTTTGTGGTGTACGAGTAAAACAAGTATTTATTCCCAAAGATTAAAAACACGTTTAGTGAAACTATACCGCGGGGTCAAATGACGTCACATTGGTTGTCGTGCTATCAGATAAGGTATTAGATCAATTAGTTTTTTAAATATAGTCTATAACAAAATTTAAGAGATTCGAGTTGCAACAGGTCAGGGAAAACTTAGGAAAAAGTCAGGGAAAATCAGGAATTTGATAACTTGACCAAAGAGTCAGGGAAAATCAAGGAATTTTAAAATCGAGCCAAAAGGTCAGGGATTTTAAAATTGTGCCAAAAGGTCATTGAAAAAAGTCATGAAATTATGTCATTATGATGAAACTTGGTAAGAATATAGTATGTAGAGATCTAGTAGATCGTCATTTGGTCAGGGAAAAATATGGCCAAAGAAGGCCAAGTAAAACTTGAAATTTAAAATGTAACCCTGTGCCATCGAACACGATTTTTTTTAGATAATGATTGCTTTACTTTTTAATTAAGTTGAAATGAATCAACGTTAGATATAATTAATGAAACTACAAGGGCTTTTGAAATTTGTATAAAAATCTTAATTCGTTAAGCCTAACTATCAAATTAGGGAATTCTGAATTTATCGTTTTAAAAAAGTGTTACGAAACCTAAAAATTTTATTTTTCCTTTCTCCCTCAATAATTTTAAAGTTATAATAGATGTATAAGTTTAATTTCCGAATTAATTCAATAAACCTATAATTGGTTGGATGAGATATTGTAGATACCTGTACATATGCGTCCCACGTTCGTTGGGGTTTGCATTTTCTACTAGAATAATCAAATATTTATCAAGTAATCTTGGAAGCCTAGAGCTCCGCTGCTTGTATAAGGTTTTTGAAATCCTCTGTACTAGGGTGTGGTTCTATATATAAAAGCATCATCTAACTATAAAAACCAAACCTTCTACTACTATCTTATAAATTTAATTTATAACTCGAATTCGTTTGAACCTTGAACTTTGTACGTGCCGCCCAACCCATAAACGTAACGTATGTACATGCTTTCAAAGCTATAAGATCAATTATTCAAATTAATTATACTTTAAGCAAACGTCAAGAAACTTCCGAAATTACGATCTGATATCCGAAACAATGGTCATGGACTCTTTTGCCGCGTTCATACTAGGCCTTGGATATAAATTATAAACCGTTTCAAAACGTTTCGCTGGAGTCGTATGAACGGGAAAACGTCTTTTTTCGAATCGATTTGATTCGATTTCTCGAAACTGCTTCGGGAACCAGTTTCATACCGATTCGGTTTCAACAACCGATGGATGAAGCTAAAATAAATCGATTTATAAAGGTAATTCGTGAACACGTGACGCTTCAAACGATTCCTGCCGATTTGAATATCGGTTTGATTTTACCGTTTCTAATCCTTTAAGAAATGCTAGTTTGACCATACGTAGATTAAGATGATTTAATCGAGGGGCGTGTCTATTCGTTTCAGAGCGATATAGTCATTTAATAAAATCTCTAATAAAAAAAGGCAGTGCATATTGCATAATTGAGAAAGGTATACAGTGTATATAGAAATACATTTTAATCCTATTTAATTTATGATTCAATCGATCAAGGGATTTGCATTTCGTCATGTGTTCGAGTACCTGTTCCTTGCGAAATCACGATATCATTGAAGAAATCACAAATGCACTTATCGATATCCGAATTTAACGAGGATATCGTTCCTTATGAAATTTGGTCTTTGGAAATTTGTCTCCGAAGTAAAAAAATTGTGGTGTTTTCATTAAAGTGGCATTGGGAAAGGCAATAAAGTTGATAACCCAACCTGCCTCCGTGTTACCTGACTGATATGATTAAAAGAAACCCGTTAGAAACTTTTTTACATTTTTTTTATTATTAATGGATACAAAATTTTAGTTGGCGAACTTGTCCCTAGGGACGATATGCTCGGGATCATAATTTCCCTCGACGAAATGTCCGAAACTGATTATATCGTGTTTGCGCAATTTCCGGGTATAACGGCATACTTTTTCAAATAAAACAGCGAAATCAATACAATCTAATTTCCCCTGCATTTGGTAGGACCCCGTAGCGCGTGTAATGTATGCCTAAAATATTTGATGACCTATCTAGCTGGGACACAAAAGAGCGGGAATTTTGCGCCAAAATCAATATAAAATTCAACACGATTGGAACTAGGCTTTCTTCTACATCTCTCTAATAAATTTGATAATGATAACTTAGACGTAGGGTTGTTAGGAACTGATTTTTAACACTGATTCAAATCTCATTTTGACGTAAACGATGACGTCCGCTAATAGGATTGTTCAAAAAGCCTGATCAATAAGTTTTCTCCTTGGTTTTCTGTAGATTTATTGGATAGGAACGGCTAGGGTTCGAGCTGAATAGAATTTCGGAATATTCATCCCCACCCCGGCTCTAAACATTTTGGATAATTGAATATCTATCATTGGGTTCCCCCTTTCCCCCATTGATTTAACATTTGATAGATATAGGGTCTGATGTATGAAAACCAGACACACCTGTTTATTGATGTTTCATACAATAGCATATAGGCAAATGGTATGCTCTCAATCAGAACATGTACTTGTTATCTGACTGGATTTAATTAAGTAATTGCTGATGGAATTATGCTGTAGTTCCTTAATGTGGAAGAAGTGGTGAAACAGCTATTTATCGGTCTTTGGAAACACTTGTAAGTGCGAGAAAAACAATATGGGGAAATATATGAAATCTAAATTTAGTAGGATTTAAACAATTCGTGAAAAATTTCAACTATTTGCGAAACCAGGTCAAATAAATTTTGTAATATTTTAAATTTAGTAGTTTTTCAACTAAATATAGTAGTAATTCAACTAAATATAGTAGTACGTATTTCAACTAAAATTAGTATTATTTCCACTAAATTTGGTATTATTTCATCTAAATTTAGTATTTGAAATAAATTTAGTAGTCTTTCAACTAAATTTAGTAGTATTTCAACTAAATTTAGTAGTATTTCAACTAAATTTAGTAGTATTTCAACTAAATTTAGTAGTATTTCAATTTTTTTTATAGTAATTCAACTTAATTTAGTAGTAATTCAACTTATTTAGTAGTAATTCAACTTAATTTAATAGTAATTCCAATTAATTTAGTAGTAATTCAAATAAATTTTTGTAAAAATTCAGCTAAATTTAGAAGTATTTCAACTAAAATTGTAAAAACTAACCTAACAACAGTTTCGAGAAAATGTATCCAGTCGATTTACAACTAAGTCTAGGAAATAAACTAAACATTTCAAATTTAAAAGTATACTCCACCCATTCGGATCTTAGATAACCAACTATCCGAAGGCGTACGTGTTTTATAAAATTTACAAAACAAATATACATACCCATGATAACCTACTAAATAATTTGTACTCTTCAACTGCAGCTAGCCTTATCTAAGAAACAATTTCTTCCGATCATAAAGTACAAACCCACAACCATGGGTCTTACTTGTAATAGAAACTATATAATAACACACCATACTTTATAACGAAAAATCGTTTGGAGATTTCAGTGAACACGAATCTAGGCTCTTTCTATTTCTATCTATAAGAAAGAACAGGAGAGAATCATGGTTGTACGTGAAGAAATCTCAAACATATTCTTAACTCCGGTTTTATCTTTGGCATAAGTCAAAAAAAGCCGCACCTTTGGCCAAATCTAAATGAAGAAGAATAGTTGAAGAAAGATCACGTTCTAAAAGTTCTCAGCTCATTCTTCTGTAATGCACCAGTAGTTCGCGAAACTAATTTTAATTCAGTGAAGTTTAACATTGTGTATTAATCCGCCTAAGCTTTTGATATAGATTTAAAAACTAGCCTTGATTCCTTGAATAAAGTTAAGTATTTTCAACAAACCATATCTGCAGGCTCTAATGTCAGAAACGTACCAACCCCGAGGTTATCTAGCTTTCCCCTAAAACAAAACTATAATATTAAAGTGCAAATATGAATAAATTAATACGAGAATTATTTTCGCAATTGTTGGACACTTTTTGTTCGTTTAAATTAATTTCATTTGGTTTAAACGTGTGAATTTCAGTGATATGTAAAAAGGGACCAATCAAATGAACCCAACGCCAATAGCATTCGACTTTCCAATAATTTTCTAACGGCGTCGCAAACGCCATCTGGCGACGATTTTAAGAAACTCAATCGTTATATGCGCTGTTAAAGGCTTCGATAATATGATTTAACAATTGTTACCCTACACTGAAATTAAAATCTAACAAAACTTTAAATTAAGCGATAAAATGTGGACTAAAAATTGTGCAAAAATCATTATATTCATAAATTTCGGTGTATCATATTCGGAAAATCAGTTATATTTTCAGCTTAATAGTTTCCCTTTAAATATTTTTACAAGAGTTATTATTTTCATTATTTTAGCTTTTTGGGTGGCTGGAAAATATATTTCCTTATTAGCTTGGCTAACTCTGGAGTGACTCGCCTGGCTAAAATAATTGGGGACTAAGCGGCATGATGGTTTAAAACAATAAATCTACCTTATATAGTTAGAGAAAGCAAACACTGCACTATATAAGTCATATACGTATAATTAGCTACATAAGTATATATCATAGAGTATAAGTATAAATTAAAGTTTACATTCTCAGAATGGTAAATGTTTTCACTCTTGATAAATATTTTGATTTTGATTTAATGTTAAAAAAGAAACCAATTATATCAGCAAAATCAATCAGCAAGAAACTGATTAGTAATTTATTAACTAAGTAGTTTATTAACCGGAATTTATCACCAAATCATTCCACTGTGACGTCATTGTAGAATAAAAAATATAAAAACTGGCTAGTTTACGTCAGAAAGGAATATTTAGGCTTAGTAAAGTTTAAAATCTTGCCATTTAAAAATGAGGTGATTTGTTTTATTGATTCTACTTCTAAAAATAAGGTGGGAAGTCTTTTGATTAGTCGGAGGTACTCCTTTTAATTGATTGCCAAAATTTGAATCTTTCCAGATTTTTTTGCAATGTTTTAATAGTCAAACAAGTCTTTTTAAATAGTAGAATTGGCTAGCTCTCCTTATTTTCTCCATGGTTTTACAATACATTAAGGTCATACTTTTGTATGTGTGTATGTTACTTATGATAGAAAATATAATAAATATTGTTAGAAAACTGGAAACGGCACGGAATGGGAACTATAACTCATTTGCAAAGAAGCGCGGGATCATCTTTGGAAAACACAAGCTAAGGCGTGTGCTAACAATTTCAAAATGTCACGTACGAACGAGAATTCCACGAACTAATTGGGATAGATGCCTATAGATTAAATTTTTTTTTAAATCTTTTACTATATACCCATTTTAATCTTAGATTAGTTCGCAATCTAATGAAAACTGGAGCGGATTAATATACATTGTTAATCCTTATATGGAATCAAAAAAATGTTTTAAAAATTTCTGGCAAACGGGATTCTAGCGGCTTACCCACAGAGACGTATGACCTTAAGTACGCAAATCTTGCATTATTAATCTACAACGCGGTCGATTCATTCTTAGATAATAACTACTTGGCAGAAAGAAGAGTCATTTTTGATAGTTTAAAGAGATAAAGAATTAAAATATATATTCTTTTTTGAAAATCCATTCCGGGTAATTAATCTGTTACCAGTGGAATAGTTTATATATAAAAACAAGTCTTTAACCCTTTAATAGCAAATGAAGTTTGGTAATATAGCTGCAGGTTGTACAAGTACTCCTAAACGAGTATAGAAACTAATTAACAGTTTTATTTTTTGGACCTAAAGATAAAGATATAAGGTGATAAAAATGTTTGAAATCGAGCTAGATATTCTATTAAGATTAACTAGGGTTATCTTAAAGGGAAGGGAAAAAACTATTTTTTTTATCGATTAAATAAAGGCTCGTTTTCATGACAGCGATATTTATCAATGAGCGATATCGCTGAAGCGTGAGATACAAAATAAATGTAAAATAGATAGGCTCTCTCCAATTTTTGTTTTTTTTTTTTTTCTCGCAAATCGCTGTATTTCACTCCCAAATTGCTGTATTTTACTGGCAAATTGCTGTATTTTACTGGCAAATTGCTGTATTTTACTTAGAGATCGGGGTTTGCACAAGAAATTTCTGATTATTTTATCTTTATTCATAACTTAAAATTTTTCGAGGAAAGTCTATGATAAATCCAATGTAATCGCGAATAATTTTCCGATTCTTTTTTTTTGTGATTAACCGATTAACTGATAGTTGTGGATTATTTTGTCCAAACCCCGATCTCTAATTTTACTCGCAAATTGCAATATTTTAGGCGCAAATCCTGTATTTTAAATAGCTCTGACGAAAACGAGCCTTAATTAAGATATGTTTGAGTTAGAAAACTTGCAAGAATAATTAATCTCTGAATTGCGTAAAAATCTTAAAAGATTATCATTCTGCCAGTCAAGTGAAATCAAACCCTCCAACAAATAATTAAAATAATAGTATAAAAACTTTAGTATTAATTACATAAAATTTAACTACGATGGCCAATTTAAAATAGTTTAAACCTATAAGTATTGCAAGCACCAATTGAAGCACCTCTAATGGGTAATTCTCGTCAAAGTTCAATTTGACACTACATAAATGTTATAAAAACCAGTTTGATCCTTCTTATAAAAGACTTTTAGTGTTCAAGTCTGTAAATTATAATGCCCTAGTTTAAAATCACTCAAAAAGAGTGATCCTTGTGACCTTTTACAGACGCATAATCGTGCTAAAAACTTATCACATTTTGAAATCTCCTTTCATTTTATAAACTCTATGAAGTGTAATATTGGGTATTGATACGCCCAGGTTTTGATAAGTTTGCAAACTGCTCGAGAAGACGTGACTCGTATGAATTGATCCTAGCGGTGTCAGGGTTTCGAAGGTCTTAACGGTGCTTTATGCCTCATGTACCATGCACATATATGCGTTTGAAAACGATCATGGTAACGATATCAAACCCGTTTTGGTATCGTGTATAAAAACTTAGTAACATTGACCCCCCGACCCGATGGAAATTTAAAAAAATAAATAATGATTACTAAATAGAGTTATACAGACACTTCCGATGAATCTCCTAAAATATTTCCTGCCATGATTTTACAGTTTCCGTAAAATGAGGGCATTTGAAACAATGAGATAGAAGGTTATAAAAGATATTATATATCTCATTAATTTGAAATGTTCAGGATATTTAAATGATTTTCGACCGCGAAAATCCTTGTAATATTATTTTGTATGAATCGGCAGGAAATAAATTATAAATATTGATTTTAAAACTATTAATGTATCGACAGTTAAATATATGTGAAAAAAAAAAAAAAAAAACATAATTAAAGGGATAGAACCACGTGAACTTGGCCACGAAGCGGTTTTTTTAATGTAAATTTTTAGGCTATGTAGAGTTGTGGAGCACTATAGTAATACCACAAGAAAAATCATCCTTCAAGTTTATAAGACGACATACTGCGGGCTACGATGAAGTGAGTCCAATTTTCTCAGTCCATTGTTTCACCATAAATATTCCGAAATTTTACAGAAAGGCACCCAGGCCTAGTATATTCTTTCCAGAGTAAATCAGACTCGAAATCGCACGGCCGGGCGAGACACTCTCCTTCGTTTCGCGAGAGAGAGAGGGGAGAATTGTTTTCCGTCGATAGTCATTTTCACCCACGCAAACGTCTAGAAAGTTCGGCCAAATATTAGCACCGCCTACTTAGTTCCAATCTCAACCGTTAGAGAGAGATATTTCGAATTCCGTATCTCGACCTTTTAGAGTTTTTGTATTTTATTTATTTTTTTTTTTTCTTTCTCCTCGGGCGAAAGCTCTGACGACAAAACTTTCAGAACCACATACAAATCATAACATGTCTTGTTGTAAACTTGAAGCATGATTTACCTGTGGTAGTACTATACCATCGGTAGGCTAGGATTAATAAGGGCTCTCTCTCTCCGGCGTAGGGTCTTTTGAACGAAAGGCAATCGATCATTTGATTGAATTAGATAAGTAAATGGGTTCAGATAATCGAGTTTTATGGGGCATTCGAGTATATGTTTAATTTTTTCATACTATTATAAAGCTTAATTCGAAATTTCACACCCCTGGGTTGACTCTGTAGAAAATCGGAGTCACATGATTATATTTAAATTTAATTATTCTAAAGTGTTCTAATTAGTGTATAATTTTAGTATTTCAATTAATCTGAATTTAGGCCTAAATTCCTTGTATATTTGTATATTCCTTTTAAATTCTTGTTATCTTGTGTATGTATTTCTTGAACCATTTTGTCATTCTCCCTTTTCTTTTTTTTATATATATTCGTAAACCATCTTTATTGTCATTGGAAAATATTTTGTAGCGAAGTTGAAAATTCGTAGAAATTGGGGTTTTTCCCACAAATGAACATTTTTGCAAAGAGTAAAGTAGTCCGGATATTTGAAACAGAATATGAAGAGAATAGCATAGCGCGGAGTTATAAAAAGTAAAAATAAAGTGAAAGAAAATCCCAGGTGTTTATGTGACGTAGGTAGAACTCATCGGGGGTTCTTAAAGGGCATCATGGACCCCCCCCCCCCCCCGATGGTGAAAACTGGAGTTCCCAAAAAAAGATCTCAAAAAGAATATAGTCAACGTGCGAGCCCAAAAGCAACGGGCAGAAAATTTATAGAGTAAGAAAAAAATGTATGTGCTAGTCCTAAGGAACGGACATAGAAAAATATTATAGAAAGTTAGAAACGTGCAAGTCCGAAAGTAAGGACGTAAGATTTAAGAAGTGAGAAAGGAGCTAGTCCTAAACGCGGACATAAAATTTAGTTATTTAGTAGTTGTAGTGTGAGTCCTAAAACCACGGACATAATTTATAATTAAATCAATAAACCGTTTTTAATCCAAAATAATAATCTGCCTCGTTATTTAATCGGTAAAACTTACGCGATGCGACGAACCCCGTAAATATATTGGGCTAGATTTTTCAGTCGGTTTGGCCCAATAAAAAGCCAGCTCTCCCAACTCGGAAACTTAAATCCGGAGCTAAACTTTAACAAACTTTGGTGCCGTGAAAACCCGGGATTGAGTATTCGTAAGATCTTTAAATCGTTTAAATTATAATTAGCAGTCATGGCAGATGAATTAGAGAAAACAATAATAAAACGCGACGCGGTTAGAAGGAACATGAAAAAGCATTTAGAAAAAATTAAATGTGAACTCGCTAGTGCAAATATCGATGGTGAAGTACTTTCGGATTGCGTGTCTCAAGTTACAACGAGAGAAACAAAACTCGTGAAACTTAACCAAACAATCATGGATTTAACGACCGATTTAAACACTGAAGTGGACGAAATAGAAGACTGGGTGGATTTTACAACTCTCTGGAAGGAACGAGCCAAAAGATGGATCGAGAAAAACAGCGTCAATATCTCCGCGGGAAACTCGACGACCTCGATCGACAGCGTTGGTAGGAGCCATCAAACCTCATCGACTATAAAGTTGCCACAAATCCACATCAAGAAATTCAGCGGCGGACTAGAACAATGGCAACGCTTCTGGCCACAATTCAACGTAGCGGTCAACCAACAACCCAACCTGGATTCGTCAGCTAAGTTAATTTATTTACGTTCTTACGTAGAAGGTCCGGCCGAAAAGGCTATAGAAGGTATAGAAAATGATTTTGATATGGCAGCTGAAATTTTAGAAAAACGTTTTGGTAGAAAAGAAATGATTGCTAGCGCTAGAATTAATAATTTGTTAAAAATGAAACCTGTTTATGAGAGTTCTAATGTTGAAGCACTGCGGTATTTGCACGATTCTTGTCAAATCGAAGTAAGAAGTCTAGAATCGCTAGGAATGTTAACTGATCAGAATATGGAATTATACGCCCATATCTTAGGGGGATTATTGCCCTTAGATTTATTAGAAGAATTTGGAAAATATGAGGTAGAGAAAGATGAAAAGAGCGACAAGGAGGAAAAAGAACTTGGGCTCTGGTCAATAATCAATGTGTTAGAATTTCTCAGAAAAACAATAGAACGTAAAGAACAGGCGTTAGCTATTCATAGATCAGGAAGAGCGCAGACAAAATCTAGCCAATCCCTAACAGATAAGCCAAAATCCAATTATAAAGCACCAGTTAGATCTATGGCGTCAGCCGCGGCTTTAAACGTCACTACCAGTAGTTCAGGCCAAAATTGCGTATTTTGTAGCGAACCACACCCTTTTTACACGTGCGATAGAGTTCCCGTTGCGGAAAAGAAAAATATTGCGTTACGTAAAAGGTTATGTTTCTTGTGCCTAAAAAGTAATCACCAATCTATTCAGTGTAGAACTAAATTTAGACAATGCCGAAAATGTAGGAGACAGCATCATCAAATTTTGTGCGATTTCGCGGACAGGCCAACTAATAATTATTTAGAGAGACCTAATAATGCTCACGGTAGCACTAGCCAGGAAAATCATAGAAATCAAACACCCCAAACCTATGTTAAACATCAAACGTCTGACACTGCTAATGGACCAAATAATAACTCTAATGTAGGAAATTTCAATGCTATAGCGCAAAATCAAGAATTAAATGGTAGCGAGATTTATTTACAAACAGTGCGAGCTATTATGGTGGGACCACATGGGGAGGAAATTAAAGTCCGATGTTTATTAGATGGTGGGAGCCACAGATGTTTTGTTAGGACAGAATTAGCGGAAAAATTAAAATTACAAATAGTTGGGGATGAAAATTTAAATGTGTTTCCCTTTGAGCGCGAAACCCCGATAGTTTCAAACAGACGTAGATTTAGAGTTTTCTTGAAAAATGTTAAAACAGAAGAAAGCGTGGAAATCACCGCTTTAGAAACCCCTTCAATTTCCGGGACGATTTTAGCAGTACCAACAGGTAGCGTAGTGGAGGAATTACGAGAAAGGGGGTATGAAATGTCAGACTCTCAAGGACAAAATAGGGGAGGCAATGCTACAAAGATTGACGTTTTAATAGGAGCGGATCACTTCTGGAAAATAGCGAGGGGCCCCGTAGAACGGTTAAGCGAAACATTAGTGGCTATAGATACGAAATTGGGATGGACCCTACACGGGGGTGACACAACAAATACAATAGTGGGAGCGCATGCCGTAGCAGTAATGAAGGTATCAGTGACCCCTGCCAGTGAGGAAGACCTATTGTCAGTTCAAATACAATCGTTTTGGGATACTGAATCAATAGGCATATTAGATAGTGCAAGTGCGGCAAAAGGGGGCGGAGAAAATCATGTAATGAAAGCCTTTAGGGAAAGCGTAAAATTCAAAAATGGGCAATATGAAGTAGAATTACCTTGGAAAGATAACGTGAAGTATTTAAGAGATAATTATGAAGTTGCAAAAAGGCGCGCACTGAATCTAGTCAAAAAGTTAGAAGCCAACCCCAAGTTATTTAAGGCCTATGATCAAGTGATTAAAGAGCAATTAGAGTCAGGCATAATAGAGAAGGTACCGAGTAAGTTTGAAAGCCCACCAATAGGAGTACTGTATTATCTACCTCACCAGGGGGTAATAAAAGAAGATAGAGAAACCACTAAGCTTAGAATTGTCCAAGATGCATCGTCTCACGCCAAAGACGCCCCCTCCTTAAATGATTGTCTCGAACAAGGCCCAAATCTATTACCAGAACTGTTTGAAATTTTAGTTAGATTTCGGGAAAGAAAAATTGGATTAACGGGGGACATTGCTAAAGCGTTCCACACAATAGGAATAGCGGAAAAGGACAGAAACGCGCTTCGCTTTTTATGGGTCGAAGGTTTAGATTACCCTCAAAATCAAAAATTAATAGAATTTAGAATGACTAAGGTTCCATTTGGGGTTACGACATCCCCTTTCCTCTTAAACGCCACTATCTTACATCACACAGATAAAGCGAAAGAAGAGTATCCAATAGCAAGCGAGGTTTTACAAACCGATAGATACGTGGACGACTTAGTTGGAAATAGAGACACTGTCGAAGAAGCAAACATGTTAATTAGAGATTCGACAAAAATATTAGCTGATGCGGGAATGAGCTTGAGGAAAATAAGAAGCAATTCCGAAGTAATTAGAAATAAGTGGACCAATCAAAATACTAGCGAAACTACCAAAGGCCTATCAAATCCCTCTAATTTAAAGGTGCTCGGGATGGTTTGGGATGAGATAAACGATAATTTGGCTTACGAAGTGGATTCCCTGTTAAAATTTCTAGTAAACAAACAAAACACAAAAAGGTGGGTCCTTAGAGCTGTCGCTCGTATTTTTGATCCCTTAGGCCTATTATCCCCGTTCACGATACGCGCAAAATTTATATTTCAAGAATTATGGAAACAGAAATTAAAATGGGACACAGAGTTATCTAACGAGCTTCAAAGGGAGTTTTGTAATTGGTGCAATGAATTACCAAAATTAGTCGAATTTAAAATACCACGATTCTATTATGAAAATGACTTAGATGACAAACCAAAAATAATAGAATTACATGGCTTCGTTGACGCAAGCGAGAGTGCATATGCAGCAGTGTTCTATCTAAAAAGTGTATTTACCAATGATCTAATAAAAACGGTACTTGTCGCGTCAAAAGCTAGAGTAGCCCCATTGGGCAATCAAAAATTAACCATACCGCGACTAGAACTTATGGGTGCACTCTTGGGTGCTAGATTAACGAACACTCTAATGGACACACTAACAATTAAACCTCAAAAAGTGAAACTATGGACAGATTCAAAAATAGCGTTAGGTTGGATTCGCGGGTCCGCTTGTCGATGGAAACAGTTTATACAAAATAGAGTGAGAGAGATACAAACGCGAACGGATCCGGAAATGTGGAGTCATTGTGCGGGAGTGGACAACCCGGCTGACCTTCCCACGCGTGGAAAATCATTAGAAGAAATCGCGAGGAGCGACATTTGGCTTCATGGGCCACAATGGCTTAGAAAGCCAGAGATACAGGAAGGAGAATTCGTCTATGACGAAAACCAACCAGTGGCAGAGGAGATTGAAGAAGAGCTGAAAAGTACGAGCAAAGACGTGATAGCGAACCTAAATCCTGTAGAATCCACCAGAGAATTATTCAATCTAAAGAAATACAGCGGATTAAATCAAGTATTAAACATAACAGCCTGGATAATACGCTTTGGCTTCAATTCACGAAACAAAGCGGAAAACCGAAGAAAAGGTCCTTTGACAACAGAAGAGATCGCGAGAGCAGAAGTACATTGGGTAAAAACCGCGCAGCAAGAAAGATTCCCAGATGAAATCCTGAGTCTAAAGAAAAAGGAAGCCATACCCAGAAAGTCAACGATCCTCACACTTAATCCGTTTCTGAACGAGCAAGGAGTAATGTGTTTGGGAGGACGTTTAGGAGCAGCAAAAATGTCATATAGAGAGCGCCATCCCTGGATTTTATCGAGCGATCATCAACTTTCGTATTTAATCGGATGGCAAAACCACGTAAGATTGAAGCATGCCGGAATCAATGACGTAATTACGCAGGTCAGAGAGCAGTATTGGATTCCGAAGGCGAGACAACTAATAAACAAGGTCATATACTCATGTCCACGATGCAAAAGATTCAAGGCGAAACCTTCCACAGCGGTAATTTCTCCGCTTCCAGAAGCCCGGATAAATCCAGCGCCTCCGTTTGACGTCTGCGGGATAGATCATGCAGGGCCAATTTACGCGAAGCCAAATAACAAATGCTACTTTGTAGTATTCACGTGCGCAGTCACTCGGGCCGTGCACCTCGAGTTGGTTTCTAGCCTGACGACGGAAAGCTTTCTCATGGCCTTTCGAAGATTCATCGCGCGGAGAGGAATAGTTCCAATAATATACAGCGACAATGCCGCGAATTTTAAACGAGCAGATGCAGACTTGAAAATTATCTTCGAAAACATGAGAAGCCCAAAATCAATTCAATTCTATGGAAGCCTGAAAATTCAGTGGAGATATATCGCCGACCGAGCAGCCTGGTGGGGGGGCTTTTGGGAGCGTATGGTGCGTTCCGTAAAAACGTCACTCCGAAAAGTCCTGGGTCAAGCCCACCTAGCTTATGAAGAACTAGAGACGCTTCTAATAGAGATAGAAGCCACTATAAACTCACGTCCAATAACATACGTGTATGAAAATCCAGATGAACCCACGCCATTAACGCCCGCCCACTTTCTGGTCGGGAAAAGACTGACCACTTTACCTTCTCAAACATTCACTACAGAAGACGCGCCAACGGTTAACAAACGCGAAATAATTAAACGCCTAAAGTATAGACAAACTGTTTTAGATCGCTTTTGGACCCGTTGGAAAACCAACTACTTGTTAGAATTGAGATCGGCTCACTACCGAACGAACTTAAAGGGTGAACCCAGTAATGAACTAAAAATAAACGATGTAGTTTTGTTAGAGGACAATATGAAACCACGTTCAATGTGGAAATTAGCGGTTGTAGAACAGGTGATGAGGGGTAGAGACGAAATCGTGCGTTCATGTATGATTAGAATGCCGAATGGAAGCCGACTAAGGCGACCAATACAGCATTTGTATAATTTAGAGTTTTAATTTGAAAATGTTTAATTATTGTTTTTGTGTAAATTTTGTGTCCTTCTTGAACGTAGTTCAAGGGGGGGAGAGTGTAGAAAATCGGAGTCACATGATTATATTTAAATTTAATTATTCTAAAGTGTTCTAATTAGTGTATAATTTTAGTATTTCAATTAATCTGAATTTAGGCCTAAATTCCTTGTATATTTGTATATTCCTTTTAAATTCTTGTTATCTTGTGTATGTATTTCTTGAACCATTTTGTCATTCTCCCTTTTCTTTTTTTTATATATATTCGTAAACCATCTTTATTGTCATTGGAAAATATTTTGTAGCGAAGTTGAAAATTCGTAGAAATTGGGGTTTTTCCCACAAATGAACATTTTTGCAAAGAGTAAAGTAGTCCGGATATTTGAAACAGAATATGAAGAGAATAGCATAGCGCGGAGTTATAAAAAGTAAAAATAAAGTGAAAGAAAATCCCAGGTGTTTATGTGACGTAGGTAGAACTCATCGGGGGTTCTTAAAGGGCATCATGGACCCCCCCCCCCCCCGATGGTGAAAACTGGAGTTCCCAAAAAAAGATCTCAAAAAGAATATAGTCAACGTGCGAGCCCAAAAGCAACGGGCAGAAAATTTATAGAGTAAGAAAAAAATGTATGTGCTAGTCCTAAGGAACGGACATAGAAAAATATTATAGAAAGTTAGAAACGTGCAAGTCCGAAAGTAAGGACGTAAGATTTAAGAAGTGAGAAAGGAGCTAGTCCTAAACGCGGACATAAAATTTAGTTATTTAGTAGTTGTAGTGTGAGTCCTAAAACCACGGACATAATTTATAATTAAATCAATAAACCGTTTTTAATCCAAAATAATAATCTGCCTCGTTATTTAATCGGTAAAACTTACGCGATGCGACGAACCCCGTAAATATATTGGGCTAGATTTTTCAGTCGGTTTGGCCCAATAAAAAGCCAGCTCTCCCAACTCGGAAACTTAAATCCGGAGCTAAACTTTAACAGACTCGTTTTTAAGAAATATTTCAAAATTAAAAGGCCAAAAATATATAGATTTTTTCCCCCAGATATATGACGTTGTTGTGTTCTGTAACGTAATTAACGATAGTTGTAATACGAAAGATATGTAGAACAAGTGTTTCGTGCACAATAACAGTGTTAGTCTCAATTAAAATTTAGGCCAGAGTGTGTTACTATCCCTTTACTTAATAAAAAAATACTATAAATATAAAAATATGAATAATATTTATAATTCGAATCTGAATCTAAAATCTTAATATTAGATGCAACCGGAGATATTAAAATAATATTGAATCTTCTATATTTATATGCAAATATTTTATTCTCCAAAAATATGTGCAGTGTATTTAATATGTTTAAAGGGAGAATGCAACCTAAAAACAAGTGATTTTTTATGGATTCCTCATCGTTTTAATAAACCTAATCCAACAGTTAAAAATAAATTTAAAAACAAATTTTAAACAGAAATAAATTTAAAACTTATCCGAAAAATAGGCTTAGCTGGATTCATGGAGATCAACTTAACTTTCCATATAAGGATTAGCAAACCAATGATCGATGGCTCTTATACGAGGAATGCAGGATCTCCATGATCAGTCGCTAGTCCTTATACTTTAGAGTTCATGATATCTTCATGAATCCAGTTATTTTGATGGTAAGTTTTAAATTTATTTCTAGTTTAATATTTGTTTGATATTTTTTTTTACTGTTGGATTAGGCCTATTTAAACGATTAGGAGTCGATAAAAAATCACTGGTTTTAGGTTCCATTCTCCCTTTAAAACTATAAATCTAGTTTCAAAAATGTTTCTTAATTTGCATAAATTCCCAGACTTTTCACGGTTATAGTTTCCGGCTTTACCTCGGGATAATGACATTGAAATAATTGGGATTTCAAAAATATATTAAACTAAAATTCGGCACAAGGACAATTCTCCTAGAAATCAAAAATAAATATGGTTCAGAAAGACCAAAACAAAATTATACTCAATTTAAAAAATTGGATATATAATTTATAAAAAAAAAAACAATTTCGTAATAAAATTAGATCTTCCGTTATTTGGCCTATATTTTTATTATAGGAAGTATTTTTCTGGAACGTTTCCAGATATGATTCTTAAAAGGAAACTGAAAAGCCATAAAAATAAAGCGGTGAATTTTAGAAGAAGGACCGTGTTTCTAATGAGATTTATTCACGCAATTTTCAGTTTTAAGTAGATTTAGACATTTAATGTGCCGGTGACGAGATATTTTTGGAATCCTAATTTATAAATGGATTGAAAAGGGACTAGTACCTCCGAAAACTTTACAGAAACGTTTATTTAATAAACTGTTTTTCTTAACCTTGAAATAGAAGTCTCGTTTAGTTAATTTAATAATATTATAGTATTTTTACAAACATTTAACAAGCTAATTTCGAAATCAATATATATTCACTGAGAAATATTGTTCTGCCAAGGTGTAAAATCGCCTACATCATACCTTATCGTACATTTTTCTCCCAGATTTAAAGTGAAACTGTCACCATTTACAAACAAATATTAAACTAGAAATAAATTTAAAACGTACCATCAAAATAGGCATGAATAGGCTTGATTCATGGATTTATCCTTAACTCCCGTATAAGAACTAGCGACCAATGACATTGATCATGGAGATCCCGCACTCCCCACGTAAAAGCCATCGATCAATGTCATTGGTAGCTAGCCCTTATATGGTCAGTTCCGGTGATCTCCATGAATCCAGCTAAGCCTATTTTCTGGGTAAGTTTTAAATTTATTTCTAGTTTAATATTTGTTTTTTTTTAATTTTTTACTGTTGGATTGGGCCTATTTAAACGATAAGGAATCGATATAAAATTACTTGTTTGTAGGTTGTACTCTCCCTTTAAGAATCTTTCCCAAAATTTGGTTTTCACACGAAATAATCAGTGACATAATCACTTTAAGATTTATTATTAAAATTGGATTTAACAGGAAGTTCTTGTCACTGGCCTTTTATTTTGATAATAATATAGTAACCATTCCAATTGTAAGATATTACTACCGATTCAGAGAGATGGTGGTTATTGTCATTGCTTTTATTTTAACTTGAAACCATCGCGTGACCAGAAATTGGGTGGCTCCCGGTTTAACCACGAGTTAGATGGAATCACGATTTCCATTTTCTACGATTCGAAGTAGACTTTTGGTTTCGCGCCGCAAAGTCGTCCTTGTAAGGTAAATTTTATACGAAATGACATTTATAGTAACGCATTTAGACATTTCATACGCGTTTTACTACTACCATACTTCGCGTATCCCGAACCGTAACGATTTTATGGCGAAGATTATATCTTAAAATAACATACGTAATTTTTTAAAATATTACTAGCTAAATTATGGTTTGGATATGTGGATTATATATATTAAGTTACTGTATATTTAAGATTTGAGAATTTACGCGTGATTATCCCTAAAATTCCACGATGAAGCGATTGCGTATGTGACTATTGTATTTGGTAATGCTACGTACGTATGCAGTTACGTAATCACTTTAGTACAGTAAAACCTACAGCCTTGTACACTACGTGGAGTGAACAACTATTGAGATTAATTATGTTACAAATATGTGCTAAGAATAAATTGATAGCCCATCTAAAAGTTTCAAAAATTAAGATAATCTTTACGTGAAGGCTTTTAGAAATGTGTGGGAATAAATTATGTGAAGACTTTAGAAATGTAGATAAATTATGTGAAAACTTTAGAAATGTAGATAAACAAATGTGGTTAACTTGTGAGAAATCTTTATAATGCGCATGCTTGGGATAAATTATAAGAAATCTTAAGATATGTCTAGAGATTACGAGGATTCTTTAGGAATGTGAATAAATTTAGAAAGATAGATAATGCTCCAGAAATGTGGATATATTCTGAAAAATATTTTAAATATTTGAGAAGTCCTCTCAAATATAAATAATAATAAAAAACAAATTGAGAAACATGGAAACCCTTAAGTAATCCCGAAATTCAAATCCGTATCAATCAATTTTTAATAATAAAAATATCGAAAAAATAACAATAAATATGAACCCTATTTGAACTTTAATTCTATTGTTATGATTAAAAAGAAAACGGATATCCGAACTCTAACCTTAATGATAACACTCCCATCCTTTAACAAACACGCTCCAATACACACTGGTATTTAAAAACAGGCGCCACTCGAATTCTGACCAGACTGACCGTTTAACACCGAAACCAATTTTGTCCAAAAATAAAAAAAGGTTTCAATACATTTAGGCGTTGTCTAGAATACGCCTATTATATAACACGAAAAACGACAAAAATAGCATCCGCTATGCAACATGGGATGTAACCCATCCTATTGTGTTATTATTATAACTCCAATCACGGTTAGTACGTGTATATAAAGTGAAAAAAGTTCCTCCAAAGCTTTAATTAACGGAAGATATTTCCGGGTAGTTTATTCGAGTTCATTTATCAATATAACTTGTCAGCGATGCCGAAACTAGTGTCTATACATTAACAATTACCTCTTAATGTTTCTAGAATTAGCTTCGTTCGTGCTGAAAACTTCAATTGAGTACGAATACAATATTTTTAACAATCAGAAACGTCAGCGAATGCGAGGTGTAGATGACGTATTTCTCTATTATATATTAAATGAGAGTTACGTGGGTTCGTAGCTTTCTACGTGATATAGATTTAAAATGAAATGACCACCAAGGTGTTCGATATAATTTAGGTAATGAAGTAATGAAAGGGGAAGATGAAATATCCTATTATAAATTCTAGCTTTTCATTCGTTAACACGAATGGGTCGAAATGTTTCATTTTTAACAATGGGCACGCGATGAGATTTCTTAATTACCTTTTCGACTGGGACCCGACACCTTGGAGCGAAAGATGAGTTTTTTTGAGGGAAAAAAAATAACAGACCTTTTATTATATATATCCGAACGTAATAAGTTGTTTCCTTAAACTAAAATTATTTTTAATTGTATGTCACTGATGATGAGAACTTCGCGGTAATTTTAAAACCTATATAGTCATTTCGTGTTAAGTTTAATTATAAAAAGATTTCCGACGCCTTTTTTTGGCTCGGGGCCTAAACTTCATTAGGATGGGAGTATTTTTGAATATATGCCTAATATGGGTAACCTCAATTTCAAAGTTTATTTTGAGAGAATGTTAGGAATGCGTAATGAAGTTTTTAATGTATAATAAACCTAATGCAAACTTTGTTTAAATAGTTTTCTAGAGAGTCTATTGCGTAATATTTTATGTTTTAAAGGGAGGGTGAAGAGGAAAATCAAGTGTTTTTTTTTAATCAATTCTTCTGCTAATTATAAGACCTATCCGCGTAGTTAATCATTCGGGAAACATACCCCAAAATAGATTCAGAATTCACTGATCTCTCCTTCCACCCAATCGTGTGACGCCCTGTCTTCCAGCGAACAAAATACTCGTTTCACGCGCTAGATGTGATAAATAATGCGCGCGATGTGACGAACGTGCCACGAGTATTTTGTTCGCTGGAAGGCAGGGTGTTACGCGATTGGTTGGGGGATCTGTTTTGATTTTTAAAATCATTGGAATATACTTCCCGAATGATTAACTTATAATTAGTAGCATAATCGATAAAAATCACTTGATTTTCCTTTTCACCCTCCGTTTAAAGTGGAAGTCTCGTTTACAAATAATGAAATATAATTCATTGCGTCAAGTGTTTGATCTTTCATTCCACCCGTATAGCTCTAGGAAAATTTACCGCCCATTAAAAATCAGTCTACTATCCCTTTAAGAGAGAAACTATACTTTATGAACTGTAAAGAAAAGCACGAAATTTCGTTTCGTGGAGGGTTTCTTGGGTTATTAATGCGTCTGTTTGTTTCTACGATGATTGATATTGCATACAGCATAGGCAATTATTTACGCGAAATAATAGGAGTCTTTAATAATTACTTCCGTATATGTGTTTTAGCTTTTTAGTTTTAGATATAATTTGTGTGTGGTTCTATTGCTCTTACATATTCGAATAAAGATTCGTGATCATTGTACAATTGTATTGAATAATATCAGAAGGTAACAGACACAAATCTACAGTATACACTGTAATACAATATCATACAGTGTAACACAAAGCATATAGTGTAATACAAAGCATACAGTGTAACACAAAGCATATAGTGTAATACAAAGCATACAGTATACAACAAAGCATACAGTGTAATACAAAGCATATAATTAGGGATATAAACAGTGTCTCACTTCTCGTATTATCTCTTTCTGTTATTATTTGCTGTCGACGGTATTATCATATTGAAATATGGATTTGATCCCAAGTTACGTAATGATTGTTCGAAAATAAAATGTAAAAATTAAATTCTCACGAAAATAATTCGACTAATGTCGTCTTCACGAGGAAATGGCAACGACCACCTTTTTTTTTTTTTTTTTAGTTTTGTCAACTATACTCTTGAACTGAAGACAGTGAAGTCAAGTTCGGAAGCTTTTGACAGTAATTGACAGTAATTGCCCGCTTCAAATAATTCTGTAACCGGTTTATTACCACTTTAGTTTCATCGTGGTTTCCCATATATATTTTACTCAACTTCCTAACAGCGAGCCCCGTCAAGATTTGTAACATTTTGTGACCCTAGTTAATTACCATGTGTTTCATTCAATACTTGCAGCGCATATTTACGACTAATGATGTCTAATAAAAGTTAATATGGATTAAATTAAAGACATAGTAGCGCGTGATTTTGACGATTTAGCATATAATGCAGAATTGTTCCATTTTTCGTAATTAATTTTATAAATGTCTAAAATTTTATGATTATAAAACTATTTATTTGAAAGCACCAAGCTTGTTCGTGACGTCAGAGAACTGTCATAAATGTATACAGAACTCCTGCCCCCTTAAAAAAAAATGATTTTTTGCCCAAATCAAACTTTTCTCTCTATGGGCCTGAAACTTTAAATAAAGCTAATATTTTCGTGTCAATTATATATTTTCTACCCTGTTATTAAAATATTAACCACATGCGCTCGCTATAATATCCATTTAATTAGTTAATGAACATTAATTGCTAGTAAACCAAACTTACAAGGTTTTCACCCAGAAACCACTTAAATCTTTATGTTCTCTGTATACGTACATGATAACTTTACGCTAGAGGCCCCCTTTTTAGGCAGACGCAGACACACCAGAAATTTTGATTTAAAATTGAGTACAAAATAAGGTACTTCCCATTCCCTGGCAGATAAAAGTTAAAAGCATCTTTTTTCCTCCCTGGCACCAACTAAAAAGGCCTCCCATCTCTTTCCACAGACAGACAGGTCTATTCATACTTCATAGGAACGAAAAAATAATAATTCTAGGCATTTAAATTTAAAATCAAATACGTGTCTTTAGGCCTATAAACTCCTAAAGATTCGCTTCATGCCCTGGGAACTTAATTATGAAAGTTAGTCTGAATTTTCAATAGGTACAAAATACTACATCAACCGTTATATCCATCATTATTTTACTTCTATTAAAACCGCTTTTAACATAGCGCTTTTTGATAAATCAATGTGAAATATATTCTACTCGTGTTCGACAACTATTGCTAGCTACTTTTGAATATAGAGGTACTCATGGTATAAGTTCGATTTTTTTGATTAACTACTTAGGTAACCATTTTTCCTAATTTTATAATTTTTCTTAAATTTTATAATTTTTCCTAATTTTTATAATTTTTCCTAAATTTTATAATTTTTCCTTTGGTTCCACAGACTACACTGCATTCATTTTTAATTATATTGTCGTGCATGGTATTAAAGGTTTCTTTATATAAAGCTCCCCTGTATTTTATTTCATGAACTTTGGAGCCTGTATTTTCCTATCAATTCAACTTTAATTTTCCTAAATAATATTTCCTATAAATTGAAGGAAAATTACACATTTTCATATTATAAGTTTTAGGAATGGTTACCTAGCGATTAACATATGCGTCAACACTAACTTCCTTCAAAAAGGAGAGAAACAACAAAAAATGCCTTTCTTAAGCGACGTCCGGCGGCAAACATTGGCTAAATTGTGTAAATAAGAAAACCCCCTGCTTTCTAAATCACGGCAGTGACAAAAACCCTTGATGTTTTGTATAGTTACACAATTTAGTCACTGTTTGCCGTTAGACGAAGCTTATGTTCGTTAGTTTTCATAGTTTCCATCTTCTGTATACGCAGCTGCCTTTCTATTCACACATTTTGTTTTCATATCGAGGGATGATGCCATTTTAGTTTAGTAGTCTCAAATAAAGGAGCACACAATCTTGAAATCTTTGGCTGAAATTTTGAGTGCATGCAGAAGACAGCAGTTGGTCCCGAAGCGATGGAAGTTAGAAGTCGTGTTTTAAGACCGGTTTCTCTTTAACGCGTTAAATATGATGGCCCGAGGGGGCTAGCCAATAATATTATATACTTTAAAGGCATAGTATCGTGATCTGGCCAAATTTTTAATTGTCCCTTAAAATTTTCCCTACTTTCACTATATAGAAACTACCGCAAAGATATTTCAAAATTTACAACGAGCTTTTCAGTAAAAACAAAGGCTTGGTGCTTTCAAATCAAATTATGATTAATTGCACTTTATTCCATAGAAGTAAACAACACCCCGTAGCTTAATACTATCAGCAAAGTTCCAGGTAGACGTACTAGCCCATCACTTAAAACTAGTCAAAAAAGTCATCACCCCTGTCTGGCTCGAGTGATTTGGACTCTTCCTCGATATTTTGTGTCAGGAGAGAGGGATTGAATTTAGGCGGGCCGCGCTTGGCTATATTGTCTTCCCTCCCAACTCAGAAATTTCTCCAAAGAGTGGCGCTTCCGATTTCACTATTTACACCGACCGCTGGAGTGTGTCGAATCAGACCCTACCGGTACATTTATCTGAACCTTTGCTGATAGTATTAATCTACGGGTTGTTGTTGACTTTTATGGAATAAAGTAATAGGCTTTTGATACAAGATAAAATTGATAAATTAAAAAAAAATAACTAAAATGTATATATAAAGATTCAAAAATAACGATTATAAATTCTATCAGAAGCCGATGAAACACTCAAAGAAGGGCTTCTGATTCAATCTAGTAAATATAAACCCGAAGTTTGAAAGTAATAAATAGCGAAATTATCAGTTTCGATAAAATCATAAGTTATATTCACGTTCCAAATATCCCTCTTACATAAATTAGAACTTTTATTTTTTTTAAAAAAATAAAGGGGGTTATTTAAAAATTATCCAAGCACACGACGTTCCGATTCGATAAAAATATTTACAGTTTTATCCGTTGAATCAATTTCATCCCTTCTCAAAACGGATTGATTATATTTTAGTAGTTTGAAATCAGATGAGATTTCAAGCGATTCAAAGTTAACGCTACATCAAATTTTTTCCGCGTGTAATATTGTATTGGCTGTAAAAGTCCACGGTCAATGGCGTCCGCCTAGCTCCATAGACGTGGAAAAAAGCCGATAGAAAAAGGTTCATTATGAAGCATTTTTACTCGCTGATGAAGAAAATGGCAAACCTCCTCAGTTAAGTTTTCCGAAGAGGTTCATTTAATTCTAAGATTTGAATTCGTGGTTCTTAGCTAATTAGTTAGGGAGAGCTTAATTCACCAATAGCGGACTGAAACACTATTGGCAATTATACGGGTTTAGCTAACGCGACTGTTTGTTAGTTAAATAAATAAAACTTTAGTTTAAGGTTTAACAAGTTTAATTTACACTAATAATAAAGGTTTAATAAAGTTAAAATTTATAAAAGTTAAAAAGTTCTTAACTTCTAAATTCTAAAGTCCGCATTTGGCGGATCCCTTTTGGGGCTGATCTGTAGTTGCTTAAAGTTGAAAGCGAAGTATTTTTCGCTTGGATATTATTTTTACCCCTTCCTTGGGTCTCGGAGAATTGGCGGGGTTTCTGCACTTGGGTTTTTCTAAGTTTGAAAACGTGCGCACTCTTATTGGTTGGAGTTTCCCGCCAATTTTCCTAAACTTACAGAAGGGGTTTTTCTCGCAGGTGCGATATTTCGAAATAATGTTTTTAAAAGATTTGGGAAAATTTGTTTCAATATACAAAGGAATTTTCCCCAAACACACAATGCAGTTTGAGTTTTTAAAACGGGTATTGTTACAATTGGAAAAGAAATTTTGACAAATATATACAAACATAAAATAAAATAAATGGTACAATATATAAAGAAAAATAAAAATGCACTGACAGATTTTATAATGTTCAAATTCTTAATTGAATTAATTAATTAATACACTTAAATTGTTTACATTAAATAGCGGAATTTTTCCCTCACACTTTTTACACTCCCCACCGGTAATATTTATATTACCCATGGGTTAATTACGCGATTTCAAGATTACACAATTGTTGCACTGCGCGTCTTATTTGGTTTCCGTTTGTGGTCTTAAGGACACACGCTCTAATTTTATTATCTCGTCCGAGAATAACTTCGGTAACGAGTCCGATTGCCCACATGTGTCGTGGTTGTTTGTCCTCGCAAATAATAACTACGTCACCGGTTTTAAAATCACTTTCGTTTTTCGCGTTTTTGGAATGGTGGGCCGATCTTAATTCCATGATGTACTCATGACGCCACCTTTTCCAAATTTTTTCCATTAAATGTTCGCGATATTTTAAGCGTTTGGTTAATTCGAGACGAGATTTTGGTACATGTTCATTTCTTAAACTTATCGGGGGTAGCGCAGTAAGCCTGCGTCCGATCAGAAATTCAGCCGGGGTTAGGGGTATAGGTTCGTTAATGTCATTGTAATTAAACGTAATAGGCCTAGAATTAATGAGGGCTTCCGTTTCGTTTAAAATTGTTTCGAGCTCCGTATAAGTTAAAGAAGCGCGACCAATAATCTTTTTAAGGGAGACTTTAACGGACCTAACAAGTCGTTCCCACATTCCCCCATACCAAGCCGCTCTTTCGATAATAAATTTCCATGAAATTCCTTGAGTTCCGAAAAACTCCTTCAATTTTGAGGAATTTAAGTTTTGCCAAATGATCTTCAAATCAGAATTTGCCTTTTTAAAGGTCTTAGCGTTGTCAGTATATACAACACTTGGAATCCCCCTTCTAGCTATAACCCTCCTGAAAGCCATAAGAAATTCATCCGTGCTTAGCGACGGTACCATCTCTAGATGAACTGCGCGAGTAACCGCGCAGGTTACTAGACAAATGTATGATTTTGTATCTTGGTTATTTACTTTTGTTATCAAGGGTCCAGCAAAGTCGATTCCTATTATCGAGAAGGGGGGTGATTCATTAATCCTATCCTTGGGCAGGGGGGCAGTAGGCATGTTGCCTGGCTTCGCCTTTAATTTTCTACACAAGATGCAGTCGTTTACGACGGATCGTGCTACCTGTCTTCCCGCAGGGACCCAATATCTTTCTCTTAACTGTGTAAGGGTATCGTTTACTCCCGCGTGGAATAATTGCGTATGGCTTCGTTTCATCAAGAGTTTTGTTAAATTTAGTTTTTTGGTTAAAACCATGGGGTGTTTTTCTTCATAAGTTAATGAGGACTCTTGTAGACGTCCGCCAACGCAAAGTATTCCCGCTTCATTCAAAATGGGCCTTAATGTAGCTATTTTAGAAGATGCCTCTATTTTTTCTCCACCTTTTAAAGCTCTTATTTCGGAAGGAAATTCTAGGGCTTGAACTGATTTTACCCATAATAGTTCTGATTGGCTCATTTCTTGCGCGCTTATAGGACCCGTAACTTTTGACGACTTTTTCGCAATGTTCATTACGCGCAAAAGATATGACGTAATACGTAACACCTTGTTTAGGGAACTATATTTTGATAAATCTATGAGATTTTGTATGCCTACATTTGGCCTTGCGCTAATAGTTAAAACTATTTTTCTTCTTTCGCATTCTACTGTTTCGTAATTGCTTTCCCCTTGACCACCCTTGGGCCAACTAGATTTTGGTTCCACCAACCACTGGGGGCCTCCCCACCATCGCTCGCTGTTTGCTAAGTTGCTAGCTGTTATTCCCCTAGTCGGCAAATCGGCCGGATTATCCCTACCTGGGCAATGAAACCAGTTTTGTTTCGGGGTTAACTTTTGAATTTCCGTAATACGATTTGAAACATAAGGTCTCCAGATTTTTGTATCGCCAGTTACCCAGCCTAGAGCAATCATAGAGTCTGTCCAGAAATAAATGTCTTTTAAATTCTCACTAAAGATTTCTTTGATATGATTAGTTAATCTTGCTCCTAGAAGACATCCGGTTAACTCTAGCCTGGGTAAGGTTAATTCCTTAAACGGGGCAACCCTGGTTTTAGCTGTAACTAAAGCTACACCCGTCTCTCCCGATTCTGTTTGATACCTGGCGTATACAAGAGCGCTAAACGCTTTTAAGCTAGAATCGCAAAAGCAATGCAGTTCGACTTCCTTTATTTCCCCTTGATACTTAGAGTAATAGTGCCTAGGTATTTTTATCCCATTCAAATTTTCTAAATCTTGGCGCCAAGTTTCAAATTCGCATTTAAGTTTAGAGGGCAACTCCGCATCCCAATTTTTCTCTAATTCCCATAATTTTTGGAAAAGAATTTTCGCGGTGATTGTAAAAGCGGACAGGAGTCCTAGAGGATCGAATATCTGAGATATGAAGCTCAAAACCTGTCTTTTTGTTACCTTAAGGGTTTTCCCTATTTCTATGAGATTGGATAAATCAAAAGAGAAAGTATCACTAACTGAATCCCATTTTAGGCCTAGTATTTTTCTTTCCCTGTTTTGGGCTTCGTGATCAAATAGGCGGGCTTCTCCCTTCTTATTGTGTTCTGTCCATAGCTGGGCTAATGTTTCTGAATTTGTGCCCCACTTTCTAAAATTCATTCCCGCCTTTTCTGCTAATTTGGCCACTCCCACGGAAATTTCTAAACCTTCTTTGTCATTTTTAGCTCCGCTAGTAAAATCATCAACAAATAAGTCCCTCTTAACCTTTTCTCTTACTAATTCTGGGACGTTTGGTGTCTCCTGCACGTGATATTTTACTGTTCCCGCTAAAAGGAAGGGACTAGATGTTACACCAAAAGGCACCCTGTTCATTCTGAGCACCTTAAATTCGCTTGGGTTAATTTTGCCATTTTCTTCGGCGACCCACAAAATTCGGACTGAGTCCTTGTCAGCTTGATCTAGGTTTATCTGGAGGAAAGCTTTTTCAATGTCCGCCACTATGGCGACTTTATTATTTCTAAACCTTAACAACAGTAACATAAGGTCGGGAATAAGGTTTGGTCCGGCCGCGAGACAATCGTTTAACGACGGTACTCCGTGGGCGCGTGACGAACCGTCCAACACCACGCGGAATTTCGTCGTTGTCTCAACATTGTTTCTTACTACCCCCTGATGTGGGTGGTAGTAAGTACCGGGCTTCGCTAATTTTAATTCATTTGTAGGTACTTCCTCAATAATTCCATTTTTTAACCACTCATTGATAACCTTTTTGTACTCTATGTAATAATTAGGGTCTTTCTCGAACCTCTTAACTAAACCTGACATTCTTTTAAAGGCGACATTGTAATTGTCGGGTAGGGCTTCTCTACTAATTTGCCAAGGAAATTTGACGCAATAGCGTCCTTCGTTTTTATCAAAAGTAATTTCCTCAAAAAGCGTATTTAATGTCTTATCGTTTTTATTAGACTCTAATGTTTCCCTATTATCAATACCAATACTTTCTAAATCGAAAAAGGTTTTGAGCGTATCATTTACGCGTTTTTGGCCTAGCTGAATTAATAAGGTTGAGACCTGATTGGTCCCAACACCCAATGAATTTTTGGTCCTTTTGACCGGGCCCTGAATACACCAACCAAACTTAGTTTCTAAGGTTACTAATCTGGGTCCCATTCTCTCTATTTTTCCGCTGACTGCTAGCCAATAATAATCTCCTCCTAGCAATACTTCTATTTCCGACCCACGCTGATAAGACTCTTTCACGTCGTCTGCTACTTCATAACCCTTGGCTTTGACTATGTTTTCTAGTTCTAACCCATTCATCTCCGTAAAGACGTGACATAGGAAAGGGAGTACGACTGCAAATATTTCAATATTGTTTCGCGGATCATTTCGATTTTCCAGCGTAACCCTTACTACGTCAGCCTTGCGCTCGGAAGCTATTTCTTGTAAAAATGGGAAGACGTCCAATTCTGATACCCCTACTTTGGGTAAATTTAACTGATTTGCTATTTTTTCCTTAATGAAGCTAATTTGGCTACCATTATCTAAAAGAGTTCTGACTAAACACTTATTTCTATTATTATAAGGATCTTTTATTTGAACTAGAGCGGTTTGAAGCAAGATTTGCTCATCCTTTTTAGCTATAATTGGCGCGGCAGCCAATGTTACTGAAGATTCAGTGACCCTTACACTATCCCTTTGTTTCATGTGCGCGGGGTTCTCTTCGCACAAGACGTAATTATGTCTTTTTTGGCATGTTTTGCAAGTTCTATACTTTGATACGCAATGTTTCGCGTCATGGCCTAATCTCAAACAAACAAAACATCTACCGCTACCCTTAATTTCTGCCGTTTTTTGTTCTAAGGTATGATTAGGACAATGAATCGATTTATGGCTATTATTTTTGCAAAATATGCAATAACTAGTGTCTTTTGACTTTTGCTGCACCCCCATTGATAGAGCAGACGCGGAAGGCGTGTGTTTAAATCTAAATTTTGATCTATCTTGGTAATTTTCTACCTTTCCCGCGCTTTCTATTTTTCCTGGCGTGGCGCTAAGCAAATCTGACATTTCTCGACTTTCAACCTGATCTCTTATGAAGCCAATTAACTCGTCCGCGTCCCATTCAGTCCCATTAGTTTGGGGCTTTTTCTTAACGCAGAACTCTGTCCTAATTTCATTTGGCAAGCAACGAAGAAGGGCGGGGCATAGGAAAGAAGCTTTTTCCGCTGTATTTACCCCTAGGGCCTTAAGACTCCTTAAGCTAACCTCGCAAGTATCTAGCAATTTTCTAAGGGCCTTAATGTTATTAGAATCCCTGACCGGCTGTATGTCTAAAAGCTTATTCATATGACCATGTACCGCGATATCATTTCTCTCAAATCTCTTTTTCAACAATTCTACCGCTAAATCATACGACTCTGTCGTTTCAATAAAACCATCAATGGCTTTAAGAGCCTCACCCGACAAATACGAATTTAAATATATAAATTTCTCTACCTTCGATAGTTGAGCGTTTGAGTCCACAGCAGCTTGGAAACGATTCCAAAAACTGTTCCATTTGGAGTAGTCTCCCGAAAACGTGGTGATCGTCAGTTGTGGAAGTTTCACTTTTGGTCGATTGTTTTCTGTGCTAACCGAAGCAGGCGATGGGTTTAACGAATTAACCGGCGGTACGACGACCGATGGGTTAACCGTTAACGCATTTGAAGAGTTGACCGGCGATGCTACGGCGTTCGATGTGTTGACTGGCGATCCTACGGCGTTCGATGGGTTGACCGGAGTTACTGCGGCGTTCGCTCCAACGTTGGGTGGAAGAAGTGGCTGCGGCGTGTTGATCGAAAGAGAAATTCCTCCTGAAGTCGTCGTTGATCCAGAGTGACTCGACGGAGGTCCTGTTGTAATTGCGGCGCTTGCTTGGGCCTTTTTGATGATTCTTTGAATTTTTGCCTTTATTACCGATAAAGCTTCTCGGCAGAGAATGGCGGCGTCCGTTTCCATCTCCATTTCGGCGTCATCTTCAATCAACGCCTCTACTTTTGCGTCGATTCGGATTAAATCCTCCTCCTTTTCTAGAAGCAGGACTAGCGCGTCCTCGTAGGTTTCGAGGTCGGTACTTGCATCCTTCAAATACTCCTTGATTTTATTTGAAATCCTGGTGGCCGCGGCTCTGGCGCTTTTTCTGATACCTTTGGCAAGTTTCAGCTCATTTTTCGCGCTGGTTTGCGCCGCGTTCATCGTTACGGCTCCGGTTCCAGCTCCCGATGTTGAGGTGTTGGCCGAAGCTCCTGTTGTTCCAGATGCTGGTACTTTAGCGGTTGGATCCATTATGATGCTTTATAATGGTCGTTTTATTGCGTTAGCCAATAAATTCCCGGGTTTCGCGTGCACCATGAAGAAAATGGCAAACCTCCTCAGTTAAGTTTTCCGAAGAGGTTCATTTAATTCTAAGATTTGAATTCGTGGTTCTTAGCTAATTAGTTAGGGAGAGCTTAATTCACCAATAGCGGACTGAAACACTATTGGCAATTATACGGGTTTAGCTAACGCGACTGTTTGTTAGTTAAATAAATAAAACTTTAGTTTAAGGTTTAACAAGTTTAATTTACACTAATAATAAAGGTTTAATAAAGTTAAAATTTATAAAAGTTAAAAAGTTCTTAACTTCTAAATTCTAAAGTCCGCATTTGGCGGATCCCTTTTGGGGCTGATCTGTAGTTGCTTAAAGTTGAAAGCGAAGTATTTTTCGCTTGGATATTATTTTTACCCCTTCCTTGGGTCTCGGAGAATTGGCGGGGTTTCTGCACTTGGGTTTTTCTAAGTTTGAAAACGTGCGCACTCTTATTGGTTGGAGTTTCCCGCCAATTTTCCTAAACTTACAGAAGGGGTTTTTCTCGCAGGTGCGATATTTCGAAATAATGTTTTTAAAAGATTTGGGAAAATTTGTTTCAATATACAAAGGAATTTTCCCCAAACACACAATGCAGTTTGAGTTTTTAAAACGGGTATTGTTACAATTGGAAAAGAAATTTTGACAAATATATACAAACATAAAATAAAATAAATGGTACAATATATAAAGAAAAATAAAAATGCACTGACAGATTTTATAATGTTCAAATTCTTAATTGAATTAATTAATTAATACACTTAAATTGTTTACATTAAATAGCGGAATTTTTCCCTCACACTTTTTACACTGAACACTAAATCTGGTCTTTACTAAAACATATCTCGTTCAACCGCGGAATTTGGCCAATATTTTTAAAGTTATTAGTTTTGGGGAGGAGTATTCGTAACACTTAATGATATCGCGGAGTGGTTTCCAATATTAAATTAAGGTAGATAGAGAAATAGTACGCTGTTTTTGCGACTGGAATTAAGGATACCACTTAATATTACGAACTAGTTGTTCTTAAAATGCGTAAAATTGGGTTAAGTATTTAACGAACAATAAAAGGATTCATTTTATATTTTTAAACGATACTTTACCACGAAGTTATCATTACGCTAATTTTTTTTTTATTTAAACGATGATATTTATGACCATTTGTTTTTATTACACTTAGCTTTAAATATATTTAAAATCTAGTTTGGGATGATTTAAGTTAAAAATTAAGTTAATATTGGGTTTCATAATGGTTATATGCTACGCTATTTATAACTTATTCAGACATGGAAATAGGGTGTTGGAATAAATAAATTGACGAGGATTTCATTACGGGATTTCAAATTTAATTTTAAATGAGGCTATTTGAGATGTTAAATATAATTTTTAATGAGTATATTTGGCATTTTAAATGAGTATATGTGGGATTTTAAATGAGTATATTTGTGATTTTAAATGAGTATATTTGTGATTTTAAATGAGTACATTAGGGATTTTAAATGCATATATTTGTGATTTTAAATTAGTATATTTGGGATTTTAAATGAATATATTTGGAATTTAAAATGAGTATATTTGGGATTTTAAATTAGTATATTTGGGATTTTAAATGATAAAATTTGGATTTTAAATTAGTATATTTGGGATTTTAAATATGTATATTTGGGATTTTAAATATGTATATTTGGGATTTTAAATAAGTATATTTGGGATTTTAAATATGTATATTTGGGATTTTAAATGAGAATATTTGGGATTTTAAATGAGTATATTTGGGATTTTAAATGAGCATATTTAAGATTTTAAATGAGTATATTTTGGGCTTTAAAAAAGAGTAAATTTGGGATTTTAAATGAGTATATTTGGGATTTGAAATATAATTTTAAATTAATCTATTTGGGATATTAAATGTAATTTTAAATGAATCTAATTGGGATTTGAAATAAAATTTGAAACTGATCCCCGAAGCAGTTTAGAGCAATCGATTCAAGAAAAACGGTTTCCCGTTCACACGACTGTAGCGAAACGTTTTGAATTGATTTGAATCTATTAAAAGGCCCAATATGAACGCGGCTAATTTTTTATTCCGATGATTTATGACATTATACCACGAATACATGACATTGTATTAAATATTTCAGCATATACATATTTCACGAATATTTCCCCATATAGACTAAGTTTCCTTACAAGTCTTACAGCTTAAAAAACAAAAACTATGTTCAGTAATATAAAATGTGGATAATATATTTGATAATATACTCGAATAATCTTTAAAATTCATAAGCGATAAAAAATAGCTGTTTTTTTTCCCCGCGAACAGTCCTGAATATTTCAACCACTTAAGAAGAAGATCGACACGAGATTCTTAAGATTTTTATTTCGAAAAAAATAAAATTAAGTCGGGAATAAGCTGATTTCTTTTCATATCGAAAGATTTCAAAAGAAATACTTAATGCCCAAAAAAATCCTTTTAAAAAGCCCGCAAATTATCATCAGGAAAGAAAAAACCCAGATAAATTATCGAAAACTTGACGGCTTCCGCCTCCGAGAGAAATTATACAAAAAAGTGTGGTATATTTTGATAACGAAAATGAATAATATTACAAACTAAGAAAGACCTTGCTTTTGTTTAATTCAAACTGGTTTAATATGGGTTTTTTACTCCTTTAAATACTGCAAAATTTTATCTAAATGTCATCTTAAGAGACGTTACAGTGGCGAAAGGCTTTTTACCTTGTATTTCAATAGGAATTACTAATCAATGTAGCTAACCTTCGACTGTGTTGCATTTTAAATGTGATTATGTTTATAATAGAGGCGTGCCAGACTTTGCATTAAAGGCAAAGTTACGCTAAAGGATATCAAATGATATATTTACATTTAAATTAAAATTTTAGGGTAAACTTTGAATGAAGACTATGAAGTTTCAGGGAATTGAGAGTAACCCCTTTAATACACCCATTTTTTTCACGCATCAAATCACGTGTGATTCAAATTAAATCCACGAAACTAGATATAATACTCGCAAAAAAACAAAATCGGTTTTCAAGCACCCGGCCTAAAAAAACACAATATTTTTCGTTTCTACGAAAATAGTTCAATCGGAACAAGCGTTTAATTTCCTTTTACTTAAAAACATAAAATTTAAGGGGGAAGTGAAAGGTTTTTTTTAAAAACAAAATTCTAGATGGCGTTATAACTTGTTTTTGGGAGTAAAAAACACGCGAGATGACGTCAATAAGCCTAACAGAGGTCTATTTCTTTCTTTTTATCGTTTTACCAGATATTTGAGTAATTGGAGTTTTAACTTCATAAATTATAGTAAATAATTTAAACACTGAAAATGTCTCCAATAATAGTTTGAAAATTTTCGAATACTTTTTTTAACATATGGTGATTCCGAAAATAAATTGGAATTTCATTTTTAACTGCTGTTTGCACTTTCAATTTAAGCCTTGGCATGCAGGCTTGATGGTGAATTTTACTGCTCCAATGTTAGCTTGAACTCCCACTACTTAATATCTTATAGCAAAAAATATACGGATAGGAAGCTATCATTAAATTATTTAAGAATACTTTCGATGGAAAGGTTGCGATAAAAGTTAAGTTGAAAGGCTTTAAAAGAACGAGGGGACCATCAGCCCAACGTAACCTGGTACTTTTGCGCGAAAAAAATAGATTTTTCAACGTTTTCTTTTCGTTTGCCCCTATGGTCTCTGATTAAAAGGAGCCCTTTTAAGAAGAGATAAAAAACGTGTTAAATCGGCTACCGAAAAAAAGCATCAATCTTGTCAGCGAATAGAATGTTAAACGCAAGCTGTATCCAAAATTTTCAGACCCTCTTGATTTTACCGACATTTATTTTTATCTAACCAACTTAATGTGTACTAGTTGAAAACGAGGGACTTAGCTAAAAGTTAAATTATAGATTCTAATGGAGAGATCAAGTCTGATTGCATCTAAATATTAAGAAATCTTCTCAGATTTAACTACTGAGAAGTGTTAGTTGTTTATATAACAACATCGTGAAATTATCCGAGCAATTATCTATTTATCAATAGATAATAGAATAATTAATGCATTAATAGTTAATATGATGGTTAGTCTATTAGTTATTAGTCAGTCTATTAATATAATTTTTTTACTTAGAAATAATATTTGATTATTAATTATTAATGTATTAGTATAATAGTTAGTATATTAGTTAATTTATTAGTCAATCAATAATTAATGTATTGGTTAATATATTATGTAATACTAACTTATTAAATTAAAAATTAATTAATAAATGTATTCTAATAATAGTTAGTATTAGTTTGCTTTTATTAATGTATTAGTATATGTAATATTCTTGTTAATATACAGGTTAATCTTTTGTTTATTTTATTAGTCATTCAATTAACTAACCCATTGGTTAATCTGTTATGTAATCTCTTATTTAATCTGTAATCTCTTATTTAATCTATTAGCTAAAACATTAATTAATAAATTAGCTAATCCATTAATTATTATACTACTTTATATATTACTTAATACATTATAGTTAATTAATATTCTGTATTAATTTATCTATTGCTTGTCAATATATTAATCAAATCTTCAAATTAAATTCAACTTTCGAGTTTATTTCTTTTCCCGCTAATTATAAAAATCTCCTAAAACCGTGGCGTAATTTTTGGGGTCAGAACAATTTAGCTATTTACGGTATAAAGATTTAATTGGAAACTATCTCATTCTTGACAGATGTTAGCTCAAAATAAAATAGAAAGAAGGTCAAATATATAAAACAAAATAAACTATAAGAAAAAGTTGTTGTTCCGTAAACTTCAATATAAACTTTGAAGAAGATTGTTAGACGGGCGGACTGGTGCACCCACTACACTCAAATATGGGGCGTATTTACTTTAAATAAAAACTTAAGTTTTAATCTTAAACAAATCCCCGGTACCAAAATAACGCTTTCAAGAAGTACACGAGGCCATACTGCTTATGTAAATAAAATAAATTTTCAAATAAACATCTTCCTTGGCACGTTCCCTTTAAAGGGATGGTGAAAAAGACAAATAAACATTGATTTACATCAATCCTTAATTTATAATTTCAAGTTTGTATAATCGAGCATGTACTATTTACAATTGATTTATTTGATTAGACCGGGATTTAAATTTATCGCATTTCCGGATGAACAAACTTTTCGTTAAGAGTAAGCCTAGCTCTTATTTTCTAGCTAATATTATTTACTAGAAGTTTTGTCATGACATTAAAGAATAGATTCGGGCCATGGCATTAAAGAATAGATTTGGGCCTTTCGGTTTTAAGAAATCGACAAAAACAAATGAAAAGTTTTACGCATGCCACCTTCCCTTTAAAAGCTGTCCATCGTAAAACTCTCATTTCCTTAGCCAGAGGATGTTTAGAGAGAAACACTTGGATTCTGACAAGATATGAATATCTCAAGAACCTTCTTATCTTACTTAGCACGTGCCGTGTAACCAAAATAATGCCTAAAATTCCAAGATTGTGGTGCAACGGGCTTTCTAAAGTTCTAAATACATGCAGGAAGTTTGCGGTAGAGCCGAGAGAGGGAGACAGATGCTAGACACGCCAAACCCAAACATAAGCACCCATTAACCAGTTTTTCCCCTCTACTAAACCAAAGCGCGTCGCATGAAAGCAAAAAGATGGTATCTTTTTTATTTTTGTGTCAGATATATATATAATTTCTATTCCAAATGAGGAAAAAATTTGATCAAAAATTGCCCACATTAGAAAATTTCTACAGAATTCGACCAAATAGACCAAATAAAATAACTTAAATTCAACAAAACTGGTCCAAAGTCATTTTAAATTTTATTAACTTTTGTTGAATTTAAGGTTCTAAAATTTCTTCGAACGGATTTAGGCTTAGCGAGTCTAGATTGCACCTTTCATAATTAGCTGTAAATTACAGTGATACATTTGGTGAGTTTTGATATGGTTTTTATGCATATTTTAACAGTCCCAATCGATTAAAAATAATAGAGTCTTTATCAGAGTCTAGTATCCCTTTAATACTGTGTTAGCTCGCCTCACGTGTGCTGACGTCATAGTAAAATACTGACATGATTAGGCAAATTTAAATCATCTTTGCAAATTCCTAACTTTCTTATTTAAATTTCTATTTAAGTTCTATTTCAATATTTTGGGAACCAAAAAAGTCTAAATAAAAATGAGACCTGCCCTTTAAATTTCATAATTCCATCCTTTGTGGGAGTTCAGTTCATATTCCTAGCGTATTGATTTTCTCGTAAAGTTATAAACTTTGGGTTAAATTCGACGTTAAATTTGAATAACAGGAGCTACAAGCTTTCCTTTGTATTTTTCAAGTGGGAAGCATGTTCGGAATTTCTTTTCAAAAAAGCACTATATGCACTTTAAATATTTTTGAAGCTTTTTTTTTTGTTCTTTCCGCGTTTGAGAATGACCTGAATTTGATTTGATTTTATTTTTTTTGTGACTGAAATTCTGGCTAGCGTGTATAGCTGAAACAACAGAACCGATTGTCGTCGCGGCAACTTGCACAAAAAAGTATCCCAGTTTTCGATTTCGTTTGGGATTAAACGATTTACACTTAGATCCCGCACGAAAGAGGGGTTTGCCTCTCAAGCTCAAGGGGGGAAGTCTCCTGTAAATTTATAGTCGGGAGCAATTTGATTTTTCAGCGCGTACGAGCCTTTAGGCTTCGTTTTATCTTAAAGGAATAGCGTCACGTAATTTCGGGCATGTTATTTTTTTATTTTATCGTATGGGGGCAAAGCATCACTTCGAGTATCAAGAAAAGGTTATCCCGTAACGTCATAACAATGTCGCTCGTGAAAAACAGAACTGGAAGATTTTCCATGTTTCTCTCACTAATTAAAATTCACAATTTGATTTCGAATTTCCAGTTTTAACTGATAAGCTCGTGACGTCATATCGTTGTAGTGAATTTCTCAAAATCTTGGCTTACTTTCTAGCGAAGTGTATGGAATATTTTGGGGGACAATCTTAAATGTGCTTCTTCTTTTAAGTGTGGATTAATTATCGAGTATTTATCGAGTACTTGTCAATTAATTATTGAGTATTTATCGAGTACTTGTCAAGTCATTATCGAATATTTATCGAGTATTTTTCAAGTATTTTCCAATTATCGAGTACATTTCAAGTATTTTCAAATTAAGTATTCATAGATTAATTACTAATCTCATCGGTAATGATAATTGATCGGGTTTTTTGATACAATTAACGAGAACTCGAATAAAACGAAAAATATAATCCATATGAGTTTGAAAACAATGTTGACAGGATCTTCTTAACGACTCAAATATCTCATAAATAACCATATTTTATGGGTATAAACCTGCTTCGAACTCAGGACGACTTACACTATAGTAGTTATCAATTTCAAATTGCAGCACGTTTAAAACTAATTTGCCCTTTATATTTAACAAACGCTACAAATCAAAAGAATTATGTATGAAAGAGTACCTAGTTTTGTAGGTTCTGTAAAGTAAAACTGATTTCTGAGTCATTTGCAATGTGTATCAAATTGATAACGGGATTAAATCACTACTGGGCTCTTGATTTAAGCAATGTTTTTTATACGTGGAGAATAATATTGAGTGTAATGCATATTGAAGGTGAGATGAACTGTTTCAAATTAGAGGCGCCAAGTCTGCGTCATCTAACAGGGGTTGAAAATAAAGGGGCAGAGTAAAAAATACCAAAAAAAATCGTGGGTCTGTGAAAATCTTTTTTTTTTTTTTTTTTTCTTATTTTCTTTTTTTCCTTGGTGTCTAAGATTATGGGATTTAATACTTATTTTTTTGTTAATATTTTTGTTGAAGGGCATTTTAATCCCGTATGTTCCACGCTTTGTAGCTGACTTGGCGAATTTTTTACCAGTTCTCTAAGTAACAATGCATTTTATTTTTTGGCTAAGATAAGATCGAAATTTCGAGGGTGTATATATTAAATGTTTTTATTTGCTGCAGTATTAAAGTATAATGGGGTCAGAGGTTATAATTTATGACCTTCATATTCGTGAATAAATGTACCTTGTGTTCAAACTATGGTTAGGATCGGATATATTCTTGTTGTTTTTTAATTTCTGGGTCAAAATGTGTGAACTTCAACCCCGAAATAAATGTAATATTAAGTATGTTAGACTTAGGGGTAAATGATATAACTTTTCGACCATATGAACTATATGTTTATAATGAGGGAGAAAATCTAATGAGAAACAAATATGATGACCTTTGAACCGTCCGTTTCAATCGAAATTTCATTGGGTCGAAATTATTGACTTTCAAATGATCGATTGATTTAAAAAACTAACCTTAGATAATCTTGCATAAGTATTTCGACTGATCATTTAATTGTAAAAAACAAAACCAAAAAAAAAAAGGTTTCGATCAATTGAAAGTCGATCAATAAGAGGAACTACAGATGAAGTAGCCGACTAGCAGTTCTCTCAGTACAGGGTGTGAGCCCAGATCCTCATAGGGTTGCCAGTTGATCAGTTTCAGTACAATTTAGGTTTTCAATAATGATATGGATGAAACATCGTTGGGCGGAAGTGCGTATTTTGGATAAATTTTAAGTTTCTAAACTATAAAATAAACAATCCCCCCCTTCCCCCAAATAAACTCCTATCCAGAAATTTGGTCTTGTTCATAACTTCCTGGAAAACATTACTCGATTTAAACTGAAGTTGTCATGTCAGATAAAACGATTGACTTTTGACCCTATAGCACCGCTCTCAATTTAAACGACATTTTGGCCCATATAATGTTTTCAAGAAGGAAGTATATAAAAGGGTTTATACAACTCTAAATTTAATAAAAAAATAATAATAAAAAGTTCCTTCGCAAACCAAGAAAGATATCCATAAAATCATAAAATTTAAAGAAAAGATAACGCTTTTGTAAAAAGTATTACGCATTCGGGTAACTTCCACCGTTGCCTAAGTTATAGCTTATAAGCAACGCTTACAGAATTTATATTATGTACAAATAAAACCTAAGATGTTTCTAATTAGATGCTGGCATTCGCCAGCATCTGTTATTCCTAGCTCTAGTTTTCCGTAGACGGCTAGCAGCTCCTTTGTTTGGGCTGTATTAACTCCAATGGGGAAATAACATTCGCTGCCAAGATCCGAGATTCTTATACATTAGGGAAGCTCAAAAATCATGGGATTACCCATGACGCTTTTTTTGATACACGTTAAAGTTCAGTGTGTCTGTAACTAGCGTCGCCGATTACCCCGGCCTATCTATAATTTAGAAGATCTTTGTTTACCTTTTTTTGAGTGATTTCGTTTAATCTTATGTCGATATGTGTGCTTTTGACCTTTTTTTTCCCCAATCAGACTTTAATATAAAGTAAAATAAATTTTAAATCTATGTTATACAGAATGGTCGCTCGCTTTGTACGCGTTGAAATTACGGTTGCCTCTAGCTAGTGCATGAACGCCCATAGAGTATTTGCACAGCCCGCTTAGACAACCCGCTTAGGCAAAAAAGGCTATAGCTTCAAGCTCTATCATTGCTATGAACGTCACCCCTACCGTGTCACCCCAGTAATATTAATATTATGTATAGCCAACCTCCGTGTCACCCCTACCGTGTCACCCCAGTATTATTAATATTAGAAATACATTATCAATAATAATAATTATACAAAAAAGAGGTTGCTTCGCACCCTTAAAAAAAACTCTTTATCTAACTCGAATCAAACCGGTGAAGGGACAGAAATTATTTGTTAGAGAAAGAGCAATTTCATATCTTTAAAATTATAGATAGTAGGTTTAGTCTACTACTTCAAAGATTTTATTACTATTATATATTTTCCAAAAAACGGATAAAGACGACCTAGGACTAATGATAAATATATATATACATTAAAGGAACTCCATCTTTAGCTAATTTTATTAGTGATACTGATAGAATTTAAAATTAACATCAATGGGAGAGGAAGGTTAACTAGGTCGTCTTTATCCGTTTTTTGGAAAATATATAATAGTAATAAAATCTTTGAAGTAGTAGACTAAACCTACTATCTATAATTTTAAAGATATGAAATTGCTCTTTCTCTAACAAATAATTTCTGTCCCTTCACGGGTTTGATTCGAGTTAGATAAAGAGTTTTTTTAAGGATGCGAAGCAACCTCTTTTTTGTATAATTCGAGTTTAGATAAAGGGATAAACACGAACGTGTTTATCCTAATAAAATCACAATTTAGGATGATAACAAGATGGTCAAGCCCATAAGTATAGCCAAACCTCCGTGTCACCCCTACCGTGTCACCCCAGTAATATTAATATTAGAAATACATTATCAATAATAATAATAAAATCACAATTTAAGGTGCTAACAAGATGGTCAAGCCCATAAGTATAGCCAAACCTCCGTGTCACCCCAGTATTATTAATATTAGAAATACATTATACATAATAATAATAAAATCACAATTTAGGATGATAACAAGATGGTCAAGCCCATAAGTATAGCCAAACCTCCGTGTCACCCCTACCGTGTCACCCCTACCTTGTCACCCCTACCGTGTCACCCCTACCTTGTCACCCCTACCGTGTCACCCCAGTCATATTAATATTATGTATAGCCAAACCTCCGTGTCACTCCTACCGTGTCACCCCAGTATTATTAATATTAGAAATACATTATCAATAATAATAATAAAATCACAATTTAGGATGATAACAAGATGGTCAAGCCCATAATTATAGCCAAACCTCCGTGTCACCCCTACCGTGTCACCCCTACCGTGTCACCCCTACCGTGTCACCCCTACCTTGTCACCCCTACCGTGTCACCCCTACCTTGTCACCCCTACCGTGTCACCCCTACCTTGTCACCCCTACCGTGTCACCCCAGTAATATTAATATTATGTGTAGCCAAACCTCCGTGTCACCCCTACCGTGTCACCCCAGTATTATTAATATTAGAAATACATTATCAATAATAATAATTAAATCACAATTTAGGATGATAACAAGATGGTCAAGCCCATAAGTATAGCCGAACCTCCGTGTCACCCCTACCGTGTCACCCCAGTAATATTAATATTAGAAATACATTATCAATAATAATAATAAAATCACAATTTAAGGTGCTAACAAGATGGTCAAGCCCATAAGTATAGCCAAACCTCCGTGTCACCCCAGTATTATTAATATTAGAAATACATTATACATAATAATAATAAAATCACAATTTAGGATGATAACAAGATGGTCAAGCCCATAAGTATAGCCAAACCTCCGTGTCACCCCTACCGTGTCACCCCTACCTTGTCACCCCTACCGTGTCACCCCTACCTTGTCACCCCTACCGTGTCACCCCAGTAATATTAATATTATGTATAGCCAAACCTCCGTGTCACCCCTACCGTGTCACCCCAGTATTATTAATATTAGAAATACATTATCAATAATAATAATAAAATCACAATTTAGGATGATAACAAGATGGTCAAGCCCATAAGTATAGCCAAACCTCCGTGTCACCCCTACCGTGTCACCCCTACCTTGTCACCCCTACCGTGTCACCCCTACCTTGTCACCCCTACCGTGTCACCCCAGTAATATTAATATTATGTATAGCCAAACCTCCGTGTCACCCCTACCGTGTCACCCCAGTATTATTAATATTAGAAATACATTATCAATAATAATAATAAAATCACAATTTAGGATGATAACAAGATGGTCAAGCCCATAAGTATAGCCAAACCTCCGTGTCACCCCTACCGTGTCACCCCTACCGTGTCACCCCTACCTTGTCACCCCTACCGTGTCACCCCTACCTTGTCACCCCTACCGTGTCACCCCAGTAATATTAATATTATGTATAGCCAAACCTCCGTGTCACCCCTACCGTGTCACCCCAGTATTATTTATATTAGAAATACATTATCAATAATAATAATAAAATCACAATTTAGGATGATAACAAGATGGTCAAGCCCATAAGTATAGCCAAACCTCCGTGTCACCCCTACCGTGTCACCCCAGTAATATTAATATTATGTATAGCCAAACCTCCGTGTCACCCCTACCGTGTCACCCCTACCGTGTCACCCCAGTAATATTAATATTATGTATAGCCAAACCTCCGTGTCACCCCAGTATTATTAATATTAGAAATACATTATCAATAATAATAATAAAATCACAATTTAGGATGATAACAAGATGGTCAAGCCCATAAGTATAGCCAAACCTCCGTGTCACCCCTACCGTGTCACCCCTACCGTGTCACCCCAGTAATATTAATATTAGAAATACATTATCAATAATAATAATAAAATCACAATTTAAGGTGCTAACAAGATGGTCAAGCCCATAAGTATAGCCAAACCTCCGTGTCACCCCAGTATTATTAATATTAGAAATACATTATACATAATAATAATAAAATCACAATTTAGGATGATAACAAGAAAAAAGGTTTCGATCAATTGAAAGTCGATCAATAAGAGGAACTACAGATGAAGTAGCCGACTAGCAGTTCTCTCAGTACAGGGTGTGAGCCCAGATCCTCATAGGGTTGCCAGTTGATCAGTTTCAGTACAATTTAGGTTTTCAATAATGATATGGATGAAACATCGTTGGGCGGAAGTGCGTATTTTGGATAAATTTTAAGTTTCTAAACTATAAAATAAACAATCCCCCCCTTCCCCCAAATAAACTCCTATCCAGAAATTTGGTCTTGTTCATAACTTCCTGGAAAACATTACTCGATTTAAACTGAAGTTGTCATGTCAGATAAAACGATTGACTTTTGACCCTATAGCACCGCTCTCAATTTAAACGACATTTTGGCCCATATAATGTTTTCAAGAAGGAAGTATATAAAAGGGTTTATACAACTCTAAATTTAATAAAAAAATAATAATAAAAAGTTCCTTCGCAAACCAAGAAAGATATCCATAAAATCATAAAATTTAAAGAAAAGATAACGCTTTTGTAAAAAGTATTACGCATTCGGGTAACTTCCACCGTTGCCTAAGTTATAGCTTATAAGCAACGCTTACAGAATTTATATTATGTACAAATAAAACCTAAGATGTTTCTAATTAGATGCTGGCATTCGCCAGCATCTGTTATTCCTAGCTCTAGTTTTCCGTAGACGGCTAGCAGCTCCTTTGTTTGGGCTGTATTAACTCCAATGGGGAAATAACATTCGCTGCCAAGATCCGAGATTCTTATACATTAGGGAAGCTCAAAAATCATGGGATTACCCATGACGCTTTTTTTGATACACGTTAAAGTTCAGTGTGTCTGTAACTAGCGTCGCCGATTACCCCGGCCTATCTATAATTTAGAAGATCTTTGTTTACCTTTTTTTGAGTGATTTCGTTTAATCTTATGTCGATATGTGTGCTTTTGACCTTTTTTTTCCCCAATCAGACTTTAATATAAAGTAAAATAAATTTTAAATCTATGTTATACAGAATGGTCGCTCGCTTTGTACGCGTTGAAATTACGGTTGCCTCTAGCTAGTGCATGAACGCCCATAGAGTATTTGCACAGCCCGCTTAGACAACCCGCTTAGGCAAAAAAGGCTATAGCTTCAAGCTCTATCATTGCTATGAACGTCACCCCTACCGTGTCACCCCAGTAATATTAATATTATGTATAGCCAACCTCCGTGTCACCCCTACCGTGTCACCCCAGTATTATTAATATTAGAAATACATTATCAATAATAATAATTATACAAAAAAGAGGTTGCTTCGCACCCTTAAAAAAAACTCTTTATCTAACTCGAATCAAACCGGTGAAGGGACAGAAATTATTTGTTAGAGAAAGAGCAATTTCATATCTTTAAAATTATAGATAGTAGGTTTAGTCTACTACTTCAAAGATTTTATTACTATTATATATTTTCCAAAAAACGGATAAAGACGACCTAGGACTAATGATAAATATATATATACATTAAAGGAACTCCATCTTTAGCTAATTTTATTAGTGATACTGATAGAATTTAAAATTAACATCAATGGGAGAGGAAGGTTAACTAGGTCGTCTTTATCCGTTTTTTGGAAAATATATAATAGTAATAAAATCTTTGAAGTAGTAGACTAAACCTACTATCTATAATTTTAAAGATATGAAATTGCTCTTTCTCTAACAAATAATTTCTGTCCCTTCACGGGTTTGATTCGAGTTAGATAAAGAGTTTTTTTAAGGATGCGAAGCAACCTCTTTTTTGTATAATTCGAGTTTAGATAAAGGGATAAACACGAACGTGTTTATCCTAATAAAATCACAATTTAGGATGATAACAAGATGGTCAAGCCCATAAGTATAGCCAAACCTCCGTGTCACCCCTACCGTGTCACCCCAGTAATATTAATATTAGAAATACATTATCAATAATAATAATAAAATCACAATTTAAGGTGCTAACAAGATGGTCAAGCCCATAAGTATAGCCAAACCTCCGTGTCACCCCAGTATTATTAATATTAGAAATACATTATACATAATAATAATAAAATCACAATTTAGGATGATAACAAGATGGTCAAGCCCATAAGTATAGCCAAACCTCCGTGTCACCCCTACCGTGTCACCCCTACCTTGTCACCCCTACCGTGTCACCCCTACCTTGTCACCCCTACCGTGTCACCCCAGTCATATTAATATTATGTATAGCCAAACCTCCGTGTCACTCCTACCGTGTCACCCCAGTATTATTAATATTAGAAATACATTATCAATAATAATAATAAAATCACAATTTAGGATGATAACAAGATGGTCAAGCCCATAATTATAGCCAAACCTCCGTGTCACCCCTACCGTGTCACCCCTACCGTGTCACCCCTACCGTGTCACCCCTACCTTGTCACCCCTACCGTGTCACCCCTACCTTGTCACCCCTACCGTGTCACCCCTACCTTGTCACCCCTACCGTGTCACCCCAGTAATATTAATATTATGTGTAGCCAAACCTCCGTGTCACCCCTACCGTGTCACCCCAGTATTATTAATATTAGAAATACATTATCAATAATAATAATTAAATCACAATTTAGGATGATAACAAGATGGTCAAGCCCATAAGTATAGCCGAACCTCCGTGTCACCCCTACCGTGTCACCCCAGTAATATTAATATTAGAAATACATTATCAATAATAATAATAAAATCACAATTTAAGGTGCTAACAAGATGGTCAAGCCCATAAGTATAGCCAAACCTCCGTGTCACCCCAGTATTATTAATATTAGAAATACATTATACATAATAATAATAAAATCACAATTTAGGATGATAACAAGATGGTCAAGCCCATAAGTATAGCCAAACCTCCGTGTCACCCCTACCGTGTCACCCCTACCTTGTCACCCCTACCGTGTCACCCCTACCTTGTCACCCCTACCGTGTCACCCCAGTAATATTAATATTATGTATAGCCAAACCTCCGTGTCACCCCTACCGTGTCACCCCAGTATTATTAATATTAGAAATACATTATCAATAATAATAATAAAATCACAATTTAGGATGATAACAAGATGGTCAAGCCCATAAGTATAGCCAAACCTCCGTGTCACCCCTACCGTGTCACCCCTACCTTGTCACCCCTACCGTGTCACCCCTACCTTGTCACCCCTACCGTGTCACCCCAGTAATATTAATATTATGTATAGCCAAACCTCCGTGTCACCCCTACCGTGTCACCCCAGTATTATTAATATTAGAAATACATTATCAATAATAATAATAAAATCACAATTTAGGATGATAACAAGATGGTCAAGCCCATAAGTATAGCCAAACCTCCGTGTCACCCCTACCGTGTCACCCCTACCGTGTCACCCCTACCTTGTCACCCCTACCGTGTCACCCCTACCTTGTCACCCCTACCGTGTCACCCCAGTAATATTAATATTATGTATAGCCAAACCTCCGTGTCACCCCTACCGTGTCACCCCAGTATTATTTATATTAGAAATACATTATCAATAATAATAATAAAATCACAATTTAGGATGATAACAAGATGGTCAAGCCCATAAGTATAGCCAAACCTCCGTGTCACCCCTACCGTGTCACCCCAGTAATATTAATATTATGTATAGCCAAACCTCCGTGTCACCCCTACCGTGTCACCCCTACCTTGTCACCCCTACCGTGTCACCCCAGTAATATTAATATTATGTATAGCCAAACCTCCGTGTCACCCCAGTATTATTAATATTAGAAATACATTATCAATAATAATAATAAAATCACAATTTAGGATGATAACAAGATGGTCAAGCCCATAAGTATAGCCAAACCTCCGTGTCACCCCTACCGTGTCACCCCTACCGTGTCACCCCAGTAATATTAATATTAGAAATACATTATCAATAATAATAATAAAATCACAATTTAAGGTGCTAACAAGATGGTCAAGCCCATAAGTATAGCCAAACCTCCGTGTCACCCCAGTATTATTAATATTAGAAATACATTATACATAATAATAATAAAATCACAATTTAGGATGATAACAAGATGGTCAAGCCCATAAGTATAGCCAAACCTCCGTGTCACCCCTACCGTGTCACCCCTACCTTGTCACCCCTACCGTGTCACCCCTACCGTGTCACCCCTACCGTGTCACCCCAGTAATATTAATATTATGTATAGCCAAACCTCCGTGTCACCCCTACCGTGTCACCCCAGTATTATTAATATTAGAAATACATTATCAATAATAATAATAAAATCACAATTTAGGATGATAACAAGATGGTCAAGCCCATAAGTATAGCCAAACCTCCGTGTCACCCCTACCGTGTCACCCCTACCTTGTCACCCCTACCGTGTCACCCCTACCTTGTCACCCCTACCGTGTCACCCCAGTAATATTAATATTATGTATAGCCAAACCTCCGTGTCACCCCTACCGTGTCACCCCAGTATTATTAATATTAGAAATACATTATCAATAATAATAATAAAATCACAATTTAGGATGATAACAAGATGGTCAAGCCCATAAGTATAGCCAAACCTCCGTGTCACCCCTACCGTGTCACCCCTACCTTGTCACCCCTACCGTGTCACCCCTACCTTGTCACCCCTACCGTGTCACCCCAGTAATATTAATATTATGTATAGCCAAACCTCCGTGTCACCCCTACCGTGTCACCCCAGTATTATTTATATTAGAAATACATTATCAATAATAATAATAAAATCACAATTTAGGATGATAACAAGATGGTCAAGCCCATAAGTATAGCCAAACCTCCGTGTCACCCCTACCTTGTCACCCCTACCGTGTCACCCCAGTAATATTAATATTATGTATAGCCAAACCTTCGTGTCACCCCTACCGTGTCACCCCTACCTTGTCACCCCAGTATTATTAATATTAGAAATACATTATCAATAATAATAATAAAATCACAATTTAGGATGATAACAAAATGGTCAAGCCCATAATATAGCCAAACCTCCGTGTCACCCCTACCTTGTCACCCCTACCGTGTCACCCCAGTAATATTAATATTATGTATAGCCAAACCTCCGTGTCACCCCTACCGTGTCACCCCTACCTTGTCACCCCTACCGTGTCACCCCAGTAATATTAATATTATGTATAGCCAAACCTCCGTGTCACCCCTACTGTGTCACCCCAGTATTATTAATATTAGAAATACATTATCAATAATAATAATAAAATCACAATTTAGGATGATAACAAGATGGTCAAGCCCATAAATATAGCCAAACCTCCGTGTCACCCCTACCGTGTCACCCCAGTAATATTAATATTAGAAATACATTATCAATAATAATAATAAAATCACAATTTAAGGTGCTAACAAGATGGTCAAGCCCATAAGTATAGCCAAACCTCCGTGTCACCCCAGTATTATTAATATTAGAAATACATTATACATAATAATAATAAAATCTCAATTTAGGATGATAACAAGATGGTCAAGCCCATAAGTATAGCCAAACCTCCGTGTCACCCCTACCGTGTCACCCCTACCTTGTCACCCCTACCGTGTCACCCCTACCTTGTCACCCCTACCGTGTCACCCCAGTAATATTAATATTATGTATAGCCAAACCTCCGTGTCACCCCTACCGTGTCACCCCAGTATTATTAATATTAGAAATACATTATCAATAATAATAATAAAATCACAATTTAGGATGATAACAAGATGGTCAAGCCCATAAGTATAGCCAAACCTCCGTGTCACCCCTACCGTGTCACCCCTACCTTGTCACCCCTACCGTGTCACCCCAGTAATATTAATATTATGTATAGCCAAACCTCCGTGTCACCCCTACCGTGTCACCCCAGTATTATTAATATTAGAAATACATTATCAATAATAATAATAAAATCACAATTTAGGATGATAACAAGATGGTCAAGCCCATAAGTATAGCCAAACCTCCGTGTCACCCCTACCGTGTCACCCCTACCGTGTCACCCCTACCTTGTCACCCCTACCGTGTCACCCCAGTAATATTAATATTATGTATAGCCAAACCTCCGTGTCACCCCTACCGTGTCACCCCAGTATTATTAATATTAGAAATACATTATCAATAATAATAATAAATTCACAATTTAGGATGATAACAAGATGGTCAAGCCCATAAGTATAGCCAAACCTCCGTGTCACCCCTACCGTGTCACCCCAGTAATATTAATATTAGAAATACATTATCAATAATAATAATAAAATCACAATTTAAGGTGCTAACAAGATGGTCAAGCCCATAAGTATAGCCAAACCTCCGTGTCACCCCAGTATTATTAATATTAGAAATACATTATACATAATAATAATAAAATCACAATTTAGGATGATAACAAGATGGTCAAGCCCATAAGTATAGCCAAACCTCCGTGTCACCCCTACCGTGTCACCCCTACCTTGTCACCCCTACCGTGTCACCCCTACCCCCTCACCCCTACCGTGTCACCCCAGTAATATTAATATTATGTATAGCCAAACCTCCGTGTCACCCCTACCGTGTCACCCCAGTATTATTAATATTAGAAATACATTATCAATAATAATAATAAAATCACAATTTAGGATGATAACAAGATGGTCAAGCCCATAAGTATAGCCAAACCTCCGTGTCACCCCTACCGTGTCACCCCTACCTTGTCACCCCTACCGTGTCACCCCTACCTTGTCACCCCTACCGTGTCACCCCAGTAATATTAATATTATGTATAGCCAAACCTCCGTGTCACCCCTACCGTGTCACCCCAGTATTATTAATATTAGAAATACATTATCAATAATAATAATAAAATCACAATTTAGGATGATAACAAGATGGTCAAGCCCATAAGTATAGCCAAACCTCCGTGTCACCCCTACCGTGTCACCCCTACCGTGTCACCCCTACCGTGTCACCCCTACCTTGTCACCCCTACCGTGTCACCCCTACCTTGTCACCCCTACCGTGTCACCCCAGTAATATTAATATTATGTATAGCCAAACCTCCGTGTCACCCCTACCGTGTCACCCCAGTATTATTTATATTAGAAATACATTATCAATAATAATAATATCACAATTTAGGATGATAACAAGATGGTCAAGCCCATAAGTATAGCCAAACCTCCGTGTCACCCCTACCTTGTCACCCCTACCGTGTCACCCCAGTAATATTAATATTATGTATAGCCAAACCTTCGTGTCACCCCTACCGTGTCACCCCTACCTTGTCACCCCAGTATTATTAATATTAGAAATACATTATCAATAATAATAATAAAATCACAATTTAGGATGATAACAAAATGGTCAAGCCCATAATATAGCCAAACCTCCGTGTCACCCCTACCTTGTCACCCCTACCGTGTCACCCCAGTAATATTAATATTATGTATAGCCAAACCTCCGTGTCACCCCTACCGTGTCACCCCAGTATTATTAATATTAGAAATACATTATCAATAATAATAATAAAATCACAATTTAGGATGATAACAAGATGGTCAAGCCCATAAGTATAGCCAAACCTCCGTGTCACCCCTACCGTGTCACCCCTACCTTGTCACCCCTACCGTGTCACCCCTACCTTGTCACCCCTACCGTGTCACCCCAGTAATATTAATATTATGTATAGCCAAACCTCCGTGTCACCCCTACCGTGTCACCCCAGTATTATTAATATTAGAAATACATGATCAATAATAATAATAAAATCACAATTTAGGATGATAACAAGATGGTCAAGCCCATAGTATAGCCAAACCTCCGTGTCACCCCTACCGTGTCACCCCTACCGTGTCACCCCTACCTTGTCACCCCTACCGTGTCACCCCAGTAATATTAATATTATGTATAGCCAAACCTCCGTGTCACCCCTACCGTGTCACCCCAGTATTATTAATATTAGAAATACATTATCAATAATAATAATAAATTCACAATTTAGGATGATAACAAGATGGTCAAGCCCATAAGTATAGCCAAACCTCCGTGTCACCCCTACCGTGTCACCCCTACCGTGTCACCCCTACCTTGTCACCCCTACCGTGTCACCCCTACCTTGTCACCCCTACCGTGTCACCCCAGTAATATTAATATTATGTATAGCTAAACCTCCGTGTCACCCCTACCGTGTCACCCCAGTATTATTAATATTAGAAATACATTATCAATAATAATAATAAAATCACAATTTAGGATGATAACAAGATGGTCAAGCCCATAAGTATAGCCAAACCTCCGTGTCACCCCTACCGTGTCACCCCTACCGTGTCACCCCAGTAATATTAATATTAGAAATACATTATCAATAATAATAATAAAATCACAATTTAAGGTGCTAACAAGATGGTCAAGCCCATAAGTATAGCCAAACCTCCGTGTCACCCCAGTATTATTAATATTAGAAATACATTATACATAATAATAATAAAATCACAATTTAGGATGATAACAAGATGGTCAAGCCCATAAGTATAGCCAAAGCTCCGTGTCACCCCTACCGTGTCACCCCTACCGTGTCACCCCTACCTTGTCACCCCTACCGTGTCACCCCTACCTTGTCACCCCTACCGTGTCACCCCAGTAATATTCCCAGCAAACACTAAACATCCCAGAGATATTCCATTCTAGCCCAAACCTCCCTACATAATCCGGTACAGAGAGGATATTACTGGAATATCTCTGGAATACCCAAAAAATCCATCCAATTCGGCACTTCTAACATCCAAAATGTAATGTACCGGAGATGTCCATTTGATATCCAAAAATCGTTTTGTTTTTTTAAATTTTTTTATACGGCCGGGCACGGATAAAAATATACGACTTTTTAATCAAAAACTCAATAATTCAAGATTAAAATCATTAATAACCCTTAAATATTTTTCATAAGATGAATAAAACTGGTTTTGCGACGTCATTATATACACGTCAAGAAAAAGAATGGCGCTAGTGGGCCATTTTCTCTCTCTGAAAACTTTCGAAAACGGAATTTTGTTAATAGCTTTTGTCATGTGCTATATTTTAATGAAATTACAATATATAAGTTAGGCTGTACTATATTTCAATAATTTTCGAATTTTATCCAAAGCCCAATTTCGAAATGCTCGCAGTCATGTTCAGCCCTGGCTCTTAGTTTTCATTTTCTTATCTGGCAACGCTGTCTCCAGACGCTCAGTCTCTCTTAGTCGTCTTCCCGAGCTAGCTACTAGCAGTCTTGATCTCGCTTTTGTAAATGCACGTTTCTTTATTCGACGTACGCCATCTTTTAAAACGCGTTCTTATTAGATAATTTCTCAAATCGGCTACGGTAACGGTATTAAATTATCGGTTCTTAACGTGTTTGGATCTTCACGTTAAGGTTAATTGGAATCCATGAATAAGGAAATTCAGGTAAAACATTTTTTATTATTCATTTTTAATCGCGCTACCTAATTCAAAAGTCATAAATTTTAATTTTTTAGTTTGAAATTTAAGCTAAAATTAAATTTATACTTTTAGACCAACATAATGCGAAAATATCTTCTAATGCTGACAAAAACAAGAGTATGGTCTCTTCAAGGGAAAGAGATACATCAAACATGGGCCAAGAAACGTGATACCAGGACATAACAGCCGCAGCTTCGTACGTACAAACCCAGACGGACACTAGTTGTAACGGGCGACGCTCGTGATGGGGGTGAAATGGTAGGGGGAGGGAAGGAAATTGGGTACAAAAATCTGACGGAATTTCCGTTTTTGCAGACGACGGTTTAAAATTTATAAAATATACCCTATCACGTGACCTTTATATTTGTACCTAAAGTGACGTAGTTCCGAAGTTTCGTGCTTTTGTCAAAAGGCGGCGATAGTAGACGCGTGTTACAGATAGGAGACGGGTTTTTTAAGAAAAGTCATGTCCTGGTATCACGTTTCTTGGCCCATGCATCAAATAAGCCTATTGGTACCACAATTTTATCAAGCTCTCTAAATATCTCACGAAATTTTAATAGTCGTTTAACTCAAAACAATAATTATCTGACAAAATTGCCTTCGACTACCCAAAGTAAGTAATATTAATTTCATTCTTATATTAAAAATTTTCCACTGAGTTTGAGCTGCATGAGCACCAAATGAAATTAAATCTAGAACTTAATATAATGAAATTGTAAATTAAGGTGAAGCTACAAACAAAAATGTAATGGGAACAATTTCCATCAGCGAATGTACATATTATAGTTTGAAATTTAATTTACGTTTTCCAATTGGCTAAAAATTTAATTTTACTTTTTACTCGTTTTGATAGACCGCAATATAATTTGGCAAGAGAATACAGTTGGGAAGCCGAAAGGGAAAAAAGCCTTTAAGCAACCAAAGACTTATGAAAATAATAATTGGCAAGTTAATAGTAGCTTTTAAATTTCATTTCTGTTTCCCAATATTTATAGGCAACTTTAGATTTTATTTGTTGTTTAATTGCTTTCTTTCTAACAATCAAAACAGAATCTGTCAGAGGCTTGAAGAGCTTTAAAGAATCAACTATAGCTGATATTTAAAAAAATATCAAGTCCTGGTTCACTCATGCTTCTGATAGAATAAAATCAAAAGAATTGACTGCGGCTAAGAAACAGAAAATATGACGGGCGTCTATATGAATTTAAATTTAGGAACAATTTTTTTCTCTCTTAATTGACTTAGTTTTGTAAAAACTTAAGGTTATTAAAACTATTTAATTGCAATACCAGCCTTATTGGACTAAATTTAAAAATTAAGCAGAAGGGCTATGTTTAAAATTGTGTACGTACGTACACAAATTTGAATGTAACTTTAATTAGCAGCTAGGGCATGATATACCAACAACATTCTAAGCATCTCGTGTGAATATCATTTGGCTCTACCCAGAATGTTTCTAGGATGTTCTTAGAATATTTTCAATTACCTTGAACGGATGTTCATGGAATATTACGTGAATCAAATTAAGACGTTTGGAACATAACAAGAATATCTATGGAATATACGACGAATCTCTTTAAGGATATTGTTGGAACGCTATAGGAATATAGATAACTGAGACATTTGGTTACCCTCAGAACATCCAAGGTTGGACATTTTTGATTATTTGGATATCATGAGGACGTTTCCAATATCCTACATGGATATTTCCTGAATGTCATGGGGATATTTCGTGTTTGCTGGGTTAATATTATGTATAGCCAAACCTCCGTGTCACCCCTACCATGTCACCCCTACCGTGTCACCCCTACCGTGTCACCCCTACCTTGTCACCCCTACTGTGTCACCCCAGTAATATTAATATTATGTATAGCCAAACCTCCGTGTCACCCCTACCGTGTCACCCCAGTATTATTAATATTAGAAATACATTATCAATAATAATAATAAATTCACAATTTAGGATGATAACAAGATGGTCAAGCCCATAAGTATAGCCAAACCTCCGTGTCACCCCTACCGTGTCACCCCTACCGTGTCACCCCTACCTTGTCACCCCTACCGTGTCACCCCTACCTTGTCACCCCTACCGTGTCACCCCAGTAATATTAATATTATGTATAGCCAAACCTCCGTGTCACCCCTACCGTGTCACCCCAGTATTATTAATATTAGAAATACATTATCAATAATAATAATAAAATCACAATTTAGGATGATAACAAGATGGTCAAGCCCATAAGTATAGCCAAACCTCCGTGTCACCCCTACCGTGTCACCCCTACCGTGTCACCCCTACCTTGTCACCCCTACCGTGTCACCCCTACCTTGTCACCCCTACCGTGTCACCCCAGTAATATTAATATTATGTATAGCCAAACCTCCGTGTCACCCCTACCGTGTCACCCCAGTATTATTAATATTAGAAATACATTATCAATAATAATAATAAAATCACAATTTAGGATGATAACAAGATGGTCAAGCCCATAAGTATAGCCAAACCTCCGTGTCACCCCTACCGTGTCACCCCTACCGTGTCACCCCTACCTTGTCACCCCTACCGTGTCACCCCTACCTTGTCACCCCTACCGTGTCACCCCAGTAATATTAATATTATGTATAGCCAAACCTCCGTGTCACCCCTACCGTGTCACCCCAGTATTATTAATATTAGAAATACATTATCAATAATAATAATAAATTCACAATTTAGGATGATAACAAGATGGTCAAGCCCATAAGTATAGCCAAACCTCCGTGTCACCCCTACCGTGTCACCCCTACCTTGTCACCCCTACCGTGTCACCCCTACCTTGTCACCCCTACCGTGTCACCCCAGTAATATTAATATTATGTATAGCCAAACCTCCGTGTCACCCCTACCGTGTCACCCCAGTATTATTAATATTAGAAATACATTATCAATAATAATAATAAAATCACAATTTAGGATGATAACAAGATGGTCAAGCCCATAAGTATAGCCAAACCTCCGTGTCACCCCTACCGTGTCACCCCTACCGTGTCACCCCTACCTTGTCACCCCTACCGTGTCACCCCAGTAATATTAATATTATGTATAGCCAAACCTCCGTGTCACCCCTACCGTGTCACCCCAGTATTATTAATATTAGAAATACATTATCAATAATAATAATAAAATCACAATTTAGGATGATAACAAGATGGTCAAGCCCATAAGTATAGCCAAACCTCCGTGTCACCCCTACCGTGTCACCCCTACCGTGTCACCCCTACCTTGTCACCCCTACCGTGTCACCCCAGTAATATTAATATTATGTATAGCCAAACCTCCGTGTCACCCCTACCGTGTCACCCCAGTATTATTAATATTAGAAATACATTATCAATAATAATAATAAATTCACAATTTAGGATGATAACAAGATGGTCAAGCCCATAAGTATAGCCAAACCTCCGTGTCACCCCTACCGTGTCACCCCTACCGTGTCACCCCTACCTTGTCACCCCTACCGTGTCACCCCTACCTTGTCACCCCTACCGTGTCACCCCAGTAATATTAATATTATGTATAGCTAAACCTCCGTGTCACCCCTACCGTGTCACCCCAGTATTATTAATATTAGAAATACATTATCAATAATAATAATAAAATCACAATTTAGGATGATAACAAGATGGTCAAGCCCATAAGTATAGCCAAACCTCCGTGTCACCCCTACCGTGTCACCCCTACCGTGTCACCCCAGTAATATTAATATTAGAAATACATTATCAATAATAATAATAAAATCACAATTTAAGGTGCTAACAAGATGGTCAAGCCCATAAGTATAGCCAAACCTCCGTGTCACCCCAGTATTATTAATATTAGAAATACATTATACATAATAATAATAAAATCACAATTTAGGATGATAACAAGATGGTCAAGCCCATAAGTATAGCCAAAGCTCCGTGTCACCCCTACCGTGTCACCCCTACCGTGTCACCCCTACCGTGTCACCCCTACCTTGTCACCCCTACCGTGTCACCCCTACCTTGTCACCCCTACCGTGTCACCCCAGTAATATTAATATTATGTATAGCCAAACCTCCGTGTCACCCCTACCGTGTCACCCCTACCGTGTCACCCCTACCTTGTCACCCCTACTGTGTCACCCCAGTAATATTAATATTATGTATAGCCAAACCTCCGTGTCACCCCTACCGTGTCACCCCAGTATTATTAATATTAGAAATACATTATCAATAATAATAATAAATTCACAATTTAGGATGATAACAAGATGGTCAAGCCCATAAGTATAGCCAAACCTCCGTGTCACCCCTACCGTGTCACCCCTACCGTATCACCCCTACCTTGTCACCCCTACCGTGTCACCCCTACCTTGTCACCCCTACCGTGTCACCCCAGTAATATTAATATTATGTATAGCCAAACCTCCGTGTCACCCCTACCGTGTCACCCCAGTATTATTAATATTAGAAATACATTATCAATAATAATAATAAAATCACAATTTAGGATGATAACAAGATGGTCAAGCCCATAAGTATAGCCAAACCTCCGTGTCACCCCTACCGTGTCACCCCTACCGTGTCACCCCTACCTTGTCACCCCTACCGTGTCACCCCTACCTTGTCACCCCTACCGTGTCACCCCAGTAATATTAATATTATGTATAGCCAAACCTCCGTGTCACCCCTACCGTGTCACCCCAGTATTATTAATATTAGAAATACATTATCAATAATAATAATAAAATCACAATTTAGGATGATAACAAGATGGTCAAGCCCATAAGTATAGCCAAACCTCCGTGTCACCCCTACCGTGTCACCCCTACCGTGTCACCCCTACCTTGTCACCCCTACCGTGTCACCCCTACCTTGTCACCCCTACCGTGTCACCCCAGTAATATTAATATTATGTATAGCCAAACCTCCGTGTCACCCCTACCGTGTCACCCCAGTATTATTAATATTAGAAATACATTATCAATAATAATAATAAATTCACAATTTAGGATGATAACAAGATGGTCAAGCCCATAAGTATAGCCAAACCTCCGTGTCACCCCTACCGTGTCACCCCTACCTTGTCACCCCTACCGTGTCACCCCTACCTTGTCACCCCTACCGTGTCACCCCAGTAATATTAATATTATGTATAGCCAAACCTCCGTGTCACCCCTACCGTGTCACCCCAGTATTATTAATATTAGAAATACATTATCAATAATAATAATAAAATCACAATTTAGGATGATAACAAGATGGTCAAGCCCATAAGTATAGCCAAACCTCCGTGTCACCCCTACCGTGTCACCCCTACCGTGTCACCCCTACCTTGTCACCCCTACCGTGTCACCCCAGTAATATTAATATTATGTATAGCCAAACCTCCGTGTCACCCCTACCGTGTCACCCCAGTATTATTAATATTAGAAATACATTATCAATAATAATAATAAATTCACAATTTAGGATGATAACAAGATGGTCAAGCCCATAAGTATAGCCAAACCTCCGTGTCACCCCTACCGTGTCACCCCAGTAATATTAATATTAGAAATACATTATCAATAATAATAATAAAATCACAATTTAAGGTGCTAACAAGATGGTCAAGCCCATAAGTATAGCCAAACCTCCGTGTCACCCCAGTATTATTAATATTAGAAATACATTATACATAATAATAATAAAATCACAATTTAGGATGATAACAAGATGGTCAAGCCCATAAGTATAGCCAAACCTCCGTGTCACCCCTACCGTGTCACCCCTACCTTGTCACCCCTACCGTGTCACCCCTACCCCCTCACCCCTACCGTGTCACCCCAGTAATATTAATATTATGTATAGCCAAACCTCCGTGTCACCCCTACCGTGTCACCCCAGTATTATTAATATTAGAAATACATTATCAATAATAATAATAAAATCACAATTTAGGATGATAACAAGATGGTCAAGCCCATAAGTATAGCCAAACCTCCGTGTCACCCCTACCGTGTCACCCCTACCTTGTCACCCCTACCGTGTCACCCCTACCTTGTCACCCCTACCGTGTCACCCCAGTAATATTAATATTATGTATAGCCAAACCTCCGTGTCACCCCTACCGTGTCACCCCAGTATTATTAATATTAGAAATACATTATCAATAATAATAATAAAATCACAATTTAGGATGATAACAAGATGGTCAAGCCCATAAGTATAGCCAAACCTCCGTGTCACCCCTACCGTGTCACCCCTACCGTGTCACCCCTACCTTGTCACCCCTACCGTGTCACCCCTACCTTGTCACCCCTACCGTGTCACCCCAGTAATATTAATATTATGTATAGCCAAACCTCCGTGTCACCCCTACCGTGTCACCCCAGTATTATTTATATTAGAAATACATTATCAATAATAATAATAAAATCACAATTTAGGATGATAACAAGATGGTCAAGCCCATAAGTATAGCCAAACCTCCGTGTCACCCCTACCGTGTCACCCCTACCTTGTCACCCCTACCGTGTCACCCCAGTAATATTAATATTATGTATAGCCAAACCTCCGTGTCACCCCTACCGTGTCACCCCAGTATTATTAATATTAGAAATACATTATCAATAATATTAATAAAATCACAATTTAGGATGATAACAAGATGGTCAAGCCCATAAGTATAGCCAAACCTCCGTGTCACCCCTACCGTGTCACCCCTACCTTGTCACCCCTACCGTGTCACCCCAGTAATATTAATATTATGTATAGCCAAACCTCCGTGTCACCCCTACCGTGTCACCCCAGTATTATTAATATTAGAAATACATTATCAATAATAATAATAAATTCACAATTTAGGATGATAACAAGATGGTCAAGCCCATAAGTATAGCCAAACCTCCGTGTCACCCCTACCGTGTCACCCCAGTAATATTAATATTAGAAATACATTATCAATAATAATAATAAAATCACAATTTAAGGTGCTAACAAGATGGTCAAGCCCATAAGTATAGCCAAACCTCCGTGTCACCCCAGTATTATTAATATTAGAAATACATTATACATAATAATAATAAAATCACAATTTAGGATGATAACAAGATGGTCAAGCCCATAAGTATAGCCAAACCTCCGTGTCACCCCTACCGTGTCACCCCTATCTTGTCACCCCTACCGTGTCACCCCTACCTTGTCACCCCTACCGTGTCACCCCAGTAATATTAATATTATGTATAGCCAAACCTCCGTGTCACCCCTACCGTGTCACCCCAGTATTATTAATATTAGAAATACATTATCAATAATAATAATAAAATCACAATTTAGGATGATAACAAGATGGTCAAGCCCATAAGTATAGCCAAACCTCCGTGTCACCCCTACCGTGTCACCCCTACCTTGTCACCCCTACCGTGTCACCCCTACCTTGTCACCCCTACCGTGTCACCCCAGTAATATTAATATTATGTATAGCCAAACCTCCGTGTCACCCCTACCGTGTCACCCCAGTAATATTAATATTATGTATAGCCAAACCTCCGTGTCACCCCTACCGTGTCACCCCAGTATTATTAATATTAGAAATACATTATCAATAATAATAATAAAATCACAATTTAGGATGATAACAAGATGGTCAAGCCCATAAGTATAGCCAAACCTCCGTGTCACCCCTACCGTGTCACACCTACCTTGTCACCCCTACCGTGTCACCCCAGTAATATTAATATTATGTATAGCCAAACCTCCGTGTCACCCCTACCGTGTCACCCCAGTATTATTAATATTAGAAATACATTATCAATAATAATAATAAATTCACAATTTAGGATGATAACAAGATGGTCAAGCCCATAAGTATAGCCAAACCTCCGTGTCACCCCTACCGTGTCACCCCTACCGTGTCACCCCTACCGTGTCACCCCTACCTTGTCACCCCTACCGTGTCACCCCTACCTTGTAACCCCTACCGTGTCACCCCAGTAATATTAATATTATGTATAGCCAAACCTCCGTGTCACCCCTACCGTGTCACCCCAGTATTATTAATATTAGAAATACATTATCAATAATAATAATAAAATCACAATTTAGGATGATAACAAGATGGTCAAGCCCATAAGTATAGCCAAACCTCCGTGTCACCCCTACCGTGTCACCCCTACCGTGTCACCCCAGTAATATTAATATTAGAAATACATTATCAATAATAATAATAAAATCACAATTTAAGGTGCTAACAAGATGGTCAAGCCCATAAGTATAGCCAAACCTCCGTGTCACCCCAGTATTATTAATATTAGAAATACATTATACATAATAATAATAAAATCACAATTTAGGATGATAACAAGATGGTCAAGCCCATAAGTATAGCCAAACCTCCGTGTCACCCCTACCGTGTCACCCCTACCGTGTCACCCCTACCTTGTCACCCTTACCGTGTCACCCCTACCTTGTCACCCCTACCGTGTCACCCCAGTAATATTAATATTATGTATAGCCAAACCTCCGTGTCACCCCTACCGTGTCACCCCTACCGTGTCACCCCTACCTTGTCACCCCTACCGTGTCACCCCAGTAATATTAATATTATGTATAGCCAAACCTCCGTGTCACCCCTACCGTGTCACCCCAGTATTATTAATATTAGAAATACATTATCAATAATAATAATAAATTCACAATTTAGGATGATAACAAGATGGTCAAGCCCATAAGTATAGCCAAACCTCCGTGTCACCCCTACCGTGTCACCCCTACCGTGTCACCCCTACCTTGTCACCCCTACCGTGTCACCCCTACCTTGTCACCCCTACCGTGTCACCCCAGTAATATTAATATTATGTATAGCCAAACCTCCGTGTCACCCCTACCGTGTCACCCCAGTATTATTAATATTAGAAATACATTATCAATAATAATAATAAAATCACAATTTAGGATGATAACAAGATGGTCAAGCCCATAAGTATAGCCAAACCTCCGTGTCACCCCTACCGTGTCACCCTTACCGTGTCACCCCTACCGTGTCACCCCTACCTTGTCACCCCTACCGTGTCACCCCTACCTTGTCAACCCTACCGTGTCACCCTAGTAATATTAATATTATGTATAGCCAAACCTCCGTGTCACCCCTACCGTGTCACCCCAGTATTATTAATATTAGAAATACATTATCAATAATAATAATAAAATCACAATTTAGGATGATAACAAGATGGTCAAGCCCATAAGTATAGCCAAACCTCCGTGTCACCCCTACCGTGTCACCCCTACCGTGTCACCCCTACCTTGTCACCCCTACCGTGTCACCCCTACCTTGTCACCCCTACCGTGTCACCCCAGTAATATTAATATTATGTATAGCCAAACCTCCGTGTCACCCCTACCGTGTCACCCCTACCGTGTCACCCCAGTATTATTAATATTAGAAATACATTATCAATAATAATAATAAATTCACAATTTAGGATGATAACAAGATGGTCAAGCCCATAAGTATAGCCAAACCTCCGTGTCACCCCTACCGTGTCACCCCTACCTTGTCACCCCTACCGTGTCACCCCTACCTTGTCACCCCTACCGTGTCACCCCAGTAATATTAATATTATGCATAGCCAAACCTCCGTGTCACCCCTACCGTGTCACCCCAGTATTATTAATATTAGAAATACATTATCAATAATAATAATAAAATCACAATTTAGGATGATAACAAGATGGTCAAGCCCATAAGTATAGCCAAACCTCCGTGTCACCCCTACCGTGTCACCCCTACCGTGTCACCCCTACCTTGTCACCCCTACCGTGTCACCCCAGTAATATTAATATTATGTATAGCCAAACCTCCGTGTCACCCCTACCGTGTCACCCCAGTATTATTAATATTAGAAATACATTATCAATAATAATAATAAAATCACAATTTAGGATGATAACAAGATGGTCAAGCCCATAAGTATAGCCAAACCTCCGTGTCACCCCTACCGTGTCACCCCTACCTTGTCACCCCTACCGTGTCACCCCAGTAATATTAATATTATGTATAGCCAAACCTCCGTGTCACCCCTACCGTGTCACCCCAGTATTATTAATATTAGAAATACATTATCAATAATAATAATAAATTCACAATTTAGGATGATAACAAGATGGTCAAGCCCATAAGTATAGCCAAACCTCCGTGTCACCCCTACCGTGTCACCCCTACCGTGTCACCCCAGTAATATTAATATTAGAAATACATTATCAATAATAATAATAAAATCACAATTTAAGGTGCTAACAAGATGGTCAAGCCCATAAGTATAGCCAAACCTCCGTGTCACCCCAGTATTATTAATATTAGAAATACATTATACATAATAATAATAAAATCACAATTTAGGATGATAACAAGATGGTCAAGCCCATAAGTATAGCCAAACCTCCGTGTCACCCCTACCGTGTCACCCCTACCTTGTCACCCCTACCGTGTCACCCCTACCCCCTCACCCCTACCGTGTCACCCCAGTATTATTAATATTAGAAATACATTATCAATAATAATAATAAAATCACAATTTAGGATGATAACAAGATGGTCAAGCCCATAAGTATAGCCAAACCTCCGTGTCACCCCTACCGTGTCACCCCTACCGTGTCACCCCTACCGTGTCACCCCTACCTTGTCACCCCTACCGTGTCACCCCAGTATTATTAATATTAGAAATACATTATCAATAATAATAATAAAATCACAATTTAGGATGATAACAAGATGGTCAAGCCCATAAGTATAGCCAAACCTCCGTGTCACCCCTACCGTGTCACCCCTACCGTGTCACCCCTACCTTGTCACCCCTACCGTGTCACCCTAGTAATATTAATATTATGTATAGCCAAACCTCCGTGTCACCCCTACCGCGTCACCCCAGTATTATTAATATTAGAAATACATTATCAATAATAATAATAAAATCACAATTTAGGATGATAACAAGATGGTCAAGCCCATAGTATAGCCAAACCTCCGTGTCACCCCTACCGTGTCACCCCTACCGTGTCACCCCTACCGTGTCACCCCTACCTTGTCACCCCTACCGTGTCACCCCAGTAATATTAATATTATGTATAGCCAAACCTCCGTGTCACCCCTACCGTGTCACCCCAGTATTATTAATATTAGAAATACATTATCAATAATAATAATAAATTCACAATTTAGGATGATAACAAGATGGTCAAGCCCATAAGTATAGCCAAACCTCCGTGTCACCCCTACCGTGTCACCCCTACCGTGTCACCCCTACCTTGTCACCCCTACCGTGTCACCCCTACCTTGTCACCCCTACCGTGTCACCCCAGTAATATTAATATTATGTATAGCCAAACCTCCGTGTCACCCCTACCGTGTCACCCCAGTATTATTAATATTAGAAATACATTATCAATAATAATAATAAAATCACAATTTAGGATGATAACAAGATGGTCAAGCCCATAAGTATAGCCAAACCTCCGTGTCACCCCTACCGTGTCACCCCTACCGTGTCTCCCCAGTAATATTAATATTAGAAATACATTATCAATAATAATAATAAAATCACAATTTAAGGTGCTAACAAGATGGTCAAGCCCATAAGTATAGCCAAACCTCCGTGTCACCCCAGTATTATTAATATTAGAAATACATTATACATAATAATAATAAAATCACAATTTAGGATGATAACAAGATGGTCAAGCCCATAAGTATAGCCAAACCTCCGTGTCACCCCTACCGTGTCACCCCTACCGTGTCACCCCTACCTTGTCACCCTTACCGTGTCACCCCTACCTTGTCACCCCTACCGTGTCACCCCAGTAATATTAATATTATGTATAGCCAAACCTCCGTGTCACCCCTACCGTGTCACCCCTACCTTGTCACCCCTACCGTGTCACCCCAGTAATATTAATATTATGTATAGCCAAACCTCCGTGTCACCCCTACCGTGTCACCCCAGTATTATTAATATTAGAAATACATTATCAATAATAATAATAAATTCACAATTTAGGATGATAACAAGATGGTCAAGCCCATAAGTATAGCCAAACCTCCGTGTCACCCCTACCGTGTCACCCCTACCGTGTCACCCCTACCTTGTCACCCCTACCGTGTCACCCCTACCTTGTCACCCCTACCGTGTCACCCCAGTAATATTAATATTATGTATAGCCAAACCTCCGTGTCACCCCTACCGTGTCACCCCAGTATTATTAATATTAGAAATACATTATCAATAATAATAATAAAATCACAATTTAGGATGATAACAAGATGGTCAAGCCCATAAGTATAGCCAAACCTCCGTGTCACCCCTACCGTGTCACCCCTACCGTGTCACCCCTACCGTGTCACCCCTACCTTGTCACCCCTACCGTGTCACCCCTACCTTGTCACCCCTACCGTGTCACCCCAGTAATATTAATATTATGTATAGCCAAACCTCCGTGTCACCCCTACCGTGTCACCCCAGTATTATTAATATTAGAAATACATTATCAATAATAATAATAAAATCACAATTTAGGATGATAACAAGATGGTCAAGCCCATAAGTATAGCCAAACCTCCGTGTCACCCCTACCGTGTCACCCCTACCGTGTCACCCCTACCTTGTCACCCCTACCGTGTCACCCCTACCTTGTCACCCCTTCCGTGTCACCCCAGTAATATTAATATTATGTATAGCCAAACCTCCGTGTCACCCCTACCGTGTCACCCCAGTATTATTAATATTAGAAATACATTATCAATAATAATAATAAATTCACAATTTAGGATGATAACAAGATGGTCAAGCCCATAAGTATAGCCAAACCTCCGTGTCACCCCTACCGTGTCACCCCTACCTTGTCACCCCTACCGTGTCACCCCTACCTTGTCACCCCTACCGTGTCACCCCAGTAATATTAATATTATGTATAGCCAAACCTCCGTGTCACCCCTACCGTGTCACCCCAGTAATATTAATATTATGTATAGCCAAACCTCCGTGTCACCCCTACCGTGTCACCCCAGTATTATTAATATTAGAAATACATTATCAATAATAATAATAAATTCACAATTTAGGATGATAACAAGATGGTCAAGCCCATAAGTATAGCCAAACCTCCGTGTCACCCCTACCGTGTCACCCCTACCGTGTCACCCCTACCTTGTCACCCCTACCGTGTCACCCCTACCTTGTCACCCCTACCGTGTCACCCCAGTAATATTAATATTATGTATAGCCAAACCTCCGTGTCACCCCTACCGTGTCACCCCAGTATTATTAATATTAGAAATACATTATCAATAATAATAATAAAATCACAATTTAGGATGATAACAAGATGGTCAAGCCCATAAGTATAGCCAAACCTCCGTGTCACCCCTACCGTGTCACCCTTACCGTGTCACCCCTACCGTGTCACCCCTACCTTGTCACCCCTACCGTGTCACCCCTACCTTGTCAACCCTACCGTGTCACCCTAGTAATATTAATATTATGTATAGCCAAACCTCCGTGTCACCCCTACCGTGTCACCCCAGTATTATTAATATTAGAAATACATTATCAATAATAATAATAAAATCACAATTTAGGATGATAACAAGATGGTCAAGCCCATAAGTATAGCCAAACCTCCGTGTCACCCCTACCGTGTCACCCCTACCGTGTCACCCCTACCTTGTCACCCCTACCGTGTCACCCCTACCTTGTCACCCCTACCGTGTCACCCCAGTAATATTAATATTATGTATAGCCAAACCTCCGTGTCACCCCTACCGTGTCACCCCAGTATTATTAATATTAGAAATACATTATCAATAATAATAATAAATTCACAATTTAGGATGATAACAAGATGGTCAAGCCCATAAGTATAGCCAAACCTCCGTGTCACCCCTACCGTGTCACCCCTACCTTGTCACCCCTACCGTGTCACCCCTACCTTGTCACCCCTACCGTGTCACCCCAGTAATATTAATATTATGCATAGCCAAACCTCCGTGTCACCCCTACCGTGTCACCCCAGTATTATTAATATTAGAAATACATTATCAATAATAATAATAAAATCACAATTTAGGATGATAACAAGATGGTCAAGCCCATAAGTATAGCCAAACCTCCGTGTCACCCCTACCGTGTCACCCCTACCGTGTCACCCCTACCTTGTCACCCCTACCGTGTCACCCCAGTAATATTAATATTATGTATAGCCAAACCTCCGTGTCACCCCTACCGTGTCACCCCAGTATTATTAATATTAGAAATACATTATCAATAATAATAATAAAATCACAATTTAGGATGATAACAAGATGGTCAAGCCCATAAGTATAGCCAAACCTCCGTGTCACCCCTACCGTGTCACCCCTACCTTGTCACCCCTACCGTGTCACCCCAGTAATATTAATATTATGTATAGCCAAACCTCCGTGTCACCCCTACCGTGTCACCCCAGTATTATTAATATTAGAAATACATTATCAATAATAATAATAAATTCACAATTTAGGATGATAACAAGATGGTCAAGCCCATAAGTATAGCCAAACCTCCGTGTCACCCCTACCGTGTCACCCCTACCGTGTCACCCCAGTAATATTAATATTAGAAATACATTATCAATAATAATAATAAAATCACAATTTAAGGTGCTAACAAGATGGTCAAGCCCATAAGTATAGCCAAACCTCCGTGTCACCCCAGTATTATTAATATTAGAAATACATTATACATAATAATAATAAAATCACAATTTAGGATGATAACAAGATGGTCAAGCCCATAAGTATAGCCAAACCTCCGTGTCACCCCTACCGTGTCACCCCTACCTTGTCACCCCTACCGTGTCACCCCTACCCCCTCACCCCTACCGTGTCACCCCAGTATTATTAATATTAGAAATACATTATCAATAATAATAATAAAATCACAATTTAGGATGATAACAAGATGGTCAAGCCCATAAGTATAGCCAAACCTCCGTGTCACCCCTACCGTGTCACCCCTACCGTGTCACCCCTACCTTGTCACCCCTACCGTGTCACCCCAGTATTATTAATATTAGAAATACATTATCAATAATAATAATAAAATCACAATTTAGGATGATAACAAGATGGTCAAGCCCATAAGTATAGCCAAACCTCCGTGTCACCCCTACCGTGTCACCCCTACCGTGTCACCCCTACCTTGTCACCCCTACCGTGTCACCCTAGTAATATTAATATTATGTATAGCCAAACCTCCGTGTCACCCCTACCGCGTCACCCCAGTATTATTAATATTAGAAATACATTATCAATAATAATAATAAAATCACAATTTAGGATGATAACAAGATGGTCAAGCCCATAGTATAGCCAAACCTCCGTGTCACCCCTACCGTGTCACCCCTACCGTGTCACCCCTACCGTGTCACCCCTACCTTGTCACCCCTACCGTGTCACCCCAGTAATATTAATATTATGTATAGCCAAACCTCCGTGTCACCCCTACCGTGTCACCCCAGTATTATTAATATTAGAAATACATTATCAATAATAATAATAAATTCACAATTTAGGATGATAACAAGATGGTCAAGCCCATAAGTATAGCCAAACCTCCGTGTCACCCCTACCGTGTCACCCCTACCGTGTCACCCCTACCTTGTCACCCCTACCGTGTCACCCCTACCTTGTCACCCCTACCGTGTCACCCCAGTAATATTAATATTATGTATAGCCAAACCTCCGTGTCACCCCTACCGTGTCACCCCAGTATTATTAATATTAGAAATACATTATCAATAATAATAATAAAATCACAATTTAGGATGATAACAAGATGGTCAAGCCCATAAGTATAGCCAAACCTCCGTGTCACCCCTACCGTGTCACCCCTACCGTGTCTCCCCAGTAATATTAATATTAGAAATACATTATCAATAATAATAATAAAATCACAATTTAAGGTGCTAACAAGATGGTCAAGCCCATAAGTATAGCCAAACCTCCGTGTCACCCCAGTATTATTAATATTAGAAATACATTATACATAATAATAATAAAATCACAATTTAGGATGATAACAAGATGGTCAAGCCCATAAGTATAGCCAAACCTCCGTGTCACCCCTACCGTGTCACCCCTACCGTGTCACCCCTACCTTGTCACCCTTACCGTGTCACCCCTACCTTGTCACCCCTACCGTGTCACCCCAGTAATATTAATATTATGTATAGCCAAACCTCCGTGTCACCCCTACCGTGTCACCCCTACCGTGTCACCCCTACCTTGTCACCCCTACCGTGTCACCCCAGTAATATTAATATTATGTATAGCCAAACCTCCGTGTCACCCCTACCGTGTCACCCCAGTATTATTAATATTAGAAATACATTATCAATAATAATAATAAATTCACAATTTAGGATGATAACAAGATGGTCAAGCCCATAAGTATAGCCAAACCTCCGTGTCACCCCTACCGTGTCACCCCTACCGTGTCACCCCTACCTTGTCACCCCTACCGTGTCACCCCTACCTTGTCACCCCTACCGTGTCACCCCAGTAATATTAATATTATGTATAGCCAAACCTCCGTGTCACCCCTACCGTGTCACCCCAGTATTATTAATATTAGAAATACATTATCAATAATAATAATAAAATCACAATTTAGGATGATAACAAGATGGTCAAGCCCATAAGTATAGCCAAACCTCCGTGTCACCCCTACCGTGTCACCCCTACCGTGTCACCCCTACCGTGTCACCCCTACCTTGTCACCCCTACCGTGTCACCCCTACCTTGTCACCCCTACCGTGTCACCCCAGTAATATTAATATTATGTATAGCCAAACCTCCGTGTCACCCCTACCGTGTCACCCCAGTATTATTAATATTAGAAATACATTATCAATAATAATAATAAAATCACAATTTAGGATGATAACAAGATGGTCAAGCCCATAAGTATAGCCAAACCTCCGTGTCACCCCTACCGTGTCACCCCTACCGTGTCACCCCTACCTTGTCACCCCTACCGTGTCACCCCTACCTTGTCACCCCTTCCGTGTCACCCCAGTAATATTAATATTATGTATAGCCAAACCTCCGTGTCACCCCTACCGTGTCACCCCAGTATTATTAATATTAGAAATACATTATCAATAATAATAATAAATTCACAATTTAGGATGATAACAAGATGGTCAAGCCCATAAGTATAGCCAAACCTCCGTGTCACCCCTACCGTGTCACCCCTACCTTGTCACCCCTACCGTGTCACCCCTACCTTGTCACCCCTACCGTGTCACCCCAGTAATATTAATATTATGTATAGCCAAACCTCCGTGTCACCCCTACCGTGTCACCCCTACCTTGTCACCCCTACCGTGTCACCCCAGTATTATTAATATTAGAAATACATTATCAATAATAATAATAAAATCACAATTTAGGATGATAACAAGATGGTCAAGCCCATAAGTATAGCCAAACCTCCGTGTCACCCCTACCGTGTCACCCCTACCGTGTCACCCCTACCGTGTCACCCCTACCTTGTCACCCCTACCGTGTCACCCCAGTAATATTAATATTATGTATAGCCAAACCTCCGTGTCACCCCTACCGTGTCACCCCAGTATTATTAATATTAGAAATACATTATCAATAATAATATTAAAATCACAATTTAGGATGATAACAAGATGGTCAAGCCCATAGTATAGCCAAACCTCCGTGTCACCCCTACCGTGTCACCCCTACCGTGTCACCCCTACCTTGTCACCCCTACCGTGTCACCCCAGTAATATTAATATTATGTATAGCCAAACCTCCGTGTCACCCCTACCGTGTCACCCCAGTATTATTAATATTAGAAATACATTATCAATAATAATAATAAATTCACAATTTAGGATGATAACAAGATGGTCAAGCCCATAAGTATAGCCAAACCTCCGTGTCACCCCTACCGTGTCACCCCTACCGTGTCACCCCTACCTTGTCACCCCTACCGTGTCACCCCTACCTTGTCACCCCTACCGTGTCACCCCAGTAATATTAATATTATGTATAGCCAAACCTCCGTGTCACCCCTACCGTGTCACCCCAGTATTATTAATATTAGAAATACATTATCAATAATAATAATAAAATCACAATTTAGGATGATAACAAGATGGTCAAGCCCATAAGTATAGCCAAACCTCCGTGTCACCCCTACCGTGTCACCCCTACCGTGTCACCCCAGTAATATTAATATTAGAAATACATTATCAATAATAATAATAAAATCACAATTTAAGGTGCTAACAAGATGGTCAAGCCCATAAGTATAGCCAAACCTCCGTGTCACCCCAGTATTATTAATATTAGAAATACATTATACATAATAATAATAAAATCACAATTTAGGATGATAACAAGATGGTCAAGCCCATAAGTATAGCCAAACCTCCGTGTCACCCCTACCGTGTCACCCCTACCGTGTCACCCCTACCTTGTCACCCCTACCGTGTCACCCCTACCTTGTCACCCCTACCGTGTCACCCCAGTAATATTAATATTATGTATAGCCAAACCTCCGTGTCACCCCTACCGTGTCACCCCAGTATTATTAATATTAGAAATACATTATCAATAATAATAATAAAATCACAATTTAGGATGATAACAAGATGGTCAAGCCCATAAGTATAGCCAAACCTCCGTGTCACCCCTACCGTGTCACCCCTACCGTGTCACCCCTACCGTGTCACCCCTACCTTGTCACCCCTACCGTGTCACCCCTACCTTGTCACCCCTACCGTGTCACCCCAGTAATATTAATATTATGTATAGCCAAACCTCCGTGTCACCCCTACCGTGTCACCCCAGTATTATTAATATTAGAAATACATTATCAATAATAATAATAAAATCACAATTTAGGATGATAACAAGATGGTCAAGCCCATAAGTATAGCCAAACCTCCGTGTCACCCCTACCGTGTCACCCCTACCGTGTCACCCCTACCTTGTCACCCCTACCGTGTCACCCCTACCTTGTCACCCCTACCGTGTCACCCCAGTAATATTAATATTATGTATAGCCAAACCTCCGTGTCACCCCTACCGTGTCACCCCAGTATTATTAATATTAGAAATACATTATCAATAATAATAATAAAATCACAATTTAGGATGATAACAAGATGGTCAAGCCCATAAGTATAGCCAAACCTCCGTGTCACCCCTACCGTGTCACCCCTACCGTGTCACCCCTACCTTGTCACCCCTACCGTGTCACCCCTACCTTGTCACCCCTACCGTGTCACCCCAGTAATATTAATATTATGTATAGCCAAACCTCCGTGTCACCCCTACCGTGTCACCCCAGTATTATTAATATTAGAAATACATTATCAATAATAATAATAAAATCACAATTTAGGATGATAACAAGATGGTCAAGCCCATAAGTATAGCCAAACCTCCGTGTCACCCCTACCGTGTCACCCCTACCGTGTCACCCCTACCTTGTCACCCCTACCGTGTCACCCCTACCTTGTCACCCCTTCCGTGTCACCCCAGTAATATTAATATTATGTATAGCCAAACCTCCGTGTCACCCCTACCGTGTCACCCCAGTATTATTAATATTAGAAATACATTATCAATAATAATAATAAATTCACAATTTAGGATGATAACAAGATGGTCAAGCCCATAAGTATAGCCAAACCTCCGTGTCACCCCTACCGTGTCACCCCTACCTTGTCACCCCTACCGTGTCACCCCTACCTTGTCACCCCTACCGTGTCACCCCAGTAATATTAATATTATGTATAGCCAAACCTCCGTGTCACCCCTACCGTGTCACCCCTACCTTGTCACCCCTACCGTGTCACCCCAGTATTATTAATATTAGAAATACATTATCAATAATAATAATAAAATCACAATTTAGGATGATAACAAGATGGTCAAGCCCATAAGTATAGCCAAACCTCCGTGTCACCCCTACCGTGTCACCCCTACCGTGTCACCCCTACCTTGTCACCCCTACCGTGTCACCCCAGTAATATTAATATTATGTATAGCCAAACCTCCGTGTCACCCCTACCGTGTCACCCCTACCGTGTCACCCCAGTATTATTAATATTAGAAATACATTATCAATAATAATATTAAAATCACAATTTAGGATGATAACAAGATGGTCAAGCCCATAGTATAGCCAAACCTCCGTGTCACCCCTACCGTGTCACCCCTACCGTGTCACCCCTACCTTGTCACCCCTACCGTGTCACCCCAGTAATATTAATATTATGTATAGCCAAACCTCCGTGTCACCCCTACCGTGTCACCCCAGTATTATTAATATTAGAAATACATTATCAATAATAATAATAAATTCACAATTTAGGATGATAACAAGATGGTCAAGCCCATAAGTATAGCCAAACCTCCGTGTCACCCCTACCGTGTCACCCCTACCGTGTCACCCCTACCTTGTCACCCCTACCGTGTCACCCCTACCTTGTCACCCCTACCGTGTCACCCCAGTAATATTAATATTATGTATAGCCAAACCTCCGTGTCACCCCTACCGTGTCACCCCAGTATTATTAATATTAGAAATACATTATCAATAATAATAATAAAATCACAATTTAGGATGATAACAAGATGGTCAAGCCCATAAGTATAGCCAAACCTCCGTGTCACCCCTACCGTGTCACCCCAGTAATATTAATATTAGAAATACATTATCAATAATAATAATAAAATCACAATTTAAGGTGCTAACAAGATGGTCAAGCCCATAAGTATAGCCAAACCTCCGTGTCACCCCAGTATTATTAATATTAGAAATACATTATACATAATAATAATAAAATCACAATTTAGGATGATAACAAGATGGTCAAGCCCATAAGTATAGCCAAACCTCCGTGTCACCCCTACCGTGTCACCCCTACCGTGTCACCCCTACCTTGTCACCCCTACCGTGTCACCCCTACCTTGTCACCCCTACCGTGTCACCCCAGTAATATTAATATTATGTATAGCCAAACCTCCGTGTCACCCCTACCGTGTCACCCCAGTATTATTAATATTAGAAATACATTATCAATAATAATAATAAAATCACAATTTAGGATGATAACAAGATGGTCAAGCCCATAAGTATAGCCAAACCTCCGTGTCACCCCTACCGTGTCACCCCTACCGTGTCACCCCTACCGTGTCACCCCTACCTTGTCACCCCTACCGTGTCACCCCTACCTTGTCACCCCTACCGTGTCACCCCAGTAATATTAATATTATGTATAGCCAAACCTCCGTGTCACCCCTACCGTGTCACCCCAGTATTATTAATATTAGAAATACATTATCAATAATAATAATAAAATCACAATTTAGGATGATAACAAGATGGTCAAGCCCATAAGTATAGCCAAACCTCCGTGTCACCCCTACCGTGTCACCCCTACCGTGTCACCCCTACCTTGTCACCCCTACCGTGTCACCCCTACCTTGTCACCCCTACCGTGTCACCCCAGTAATATTAATATTATGTATAGCCAAACCTCCGTGTCACCCCTACCGTGTCACCCCAGTATTATTAATATTAGAAATACATTATCAATAATAATAATAAATTCACAATTTAGGATGATAACAAGATGGTCAAGCCCATAAGTATAGCCAAACCTCCGTGTCACCCCTACCGTGTCACCCCTACCTTGTCACCCCTACCGTGTCACCCCTACCTTGTCACCCCTACCGTGTCACCCCTACCTTGTCACCCCTACCGTGTCACCCAGTAATATTAATATTATGTATAGCCAAACCTCCGTGTCACCCCTACCGTGTCACCCCAGTATTATTAATATTAGAAATACATTATCAATAATAATAATAAAATCACAATTTAGGATGATAACAAGATGGTCAAGCCCATAAGTATAGCCAAACCTCCGTGTCACCCCTACCGTGTCACCCCTACCGTGTCACCCCTACCTTGTCACCCCTACCGTGTCACCCCAGTAATATTAATATTATGTATAGCCAAACCTCCGTGTCACCCCTACCGTGTCACCCCAGTATTATTAATATTAGAAATACATTATCAATAATAATAATAAAATCACAATTTAGGATGATAACAAGATGGTCAAGCCCATAAGTATAGCCAAACCTCCGTGTCACCCCTACCGTGTCACCCCTACCTTGTCACCCCTACCGTGTCACCCCAGTAATATTAATATTATGTATAGCCAAACCTCCGTGTCACCCCTACCGTGTCACCCCAGTATTATTAATATTAGAAATACATTATCAATAATAATAATAAATTCACAATTTAGGATGATAACAAGATGGTCAAGCCCATAAGTATAGCCAAACCTCCGTGTCACCCCTACCGTGTCACCCCTACCGTGTCACCCCAGTAATATTAATATTAGAAATACATTATCAATAATAATAATAAAATCACAATTTAAGGTGCTAACAAGATGGTCAAGCCCATAAGTATAGCCAAACCTCCGTGTCACCCCAGTATTATTAATATTAGAAATACATTATACATAATAATAATAAAATCACAATTTAGGATGATAACAAGATGGTCAAGCCCATAAGTATAGCCAAACCTCCGTGTCACCCCTACCGTGTCACCCCTACCGTGTCACCCCTACCTTGTCACCCCTACCGTGTCACCCCTACCTTGTCACCCCTACCGTGTCACCCCAGTAATATTAATATTATGTATAGCCAAACCTCCGTGTCACCCCTACCGTGTCACCCCAGTATTATTAATATTAGAAATACATTATCAATAATAATAATAAAATCACAATTTAGGATGATAACAAGATGGTCAAGCCCATAAGTATAGCCAAACCTCCGTGTCACCCCTACCGTGTCACCCCTACCGTGTCACCCCTACCTTGTCACCCCTACCGTGTCACCCCTACCTTGTCACCCCTACCGTGTCACCCCAGTAATATTAATATTATGTATAGCCAAACCTCCGTGTCACCCCTACCGTGTCACCCCAGTATTATTAATATTAGAAATACATTATCAATAATAATAATAAAATCACAATTTAGGATGATAACAAGATGGTCAAGCCCATAAGTATAGCCAAACCTCCGTGTCACCCCTACCGTGTCACCCCTACCGTGTCACCCCTACCTTGTCACCCCTACCGTGTCACCCCTACCTTGTCACCCCTACCGTGTCACCCCAGTAATATTAATATTATGTATAGCCAAACCTCCGTGTCACCCCTACCGTGTCACCCCAGTATTATTAATATTAGAAATACATTATCAATAATAATAATGAATTCACAATTTAGGATGATAACAAGATGGTCAAGCCCATAAGTATAGCCAAACCTCCGTGTCACCCCTACCGTGTCACCCCTACCTTGTCACCCCTACCGTGTCACCCCTACCTTGTCACCCCTACCGTGTCACCCCAGTAATATTAATATTATGTATAGCCAAACCTCCGTGTCACCCCTACCGTGTCACCCCAGTATTATTAATATTAGAAATACATTATCAATAATAATAATAAAATCACAATTTAGGATGATAACAAGATGGTCAAGCCCATAAGTATAGCCAAACCTCCGTGTCACCCCTACCGTGTCACCCCTACCGTGTCACCCCTACCTTGTCACCCCTACCGTGTCACCCCAGTAATATTAATATTATGTATAGCCAAACCTCCGTGTCACCCCTACCGTGTCACCCCAGTATTATTAATATTAGAAATACATTATCAATAATAATAATAAAATCACAATTTAGGATGATAACAAGATGGTCAAGCCCATAAGTATAGCCAAACCTCCGTGTCACCCCTACCGTGTCACCCCTACCTTGTCACCCCTACCGTGTCACCCCAGTAATATTAATATTATGTATAGCCAAACCTCCGTGTCACCCCTACCGTGTCACCCCAGTATTATTAATATTAGAAATACATTATCAATAATAATAATAAATTCACAATTTAGGATGATAACAAGATGGTCAAGCCCATAAGTATAGCCAAACCTCCGTGTCACCCCTACCGTGTCACCCCAGTAATATTAATATTAGAAATACATTATCAATAATAATAATAAAATCACAATTTAAGGTGCTAACAAGATGGTCAAGCCCATAAGTATAGCCAAACCTCCGTGTCACCCCAGTATTATTAATATTAGAAATACATTATACATAATAATAATAAAATCACAATTTAGGATGATAACAAGATGGTCAAGCCCATAAGTATAGCCAAACCTCCGTGTCACCCCTACCGTGTCACCCCTACCTTGTCACCCCTACCGTGTCACCCCTACCCCCTCACCCCTACCGTGTCACCCCAGTAATATTAATATTATGTATAGCCAAACCTCCGTGTCACCCCTACCGTGTCACCCCAGTATTATTAATATTAGAAATACATTATCAATAATAATAATAAAATCACAATTTAGGATGATAACAAGATGGTCAAGCCCATAAGTATAGCCAAACCTCCGTGTCACCCCTACCGTGTCACCCCTACCTTGTCACCCCTACCGTGTCACCCCTACCTTGTCACCCCTACCGTGTCACCCCAGTAATATTAATATTATGTATAGCCAAACCTCCGTGTCACGCCTACCGTGTCACCCCAGTATTATTAATATTAGAAATACATTATCAATAATAATAATAAAATCACAATTTAGGATGATAACAAGATGGTCAAGCCCATAAGTATAGCCAAACCTCCGTGTCACCCCTACCGTGTCACCCCTACCGTGTCACCCCTACCTTGTCACCCCTACCATGTCACCCCTACCTTGTCACCCCTACCGTGTCACCCCAGTAATATTAATATTATGTATAGCCAAACCTCCGTGTCACCCCTACCGTGTCACCCCAGTATTATTTATATTAGAAATACATTATCAATAATAATAATAAAATCACAATTTAGGATGATAACAAGATGGTCAAGCCCATAAGTATAGCCAAACCTCCGTGTCACCCCTACCGTGTCACTCCTACCGTGTCACCCCTACCTTGTCACCCCTACCGTGTCACCCCAGTAATATTAATATTATGTATAGCCAAACCTCCGTGTCACCCCTACCGTGTCACCCCAGTATTATTAATATTAGAAATACATTATCAATAATATTAATAAAATCACAATTTAGGATGATAACAAGATGGTCAAGCCTATAAGTATAGCCAAACCTCCGTGTCACCCCTACCGTGTCACCCCTACCTTGTCACCCCTACCGTGTCACCCCAGTAATATTAATATTATGTATAGCCAAACCTCCGTGTCACCCCTACCGTGTCACCCCAGTATTATTAATATTAGAAATACATTATCAATAATAATAATAAAATCACAATTTAGGATGATAACAAGATGGTCAAGCCCATAAGTATAGCCAAACCTCCGTGTCACCCCTACCGTGTCACCCCTACCGTGTCACCCCTACCTTGTCACCCCTACCGTGTCACCCCTACCTTGTCACCCCTACCGTGTCACCCCAGTAATATTAATATTATGTATAGCCAAACCTCCGTGTCACCCCTACCGTGTCACCCCAGTATTATTTATATTAGAAATACATTATCAATAATAATAATAAAATCACAATTTAGGATGATAACAAGATGGTCAAGCCCATAATAATAGCCAAACCTCCGTGTCACCCCTACCGTGTCACCCCTACCGTGTCACCCCTACCTTGTCACCCCTACCGTGTCACCCCAGTAATATTAATATTATGTATAGCCAAACCTCCGTGTCACCCCAGTATTATTAATATTAGAAATACATTATCAATAATATTAATAAAATCACAATTTAGGATGATAACAAGATGGTCAAGCCTATAAGTATAGCCAAACCTCCGTGTCACCCCTACCGTGTCACCCCTACCTTGTCACCCCTACCGTGTCACCCCAGTAATATTAATATTATGTATAGCCAAACCTCCGTGTCACCCCTACCGTGTCACCCCAGTATTATTAATATTAGAAATACATTATCAATAATAATAATAAATTCACAATTTAGGATGATAACAAGATGGTTAAGCCCATAAGTATAGCCAAACCTCCGTGTCACCCCTACCGTGTCACCCCAGTAATATTAATATTAGAAATACATTATCAATAATAATAATAAAATCACAATTTAAGGTCCTAACAAGATGGTCAAGCCCATAAGTATAGCCAAACCTCCGTGTCACCCCAGTATTATTAATATTAGAAATACATTATACATAATAATAATAAAATCACAATTTAGGATGATAACAAGATGGTCAAGCCCATAAGTATAGCCAAACCTCCGTGTCACCCCTACCGTGTCACCCCTACCGTGTCACCCCTACCTTGTCACCCCTACCGTGTCACCCCTACCCCCTCACCCCTACCGTGTCACCCCAGTAATATTAATATTATGTATAGCCAAACCTCCGTGTCACCCCTACCGTGTCACCCCAGTATTATTAATATTAGAAATACATTATCAATAATAATAATAAAATCACAATTTAGGATGATAACAAGATGGTTAAGCCCATAAGTATAGCCAAACCTCCGTGTCACCCCTACCGTGTCACCCCTACCTTGTCACCCCTACCGTGTCACCCCAGTAATATTAATATTATGTATAGCCAAACCTCCGTGTCACCCCTACCGTGTCACCCCAGTATTATTAATATTAGAAATACATTATCAATAATAATAATAAAATCACAATTTAGGATGATAACAAGATGGTCAAGCCCATAAGTATAGCCAAACCTCCGTGTCACCCCTACCGTGTCACCCCTACCGTGTCACCCCTACCTTGTCACCCCTACCGTGTCACCCCTACCTTGTCACCCCTACCGTGTCACCCCAGTAATATTAATATTATGTATAGCCAAACCTCCGTGTCACCCCTACCGTGTCACCCCAGTATTATTTATATTAGAAATACATTATCAATAATAATAATAAAATCACAATTTAGGATGATAACAAGATGGTCAAGCCCATAAGTATAGCCAAACCTCCGTGTCACCCCTACCTTGTCACCCCTACCGTGTCACCCCAGTAATATTAATATTATGTATAGCCAAACCTTCGTGTCACCCCTACCGTGTCACCCCTACCTTGTCACCCCAGTATTATTAATATTAGAAATACATTATCAATAATAATAATAAAATCACAATTTAGGATGATAACAAAATGGTCAAGCCCATAATATAGCCAAACCTCCGTGTCACCCCTACCTTGTCACCCCTACCGTGTCACCCCAGTAATATTAATATTATGTATAGCCAAACCTCCGTGTCACCCCTACCGTGTCACCCCTAACTTGTCACCCCTACCGTGTCACCCCAGTAATATTAATATTATGTATAGCCAAACCTCCGTGTCACCCCTACCGTGTCACCCCAGTATTATTAATATTAGAAATACATTATCAATAATAATAATAAAATCACAATTTAGGATGATAACAAGATGGTCAAGCCCATAAATATAGCCAAACCTCCGTGTCACCCCTACCGTGTCACCCCAGTATTATTAATATTAGAAATACATTATCAATAATAATAATAAAATCACAATTTAGGATGATAACAAGATGGTCAAGCCCATAAGTATAGCCAAACCTCCGTGTCACCCCTACCGTGTCACCCCTACCTTGTCACCCCTACCGTGTCACCCCTACCTTGTCACCCCTACCGTGTCACCCCAGTAATATTAATATTATGTATAGCCAAACCTCCGTGTCACCCCTACCGTGTCACCCCAGTATTATTAATATTAGAAATACATTATCAATAATAATAATAAATTCACAATTTATGATGATAACAAGATGGTCAAGCCCATAAGTATAGCCAAACCTCCGTGTCACCCCTACCGTGTCACCCCAGTAATATTAATATTAGAAATACATTATCAATAATAATAATAAAATCACAATTTAAGGTGCTAACAAGATGGTTAAGCCCATAAGTATAGCCAAACCTCCGTGTCACCCCAGTATTATTAATATTAGAAATACATTATACATAATAATAAAATCACAATTTAGGATGATAACAAGATGGTCAAGCCCATAAGTATAGCCAAACCTCCGTGTCACCCCTACCGTGTCACCCCTACCTTGTCACCCCTACCGTGTCACCCCTACCCCCTCACCCCTACCGTGTCACCCCAGTAATATTAATATTATGTATAGCCAAACCTCCGTGTCACCCCTACCGTGTCACCCCAGTATTATTAATATTAGAAATACATTATCAATAATAATACTAAAATCACAATTTAGGATGATAACAAGATGGTCAAGCCCATAAGTATAGCCAAACCTCCGTGTCACCCCTACCGTGTAACCCCTACCGTGTCACCCCTACCTTGTCACCCCTACCGTGTCACCCCTACCTTGTCACCCCTACCGTGTCACCCCAGTAATATTAATATTATGTATAGCCAAACCTCCGTGTCCCCTACCGTGTCACCCCAGTATTATTAATATTAGAAATACATTATCAATAATAATAATAAAATCACAATTTAGGATGATAACAAGATGGTCAAGCCCATAAGTATAGCCAAACCTCCGTGTCACCCCTACCGTGTCACCCCTACCGTGTCACCCCTACCTTGTCACCCCTACCGTGTCACCCCAGTAATATTAATATTATGTATAGCCAAACCTCCGTGTGACCCCTACCGTGTCACCCCAGTATTATTTATATTAGAAATACATTATCAATAATAATAAAATCACAATTTAGGATGATAACAAGATGGTCAAGCCCATAAGTATAGCCAAACCTCCGTGTCACCCCTACCTTGTCACCCCTACCGTGTCACCCCAGTAATATTAATATTATGTATAGCCAAACCTTCGTGTCACCCCTACCGTGTCACCCCTACCTTGTCACCCCAGTATTATTAATATTAGAAATACATTATCAATAATAATAATAAAATCACAATTTAGGATGATAACAAAATGGTCAAGCCTATAATATAGCCAAACCTCCGTGTCACCCCTACCTTGTCACCCCTACCGTGTCACCCCAGTAATATTAATATTATGTATAGCCAAATCTCCGTGTCACCCCAGTAAAATTAATATTAGGTATTGCCAAACCTCCGTGTCACCCCTACCGTGTCACCCCTACCTTGTCACCCCAGTAATATTAATATTATGTATAGCCAAACCTCCGTGTCACCCCTACCGTGTCACCCCTACCTTGTCACCCCTACCGTGTCACCCCAGTAATATTAATATTAGGTATAGCCAAGCCTCCGTGTCACCCCTACAGTGTCACCCCTACCTTGTCACCCCTACCGTGTCACGGCAGTAATATTAATATTAGGTATAGCCAAACCTCCGTGTCACCCCTACCGTGTCACCCCAACCTTGTCACCCCAGTAATATTAATATTATGTATAGCCAAACCTCCGTGTCACCCCTACCGTGTCACCCCAGTAATATTAATATTAGGTATAGCCAAACCTCCGTGTCACCCCTACCGTGTCACCCCAGTAATATTAATATTATGTATAGCCAAACCTCCGTGTCACCCCTACCGTGTCACCCCAGTAATATCACAATTTAAGGTGCTAACAAGATGGTCAAGCCCATAAGTATAGCCAAACCTCCGTGTCACCCCTACCGTGTCACCCCTACCTTGTCACCCCTACCGTGTCACCCCTACCGTGTCACCCCAGTATTATTAATATTAGAAATACATTATCAATAATAATAATAAAATCACAATTTAAGGTGCTAACAAGATGGGCAAGCCCATAAGTATAGCCAAACCTCCGTGTCACCCCTACCGTGTCACCCCAGTAATATTAGATGCTGGCGGTCGCCAGCATCTGTTATTCCTAGCTCTAGTTTTCCGTAGACGGCTAGCAGCTCCTTTGTTTAGGCTGTATTAACTCCAATGGGGAAATAACATGGGCTGCCAAGATCCGAGATTCTTATACATTAGGGAAGCTCAAAAATCATAGGATTACCCATGGCGCTTTTTTTGATGCACGTTAAAGTTCAGTGTATTTCTTCTGGCAACCACCCAGAATAGGCTACGCCTCTGACGCTGCCCACGGGGTTAGGTTAGGTTAAGTTTCTCGGAGAGGAAATTGTTTGGTTTCCCAGCTTACAATGATACTTTCACACTTGTCACTTTGCACGAAAACGTTTTAAAATTTTTTTTTTTCAACATTAAAATAAATTTTCTAACGCAACTATTTTGTTTATTGACAAACTAACTCACCAGTTCACCCAGACTACTTTTTACAAAGGGACAAATATTAGTTAAAAACCTAGTTGCCTGTTGCCAGGCCACTAGAAGGAACAGGTTATTCCTAACGTAAGTACTACTTTCACAGTTGTAATTACAACTTTGAATGGGCAGATATGATTATCATTCCGAGAACACCCATCACGACTTTCAATGGACATATATTATCATTTTAAGTGGGAGTGCCATTGATCCAAACCTTTCACGAATAACTCTGCGAAAATTGGTGTTATAGAATGTAACAAGCACCACTATTTCCAAAACTAAGCGATTGGGAAGTCTTGGGTACAGCATAATAGACCAAGTAGAAATTTTCGCAGAGTTATTCGTGAAAGGTTTGGATCAATGGCACTCCCACTTAAAATGATAATATATGTCCATTGAAAGTCGTGATGGGTGTTCTCGGAATGATAATCATATCTGCCCATTCAAAGTTGTAATTACAACTGTGAAAGTAGTACTTACGTTAGGAATAACCTGTTCCTTCTAGTGACCTGGCAACAGGCAACTAGGTTTTTAACTAATATAGTTTCTGTGAGTATGCATTCTTCGATGGAGAAAAAAATAGTAACATTCTTACGAAACTTTTACAATAAAGGGGACATAAACGTTTAAACAGCTGTATATTTACGGACAATAGTGAATTCAAAAGAATAATCAAATGAAAATTTAGAGTTCGGTATAAAAGTAGTTTCATCTTATATGAAATGCCACGTTACAAAACTGTTTACACAATATTTTTCAGAGCTTTGTTGAAAAGTTACAATTTAAAATGGGCACAGAAATGGACAGAAAACGTCACAATTCCACAATCGACGATTGGCTACGCTGCCTCTTAAGACCTTACGCAAAACTTAAACTTGCTTTACGCATTAACTCAAATAGATGGCGCTAGGGCCTCTATAAATTTTGGAAATCGATCCATAATCAAACTAGTCTATTTTAAAATGTTTCATAAATTGGTTTAACGGTATTTTAACAAGGGGGTATGGAGTTACCATTTTTAAAGCAACTTCCGACACATTTGATAGATAGACAGACATTTCTGAAGTTATTTTTTTCTTCTTTTTTTTTCGCGTAAAGACAGGTGTAACAATAGAATATGGCTTGTTTTATTTTTGTTTAGTCTGTCGGAACAGTTTCCTGTTATATATTCATAAAATATTTTTTTATTTATTTGTTTTACAGGTAAAAGCGTATGAGGAACTAGTCAAAACGAAATGATCTCCAAAGGAAAAGGTAAATTAACGTCTAACAAGCATTTTAATTTGATAATTACGCATGCAGCATGGTTAATTTAGAGCGGTAATTAAAACCACGGTTTTGTTCCTTTCGATCTTCATATAATTTAATGAACTTAAATAGATGTTGAGTGATTTTACATTAATTATGAGCTATAAAAAATAAATGGATGCAACAATCTGCATCCGAAACCGCATAAATTGAATTTATTCTCGGATTCTGCTTTCCCAAGTTATTAAGTTATTTTCCTCAACTTTTAGGCGACATTTTAGTGATTAATTTAATTTCTTAAGTTTGGTTAGATTTGAATTTCAGTGAAGGGGAAATCAGACCAATCATATTAATATATTCAACAGTGCTATATCCATTTAGTTCTTAAAACGTCACCAGATAGCGAGAGTGGTACCGTTGCACGCACGTTTTTAAGTTTCGAAACTCCAAATTAAAAATCCCCAAAAAAAATTGAAATACCATATTTTTGAACATTCTCCTTTCCGCGTAGGCTTTAATAGGTCAAAATCGTAGTTATTTAGACTTGAATTTGAAGTATTTAGGACGGTAAAGTGTTTTTTTTTATTATTATTAACAGTTTGGGGAAGGTTAGGATAAACTCAATCCAAAAGAGACTGGCTAGTTTTTAGAGCGTAAACGGCTCGTTTTCAATCAAGATTTTTTTGGCCAAGAATCAAGCATTTGCGTCAAATCAAAGTCGAAGCTTAAATCAAGTCTTTTGTTTAACCCAGGGTTAACAGGCTTCAAGTGATAGAGAAGCCGATATCTAAATGAATTTGATATATCTTCTCTAGGAAAAGCGAAAGCAAAAGCTTCAATAAAGATAATTGAAAATGGGGCTATACTGAGGCAAATTTTTATCGTAAAAATATATATTTTTTAAATGTCGCTTACACCACCAAATAGCGTGGTTTGAAAAGTTCCAAAGCGGGGACCAGCACATAGCCTGACATATAAAGGCTTAGAAATACGACTTTGGGACAGGCCAACTTATCCAAAACACCGAGCATTTACTTTTCAAAGATAGACTTGCCTTTCAAAACTGTCAGTCGGTGATCCCTTACCTTATACCTTCAAGATTCAATATCAAGAATTAAGAGAGCCTGCTATGATACAGGCTTGGAGGAACAATAGAGGGAAAGCCGACTACTTCAGTGTTTAGTATAAGTTGGAGTTACTGTAAGGCTATGTGCCAGTCTCCCCTTTACAACTTTTTAAACCCCGTAATTTGATGAGGATAGGCGACCCAGCTCCACTTAATAATTAAACAATGATTTATCATAGAAATATCTGCCTCAGTTATGCTAGAATAACAACACTTGATAACAACACTTTGCCCGCCTATATACTTTAAATTGTAGACTACTATTTTGACCTATTAAAGCTGACGGGAGGGGTTTTTTTTTTTTTTTTTTCGGCGTGTAACGTAACGTCTTTACGCCCGGACAGCGGTCGCGATTGCGAACCAGGTATGGCGCCAAGGCGTAAGGCCTTGAGCAACTCAGTTATGGTAAGAAACTACGCAGGGATTAGGACTGGGAATTGCCCACGCGACGGAAGGAGATGGGAATGGGGAAGAGGAAGGACCATTCCGTCGCGGACCATTCGCAACACTCCCTATGGGCAAGGGACCTGCGATTCGAGCAGGACAACACCCAGACCTTGCCACTGAGACGCCAGTTTACAGGAGTACGCCACCACTCCCGGCCTGACGGGAGGGGTGAATGTTTAAAACTTAGTTAATGAATTTTTTTGATGGATTATAAATTTTTACAGTTTCGTAACTTAAAACACGCTCTTCAGTCCAACGATTTTTCCCCCCAAATCACCATCGAAAACCGCCCAAATTGGAGGATAACTGCTATACCGGCAACCCTGAATGATAGAGAATCTGGGCTGATACACTGTACTGGTGTCTTTATTCGAGAACTGTCAATCGACTACTCCCTTTATAGTTCCTCCATGTTATAAGGTAGCGTTATATAGTGTGCGAATGCGTTTAGATCAAACGAAACCCACTAATTTTTAAATCGACCCGATGGAAATGCATTTTCGTTTTACTTTTCCATTATAGTTAATTTGAAATAAAATTGAAATCAAAATTAAGTATGGTCATAAATATCTCTCAAGTCACTTCATCTATAAAGTTCATACACCACTTAATACGATTGTGATGTAATTGCACACTTTTACTAACTTGACAACTTTTGATTATTTTCTTTACTAATACAGTGTGTTGGACGTGTTTCTAACCCGCACCCCCGTTGTCGACTAACCCGAGTGAGATTAACACCAATCAAAAACCAAATATATAAAACACATCGAGATCGAGGGTTCTAAACGAAAAATATCAGGCAATCAACAGCAAATATTTAAATCGCGTGGGAGAGAAATGGCTTCTAATTCCAATCATAACGGTAATAACCCAGGGCCATCTCATCAAAATACCTATCGAGACGACGTCAGCCCCGAGGTCCCAAACAGTTTCATCGATTTGGACGAAGACATGCCTCGACGAGGAGGTGATTAAATATTATTAAATATATTTTCTGGAAGGACAAGGCTTATGAAAATTATTATTTTTTAGATAAATAAGTATAACTACGTAAATTACAGAATCTTCACGAGACTTGTCCTTTAATTGCATTATGGCAAATCGCAACACGGTTCAATAACCCCAAAATACAAACTCAAACTTGTTAACGAAAAGCTAATGTAATTGTAAACTTTTGTAGTTACCGGTATGCAAATTTAAGTTGGGAAAACTTATTTTTTTAAAGGAAAGGTAAAGGGGAAAATTGATATGCTTGCTATTTCCACATCTATAAATAAATGCTTAATGGTTTCGAATAGTTATGATCCGTAATTGGAACTAGAATAAATTGCTTGATCAGTTAATTTTACCCTACTCCTGGCAAAATATTACTTTGTACCAAAACTTTTTAAATACACCAATAACGAAGCGAGCAAAGGTGGCCGAGTGATCGAAGGCGTCAGAGTTAAGCTTTGATCATCGAAAGAGGGCGTGGGTTTGAACCCCACTTCTGGCAGAATATCATCATTTTGTACCAAACTTTTTAAATAAACCAATAACGAAGAGCTTTGAGGAATCCGAGTCAGGGTGGCCGAGTGGTCTAAGGCGTCATATTAAAGCTCTGATCCTCGAAAGAGAGCGGGGGTTCGAACCCCACTTCCGGCAGAATGTCATCATTTTGTACCAAACTTTATGAATAAACCAATAACGAAGAGCGGTAGTGGTCAGCAGCCAGGATGGCCGAGTGGTCTAAGGCGTCAGATTTAAGCTCTGATCCTCGAAAGAGGGCGTGGGTTCGAACCCCACTTCTGGCTGAAAACCATCATTTTGTACCAAACTTTATGAATAAACCAATAAAGCAGAGCGTTACTGGTCAGCAGCCAGGATGGCCGAGTGGTCTAAGGCGTCAGATTCAAGCTCTGATCCTCGAAAGAGGGCGTGGGTTCGAACCCCACTTCTGGCTGTAAACCATCATTTTGTACCAAACTTTATGAATAAACCAATAAAGCAGAGCGTTACTGGTCAGCAGCCAGGATGGCCGAGTGGTCTAAGGCGTCAGATTTAAGCTCTGATCCTCGAAAGAGGGCGTGGGTTCGAACCCCACTTCTGGCAGAATATCATCATTTTGTACCAAACTTTATGAATAAACCAATAAAGCAGAGCGTTAGTGGTCAGCAGCCAGGATGGCCGAGTGGTCTAAGGCGTCAGATTTAAGCTCTGATCCTCGAAAGAGGGCGTGGGTTCGAACCCCACTTCTGGCCGAATATCATCATTTTGTACCAAACTTTATGAATAAACCAATAAAGCAGAGCGTTAGTGGTCAGCAGCCAGGATGGCCGAGTGGTCTAAGGCGTCAGATTTAAGCTCTGATCCTCGAAAGAGGGCGTGGGTTCGAACCCCACTTCCGGCAGAATATCATCATTTTGTACCAAACTTTATGAATAAACCAATAAAGCAGAGCGTTAGTGGTCAGCAGCCAGGATGGCCGAGTGGTCTTAGGCGTCTGATTTAAGCTCTGATCATCGAAAGAGGGCGTGGGTTCGAACCCCACTTCTGGCAGGATATCATCATTTTGTACCGAACTTTATGAATAAACCAATAACGAAGAGCGGTAGTGGTCAGCAGCCAGGATGGCCGAGTGGTCTAAGGCGTCAGATTTAAGTTCTGGTCCTCGAAAGAGGGCGTGGGTTAGAACCCCACTTCTGGCAGGTTATCATCATTTTGTACCGAACTTTATGAATAAACCAATAACGAAGAGCGGTAGTGGTCAGCAGCCAGGATGGCCGAGTGGTCTAAGGCGTCAGATTTAAGCTCTGATCCTCGAAAGAGGGCGTGGGTTCGAACCCCACTTCTGGCAGAATATCATCATTTTGTACCAAACTTTAGGAATAAACCAATAAAGCAGAGCGTTAGTGGTCAGCAGCCAGGATGGCCGAGTGGTCTAAGGCGTCAGATTTAAGCTCTGATCCTCGAAAGAGGGCGTGGGTTCGAACCCCACTTCTGGCAGAATATCATCATTTTGTACCAAACTTTAGGAATAAACCAATAACGAAGAGCGGTAGTGGTCAGCAGCCAGGATGGCCGAGTGGTCTAAGGCGTCAGATTTAAGCTCTGATCCTCGAAAGAGGGCGTGGGTTCGAACCCCACTTCTGGCAGGATATCATCATTTTGTACCGAACTTTATGAATAAACCAATAACGAAGAGCGGTAGTGGTCAGCAGCCAGGATGGCCGAGTGGTCTAAGGCGTCAGATTTAAGCTCTGATTCTCGAAAGAGGGCGTGGGTTCGAACCCCACTTCTGGCAGAATATCATCATTTTGTACCAAACTTTATGAATAAACCAATAAAGCAGAGCGTTAGTGGTCAGCAGCCAGGATGGCCGAGTGGTCTAAGGCGTCTGATTTAAGCTCTGATCCTCGAAAGAGGGCGTGGGTTCGAACCCCACTTCTAGCAGGATATCTTCATTTTGTACCGAACTTTATGAATAAACCAATAACGAAGAGCGGTAGTGGTCAGCAGCCAGGATGGCCGAGTGGTCTAAGGCGTCAGATTTAAGCTCTGATCCTCGAAAGAGGGCGTGGGTTCGAACCCCACTTCTGGCAGAATATCATCATTTTGTACCAAACTTTAGGAATAAACCAATAACGAAGAGCGGTAGTGGTCAGCAGCCAGGATGGCCGAGTGGTCTAAGGCGTCAGATTTAAGCTCTGATCCTCGAAAGAGGGCGTGGGTTCGAACCCCACTTCCGGCAGAATATTATCATTTTGTACCAAACTTTATGAATAAACCAATAAAGCAGAGCGTTAGTGGTCAGCAGCCAGGATGGCCGAGTGGTCTAAGGCGTCTGATTTAAGCTCTGATCCTCGAAAGAGGGCGTGGGTTCGAACCCCACTTCTGGCAGGATATCATCATTTTGTACCGAACTTTATGAATAAACCAATAACGAAGAGCGGTAGTGGTCAGCAGCCAGGATGGCCGAGTGGTCTAAGGCGTCTGATTTAAGCTCTGATCCTCGAAAGAGGGCGTGGGTTCGAACCCCACTTCTGGCAGGATATCATCATTTTGTACCGAACTTTATGAATAAACCAATAACGAAGAGCGGTAGTGGTCAGCAGCCAGGATGGCCGAGTGGTCTAAGGCGTCAGATTTAAGCTCTGATCCTCGAAAGAGGGCGTGGGTTCGAACCCCACTTGTGGCAGAATATCATCATTTTGTACCAAACTTTATGAATAAACCAATAAAGCAGAGCGTTAGTGGTCAGCAGCCAGGATGGCCGAGTGGTCTAAGGCGTCAGATTTAAGCTCTGATCCTCGAAAGAGGGCGTGGGTTCGAACCCCACTTCTGGCAGAATATCATTATTTTGTACCAAACTTTAGAAATAAACCAATAAAGCAGAGCGTTAGTGGTCAGCAGCCAGGATAGCCGAGTGGTCTAAGGCGTCAGATTTAAGCTCTGATCCTCGAAAGAGGGCGTGGGTTTGAACCCCACTTCTGGCAGAATATCATCATTTTGTACCAAACTTTATGAATAAACCAATAAAGCAGAGCGTTAGTGGTCAGCAGCCAGGATGGCCGAGTGGTCTAAGGCGTCAGATTTAAGCTCTGATCCTCGAAAGAGGGCGTGGGTTCGAACCCCACTTCTGGCAGAATATCATCATTTTGTAACAAACTTTATGAATAAACCAATAAAGCAGAGCGTTAGTGGTCAGCAGCCAGGATGGCCGAGTGGTCTAAGGCGTCTGATTTAAGCTCTGATCCTCGAAAGAGGGCGTGGGTTCGAACCCCACTTCTAGCAGGATATCATCATTTTGTACCGAACTTTATGAATAAACCAATAACGAAGAGCGGTAGTGGTCAGCAGCCAGGATGGCCGAGTGGTCTAAGGCGTCAGATTTAAGTTCTGGTCCTCGAAAGAGGGCGTGGGTTAGAACCCCACTTCTGGCAGGTTATCATCATTTTGTACCGAACTTTATGAATAAACCAATAACGAAGAGCGGTAGTGGTCAGCAGCCAGGATGGCCGAGTGGTCTAAGGCGTCAGATTTAAGCTCTGATCCTCGAAAGAGGGCGTGGGTTCGAACCCCACTTCTGGCAGAATATCATCATTTTGTACCAAACTTTAGGAATAAACCAATAAAGCAGAGCGTTAGTGGTCAGCAGCCAGGATGGCCGAGTGGTCTAAGGCGTCAGATTTAAGCTCTGATCCTCGAAAGAGGGCGTGGGTTCGAACCCCACTTCTGGCAGAATATCATCATTTTGTACCAAACTTTATGAATAAACCAATAACGAAGAGCGTTAGTGGTCAGCAGCCAGGATGGCCGAGTGGTCTAAGGCGTCAGATTTAAGCTCTGATCCTCGAAAGAGGGCGTGGGTTCGAACCCCACTTCTGGCAGAATATCATCATTTTGTACCAAACTTTAGGAATAAACCAATAAAGCAGAGCGTTAGTGGTCAGCAGCCAGGATGGCCGAGTGGTCTAAGGCGTCAGATTTAAGCTCTGATCCTCGAAAGAGGGCGTGGGTTCGAACCCCACTTCTGGCAGAATATCATCATTTTGTACCAAACTTTAGGAATAAACCAATAAAGCAGAGCGTTAGTGGTCAGCAGCCAGGATGGCCGAGTGGTCTAAGGCGTCAGATTTAAGCTCTGATCCTCGAAAGAGGGCGTGGGTTCGAACCCCACTTCTGGCAGAATATCATCATTTTGTACCAAACTTTAGGAATAAACCAATAAAGCAGAGCGTTAGTGGTCAGCAGCCAGGATGGCCGAGTGGTCTAAGGCGTCAGATTTAAGCTCTGATCCTCGAAAGAGGGCGTGGGTTCGAACCCCACTTCTGGCAGAATATCACCATTTTGTACCAAACTTTAGAAATAAACCAATAAAGCAGAGCGTTAGTGGTCAGCAGCCAGGATAGCCGAGTGGTCTAAGGCGTCAGATTTAAGCTCTGATCCTCGAAAGAGGGCGTGGGTTTGAACCCCACTTCTGGCAGAATATCATCATTTTGTACCAAACTTTATGAATAAACCAATAAAGCAGAGCGTTAGTGGTCAGCAGCCAGGATGGCCGAGTGGTCTAAGGCGTCAGATTTAAGCTCTGATCCTCGAAAGAGGGCGTGGGTTCGAACCCCACTTCTGGCAGAATATCATCATTTTGTAACAAACTTTATGAATAAACCAATAAAGCAGAGCGTTAGTGGTCAGCAGCCAGGATGGCCGAGTGGTCTAAGGCGTCTGATTTAAGCTCTGATCCTCGAAAGAGGGCGTGGGTTCGAACCCCACTTCTAGCAGGATATCATCATTTTGTACCGAACTTTATGAATAAACCAATAACGAAGAGCGGTAGTGGTCAGCAGCCAGGATGGCCGAGTGGTCTAAGGCGTCAGATTTAAGTTCTGGTCCTCGAAAGAGGGCGTGGGTTAGAACCCCACTTCTGGCAGGTTATCATCATTTTGTACCGAACTTTATGAATAAACCAATAACGAAGAGCGGTAGTGGTCAGCAGCCAGGATGGCCGAGTGGTCTAAGGCGTCAGATTTAAGCTCTGATCCTCGAAAGAGGGCGTGGGTTCGAACCCCACTTCAGGCAGAATATCATCATTTTGTACCAAACTTTAGGAATAAACCAATAAAGCAGAGCGTTAGTGGTCAGCAGCCAGGATGGCCGAGTGGTCTAAGGCGTCAGATTTAAGCTCTGATCCTCGAAAGAGGGCGTGGGTTCGAACCCCACTTCTGGCAGAATATCATCATTTTGTACCAAACTTTATGAATAAACCAATAACGAAGAGCGTTAGTGGTCAGCAGCCAGGATGGCCGAGTGGTCTAAGGCGTCAGATTTAAGCTCTGATCCTCGAAAGAGGGCGTGGGTTCGAACCCCACTTCTGGCAGAATATCATCATTTTGTACCAAACTTTAGGAATAAACCAATAAAGCAGAGCGTTAGTGGTCAGCAGCCAGGATGGCCGAGTGGTCTAAGGCGTCAGATTTAAGCTCTGATCCTCGAAAGAGGGCGTGGGTTCGAACCCCACTTCTGGCAGAATATCATCATTTTGTACCAAACTTTAGGAATAAACCAATAAAGCAGAGCGTTAGTGGTCAGCAGCCAGGATGGCCGAGTGGTCTAAGGCGTCAGATTTAAGCTCTGATCCTCGAAAGAGGGCGTGGGTTCGAACCCCACTTCTGGCAGAATATCATCATTTTGTACCAAACTTTAGGAATAAACCAATAAAGCAGAGCGTTAGTGGTCAGCAGCCAGGATGGCCGAGTGGTCTAAGGCGTCAGATTTAAGCTCTGATCCTCGAAAGAGGGCGTGGGTTCGAACCCCACTTCTGGCAGAATATCATCATTTTGTACCAAACTTTATGAATAAACCAATAAAGCAGAGCATTAGTGGTCAGCAGCCAGGATGGCCGAGTGGTCTAAGGCGTCAGATTTAAGTTCTGGTCCTCGAAAGAGGGCGTGGGTTAGAACCCCACTTCTGGCAGGTTATCATCATTTTGTACCGAACTTTATGAATAAACCAATAACGAAGAGCGGTAGTGGTTAGCAGCCAGGATGGCCGAGTGGTCTAAGGCGTCAGATTTAAGCTCTGATCCTCGAAAGAGGGCGTGGGTTCGAACCCCACTTCTGGCAGAATATCATCATTTTGTACCAAACTTTAGGAATAAACCAATAAAGCAGAGCGTTAGTGGTCAGCAGCCAGGATGGCCGAGTGGTCTAAGGCGTCAGATTTAAGCTCTGATCCTCGAAAGAGGGCGTGGGTTCGAACCCCACTTCTGGCAGAATATCATCATTTTGTACCAAACTTTATGAATAAACCAATAACGAAGAGCGGTAGTGGTCAGCAGCCAGGATGGCCGAGTGGTCTAAGGCGTCAGATTTAAGCTCTGATCCTCGAAAGAGGGCGTGGGTTCGAACCCCACTTCTGGCAGGATATCATCATTTTGTACCAAACTTTATGAATAAACCAATAAAGCAGAGCGTCAGTGGTCAGTAGCCAGGATGGCCAAGTGGTCTAAGGCGTCAGATTTAAGCTCTGATCCTCGAAAGAGGGCGTGGGTTCGAACCCCACTTCTGGCAGGATATCATCATTTTGTACCAAACTTTATGAATAAACCAATAACGAAGAGCGGTAGTGGTCAGTAGCCAGGATGGCCGAGTGGTCTAAGGCGTCAGATTTAAGCTCTGATCCTCGAAAGAGGGCGTGGGTTCGAACCCCACTTCTGGCAGAATATCATCATTTTGTAACAAACTTTATGAATAAACCGATAACGAAGAGCGTTAGTGGTCAGCAGCCAGTATGGCCGAGCAAAAAGGGACTACTCGAGCCAGGATCGAGTGTTCTTACACCCTTTTCGGACGAGGCGTAATTAGCCGTGATTTAATCAAGGTTTACATTTGAATAAACCTCGGTTAATTGCGATTAAACCACGGCTAAATCTGAACCTAGTTACGGTTCGTCTGAAGAGGTTTGTAAGACGTCAGGTATAAGCTATTATCCTCGAAATATTATAATTTTGAAAAACCGTTTAAATGAAACAATAGAGAAGCAATGATATCAATATGAAAATGTTTACATTTGATCCTCCCTTTAATAAAAACTTAACGGTCAATTACCTTCAACTCCCCGCCGGGTTAATTTTTTTAGTGAAACAAGAGAATTAAAATGGAATAAATTAAAATTGATTCGCATATATTAATATTAACACGTAGTCGGAATTCTATTATGAAACCTGCTAGCTATTATTGTTTTTTCAATACATTGAAATTCAAATAACGGGGTTCGACATTTTGTTTTTATTGTCTTTAATTGCAATTTTAACTTTGTAAGGGTGACCTCCATGGGCGTTGCTATTGTAGTGTTGGGTAATTAACTAATGAAAAACCTCTAATTTTAATTAATGAGAAAAATAATGGACATTATGAAAACGTCGCCTCCGTTACAATAAGCTGTTAATCATGACCTCAAATATTTTACCCTCAGTAAATTTTCTCTTTCCATTTTTTAAGTAATTTTTAATTATTATTAATTTTGGCTCATTAGTTTTGCGAGAATATATGAGAATCTTAACGATTGTCAATAAGTTATTTTTTACTAATTACTACTAAGTTTAATGTCTTTCAAAATGTATTTTCTTTAACGTGTACAATTTAGTTTCATCTGACCACGTAACTTTGACTGTACTAAAGCGATTACGCGTAATCTTTAAAATCCCTGCCTTTGACAGTGCTGAAATGATTACTCGTAATCCGTAATCGGTGGTTCATTATGGTTTATTTTTTCTTAAATTTATATTCTACGCATAATATTTTCCTTCCAATATATTTTGCACAAAAAACCCCACCAAATAAGGTTCTACACAACGTAATTCAACCGTTATCATACAAAGGGAGATTATCTTAACACGGTTCTTAATTTGGAAATATTAATCGAAAATCATTCAAGACAAATTATAAACGCTTTGTAAACACGAATAGCGCGGACTAATTGTACCGTGTGAAACTCTTTACTAACCCCAATAACGTTTTATTTTAAATCTATAATTAATTGAAATTGGCGGTATTTGCTGCGCCAGAAACACCTTAGGGGAAAGTTAGTAACTCCCTAAGGTATTCTTATAATATTTAAAATGTGGTGAAACATTAAAAGCCTCATAGTTGATTAAATAATCCAATAATGAGCTCGTGAACTGGACTAGCAGTCTTTGTAAAGAATATAGATTCGTATCCCCATGTGAAATGGCTAAAATTAACGCAAATAAGTGTATTGTGGACAACTCGCATCAAGCTCTAAGTTGAATTAAATTCATTCTTGTTTTATCCCTATCATAACGTCGAAAGGGGTAAATTGTGAGTAACATTTAATCATTACACGTGTATTTGAACGGGTTACGTTTCCTAAACGCGTAACATCGCGTCATTTCCAAACCAGATATGACGTTCAAAATATAAAATAAATTTGCAAATTATACAAAATGTTCGGGACTCCCTGCCGGGTTACCTAGTTAATATAATTATTCCTTCACCAGCACGGCATGCCTCATTACCATACCAAGTCTATTTAAACCACAACGTTAGAACCTATAGCCCATTATGATTCACCTTACAGTGTAAAACAGTATAAGAACACCGTTCCAACTATGTTGCGCATTAAAGATGAAACGATCAAATATTATTGAAATCAGCTCGAGTTTTCAGCGCGAATGAATCTAAACTTCCCTTTCTAAGTATAGGATTTTGTCTTGTATATCTTTTAGGGGACTTATAGCTATTGGCGTGCTCTAAACTCAAAGTGATACGTTTTATAGGATTACGTAAAAGGGGAAAAATCGGTTTGAATCAGCGTTAAAAGAGGGACTCATAGGGAATCGGGATCCAGTTCATTGCTCGCGAGTCGAGATTCGATCCATCTTGAGCTTACAACAACTTGAGAATTTTAAGCTCCATCTATATATTTATTTATAACGAGCTTAAAATCTCAACTACTATATTATCGGCTTTATTGTTTTCTCAAACTGAAACTAACTGTATAGTTTATAGGTTTATAGTCGTAAATTAAACCGAAAACCAAGCTTAAGACTTAAATATCCAGTTCAAGTGCGGAGCATGGTTAGAAAGTGTCTTTTCGATTAAATACTGTCTTAAAGGAACAGTCTAATATCAATTTATATTTTGATTAAAGGGATACTATAGATTCTGAAAATGAGCCATTTAAAATGTTAAAATATGCTTAAAAAATCATTCTAAATCTGGATATACATTGATCATAATGTTTTTGCCCGTTTCGATAAGCTGCGCATAAAAGTTGGTCAAAATATAAGTTCCAAAGGTTTAGTGGTAATTCGAAGTTAGTTATCAATGACGAAATTTCATATTAAAAAGCTCGTATTGTTCATTCCAATGAGAGTTAAATTAAAGTTAGTTAAATTACTTCACGTGCCATTATTAGACGGTCTTTCATTGGCTTCAGCAATTCCGACTTCTCGATAATTTTTACAGTCTGAAAAATTGCCTCGAAATGAATTTAGGCTTAACCAGTCCATTAACTACATTTTATAATCAATTTTATATTAATTATATTATTTTTTTATTATATAATCGGTGTACAAGCATGTAGCTTTAAATGTACTAATGGTAACTTAAAACGTGATTTTAAATTAAACTTTTCCTTTAATCTCTAAGAGATTGGTCTAGTATAATTTATGGTTGTATATCCTACTCTTGTCCGAGCTAGATTAGTAAAATATTAGACGCAGTAACGTATTGGTAAATCTCATAGGGGAAAATCTGATTCGTAACCAAGCTATCTTGAAAACGAGTATAATACTTTTATTACGGGGATAAATTCAAATAAATCCGACATTAATTGGAAAATTCGTTCCAAAATTAGTATTCAATAGATTAACGTACGTACTCTATGTCTTACCCAAATTTAATTAGCTTAAGATAAAGATGGCGTACCTTCAATGAGCATTGCAAAGAGGGAAGTTAGACGAGCATAAATTAATAGAAAGAAGTCGTTAATTGCAAACTTAATCCCTCTCACCTAATTTCTGAATTTTAGTCAAAAGCACGGCCCTCTTTACACAACACTTATAGTGTAACATCATAGATAATAAGTTGGTAAAGCACTTTACATTTAAAGGGAGAATGAAGTGTAAAAATATACCAACAAACATATTAAGCTACTCGAAAAGTAGGCTTAACAAGGATTCACGGAGGGCTTAAAATGTCGTCATTAATTTTAAATGTGCAACGCAATCAATTTATCAGAATTAATTTGAAACGTTTTGCTGTCGGAATAAATTGGGTCTCTCTCGTGATTCGATGGTGACTCGTTAACTAAGAGATATTAAACGTTCCATGAATTATTGTTTAGAAAATTAAAATATAAATACCGATAAATACATTAAGCTACAAAATATTTTTGCATTAAGTTAAAACTCGAATATTAAGTTCAATTCGAGTAAAAGGTTGTGACGACACAGTATTGTGGTAAATTTTTGAAAATCTTTGCGGTTGATTACTAGAGAAAGTAGCCAATATATTGGGGTCAACCATGTATTTTTATTCTTCTAAGTGTATGATTTCCATTTAAAATGCATTACAAATGATGATGGGCCCATAACATAGAACGCTATCGCGTTCTCTGAATTATATCACAAGATTGACGGTCGTACTATCAATTTAAATATAAGGAATGAATAGAAAATAAAGTATTGCTGAACTTCATTGTCCCTTTAATATTGGGTAGAATTGCAGCCTCGAAATGGGTTAATTCACGGGTCATAAGATCTATACTAGTCCATATCTGTATTTTAATCAATACAGGTGAATCCTTACAAAATACTACAAGCGGCACTACCTTATTAGGAAGATTTTATCCCTGTTTATAGTCATCAGTGTTTAGTGTTTCAACTTAATATCTATGGGTTAAAATATCCAATGTGTTATAAAAGACCAGCAGCCCGAATACGAGTCTCCTCCTCAGTCCACATTGTGATTCATTAGAAATTATAGATTTTACGAGTTTCTCTAGCGAGTTAACGTAGGAGCTTGGAGGAATAAGGTAGAGGAAACCTAGCGTAATCGCTGTACAAGCCTGTAGCTTTGATTGTACCAAAGGTATTACGCAACCGACAACGTATTTAGCATTGTCAAGGGCTGTAATCACATAAACTCGTAGTCGTTATACAGATTTTACGGAAGTGATTAACCCCTTGACCAGACTCAGACTTCATAATTTAAAATAAAGGTTTGACACAAGAAATCAGCCTTAGTATATAATTCTGGAAAAACTAGCCAACCTCTTTTGGATTGATTTTTTTCAAACTCTTCCGAAAGCGGTTACAGATAATAAAAATCGCCTTGTCCTCATTAATACTTATAATTAGAGCCTGTGGATTAAGTTTTTTACCTATTAAAACCTACGTGAAATAGAAAATGTTCAAAAATTTAGTTTTTGGAAAGAATTTCTTATTTGGAGGCTAGAAACTTAAACGCTGCCCAAAACTCCTAAATCCCAATTCGCTTCAACTGTTTTTCCCAATAAATTCGCGCTCATTGGTTGAAAAATACGTCACTGTATTCTAGTTCCTGTGAAAACTCGACACATTCGCTAAACAAACGTGTATTTCAAATTTTCGCGAAATTTAAAATTTGTGTATAAAACAGATATTCAAATTTTGCGCCATTTGCTAATCTATATTTCTTGAAAAACTAGAATACAGCGACGTATTTTGCGCACTATTGCGCGCGCAGTTTGACGTCATTGTCTCCTAGTCCCTCCCTGATTTTTAATAACCTTAATTGATTTTTTCCTCTCCAAATGAAAATATCCGAAATCGGTGGGAAACTGCTCAACTGGCAACCCAGAATGTTTGGGGCTCTGTACTTTCAATTCTTATTCCCTTACTTCATTCCTCCAAGGTATAGGAGGAAGGCGTCTATTTGAGGACGGTTTGTAGGTATTAGCAAAAACACCCCCTCGTAATTCCCAACTTTCCGCGATTAGTATTCGGTGAACGGCCTTTTTTTATTCTCCCCAGTATTTCGGTATCGATTCGATGATGCAGGGAGCCCACCAACGCGATAGTTTGATTTTGAAATTTTCGAAAGGTCCTATGGCTATAGTCTTTCAGTTTCTCTAATGATATACAGACGTTTTATATCTGATCAGATCGTATTAACGCTTAGAATTGCCAACTCGCGCCCGTGGTCCGCGTCCTAAAATACGTATGCCGCGAATGGGAATATTAAAAGTGATTCAGGAAGGAAGTATATAACGATCATTAGGATTAATTTGCATAGAAATATTTGGTAAGAGAATAAGTTTCAACATTTTTGTTATAGAAATTTTATCTTTCAATTGCTTCCGTTTTTGGTAATTCAGAGTTTTGTAATGCTTTTATTGATGATTATAATAATTATTTGGCTAGTTTATCTGTGATTTTCGTGTTTTGAAAGAATTAATTTGAATGATTGCGATGATAAGATTTTAAAGGGCATGCTTGTATGTATTTTTGGTTTTTGGATTGTATTTTCACAAGTTTTTATAGATATTTTTAAGATAATATTAAAATTTTTTTAAATATTTTATAGATTAAGGTGTTCAGATATTTTCCGAAGGATATTAGGTATTTTCCGAAGGATATTAGATATTTTTCCGGAGGATATTAGATGTTTTTCCGAAGGATATTAGATATTTTTCCGAAGGATATAAGATATTTTCCGAAAGATATTAGGTATTTTTCCAAAGGATATTAATTATTTTTCAGAAGGATACTAGATATTTTCACGAAGGATACTAGATATTTTTACGAAGGATAATAGATATTTTTCCGAAGGATATTAGATATTTTTACGAAGGATATTAGATATTTTTACGAAGGATATTAGATATTTTTACGAAGGATATTAGATATTTTTACGAAAGATATTAGATATTTTCACGAAGGATAATAGATATTTTTACGAAGGATAATAGATATTTTTACGAAGGATAATAGATATTTTTACGAAGGATACGTCTATAATAATTCCAGGGGTTTGTTGATAATATTTCCAGGGGTTTGTTGATAATATTTCCAGGGGTTTGTTGATAATATTTCCAGGGGTTTGTTGATAATATTTCCAGGGGTTTGTTGATAATATTTCCTGGGATAAGTTGATAATATTTCCAGGGGTTTGTTGATAATATTTCCAGGGGTTTGTTGATAAAATTTCCAGGGGTTTTGATAATATTCCCAGAGGTTTGTTGATAATATTTCGAGGGGTTTGTTTAAAATATTTCCATGGGTTTGTTGATAATATTTCGAGGGGTTTGTTTAAAATATTTCCAGGGGTTTGTTGATAATATTTCCAGGGGTTTGTTGATAATATTTCCAGGGGTTTGTTGATAATATTTCCAGGGGTTTGTTGATAATATTTCCAGGGGTTTGTTGATAATATTTTCAGGGATTTGTTAATAATATTTCCAGGACATTCCTAATAATACTTCCTAGAACTTTGCATCGAGATATCTTGATAGTATTTCTATGGGTTTGTAGGGTAATAATTGCCCAAGAGTTTGTTGTTGATAGAAAACCCCAATAAACCCAAAGGTTACACGTTCAAGACGATATATTGAAATCAAAATGTACTATATAATGAACGTCACTTCGATTACTTGAAACTTTAAATCGATCAATACTACGCGCATACGATTATGGCAAACGCACTTAGACCCAAAACGAAATCAGTACGATAAATTACACTTTCACTTATGATTGCAATAGGACCACTTATCAAAACCAGTTATTAAGCTCGTCCCATAACCGCGTAACCTTTACTCCACTCCAAAATAAAAATATAAAATACATTCCTACCATTATAGTTGAATCTCCGGCAAATCTTCGCTAAGATTTAATGACGTCTATCTAGAAAGAAAATAAATAACAAATACATTAAAATCAAATCAGTAAAAAAAATATATCCCTCACTAATAAATCAAAATTTGGAACGCTAAAAGCCACTTATCTAAGGAGGAACACAAATTACCATAAAGAAACAGGTTTTACTCTTATATTTTAATCTATTTCTGAAACTGCAACTTAATTATAATCACCTTAACATCTTTTTCTAAAAAATAAAAACTATCAGGTACCATGCGCTACTAAACTTTTCAAAACTTAATTCATAGTTAAAGGCAAATATAAATGAAATTAAAGTTTGCTTATTTAATTTTAATTTAGGTTCAAATACAATTTTCAAACAAAAATGAATTTATAAATAATTAAAAATTGTTAAACTTTCAACTTTGAGTCAGTTTTGCGTTAATATAAGAACGAGCCTTCGACTAATCAGTTTGCATTTTTTAAATTTCAAACTCCGCTAAGCCATATCTTTGCAAATTATTAAATTAACTTACGAGACTGCTACTTCATGGTTAAGAAAAACAGTTTATTAAATAAACATTTATTTAATAAACTATTTTTCTTGGGCTCATGAAGTAGCAGGCTCGTGTGCTTATTTTTCTCTAATAAACTGATAATTTGGTAGCAATTTAAAAGAATATTAGACTCTGCGTATAAACTAAGGCTTAGCGAGAAAAGTTAGCCACTTCATAATTATCTGTACTCTGTAAATTATTACGACGAAACCTTTAGGAAGTTTTAATATTGTTTTTTAAATCGATTAAAAATAAACTTGTTTTTCAACCATTCTAACCTAAATTCTTAGGAACCGACTTGAATTGAATAACACACACTTTCCTTTTCATCTCACTTAAAATTTAACAAAATTAAATCGAATGAAATTCATGTTTGGCAGAAATCAGAAATAGGGGGGAGGGGTTGAAGTGTTGAGATCAAACTCTTGGAGACTGGATCGAAGCGGTATTGTTGTAATGGTTTTGTACTTTATTTTAAACTTGAACGTATTTCATATGCGCAATCTAAAGTATAAGGAAAATTGGGAGCGGCTGTGCGCATTGTAATTCTCGGCCCAAAAACACGCCTTTGTTATATTTCAAACAATAAGTAAAAAAAAATCATATATTCTTAAATATTTTATATTCAATCGTAAAGCGGAGTAACCGTCGAGACTTAACCGAGGTAGCTCTTAAAGGAAATATTTAAATTTAAAGATATTTTTGGGAAGTGCTTTAGCCTCATATAGTCGAAATTAAGTTTTTCTATTTCTTCTTCAAATGTTTTGGATTCTATAATTTATATCCCTTAAAGTGAGAGTGAAAGATAAAGATTTTTTGCGAATAAACTACGCGAAAGAATAGGTTTGGAATTTGGTTATTGATCATGGTCTCAAGGTTATTTCAAAGATTTCTTGGTTATTTCCAAGGTTTCTTGGTTATTTTCATGGTTTCTAGGTTATTTTCATGGTTTCTTGGTTATTTTCATGGTTTCTTGGTTATTTTCATGGTTTCTTGGTTATTTTCATGGTTTCTAGGTTATTTCGAAGATTTCGCGGCTATTTCCATGATTTATAGGTTATTTCAAAGATTTCGTGGCTATTTTCATGGTTTCTAGGCAATTTCAAAGATTTCGTGGTTAATTTCATGGTTTCTTGGTTATTTTCATGGTTTGTAGGTTATTTCAAAGATTTCTTGTTTATTTCCATGGTTTCTTGGGTTTATGACTACTTCAATATATTCTTAATTATTTAAATAGGTTTTTGGTTATAGTATAAATGCGATTTAAGTACAAATAACCTTTTAATCAAGCATTCATTCATGTTTTCGATAAAGAAAGTTTTGTTTCATTAAAGTAAATTAAACTTTTCAAACTTTGCATAAATATATTTCAAGGACGAAATTTACTTATAGTAAATTCCACCTTTAATCGTTAGCACTAGGTTAATCTTTATCTCTTAGTAAAAAAAATCGTAGAAATAACCGGTAGCCCAGAGTGTTATGCGCTGAAAATTCAACATGGAACATTAATTGATTCTTTTCAAATGTTTGTAATATCGCGGTAGATCAAAACAATTTTACCATATTTCATTATCATTATAGAATAGAAAACTTTCTTTTTCATCTTTTCAAACGAAATTCTCTCACTTTCCCACGTTTTTCCCTAAGAGTACTATATAATTAACCCTATGACCTGTTATATTTGGTATATAGTAAAGGAATTTTGTTTGAAACACCAAATCGAATTTTCTCTTTAAAAATTTGGAATAAATACTAAATACATTTCTTCTATAAAAATGAATTTAAATTATATTTCAAATGAAAGTCAGTTAGTTTTAAATCATTGCTTGCATTTCAAGCCATTTATCATTAAATTAAACGATTCCATTTGAGGTAATATACAAGTATAAGTGACTAGTACGTCTGAAAGTTCTCCAGAAACGTTTATTTAAAAAACTTTTTAATTAACTAAATATTATTAGAAAGTATGAGTTGAAACAAAACCTTAAAATACTATTCGTACCACCCTCTCTTTAACGTGGCATATTTCTGAAACGTATTTAATGTAAATTTAATAGAGTTTCTATATTCGATTTGAGAATCGTGGTTTTCCGCGCTGGGTTTAATTTTCGTATTTTTTCAACCTTTTTTTTTTTTGTATAATTTTATTTAACTTATCCTTTTTGGTGTGATTTAATTCTAGAGAGCAAACGCAAGAGGTTTCACCCTTTTCGAGCCGTCAGAAACATATTTCGACGCAACAAGAGGCAAGGTGTTGATGAAGACGCCGCCGGGACTTCAAAGAAGTCCAGGTCAACGAGTGAATTATCAACTGTTCATGTGCCCGGTGATTCTCAAACGTAAATATTTTTTTATTTTGTATTATAATTTAAACTTAATTTGTAAGGATTTATGTAATCTACAAATACTTATATTTCGAGAAACGGCATATTTTTATCTTCGCATTACTCGTTTGAAAAAACGTGTCATTTATTTATTAAGCAAGCTTAAAATTTTATCTCCAGATAATTCGTGTCCATTTGATGTGTCTGTTTATATAATTTGTGGTTTTATATTAACAAACAATTTATCCGAGATTAAAATATGCGAAAAAAGCCTTTTTATCAATGGATATTAGAAGTTATTTATTATCCGATTCCGAGCTCTAATAGTTTATTTCAATCTATAAAAGGATATTTCTATATAGTTTACTTCAATCTGTTAATGGAGATTTCTATGGTTTACTTCAATCTGTTAATGGAGATTTCTATGGTTTACTTCAATCTGTTAATGGAGATTTCTATGGTTTACTTCAATCTGTTAATGGAGATTTCTACGGTTTACTTCAATCTGTTAATAGAGATTTCTACGGTTTACTTCAATCTGTTAATAGAGATTTCTATGGTTTACTTCAATCTGTTAATAGAGATTTCTATGGTTTACTTCAATCTGTTAATGGAGATTTCTATGGTTTACTTCAATCTGTTAATAGAGATTTCTATGGTTTACTTCAATCTGTTAATAGAGATTTCTATGGTTTACTTCAATCTGTTAATAGAGATTTCTATGGTTTACTTCAATCAGTTAATAGAGAATCTACATACTCATGGAAATTTCTATTAACTATATTTCAATCTATTCATAGAAAGATTTTTTTATTTTTTCCAATTACTTCGACGTGGGTATTATAATTATTTATAATTATTTTATAATTATAAAAATCCAATTATTTTCTTGTTTTATACACAGCCTAATTATTCTAAGCTTTTTTCTGATAAAAAACCCTAACATTTTGATAGACTGACTCGTATTGAATACTAAATCAAAACAGACGACTTAAAAGCCTTATTTTTGACACTAAAATAATGAGTAACAATAATTAATAACCGGAAAATGCAAATTTGCATCGTTCTTAACGCCATAATGTTAATTATAATTTAAAGAGAACCCTTTATCATTCAAGCGCAACCTATAATAGAAACAGAAGGATGAACCCCTCGAGATGAAAAAAAAAAAGGATTTTAAAATTAAAAGTCCGATTAAAAACAAAATTCATTGTCAAAGTCGATATCATAAAATTCCATGCATTGCCTATAATATTAATTGGTTATAGCATAGCCCAGGGCGTATAAAATACGATCAAGAATGCGTAGAATTTCAAGGATAACTTTTAAAACAAGTTGCGCGTCACTAGAAGTAGAAAAAAATCCACCACCCCTTATTAAAGATCCTAGATTTAAATTAAACTCTACATCAAAACCAATGTCATACATTTTTCTGGCGTCTAAACTAGCAGAGAGTGTAATATAATATTAAAATTTTAACGTGGCACATATAATTATAATTTTAAATTTATTAAAGAGATACTAGACTCTAGAATTTTTTTTTATTATATTTGTACTGTTAAAATGTACGTAAAAACATTACCAAAACTCACTAGAGTTTTTGTGATGATAAATCAAAGTTAATTATCAAATTAGATTAAAAATAATAAAAGATCCAGAATTTCTAATATCAATGAGAGTTTGAAATATCGAGTTTTTTAAGAAATAGCCCGCGTTTTAAAAGTTAAATTAGTTCCCCGCCTTTTTAATCGATCTCTCATTGGTACTAGCAATTTCGACTGCTTCAATATTTTTATTATTTAATCGGAAATTTCTTTGAACGAATTTAGGCTTAGCGAATTTAGTTAGCGACTTTGATAACCAACAAATTGTCGGGAAAAATTTGACGAGTTTAGATCGGTTTAGATAATATGTTTAAGCATATCTTAACAGTCCAAATAGATTAAAAAAAATGTTTACAGAATTTAGTATCCCTTTAAAACGTCATTGAGATTGGGGAATAGTTTTAAGTTGTACTACGATTAGTTCACGAATCCTATTTACAAAGTGTATATTTGATACGATACTTCCGAGTAATATTCAGGATGTTTAAGCCCCGGTATAAGTAAATCCATAAGTAATATAATAGAGCTAAGTATACAGCATTATATCAGCCAACAAACTCAATTTTGGATTTATCCTTGAGCATTAATTATAACAGTTGTGTTTCATTTAGTTAAATTAATCCAGCTGTCGTTTATAGTACATTAGGTATATGAATTGTTTCTTACACTCATTTTAATATAATATTTAGCCTAATAACCAAACAAATCGAGTTTTACTATACCGCCCAACGAGTTGCCATTGCTGGAACGATTATTTTTTTAACACAATTCTATGATTATCCTAAAGTAGAAAGAGCCAATCATGACAGAGACGAAAGATTTTTAAATTTTACATTTAATTCTCGCTCAGGATAGCTACCTATCTATCAATCAATCATACCTTGATTAACAAATTTAGCATTGAAAGAATGAAAACGGTCATATTTATGGATTATGTTACTTATGGTAAATTTACTCTTGTGTGAGATTGTTTACGGAACCTTGGATAATCCCTATTTGGGGTGCAGGGTTTTAACTATGTCATACATATATAAGTTTCATATTTCGCAAGCTGTTTGACAATCAAAATTTATAAAACATACCCTCGAAACTAAATTATTATAATTACCGGTTAAAAAGAAACGGAAAAAATAAACCGTTGCTAACACAACTTTACGAAAGAGTACCGGAGAAACATTTAATTTAATTTTAACCGAATAATTGGAACTAATACAAGAAATGCTGTATAACAATTCCATATCTCTACCTTATACCTTCATTGTTTGAGTTTAATGAATAATCTTACAATATGTCCTACTAACTAAAAGGCTGTTAGAAATATCTCTTCCTTATATTCCTCATCCCTTCCGTTATCTTCATTGCTTTTGTTAGCCTTAATAATCTTACACTTATTCCGACTTTATCCAAGTAAAAAGAACCAATAAAATCAAAGGGAAAAATTGACCAACCACGGTGAAGCGACTGAAGTCTAATAGACCTTATCCTTCAATTCCCATTCATTGTTTTTTCTTCCCAAACATAGTTAAAATTTATCCAACCAAATAAACCAACGTTAGAATAGATATTACAGAAACCATCTCTCACATCGTTACATCCTTTTATCCGCGCCTTTCCCTTCATTGCTTCTATCATCATCGAATTAAACTTTTATTTCGTTTAAATAATAAATAAATACACCAACAATTAGAACCCAGTACATTTCCATAATATTTTTCACCCACAAATCCTTATAATCCCAGCCTTTCCATTCAGTGCTTCCGTTTCTCCGGATAAAGTATAGAAAAGAAAAGTTTCAGAATTAAGGATAATAATCGAGAAAGACATAATGGGTGCAGGAGGTAGACGAAGCATGGTTTTATAGGACCCCGATAGACGGTAATGCAAGGGTGAACCCACCTTTATATCATAGTTTCATCTTAATCTGACCTTAGTTTAGGGATACAATGTACAAAACTATTAAATTTAAACGTCAAATTATCCTGAGCAATCGAACGCTTGACGGAGCAAAACTTTGCAACATTTTCAAACCATAGTTATATATTTTTTTTTCACGATTTTTAAACGTCTATGAAAGATTGAATGCTACGGGCGCTTTTTAATAATAATTGGACTACGAGAGTTTTCTTAACTACATCTCGAGAGGCACACCCTTGAATTTGTACGTGCGTCTTTTAGAATTTATCAGTTTTTCTTTCGGTTATTACAGGTTTGAAGTTTTGGCCCCACCTTACGCCGCTGGATTGAGTGTTTCGCATGACAGTATTTTTACTCCGGAACATAACGCCTCAAATTTGGACCCAGAAAACGGGCACCCCATGCCAGCTTCTTCCCTATCCGTACAACACGTCGCGGGACTCAAAAGATTTAAAGTAAGTACAGTTTTTGAATCACTTAACGCTTGTAAACTCGAGGGGAGGGGTGTAGATTTCAAATAGCAAAATCGATTATGTAAAGTGTTTTGTCGAGTTTGCTTTTTAAAGTGATTATATAAACGAGTAACGTGTTATTTTTAATCGACGATGAACGTTAAAATACGCATAAAAACATCGTTAAAACTAAGTGAAAGGTTTCTCGTTAATTTACAGTTAACAAAGTTACGATTTGAGTACGCTAAGCCTAACTTCATTTTCAGACTGCTACAAATGCCAAAAAATAATATTAGTGGTGCGTTAGGGCTCGAAGCTCGGTAAGAGACATTTCAAAAGCTCGTAAAGGTTTCGAGCCCATGGTCGAAAGCTCGATAAAACTCGAGCCTAATCAATGCAAACTTAAATGTTCAAGGGTTTCATGAGAAACATTGCATTTTTCACGAGTGTAGGGGTTGTTTAGTTAGAAATAAGAATTTTCCGCGTTTAAAATAACCGAAAGACAAATACAAATAATTTTCTGTGAGCACCTATAAATTATCGTGAGACAGTAAATTACCGCGTAATTTACCAATTTCCAAAATTACCATTAATTTTAGAACTCTATAGCTAAACATGGTTGTAAAAATGTTAAAGAGCGGTTAAATTATTATTATTATTATAATATGATATTATTATGGCATATGATAATAAACGAAACTACCATCCAAAATCCCAAAATAAGTCGGTATAAATTAGTCACGTTTGTGTTGAAATACTAACGGAATATCCTTCTATCTATATAATATATGAATATCACATATAACGGTTCAATTTAGTTTCTGTTTTGCAAAACAAATAAATTTGTTTTCAAAACAAATTCTATAAGAGAGATCCCCCTAAATATAAGAACCTGCTCTAGAACCACTAATGTTTTAAACCAGATTCCACGAGCGGTAGTTAAAAAAAATTGTTTAAATAAATTCTATGTCATCCGTTAGTTTTAACATTTACCCGTAAGCCTACGGAAAGTGGAAATAAAAATACAAGACGCCCAAAAATAAAATAAAAACAAAAATCGGTTTTGGGAAATTTAAAACTAACTCGAAACGGGCTTAGGACTAGTTTTAGAGAAAATCAAAATTACTTCCCCAAAACTAGTTTTTTCACTTTTTTTTTTTTTTTTTGGTTTTTAACGCACTGACCGCGGCGCTCGGCTTTGGTAAGAGTTTTCTACATTAAGCTCCGACTTAGCTAAGTTATTCGTTCAGCTTGAGAGATACGTGTAGTTCTTCTATCGCAACTTAGGTGTTCTTTATATTGCAAAATTTTTTAAAATTAAATTTTTTCTTTATTTTCGAAATGGAAGCGATGTTTTTTCGGTTATAACGTGAATTGTGTGTATTTTACATATTTGCGCGTGTTTTTATGCCTTAATGGAATATTTATAACGAATACGAGTGATAAAAATCACGTGTTTGTATGAAAAACTGGATTTATATGAGATATAAAAAGGTGATGTATGATTTATTTAAAGGGATTCTAAAGAGAATGAACGAAACAACGAAAACTTAGTGAGGGAGGAGACGAAAATCGAGTGATTTTAATCTCTCAAACTTCGCCCCCTACCTCCCCCCAAATATTAACTAAGCCCCTCTGAAAGATAGCTGACACCACCACCCCGAAAATCAATTATAACCATTCTTATATTTATTATTTTCCATATGAAACTAAAATTTGTTAAAAAAACCCTAATGTATTGTCTTGAAGTTTATGATCAAGTATTCGACCTTCACGGATTTCCCAGAATTATACAGAATTTTTAAGAGTTTTTTACAGTATTTTCCAATTCATTTGTCTCTGTTATTTACAGGTTTTTCAATGTATTGTCCCTGATAGTTACAGGATTTTCCAATGCATTTTCCCTGATATTTACAGGTTTTTCCAATGCATTTTCCCTGATATTTACAGGTTTTTCCAATACATTTTCCCTGATATTTACAGGTTTTCCAATTAATTTTCCCTGATATTTACAGGTTTTTCCAAAACATTTTCCCTTATATTTACAGGTTTTCCAATTAATTTTCCCTGTTATTTACAGGTTTTTCAATTAATTTTCCCTAATATTTACAAGTTTTTCCAATACATTTTCCCTGATATTTACAGGTTTTCCAATGCATTTACCCCGATATTTCCAAGTTTACCAAAAATAATATTTTTTTCATCATAGGTTTAAAAATATAAAATGCATGCAAAGGCTTAGCTTTCTTTTACAATTCAAAAACGCTAATGTATTCCCAGATCTCCCTGATTTTCCCAAAAGGATTCGAACTTTCCTAATTGTTTTTATAAATATTATTGAACAATACACGCGGCAAAATGTGTCTGTCATTATAAATACATAATAATGAACTCCAACAATCACACTATAGACAATTTTGTTGCGCAGAGATTACTAACGCTAAGCTTGTGCTAATGTATAGGTCTATAAAATATCAGTCGCATATACCCTTTTATGGTAAAGAAAAAAAGAAATCTGATAATAACAAACTATAAAAAAACCTTTGGAATATGAAGTTCTAGTCGGCCGAAACTAAAAACGTAGAAGTATTATTATTATTATCAGAATAGAGGCGGATTTAGCATGGTTGCAACCATTGTTTGGTCTTTCAATTTTACCGTGCGCTCACATCAAAGGTAGGATGAAAAAGGGAATTCAATTTAAATTCTAAAAACGTTGAAAGCTATTAATTCACCATTTTTTTCGAAATCCTATGTATTATATTGTTAGTTTATTTTAATATTAAAACGTCATATTCAAAATTTTATATCTGTGGATTGACATGTTCTTAAGAAACCTCAAAATGCAAGTGTCAAAAATATGTAGGTTTTATTTTTCAATATATGACGTTATTGACGATAACTTTCTTACGAAAGGTTAGACTATTTGGATTAAGTACTTCTACGAAAAAGAGCGCGCGAAAGCGACCTTATCAGGTGCCAGAACGAGCGAGAATTAACTGTAGGCTCAACAATAACCACGCGACCATAGTGATGACGTAGTTTTGCGGGGAAATTTTATTTTCAAAATATCGAAAATGGCGATTATAAAATTTGTATTTTTACTGTTACCATTTTTCACTATGCAACAGTGGTAAATTTTACTTTTAACTTAGTTTTTAATGCATATTAATATTATGGTTAAATATTTAAACAACTTTAATTAATGAGAGTGATACTTAATGGTTTAAACCTCAAAAGCTTTAATATTTTGGGGAGGCTTTCGAGTACACACGCCCGATGAATTTAGAATAAGTCACCTTTGTAACCTGGTTTTTTGGACAAAATATTTTCTTCAAAAAAAAAGGTTTTGTTTGTTAGAAATTCACTGTGTTAGTTGGATTGAAAAGGAGTGTGTCCTCGAAAAGCTTCCTCAAAAAATATAAATGGGATTGAAGTTTAAACCATGAAGTGTCACTCTCATTAATTGAAGTTGGTTAAATATCTAATTCCCCAATTAATCTAATAGAATTTCCTAATTAATCTAATCGAATTTTCCAATTAATCTAATAGAATTTCCCAATTAATCTAATCGAATGTTTCAATTAATCTAATCGAATTTCCCAATTAATCTAATCGAATTCCCCAATTAATGTAAACGAATTTTCCGATTAATCTAACCGAATTTTCCAATTAATGTAATCGAATTTTTCAATTAATCTAATCAAATTTCCCAATTAATCTAATCAAATTTCCCAATTAATCTAATCAAATTTCCCAATTAATCTAATCGAATTTCCCAATTAATCTAATCGAATTTCCCAAATAAAATTAAATATAAAAGTTAAATATTTGTCACTCAATCTTTTGAAACTTTAAATACAGATCAAATTTGTCAAAATCAAAATTGCCATGCGGGTGTAAATAATACAAATCCCATGATTTTCTTTTCACTCTCCTTTGCGGAAAAAATAAAAAAAAAAAAAAAAACCTTTAATCGTTATCACAGGGTATTCCGAACAAGATTAGATAAAGAGGGTTGAGAATTAAAGCTCTACTTTTTGCTCTTTCTCTCGACTCGAGAAGGTATTACAAATTATTGATCGTTTGTCCTCTAGCTTCGCAACTTTTAATTATAAAACTAACGCTACCGGAGTTTTTACTTTAAGCAACAATTTTCCCCCTTCTATTTCTCGTGTGATGTGTTAAATTAATCGAAACCAGGTTTTTCTTTCACTTCTAATTCCTCCTTACTTAAATGGATCCCAAGTTCAAGTTGTCTTTCCGGGTTCGTAATAATTTTCAAGTTTTTGAAAGTATATTATTTGGGTTTCAGTTTTAAATTTAATGGGCCTTTTTTTGAAGGGTGCGTGAAAAGGGGAATATGATCTAGATTAGTGTTTTACTGAATTAATTATCTTTAATTAAAATTAAATCGCTCTTTAATTATTATAGAATTAATTTAAATTATAATAATTGGAGCACGTTTTGGGTCGATTTAAAACTCATTCAACTTTCGATATTATTATGTTTTGTAATTTCAAACTTTGCTAAGCTTAACTAATTAGTGGTTAGATATTATCGATACAATTCGGCCATTTTTTTTCAGTGTCTTTCTTTTTATTCCGAAATTAACTATTCTTTTATCCGTGGTTAGTTAAAATTTAATTTAATTAATTAGGGAATCAAATAAATATAAATCTTATTTAAGTTTCATCATCCGTCCCTTTAAAATTAATTAATTTGGAGCATATATTGTAGATTAGCATATTTTTTTCAAGTGGTTTATCTCCAATAGATTAGGTATATGGTTATGGTTAGTGATAGAGTAATTTTGTTTTGTTATCGTTTCAAACTAAGGAACGTACAGGATGAGATTTTAGTCGGGGTCGGGGACGGGGAGAGAATAAACCCCGACATTTTTGGTGGGGTAGGTGAAAGAGTTAATTAAATATTTTTTCAAATCCAGATTTTTCTTTTGAAAAAAATATTTGTATATAAAAACACTGTTTATCGCTACTTATATGTTTAAGAAAATTTGTAAAATCTTGACTAGTTACAACTTGAGAACTTATATTTTATAGATCTTTACTTATTTTGGAATATTTTCCAAAGGTTAAATTTTTAAGCCCAGCTTTTCTTGGAAAACCCGACTCAAAAATCGGCCAACCCGTAAGATCTATATTTCAATCTCTAATAATATTTTAAATTTATAATAATTAACTAAATCAATTAATTCATTAATGATTCATGAGATGTAGAGTTTAATAATTATTCATAATTTAGTTTAAAGGGATAGTACCACAACTTAAAAACTTTTCCTTTCCAATAATTTTCATTAGGAATATCGCGAAAAATCTACTTTGTATTTTTTTTTAATTTTACCCATTTGATGACGTCATAGCATTTTTTGTCACTCGTTAATATCAGAACTTGGAGGTTTTGTTTTTAATTAAGCTACGATTTGAAACGCTCTATTGATTATCCAGCCCTATTTTTGTCTGAGAATGTCGTCACGTCGTTTAATTTCCGCAAATATTTCAAAAGATTTTGTGTTGATTTCTAGAGAAACAATTTTGGATAACAATCTTAGGATTGTGGACATTTTATCATTCATCAACGGTAAAAAGAAATAGGAAAAATTTGCCAACATGAAAGTTTTAATAGGGCTGCCAATTTTTTAATTCGAACCCAATCCCCTTGTTATAAAAATTTTAGCCTTCGACATGTTCATGACACTTCTAGAAACCACAGGTAGTAAATCATGATTAAATTAATATATGTTTAACCAGTTGCGAATACACCTTTGAATCTAAACTTTTAGTTATATTGAAGTTATATTTCTTTCGTGACTTAGCCAGCTTAAACCCCATATCTTTATGGGATTTTATAGCTTCTAAAAAAATCTAATTGAACTGAAAAGGGTCAATTAAATTCAAACAGAAAGACAACAACCCTTGAAATTTGCTTTTTATATCAAATTTCAACTTTTATCTTAATAGTTTGGGGAAAACATAGTTTTTTTTTTTAATTTTATCAATTTCGAATTAAGTTTCGGGCTAATTTATGTGTCAGCAAGTAGAACAAGTTTCCTATAACATCATAAAGCTTAATATTTCGATATAGTCTAAGGAAAATCCGAACTGAAAATAATGTTAATTATCAAAATGTTTTTAATTTAAATATATTTAATTTAAGAAAGTTTCGGTGTTGAAGGCTTACTGATCATGTGAAGTCAATTATAATGATTTTAATCTTAATATGAATGAAATTGAACCTTTTAGACAGTTTTCTAAACTATAGCAATCACGCTTATTTAATTAGATTTTCGTAATTAATTGGGCAAACTTGGTGAGAAACCAAATCCGAAAACCTCACGCCATGCAATGGTGTAGGAATGGGGGGAGGGGGCGAGGGGTACAAATGTAACCCCCTAAAATCTTTGAAGGGCGCCAAGAGCCAATTGTGAAAATTTCCTTTTTTTAACGATCTTTCAAAAATGCTACTCAATTTCCATTTGGAACTCATGAAAAATACGTCTCAGCCTCATTTTAAGTAGTAATTTATTTCAAAATGTTCAAATTTATAATTCGGGGACTAAAAAATTAAGAAACTAAAATTTAAAATTGTTTTTCGAACCAGTTTTAAGAGTGAAACGATATGTTTATAGTGTGAAGGTGGCTTCATAGGGAAAAATTGCGATATTTCACATCAAAGCACATTTTGAATATACTCTGAATTCAATTGAAATCCTTAATAAATAGCAAATATATGGGGGAAAAGCGTATCCGTTTACAAAACTATCTTAACTTACTTCCTGTTTGGTTTTTTTTTTAATTAAATTTATATTATAAGATTATCTAGATTAAACCTTACAACAGTTACCATCAGTAAAGTGTAGAAAAAATTAATACCCTAGCTAAACCGTACCTGTACCTGACGATATCACGTCCCAACACGCGTATAGAAACAACATCACTAAAGGTTTTTTCCCTTTCAAAAATTCAAAAGGGGGAATATATAATACTCTAGTTTCAAATTACACGTTATTTAAAAACTAGGTACGTGACTTATTAAATATTATGGTGTGAGCTTCAAAAATCAAGAAAAAATTGATTTATTACATATGTTACAACTAATTTAAAGGGACTATAAACCAAATTCGAAAATAGTTTGTTAAAGGGACTGTAATACCCAGTGGAAAAATCATGTGGCATTGTCATTGACGTAACACCCCCTAGGTAGTAAGTGAATACGTCTCAATGGCATGGTGAATCCGAAAATAAAATAAACGGTAACTTTTGTAATTAATGTGTTATGGCATATGTATATATATTTTGTTTAGGTTTTTAAAGATCTTTCCGCCCTTGGTTGGATTGCGTGAGATATCGGTGACAGTATAATTAGTTTTTTTAAGTTGTATTTTTAAAAGGTCAGGTCAATTTATTTAATGTTGCGAGCAAAAGTCCGACAGACGGCCGGCTGGTTAATTAAATTTAATTAAATAATAACTAGCTATTGTTTGGATGCTATCTAAACGAGCTTAAGTATAACAAAACTATATGCAAGCGAGAGTAGCGAGTAAAGGTTGAGGTATGAATTTTGGTGAAGTAGCTCAATTTCTTAATTTTCACTGGCGCATCTTAAAATATTAAATAACGCAAGTTCTTCAGTTTTCAACTAAAAACGTGTTTAAATTGAACCAGAAGTCTATGAAATTTCATTCTGGGAAAGCTCCTAACTCCGTATTATTTTAGTAATGTTAAAATCCTGAAACATCAAAGTTTCGTCGTTGGCTATAAAATTTACCAACGAGCTCGTTGACTGGCAGCGAACGATTAATTTATCTAATCTCAAAAATCTATGAATAATAAATTTTGTCGCGAGCTATGGAGTGATTTTTGCAATATAAATTTGTATGAATGATTAAATGTTGTTCGCGAACTTCACCGAAATCAAATTGGTAACATATCTTAATAAATATTAATAATATTTAATATTATAAATATTAAAACATCGGTGCCCCATGGCTGTATGTAGAGCTGGACAAAGGGTATTCACTTACAAAATAGGTAAAAATTCACAAATTAGAAAGTTGAATTTTTTACGAAACAACCGAGGAATTTTTTTGGATAATGGCTAATTTTCATCAGGCATTTTTTTTTTTTTTTTTTTTTTTTTTTTTTTTTTTTTTTTTTTTGTGTTTAAGCAGCGGAAAATTGTTAAGATTGTTTCACAGCATTTTGGTTTTTGCCTTTTTCCGCAAAAATTTGCCATTACCATATATTTTCTGTATCTACATTTGAATAAAAAATAAAAGCTTCCAAAACTATATTTTCAAAGGGCTGTGCTACTGATTACTTCTCGTAATCGGTGCACACGCATATAGCTTTGACTGTACTAAAGTAATTACGTACCTAAGTACGTATTTAGCCTTACCTAAGTAAAGTAACCAGTTACGTAATCGCGTAATCTGTATACATATTTTACGGAAGTGGTTGTAACCACCCTTCATAATATCACTAAGATATTCAACCACTTTACTAAAATTTAATCACCATCACTTTATGACCAACAAAATACCCCCTTTTTCCCTAAGAATATCGGTGACAATAGAGAACCAAGCTTAGCCGACTATTGTGTTTCATCGCAGTAATATTAAACTTCCTACAACTTCCTAGATTCTAGTCAAAATAATATTAAACGCTCGACTCACGTAACCGTTCGTATAATCTAGGTTTATGTAGGCGCGTATACAACGAGTCAAAACTAGTTCGTGAGTTTCTCGTGGAACTAAACTATGATCTACTAGCCGAACAAAACAATATTCATAAAAAAAAATATCTGTTGGGCGAGTTAGATATTATAGCTTTCTCTCGCGCCTTGTTCTAGAATTAACAAAGAGCTCAATCATGGCGGAACATTTCAATTTACTCTTATTTCAGGACGAACTGTTTACCCGAGTTCGTGCCAGAAGAGATTCGGATGACGACGACGCCGGCTTGCCTCACAGTCCTTGCACTAGTCCCACTACCGCCGATGTCCTGGCTCAAGGACTTAAAGTAAGTACTTCTCAAGTCGATAAAGTTAAGCAAGGTTTCGAATGAAGGTTTACACGAATTGAAATGTGGCATCCTTATCACTTGGATTGCGCGTTACAAGGACCCTAACAATGTTTTTTTTAAGTACGCGTATTTGCCATCCCTTTAGATTCTTGCATTATTTGAAGTACCGGTACCTTTGGATCCTTGCATTATTTGAAGTACCGGTACCTTTAGATCCTTGCATTATTTGAAGTACCGGTACCTTTAAATCCTTGCAATATTTGAAACCTCTAAAAATTCTCTGCCGTGTTTCAAATCTCTTCCAATCCATATATTATTTTTAATCCAATTCAATTCATGCATTATTTGAAATTCCTTTAAATCCTTACAATGTTTGAAAATAACATTAAGTTATCACGTGGCTCTCTGCCGCGTGTTTGCCTGACTTTTTGATCCCATTGTTTTTGAATTTAAATTATAAAATCTAAATTAGGCTTAGCGTAAATTTCAAATCCGAATTAAATTTCTAATTTATAAGCTTTTCGACGGCTTTTTTAAATTACTAAATTAGCGATAAAGCCAACTGGTTCTCTAAAATCTCCACTTTATCGCGAAACTTACTATCTCAAACATTCTCTATTCTAACAACACGGGCCAGCCTTTGATTGGTCAGTAAATCACTTCATTAAAATAGAAACCCATTGCTAAGCCTAAAACAGGTTTTAAAAATTAGTTTCTAATTAAAATAATTAATCTAAATTTGTGAAAAAAAATTCCAGAATTTTAAATTTAATATCAAAAACCCAGGGAAAAATTTAAAACGCGTGTCAAATTTCAAATCAATACTCTTCCTTTAAATTCTTGTAATGTTTGATATCTTTATACTAATACTGAGTCAAAATAAAATTTCGACTGAATAGAAATCTGCACCCATCACAAAAAAAAAAAAATACTTATCTATAAAGCTTGTCTATAACTACAAGAATATGATAGAGATAGGAAATTAATTTTCTATCGTGTTATTGATAAGGATTAACAAAAACAAATACGCAAAATCCCAATCGTAAAAAAAGAACCTCGAGTCTCCACCTGTGAAACCTTGCCCGAATATTTTTCACTAACACAGCTACATTAAACTTAATATAATTTCCTCTATTTGTTTAGGACAAGCCCTGCCATTCCAGGAGTAGCTACAGTGCCGGTAGTTTAATCAGTATGGGGAGCTCGGAAAACGACGAGGTACGTAGCCCGTGGTACACCAGTGAATCCATAATAATATAAAAGACAATATTCAGCAGTTGGTCGTAGACCTTTTTTTCGGTTTCGCTTGACGAATTTAAAGGGTGGAAATGTTGTTTTTTATATTTTTCAAATCATGTATAAGCTTTTTTTCATCATTCTTTCGAATGTTTTTCAACAAGAAGGACCTACCATTTTTATTTTCTTCCTCGTTTAATTCGTTTTTAAAATCATTTCTTTCAAATTAATCGAGATATGATGAACTTAAATTTGCGTAATTATCTTCTAATGTGAAAATTACGTCTCGTAATTAGGATTCTGGTGGTATTATGTCATCGAATCAATCGTCGCGCGTTTCACTATCGGACAGAAGGACGCTCGATTTTGAAGGAGAGCAACTCGACGTCAGTCAACCAGTTCCTTTGAACCATAACGCGGCTCTCCATAAGATTTCCGTTAGACCAAAAAGAACGCACGGTCTTCCCAGGCATAGAAAATTACAACAGGTACCGTGTGTAGTAATAAATGTATTTTGGTGGGAGATTTAGGTTTTAATGTAAAGGTTGTACTTTATTCGTGTTTTTAGATCGCAGCTGCCGCTGTAGCGACTCTACCAGTGACTCCAGAGGTCACCGAGGATCTTTTGGGACCTAAAACACCGTCTACACATTCTGAGGAAGATAGACAAGTCGAAATTAAACCTGGTAAATACTTTTACCACTTTTTTTTTCACCGGGTTCGTGTAACGCGTTGTTATGGATAGCTACTTTTTACGATATATAGGCCAATCAGAAATAGTTGGAGTACAACAACGAGGTAATATAACAAATTTGATCTATTAAAACAGCGCAACATGGTTCTGTCATCTTATAGTTTTTGAATCTCAGTAATGCTTTGAAAGCCGCATGAAAGACTCATTGAGTTGTAAATTGAAAAAGCCCTCTAGGATCTACCTAATCGTAGAAAAAAATTGCTATCCTATAAAATTAAAATCTTATAAACCTCTTAATTATCACGATTTTTGGAAAGAAACTTAAAATCTCGACTAATTTCTCCTCATTTTCTTATAACAGTAGCTGAAGAAAAAATTATCAACATAGAACCATTTCCTGTATTTGAAGAAAATATCCCAGAACAAAATATCTACGATGAGCTTGAAGAACCAATATATGACGAGGTTAATATTGAGGACGAGCTACCAGATGCGTCGCAACCGTCTTTGGTTTTACCACCTGAACCGAGAGACACTGGTGCAACCCAAACCCCCTCAAAACCAACCTTATCTACTAAACCAACATCACCAACTATGCCGGAACCATTGTTCATACCCACCGAAAAGCCTACGACCCCTGAAGTTCGGGAAACGCTGCCATCACCCGTTCCACGTACACCAACTCCAGCTTCACCTTTAGCAACTTCTCCATTACCCTATACTCGGGAAGCGATTACTCCAATACCAAAAGCAATACCGAGCTTAGAAATACCAGTAACTGAAAATAAACCAATAGAAATCGTCGTTGTTGAAACACCACCGCCGCCGGCTGGCAACGAAGTCATTTCTCCAGTGACAAGTCGAGGGGCCACTCCAGTTAGCTTAGAAAGCAAGATTCTCTCAAAGAGTAAATCGACAGCGGCCGAGTTGAAACTACGTCACGAAATCAAGCAATTCAGCAAACGTCAGAAAGAAATGAAAGAGGAAATGCTAAAGAAAACGGAAGAAGACAGACCGGAAGTCATCGATGTCAAAGAATGCGCAAAATCTAAAGAATCGTCGAGTTGCGAAAATAAGCTTAGCGAAAAAACAAAAAGCACACCGACTAAAGAGGTTATAGAGGAAGATCTGAGCGTTGTCAGCGCCGAACGATTTTTCATTCCAATTGACCGAACCGTCAATTCTGCCGAGCCAATGGAAAACAAGCTCTACAAACCGGTGTCACGCGTGGCGGAAACGGAAATCGAATTGCCCGCGCAACATACCATTCCAGTTACGCGAGAAGAAAAGGTAGTTAAAAATAAGGGTCACTTTACTGTGAATGATATTGGAATGTCGCCAACGACAAACACTGGCGAGGAGAAGTTCACGAGTACCATCTTGGTTTCGAATACCAGCGACGATGCAACCACGAAAATGTCAGTGATAAGTAGTTCGGATTTGAACCAGCACGTGACGGTTGAGAGACCGCCCCGAAAAAATAAGGAATCGCACGAAGGCAAGAATAGACTGACTAGTGGACTGGTGACTGTCGAGAACCAATCGTTTTCAACTTGCAGCACGTTGAAATTGGAAAGTGATTTTAAATTAAGCTCGGATACTAGCGATAAAGGAATAATGTCACCCTTATCGTCCTCCACCGAACTTATTGGTAAAGAAATCCTCGAAGACGTAATCAAGGGAGAATTGTCGGCGGAAGAATACAGAATTATGAATGAATTGTTTGAAGACGAACAGGAAACTCGAGTCGACCTTCGTAAGGATGAGGAGTTACCCGAAACTATAGGTACCGATACATTAATCGAGGATGGTGAAACTAAAGAACCAGAACCAGTCATCGAGGAAGAAAGTACACCGGTGCAACCGATCCCAGAGCCCGTTAAAGAATTAACTACACCTACTAAAGATGAACAGGAGATTATCGAACAACCCGAAACTTCGGAAAAACCAAAAGTAGTTTTACGCAAACACCACGAAAAGAATGCCGCTAATCGAAACAGCGTCGAAGCAACATCAGCCTTCTCGTCTTTGGACTTCGAAAACATAATGAAACAACGGCGGTCTATCACGGAAAATGATATACTGGCGCAGAAAGTGAACGCTGACGAACCGGGACCCAAAAACACTCCGGAAGCCAGTAAACCCGCAAGTTCCGGTCAAAACCAATCTAATTCGAAAAGGTTATCGGTTGAAATCGTCCCGTATAACACCAGAGTTAAAGAAAGTTCGTACGCATCCTCACCGCCACCCAAACCAACTCAGTCATCGCCTCCTGTAGTTGACAATGTCGTTCCCGATAAGGAACCGAAACCCAAAACTGAGGAATCGCCCGCGGTCGAAATCCACCGGAAGTTGAGCTTCACCAAAACGGAAACGACCACGACGGCCAGTAACGAGGACTTAACAAAACACCCGGTTCAATTCAGAATACGTCGAGGCAAAAGTTTGAACGAGAAGAGTGATTCGATGACCAAAGAGTCGAGCTTACCGGAAAAACCAAAACTCGCTCGACCTAAGTCGCAAATCGGTTCCATATCGAAGGATAAACCTCCAATGGTTGAAAAACCGGGCGTTCCCGAATTTATGAAGATTCAACTACGCTCTTCCAAGGAGGAATTAGATTCTGTTAAGAACGAATTACCAGCTATTGGCAACGTTACCCCTCCACCGACTATCGTAACACCCACTACAGTATCGCCAAAAACGGGATCACCTACGCCTCAATGGGAAGTCAAAATTGGGCAACCTAAATTCCAGAGACAGACATCCGTTAGTTTACCTCCAATTGATCTCAAAACAGAAGTTAAGAAGAAAGACGAGAAACCTTTGGAGAAAGCTTCCTCTACTACGTCACTGGATACTAAGTCGCAACGTAAGGATTCCAACGCGGAGAATAAAGAAAATATGGGGTTGTCCAACGTGCTGGTCAAGGAAGACCCTGGTAACAAGGAAGATAACGCGATGAATGGAAATGAATCGGACGAGTCGTCGATGTTGAAGCTCAACCGCTCCTCGCAACATTCCAGCGCTGGTAGTGGCGGTTCAATAAAAATGTCGGATGAAGGTCGACGCAAGTCGCAGGGTTACGTAGGTGGAGGAATGGGGACTGACGCGGAGCCAGAACTATTCAGAGTCTTCGCGAGGCGCTCCATAAAGCAACGTAATCCGGACAAGAATAAACAACAACCAGCCATTAACAAAGACGAACAGCCGGTGGTCGCGGACGAAAAAACTAACAACAAAGTTATCAAGGCGGAACCCGCACCGACGCCTCCAGCGCAAACACCCAGGGCAAGTTTAAGCCAACAGCCAGCTAAACCCGAAATTAAGCAGGAGAAAGAAAAGATTCCGCCGTGGAAGCAGACACCTAAACCTGTTAACTTGGATAAAACTACCAAAGAAGTTAAAGTTCTAAGCAAAGAAAATGTTGAAAAGACGAAAGATATCTCTCCCGAGGTCATCGCGACAAATTCGCCTCAGCAACGACCGCGATTTAGGGCTAAGTCGGTCGTGGTTAACGAGTCACCAATTCCTCAAAGGGAACGAAAAACCAGCGTCCCAACTGAGACCATCAAGATAGTGGATAAATCGGACAGTAAAAAACAAAGCGAAATCAGGGAGATAAACTCCAAAAACTCCAATAAGTCTAATAATTCACTGCCACAAGTGACGGTCAGCATTAAGCCGCAAGAAACGACGACGCCAATTAGAAAGAGTTCGATTACCACGGCTACGAGGGTGATTAAAAACAGTCAACCCGATATTATCGTGGTGGAAAATAGCAATAATGGGTCCGAAGGCAATCCCCTAAGTTGGAAACAATTGGCCCTTCAAAATAGAGAGGAGAGAGTACGCAAGGAGATGAGACACTGCCCCAACACTGTCGTCCTTGATGTAAGTAAACAATTCCGTTTGGTTTGATAAATTAATAGAGTAATGTCCGATCACTGACTTTGACCGTCTTAAGGGTTATTTGTGTTCAAGATAACGTAAGGTGACACTACTCTAATGCATGTTATACTTTAAGAGAAAATGAAGTTTGGCAAGTGGTTTTCTTATTTTAAATCAGTAATTCACAGAATATTGAACCCCTCCCTAAGACTATCTTTCTGTAATGCTATGTATGTGGACCCGCAGCTGTCGCAGATCAATGCGGCGAGTGGGGCTGGGAGGGAGAAATATCGAGGAAACTGAGATTTTCTACCTTCAGAAAATTAGCCTTATTGTTATATCAAGTACTAAATGGTATTTTAACAATAAACCCATTTTCCCTTCAAAGGGATTAGCTGCGTTTTCAAAGCACCTTTAAAGTCGACAAGCAAGGATGAGTTCTTAAAGGGAGAATGCAACCTAGTAACAAGTGATTATTCATCGATTCCTTATCGTTTAACTAGGCCTAATCCACCAATAAAAAGTTTACAAAAGAAATAAACTAGCTAAGCAGGATTCATGGTGATCCTGAATTGCCTCCGTGTAAGGTCTAGCGACCAATGAGCGAAGGCCCGTCGTTCACGCGAGATCTCCACGAGACTTACAATTGCATTCAATTGGTTGCTAGACTTTATACGCGAGGAAATCAAGATCTCCATGAATCCCGCTAAGCCTATTTTCCGGGTATGTTTATAATTTATTTCTAGTTTAAGATTTGTTTTGTAAACTTTTTATTGGTGGATTAGGTCTATTCAAACGATAAGGAATCGATGAAAAATCACTTGTTATTAGGTTGCATTCTCCCTTTAAAGGAAGATCATTTTAAAAAGGGGTAAATTTCGGAGTCCTTAATAAATATTTATAGCAAATAAATTCATCCTACCAGTTTTAATATTTTTTTACTACCGAATTAGGCCTATTTTATGGATAAGGAATCAATATAAAATTACTTGAACTTCATTTTCGCTTTAAGTACTGAGTTGATGTGTTTGAAGTAATAATTTATTGTTTTGAACTATTTATAGAGTAACAATTCTGGCAGATCCAGAAACTCTAAAGTATTGGATTTGGTCAACAATTTTCAAAAACTGCAAACAACGTAAAAATGAAAAATAATAATAATGGGAGTTTAATTCTAAACTATTTTAAAAAAAAATGTTTTGCGCAAAAGTGATATTTCAAATTAATTAAGGCGGCTGATAATGAAATAAAATAACGAAAATAAAAACTGAATTTATAGTAGAATTAAGCGATGGAAGTAAGGCCCCATGTCTAACGTATTATAGTCAATTTTAGGTATCTCACCCAGAGTTTCTTAACAAACTTCTTTCTTTTAAAAATCGAGTAATTAGATAGGGCCAAAAACAAGTCGCAAGTTCGGTTAAATAACGCCGTACCTCAGTGTTGATAATATTTTGGTATTTTTTAAGATATGTTGATTAATAATGTCAAAGTATATTTCCAAAAAAGCCAAGTTATAAAAAACTGTTTTCCGTAAAGAAAAAATGTATTTTTGTAACTCCCCACCCCCTTCCCAAAAAAACCGAAAAAATTTCATATACTGGTAATTCATAATTTTAAATTTCAAAAATTTGTCATTTTCGTCCCAATTTTTATAAAATAAATTATTAAGATTAACCTAAGGTTTTTGGAAAAATTAATTGAAAATATTTGATATTAGTTTTTAAATTTATATCATTGATCAAATTAGCAGAATGAACTTAAATCGAGTGGAGATTTAACGTCTGTTTTAATTCGAAAGTTTTCGACTATCGGGATTGAATACTTAAACCAGCTGCTAGGTTAGGCCGTGTAGAACTAGGCGTTTAAAGAGACTATCTGCGATTTTAAAGTCCCTTTAAAATCAACTTCTTTTCATGCTGTCGTAGCAAGGCTGTGTGCGTAAGAGATGATTTTAAAGGGGCGAATTTCAGAGCAGATAGGGCCTTTAACTTCAAAATACACACTAGCTTGTGTGACGTCACATCATGTGACTTTTATTCTCCACTCTTTCTATACTTCAATCTGATCAACAGTAATTGGAGGATTCGAGATAAAATACTGAGGTGCCTTTTAAAGAAAGACAAATAATGGAATGAGCCATAATTGAACGAAATTTGAAAATTAACGTATTGGTACTAGGCCGCAAAAACTTGTATAATTTTTTTTTAGGAACATTGTATATAAACTAATTTTATATTGTATCTTAATGTTTTCAATTACGTTTATTTACGGTATTAAACGTAAAATAATTCCATTCTTGAAAAGCTGTAATTTTGAATACTCCAAACATAGCTGTATGACAAATTCTATAAACCCAGATATAATTTTTAAATATTTTTTAATGTAGATATTATGTTTTCCTATAAATGAATTATAATTAACAGCCTGCTTCCTCGTTAGGTCCCTTTATAATTATTATTATTGTAAATAAAGCGTGAGATTGTAAACGATTAGATTTGTTTAGCACCTTTTGCGAAAGATTTTGCGTGAAATTTAATTTAAACTAATTATTCATTATAGATTTCTAATTCACCGTGTCCAATTATCATTTCACCAATTTCGATTATCCGGTATAAATTTGTATAAAAACTAAAATAAACGCTCTTGCCTATTTCCATGTGCCTTTTGTTAAAATTTGAGTGAATTAGTACGAAAATAAATGAGTGTGGTATTGAAATCTTTGCGTAACTTTTATAAAAAAAAGGTTAATGGGTTTAAATTTCCAAACTTTTTACAGCGGCCAAAGTGGGTATCAAAAGTAGAGGCAACTAATGAAATAACATAAAATACTGGTAAAGAAGCCTCCAAGTTGTCACCCATTTATTTATGGTTTGCTGGATTAAGCAATTTTACGCCTGGGGGCCAAAATTATAAGCTTCCCTATAATTTTAAGATTGAACTCAGTCATACATTACAGTGAGGCTGTCACCATTTTTTTTCGAATGCATATGGATTAGTTTTTGGTTTTATCATATTATTAAAACGACGTATTGAAAATCTTATACCTCTGATTTGAGGCGTCAGACTCGTTGGATATGTGATGTCTATTACAAGTGATTTTGTTCCCTTTAAGCTGGTCTGTGATTTCGCCCTCTCCTCTGACTTGACCCACCCCTAAATGTATAGGTCCTGATTATAAGGGAGAGGGTATGTGGCCCAGCTCTCAAAATCTTAATAATTTTTACAAGGGGTTGATCGCTATAGGTTATCGGTGTACAAGCCTGTAGCTTTGAATTTACTAGCTATTACGTAACTAAGTATTTAGCATTATGTCAGTTAAAGGAGTCCTTCACGGCCGTGGCGTCCCCCCCCCCCCCCCTGTTTTTTCAAAAGTCGGTCTTCCAAAAATTGCCCACTGCATGTCTTTGGCGCCCCAGTAGTGTATATCTATTAAGTAGTATAGAAGGGAGGGTCGCTAAAAACTGAGGGGGGAAGCAGTAGACATGAGGGAGCCGCCAAGGCAGTGAAGGACTCCTTTAAATAATCAAGAGATCGGTGTAGAGATTTTATGAAAGTGGTCTCATCTAATTTTTATGGGCCACATTTCCTGTAAATTGCTCCTGGCCCACTTTTGGTAAAAGTGATCTACGGAATGAATTGTTTGCTACTAAGAATACATAGTTTTCACTAAAGGGGGTAAGTGCCGTTCCCCCCGTGTTGCCAACCACTTGTGAGTGCAGAGGGAAAGGCTAGCAGTTCAGATTTGTAACTGATCTGTTCTGAACTGCACTCACAAGCTCCTGGCAACCTGGCAATGAAAGCAAAGCTGGGTAAGAGGGGTGGAATTTTCTTTTGCCCCTTTACTGAAAACTATGTATCGAACACAACCTACGTTAAGCCATTTCAATCATTTGTAAATCTATTAATTAGGAATTATCCTCCTGGTCTAGCTCCACTTAATTCGAGCCTCTTAAACTATCGTATGCTTTCAGGTTTTGAAAACAACATGAGTTTGGACACTTTTTAAAAATAATGATAATATCAGTTACAGTAATTGACGTTAAATAATTGTTTACCACGGCTTCCAAACCAAAATCTATCCAAATCTAAAGCATGGACTTTATACTTGGCTTAAAAAAACATAACTTACTTGAATATTGATGATAAAAAACACTCGTTGAATCCTCCTTTGAAGCTTATTCCAATTAGAACGGTGCCATATTTAAAAACATTAAAAAACCAGTAGAATTTGGAATGCTCTTTGTCCTTGGGGCTTGGACAATGGCGGGAATCGTCAATTGAAAAGGCTTAACGAACTGCTAAGCCTACTTTGCCGTAGTAGTTTTTAAACTTGCTGAACTGATATTTATAATTAAAACATTTTTCGGAAATGTCCCCGTTAATATTTTACGCGTTTTCATCTAATTTTAACAATTCCTTAAATAACTTTACAGCCTACTGCCTACTAATTATAAAAAATAGGCCCTATTGCTCTACCAGAGTAACCAGACTACCACTCTTTTTCAAGCCCGCGTACACTAATACTTACTAATACTACATAAAACCTGGCGGCACCGGCGCGCGCATTAATTTGCTAAGGCGCGAATGTATTAGGGGGCATGCATAAAGATATAAAAGTTATTATATGGCAGTGGGTTTTACCTAAAAAATTATCAGCCTACCCAAACATGAAATTAAAATTACACTAAATTTTGGGTGAAGTAAACCTTTATTAAATTATGGGAGAAAAATAAAAAGGAAAAAAAAAAAAAAAAAATCAATCAAAAAACAGAGTGCACCATATCTGTACAACCCAAAAATTATACATGTACAATTCAATTTATATATTGTATTTTTAGCTGTGGTATTATAATTTCTCAACGGAAAACCCCTTCATTCTTTTGTATCTTTTTTTTTTATATCAATTATCAGGAAATAGGCACTTTATTTTTAATATCATGTATGACAAAACCCTGCAACTACTACATAGGACATACCGTTATTAATTTTCAATACGAAGAGGAGGGGGTTTCCTATATTTTTTTTGTATAAACGCTTATTTACACGATATAATTACAATTCTCATTTATGTATTTGTTTTAACTCTTGGTATTTTTTATCAATTATATAAAGATTAGTATACGACGAGTACAATCCTCAATTTTGCTTCGTACGCTATAAATGGTTAAATCTTAATTTTTCCCCTTAATTGGCTGAGATAAGAATTATTTTGTCCAGAAATAATAGATTTAGCTCCTCACGTTACACTAAAAAAAAATTATCCATAGTTACGTACAAATAACCATATTTAAATTTAACTTTTTTTTCGATTAATGTTACTTTTTAAAGCCGTATTTACATTTGCGTAAAAGTCATCCAAAAAATCTAAGGTCTAATTTAAAAATTACTTCACTATAGTAATTACTTTAGTCTCCGAAGAAAGAAAAAATAATATACTTAAATTTAATCACACGTGAAATTATTTAAACTTAAGCTCATCGTTATTAATGTAATTATTTGTATTCATAAGGAGGCAATGGAGTTAAGGGAAAAAGTGCAAAAGTCATGTATTTATATATGACATGACTAATTTTATTTTGGATTAAAAATAAGCAAAGATTATGCGCAAACAAAAAAGGGAGGACAGGGACATATTTTTTTTTACAATTGTGTATTTTAAGCTACGCTTTTCATATCTATTCGTTGTGGTAAATACTGCATATTATTTTACATAGCACATAATATGTCCAACAAAAAGAACTTGTATATTTTGATTAATTAAAAACCACCCCTAATAAAATTTATTTGATATCATATGTGCTTTATCGTAGATACAAATATAAGTATGACTCTTTTATCAAACCAAGAGGATAAAGCTAAAATGTACTACCCAGCGATTTTTAGAAGTTTTGGGGACATTTTAACTGTCTTAAAATCGCGTCTAATATCCATTTAAGATACAGACTTTGAATTCCCGAAATCTATCACTTGTTACCAGTGGAAAAAATTCTGAGTGCGCAAGGGTTTTTGAACCACCTTTCACATACAATTTTTAGTTTACCCAGGACTCCCAGGGAAGCCCTTCCGTTTACTCTCACTTGCCTATACACTCAAAATAGTACTGCCCCTTTAAAAATATATTTTTGTTGGGAGCCCTAGGAATTTTTTGGGGAGCCCTTGAAAAACCTATTTGAAAAACCGGCAAGATAAACTGCCGCCATTACTTTCTCATACTTATAAAGATACCTACCATAATATACTTATGATAAAATTATTTTATCAATTAAAAAGTTTTTTCCCGTAACTTTCATGAAAAATACATCCCAAATAAGTACATTTACCAAAAGTATTAAGAATGCGCATTCACCTTTTCAATTATAGATTAAAACTCTCACGTTTTAATTGTTACATTAAAAATAATTGAAAGATAAGAAAATCATATTTAGGGTTAAAATAGATACGAATTTGCTAGTTAAGTGTTAATTCTAAATTTTCAATTTTACTAAACCTGTCTTACGTTTAAATTTTATTATTACCTAAAAACTAATAAGTACGGTACAAAATATTTTATAGATTTTATGTTTATCTATGCGGTTGGTTTCATTACGGCACTTAAAAATAAAAAATAAAAGTGCAGGCACTTAAATTCGAAATTATCTTAATTAAACTTAATTGTCTGTCAAAAAATAAGAATTATTTAAAATTGCATTAATTACTGTATATATATGAAAAAAAAAAAAAAAAAACACGACAAACTACTACTTTATCATGAGAAAACTATTTGAAAAAAAAAAAAAAAAAAAAAAATATCAATTTCATACTGACTATTCACCCCAAATTGCATTACATTTCGTATTTAAAGCATTTTTGTTTTAATATTATGTACATTAAAAATCCATCTAAACCATCTGTACAAAAGTAAAATACCTATTTTAAATTTTTTTTATCGTAACGGAAACAGAGATAAGTTTGATGACATTGCTGTCGAGATAGAATTGTTGAAATTTACCCACTTTCTTCTGCAGTAATCATAGACGTAAGTTTATAACTTATGTTCCATTTATTTGATCCAAACTTATTGTACTGTATTAGTACTTAAGTATCTCGCTAGATGGCGCCCCTCCCCTTCTATCTTGCTAGAGAAAGGGACCTCGCTTCCTTCTAGCTTACACAGTTTCAAGAACAACTCGTGTTAAAATAAATCTCTGATTTATCTTTTTGCATTTTATTAATTCACAACTTAACACTTATGGTAGGGGGAAGAATAAAGTATCTTTGATAAATCCAAAAAATATATATATATTAAGATTTAATTAGGATTAACTAAAGCTAAACTTTTGTTTGAACCCTATTTTAAATTTTGATAAATTCAGAATTCTTTCATATGTATTAAAAAAAAAAAAAAGAAAAAAAAAATTAGCAAGTTTACAGCGAAGAGAATACTAGATCATGTAAACAGGAGGCCATTGCAAATGACCATTGTTCTTGAACCTCGATTATGCCTACATTTTCCAAGCTATGGAGAGGCTCGTCGAAAAGTCAGTAGCTTCAACCCTCTCCTCTTCCCTCTAGTCTATTGGTAAAGGTCGCCTTCCCCTTTCCCCCATGGAACTTGGGGCCATCTTCAAGGGAATATATCTCTTAATTGTGGTTCGAGAAATCTAGATTGTCCCAGTGATTAGGCCATCTCGTTACGTTAGTCTAGTAAAGCTCTATGATTATTTAGAGTTACAAGGAACAAACATTTTGCATAGTGTTGACTAATATCGTAATCTAACCAATATGATAAAATTTATAAATCAAAACTTATATTTTAGGTTCTGACATCACATTTTCAAAACAAATAAGAGTTTTAGATCGAAACTCAAAATATTGATGTCACGGGCGCCATCTATCTTAGTTTTGTACTTCTACCTCAAGATTTATGGAACATAAGTTTCGCACATACGCCACAATTTTTCAATATAATTTATGGTTTCTTTAGTCTTCATTTTTTGAGACTTATATAAATTTGTATATTTTCAAAATTAAATTGCCATCAGGGGAAAGAGAGGCTAAATAAAATTAAACAACCAGTTAAAATAGAGGTGAGCAACTGAGCAATAAACCTTTTTGTTTAAAATTTGAGCACCGAAAATGATAATAATAATCACACTAAAAACAAAAGCGTATTTTTTTTTTCATCGTCTTAGTTTCTTTATACTTTAATATATGACATAAAAATCGCAAATATTAAATTTTTCCTCGCCTGTATAAAACATTTTCCCGCAAACTTGTTAAATTGATTTTACGTGTGTTCCTAAAAACACAACAACTTATTTTCTTTCTCTAAAAAATTAATTTATTTTTAGTAAAATAATTTTTGTCTTACGATTACTTTCATTCTTATCAAACTATCGAATTAAATTGAATTTTTTGTTTATCATAACATCCAAACTTTAGTCTTCTATTTGTTGGTCTTTCATCATTTCGTATGTCCGACTTTAGAAGGTATATATATATTTGTATATATATATTTTTGTGTGTGTGTAAAATTAAACTAATTATAGTTATGAACTACGAGTTTTTGTAGTCATTAGAACAATATCTTGGCTTCGTATTCATTTTTTTTTTGTTTAAATCTTATCATGTAAAACTTGTGAACCGATTACAATATATTGGTTCAAATTGTGAAAAAATAATAATAAAAACCAAAATAAAAATTAACGTACAATTGTGTTAAGATGATTCAAAAACTCGCAGTAACTCGCTTAAAAAAAATTAAAAGGGTTTTCAAAGTTAAGAAAAAGAAGCGCTGAAACGACTGAATAGAAAAAAATAATCTAAATCATTGTGAACATTATTTTTTTTTTGTTTTTCACGTTTGTGTTAAACTTTTAACGAGCACAAAATCAAAACGAAGAAAATTATGTCGATAGTTGCCACATTGTTTTTATAAACGTTTACGGTAGTGACATTATGTTCCGTTGCCTTTTAAATCTTTCATTACCTAAAATAACCTTGACTTAGCTCAACTGAGCCTGCAGTTTTAGTTTTACGGTATTTTTTTCCATTTATCATCGTGTAAATATAGTTTTGAAAAATTGAAATTCATTTGGCAGTTTTTAGAGTTTTTTTTGCTAGAGAAAGGAATTCATGGTTAATTTTTCGTTTTGCTCTGCAATTTTTTTTTTTTTTTTATTTTGTCATGCGGGGTGACTAGTTAACCTCCGTCGTAGCGTTGGCCTTGTTAGGGCTTTTGTTGGAATCTATTTTGGAAGACTGACAAGACGTAGAAGCCGTGGAAGCGTTAGAAACTTTCGTCGACGTTGGTTTGCTAGCGGCAATAACGTTGCTATTGACATTTTCCTTTTTATCACTGGCGGCTTCCGCAGTTCGATTTATCGAGGACTTGTTGGACTGTTGATGTTGAGACGTCTTGTTGGATTGTTGCGTCAAAGCCGACCCCTTGTTACTTTTAACGCTTTGATTTACTTTATTTCGGGATGTTTTAATCATTTCTTCGGCTTCGTTAGGAGGAGAAGGAGCTTGTTGTTGAGGGGAAGACTTTTTAGTTTTCATCGCTGCGGATGTTTCTCCGCTAGGTATTCTCTGTTTTTGTTTCGACTGCTCAGCGGCTGAATAGGTGTTTCTTCTCACGCGATTGGAACCAATGGATTGATGTCTTCTAGCTCCCCCAGCTGATTCTGAAAGGTTTCTCGTACGGCCCCCAACAGCCATACCCAAATTCTCTTGCTAGAGAAATGATAATATCCCCGTATTTCAATTTTAATACACTTTTTTAATATTATAGGTTATTTTATAGAGAAAACCACAGAGCCACTATTAAGATTAGATACGTGTGAATTCAGTATTATAGCCATGATATTTTAAATTAAAGGGGGTTTAAATAAATAAAGGACGATCGAAAGCCGTTTTAAGTAGCTATAAAATTACCCATTTTGGGTTTGCAACAGTTTTAGAGTGTTATGACTGAGTTTTTTTTATATAACTTTCACTGATTTTCTCAAATAAACATAATTTTGTCTCTATTTTTTTAATCAAAATCATTTTAATTTTTCCTAATATTTCCAGGTTTTCAATTTTAGGTTTTCTTTTCAAATAACATATTATTCTAAAACAACCCTCCTCTTATTATGAACATGGATAATTTTCTGGGCCTTGCTTTAGATTTCTTAGAGAAATTGTTATTCGTCCATCCCTATACATAATCTTAGAATCATTTCAGATGTTTAAAGTTTGTACTCACGTCAATTCGGAAGTCGGTAATAGTTTTGTAATTTCCAAGTTTGGCTGAAAGATCAGTATCAACCACCAGCTTGGAACTGTGACGATAATATTTGAGGAAAGCCCAGAATTTCTCCAAACCGTAAAGTTGACCTAAGAGTAATTTTTAAACTATGTAGTGTGGAAATGAACGTTTCAATTAAAATACATGTCAAAAATTGGAAGTTTTCTTACCCATTTCTACATCTCTCAGAGTTTCCTTTTGAAAATCTTGGTACACATCAGGTCTAAAATGTTTTTCCAGCCCATAACTGAAATATCGGAACAGACATTCCACTCCGTACCTAAACATACATGCATATGGAATTAATTTCAATTTAACCTATTAATTTTTAGTTACACCCTCAAGAGTGAGGGGTTGGTGTAGCTCTTGTGCAGTTATAACAAAGTACAGTATGGCTTTTAAATAAGCTTTTGTAATTCCCTGCCATACCGTGACTTCCGTCTACCAAGCAGCTATAACGAAATGGTTTTCCGCCCCAGAATTTTGTTTTATTTAGATTTGACTAGATATGCTATGTCGGCACAAAAAATTTTCCAACATAATCCTAAAACTAGATTAAAGGATCTAGTCTCATAAAAACGGACTGATTAGAGATAAAATTTATAAAATCTTTTACCTGTATCCAACTTTGGCATCTTCAATGGCTAATCTTTTAAACTCTTCGTACATTTTCTTATTGAAACGTTCTCGTAAAAAGAAGGACCAGAAACGAAACAGCGTGTTCATTTCTTGGGATTGGCCAATTCCTAATCTCTTTCGTTCTTCATTGAAAGGAAAAGCAAATCATTAAATTGTTAGAGAGACTGATCTGAAAAATGTAAAGGGTTGAGCTTTGACAATAAAATACCTTTCAGGCAACGACTTCGGTATTTATGATAAGCTTGTTGCGTAAATCCATTTTCTTTCAGCAGAGAGTGGCTCGGATGTTGAAATGGTGGCAGGGAAGAAGGTACGCTGCCGTAACTAGTCGACAAACCACTTTCAGTCCCTTCGTTGAGTGAGTTGGTTCGAGATCTTGAAGGATGAGGTTTGTCACCGACGAACCACCCGACGTGATGTTCTTCGGGACCAGTTGAATCGTAACGGGATCTTTTTCTCGACTGTATTAAAAGAGAAAGTAGTCATTTAAAAAATTAACATTAACAATATTTTAGGTTCTAACGTCAGATTTCTATTGAGTTTTGGTAAAGAAATCTGAAAAATTTAATGTTTATGCCAAAAAGTGAGCTAGGGTCTAGTGACTTTTGCCCCTTTAGGGAAATGCCTGTCTTATACAGGTTTGGTATGAACCCTGTGAGCATTTCAAGTGCTATATTCCTCTTCAAAATTCAGTATTGATAAAGATTTGATTGGGATACAAATTTTACGTTAAAGCCTCAAAATCAGTAACCAATCACCTCATTACCTTCATTAGTACTAACCTCTTCTGCTGGGAAAAATCTGGGAGCCATGGATTTCTTTTTGATGGGTCGAGGCCGCGAGCTTGAACTAGAGCTTGTTTTTCGAGACCTTGAAGAGGATGGAGCAGGAACTTCTGAAGGTAAGGAACGGCTGACTGTAGCTCCCGTTTGGTCCCCTTCATCCGTAACCTCGTCGTAAATAGGCATGGGTGGCGGAGGTGGAGGTGGCAAAGTTTGTTGGCTGCTCGATGGAGGAGTAGGCCTGATAATTTCCAAATCCTCTCGTGATATAACTTCCACAGATTTATAGGAACGTTCACCCTATAAATATATTTAACAAGAAAACAATGGAGTAAAATTTTCAACAAAACTTTTAAAAAACGTACCTCAACATTTTTCCACAGGCCCTCTTCGTAGTAGTACAAACCGTCATTTATTTCCTTGGCTAATTCTTGAGTTATTTTAGTTCTGGTAGTCCAGTCACCGGTTCGATCGTATCCTTCGTGTTTTCTAACGTGATTTCCGCCACTGCTAAACGACCCGCTTTTAGGAGCGGATGAGGAGGTGGAAGCCGGAGTAGAACCCGAACTAGGGGGTGTGGATGATGGAGCAGTTGACAAAGGATGGTATTGAGTTACAATTATCAAGTTGTTAATTTCGTCATCGCTGATTTCATAGTCAGAATCATCAGACCTATACAAATAATTCGAAAATTAGTCTTAATACTTATTTTTATGGATCCAAAAACCCTTACATTTCAGTAAATGTATTACGCCTCCCCGTATAAGTGTTATCGAGCTCTTCGTCAAATTGAAAATCACATTCATCAGTATCATTTTGTTTAAAATTAGGTTCTTTTCGTTCCTACATTTTGAAAATAAAGTTAAGTTTAAAGTTTGAATAAAGATTCCGAAGTAAAATTTTTAAAATTCCTTGCAATTAATTTTTTAAAACTTCATTAGGCTTAGCAATGTGTTTGAATTTCCCAAGGTTAGCAAATGAAAATCATAACCAAGAGCCAATTGCTCGAGGTTCTAGAACACATGCTGGAAGCATATTTAATAACTTCAAAACATGAAAATGTGGTTTGCAAATAAGGTCATTGAACTGCAACAAAACAAACTACTTTTAGTAGATTGCGTCAATTAAATAGTTGAAAATAAAGATGAATATGATGAAGAACAACAAAAGGAAGGAACTGTAATGATTAAACAAATCAGAGATGATTGTTTGCAGCAAAACTGTAATTTGATTGGCTTGTTGGTAATGATAGCGAAATTCAAATCCATGACTAGGTTATAAAACTATAAAAAAAATTCTAATAGCAAAACTATAAATATAATCAGGGGGCATATTTTAACATACGGAATCAGAAAAAATATTTCAACTAATAATATCCAAAAATTGTCTTTAAATATTAACATACTTTCACTTTAGTTTGAGGTTTGCTTTTCCTACGGACTTTCTGCCAAACATCGTCAATTTGTTTCTCTTCTAAACTAGCGCGAATAGCTTCCTTTTCTTTAGAGTCTTTACTTTCGGGAATAGTTTTATCAGATTCCTGAACATTTCCCAGCCTATCTTCACTGGAAGCTCCATCTCCATTCACCATCTTTGCACCGGTTAGAGGGGATACTCTAGTTTTGTTTTCCGTATACTCTGGAGGAGAATGATCATCCTCATTTTCCAATTCATTATCAGCTTCGTCTCCAGCATCGTACACCGAATGATTGGTCATATTTTCTTCTAAAATTGAACAAAAATTATTGAATACAAAACAATTTCAAACCCCCATAAAGCTAAGCTAGGGGAAGCAGAACAACAGGAAGGTCCTCCTTCGTCTTATTTACATACCTTTTGGGGTTATCTAAAATAACCTAGAGACATTAACGGGCGAACTAAATATCTCCTGTGACCTAAACTAGGGATTAAAGCGAACCTGCTTCATAATATTTGACCCTCAAAGATAAAAGATGGTCTTAGGTCCTACAGTTTTAGAACTGTCACCCTTTGAAGCGAGAATGAAACCAGACAACAAGTAATTTTCTATCAATTCCTTATTGTTAAGATAGACCTATTTCACTAATATACTGGTTGGTGAATTAGGCCTATTTCAATGATAAGGAAATGATATAAATTCAGTCACTGTCAAGCTTCTTGTTTTTGCGAAAAAAAAAAAAAAAAAAAAAAAAAAAACAGGGCCAAGCATCTGTCCCTCATTCAAAAATTTAAAAGTACAAGTCCAAACTAGAGGCGCAATATGATTTATCCCAATCATTAATTTTATTAGCTTTATATAGAAAAGTTTACTTTTTGGGACATAAAGTTCATAAAAAAAGAATACAAAAGAATTGAATTAAAAAAAAAAAAAAAAGTAATGATAAAATATAAAAAATTGTAAATGAAAGGTGAGATACGATGATTACATTAATTCTTACTTATTAAGAATTTAATATCAATAATCTTAATAAGGGCACATTTAAAAATATAAAAACACTAAAAAAATTGGAACACTATTATGAATTTAATTACCTCCTCATCGGCTTCGCGTAATATGACAAGTGAAGCTCTATGGTGTCTAAAGGAGAGACCTTATAAAGGATAGCTGATACTCTTTTTATTAATATATCTAAATAGTTTGGTTTAAATGCTCTCTCAAGAATGAAACCTATTAATTTATGGTTGGCAAATATCAAGATTATTATCGATAAATGCTGGTTTGATCCAATTATATACAAGTTTTGACTACGAATTATCACTAATGGGTAAAGAAATTCATCTACTACAAAAATACATATTTTTTTTTGAGGCAAGCAAGGAATCAAACAAAGTCTAGAAATTGAAGAAAGTAATCTTCGAAGGACTTCATGGAGTTCAAGAAATATATATAGGATTCAATTGACTCCCTTACTATTATTAATCATATACATACCCAACAATTTTATACTGAACTTTGATATTGGCAACCACTACCAATATAATATCGATTGGGGCCCATCACTATTATTTTTCAGCCTGTATAGCAAACCCCTTTAGCTTTTAGGTTAAACTACAAACCATTGAAAACAGGATAAGGTTGTCCAGGTATGAAGGCAGGCACATCAGGATGCAATTCCGAGGCAGGAACATCCGGAATTGGCCACTTTTCAGGCTCGTGCCGAGTTCGAACTTTCGTTCTGTCAGTTATTTCAACTTCGGTACTGTCAACCATGGCCTCTATCACTAAATTAATATCTTGAGTCAAAGCTTGAACTCTGTGAAAACCAGCGATCAAATTTATTGGCAAATAGCCTTGGTTATCCATTTTTCTTCGGAGGAAGAAATCTTTTTGTAAATTTTCCATGCTAAAATAATATTCCCTAGAAATATATAATGTTTCGGAACTTTAATTAGCTATAATTCTAAAGACTGATTAATATTAAGTCTAATTGATGTCAACTTACACTTGTTTCTTTATGTATTCCTTCAAAGTGGATTCGTCGCAATGAATATAAGGATTGTTGTAGTAGAAAGTACTTAAAAACGGAGTTAAGTACTGATTGGAGCTCGTTTCGGGAGCTACATAGTCTAATTAAAGAGCAAAAATGGTTAAAATTCATGATAAACTCATGTATTTTTACCAATTATAATTTATACCTCTTCCCCGTCCACTACTCCAAGCTCCTCGGCCTCTACCGCGTCTTCCCCCTCTATAACTGCGACCCCTCCTTTGAAAATCATCTTGTCTACGTCCACCTTCGGCTCCCGATACTAAAAATTAATTTAAACTTGGTAAAACAAGATCACGGCTAAAAGAATTTATGAAATAATTACCCGAAGCTCCGTCGGACGGACTTCGAGTGGACATTCTTTTATCATATCCCCTTGAATCGTTTGAACGGTTATAACTATCCTCTCTACGTTCGTAGCGACCCCTTTCTGGTCCATTTTTGGACATTTTCCTTCGATCATTCTTGGGTTCAATGTCTAGCGGAACCCATCTTTGTTTGTAACCTTTTAACGAAAAAACAAAAATACAATAAAAATTTATTCTAGACAAATTTTTGAATGGCCTACTTTAAATATTTATATTTGCTAATTTCACTAGTATTTAATGAAATTACGATAAATTATATATATATATTCATATATGCCTCAATAGACGAGTGTTTCTGAATATCTCATAAAGATAAGAATAATAATATATAAATTGACCTTGAATTCAAAATATACAAAATACAACATGTATTTAATATAAAAAGTTTTAATATAAGAGTTAAGAGAACTCAGCTGGTATTGTTCAGGTATATGTAATATAGACAATGCTTGCTTCTACACTATGAACTTGAATTTTTCTTTTTCCTACAATACTGAAATTTCTAAAAACTTAAATCCTAAAAACCTTTCACGTACCTCTTACTCTAGCGCTCAAATAACAGTTGGCAATGACTATATTTTATCTAACAAGGTTTAATATTGTGTATCAATCAGCCTCTGGTTTATCAATTTCACGCAAAATTATCTTGGAAAAAATAGTTCTTGTTTTGTTAAAAAACTTTTTAAAGGGATAATGAAGATGAGAAAATGATATTTTTAAATGAAAATGTAAACCAGTGAGAAATGATTTTAAAGTTAGAAATCAATTTTTAAGTTCAATGGAAATTTAAAGAAATGATTTCTAGAAACTTTAACAATTTCGTTTAACGATAAACAATTTAAAAATATAATTTTTCAAACCTCGTTCTCCTTTTAATAGATTAGTAGAAAATAAAAATAAAAGCAAGTTCTCATTAATTGAAGTTATAGGATTTGTATCAAGATTTTGAAAATGAATATCCCTGATATTTCACGAGTTCCATACAACTTTTGATAAATTTCCATTACAGGGTTGATACAACATTTGTAAAAATCAAATTTTTCTGATATTTCCAGCTGCCTCGAATAGAAATAAAACTATGAATAAGCTGATCGAGATCAAACTAACTTGTTGTAATTGAAGATTATGATCAATACACTTGTACTTAAATATATTTCACCGATTTATCCCAAATTTTTCAGTTTCCCTGATATTGTCAGATTTGTACGAACCCTGAATATGTATATTTTTACACTAAAGGCGTCTTTCAAAGCAAAAATAATATAAGATATATAAAAAATCGATCTGAAAATAAACTAGAGTATGTGAGAGCTCAGTTTTCAGGTGGTAAAATGTTTTTGGTTTGCAACAATTGAGTAACAGTTTTCTGTATCATCATGTTTTCATACAAATTTCCCTGATGTTTGTCCCTGAGCTTTTTACTGAAATACTATTACATTTCCAGGTTTTCCCTGTTTTACGAACCTGAGTTAATCAACAAATTTTCAATTTGAGCACACTAAGCCTAATATAATATTCAGACTGGTAAAAATCAGACAGGCAAATATTTGCAGCTAATCAAAGAGCGTTTTAAAATTCACATACTTTATGATTTGTTTGGTGAGGTGGGAAATATTTTAAGACTCTTAAGGCGCATTCACATGCGCGAGTGAAATAGAAAAAACTTAATCCTCGCGCGACTTTCCAAATACGCAGGAAGATAACTAGCACAATTTTTCCGATAGATCAAGCCGATTTTCATGCTCAAGAAGATCAAAATTGGTTTATTTTTCTTGCATGCGAAAATTCGTTTCCAATTTCAGCTTGAGCTCTATAGACTTGCATAGCTTTCAAACTTGCGCCTTTAGATTAGTTGCAGCAGCTACTTTGATATTTTAATCCATGCTTTTATATCCCATCAGTACAAAAAAATTAGGCTTATTCAGCTAAAATTACAACTTTAATTAGCATTAACAAGAGGCTATTCAAGTTTTATTAATGCTTTTATGAATATTTAAACGTTCTTATCGATTAAAAAAAAAAGTTCATCTTCATTATATTATTAAACGAACCATGTTTTTTTGGAACAAGGAAAATTCTAGATTAGGTAACAAAGATAATAAAGAGATTATCCAATTTTTACAGGCAAGGATTAAGCGGGAGTTTAAAAGAAAAAAGTGGATTAATATTGTTACTTTTTGATAACTAACGCAAAACCCATGTACTGCAGTAACAAATTTACTTTGAAGGATGAGAGTTAGAAAGTTAGTGATGCAGCTGGGATTAGTGATAATAAAAAAATTCAGACATGTGTTTGAGATAACTTATCAACAATTAACCAAAGAAATAAGAATTTGGAATAAAAGAAAAAATGTATGGAAAGACAGCCTTTTGTTAGGAGAGAAAATATTAATAGATATTAAAAACCATGCCAGATTAAAAATGCGGTTGATGTAACTGACTAAACTTACAAAATTAATAAAGTTCCCATAAAAGTTAAAAAAGTAATTATTTTAATTTGAATAAAGGATAAAAACAATGCTTTCTCTCTAACAAGCTAAGAAATAAGTTTTTTCAAATGCAAGGTAAAATTTGTCTAGGTTAAAGCTATAACTATATTTTTTACCGACTATTCAAATTTAGAAAATACCAAACAAATATAATTTGTACAAGCTAAAATTACAATATTAGGTTTTTTACGCACTATGATTTCAGTAAGCTTAAGAGACTAATATGTAAGCCTAAATATACGCAAAAAACAAAAGAAAAGAGCTTCTCTACATACTTGTACCTTTCTTTTTATTGGCCCTTTGGACCGCACCACCACTTTCGGAAGGATGTTCCGAACTCTCTCTATTTTCCTTAGCGGAATCATCTTCATCGTGAGAACTCTGCAAGTGATTCGATCTAACGTTATTCACGATAGGTTTCATCGGGTTACTCGTGCTGCCGTTAATAGAGGAAGAAGTCGAGGAAGATGACGAAGTGGATGGCGTTGAAAACGAAGAGCTGGCAGAAGCCAAGCCCGCCGCGTTACTCGATACTAAGCTTTGCTCTAAAGGCACGTTATTAGTTTGACTATTTGGAGGGCCAGCTCGCTTTTTCTGTCAAAGAAATTGTGAGATTTGATTAAATTTACTATTCAAACAGCAAAGCCAGTCATTAAAGGTCGGGCGAAGAATATCAGAAACTCAAAATTGGCAAATTAAAATAAATTAATATAAAACTCACCTCAGTCATTGATACTTCTCCGAGGGTTGGCCAATCACTTATATCACTTAGCTGTTCAGCACTCTGAAAATTAATCCCAAAAAAGAGAAACTCAGGGATGATGAAAATCTTAAAACTACATTTTGATCGATTTAAAAATACAAGTGAGGTTTGAATTTCAGAGAAACAAATAATCAGGTCAATCAGAAGAGGCCAGCCTTTAACAGCGCTATCAAGCTCGAGTTTTAATATGGCAGAGTTTCGGCTGAATTCACATTTCCCAGAAATTCAAACCGGACTCTAGACTCAAGGAATTTAATTAAAATCGCGAGAAAAAAATCGGATAAAATATTTAAATTATATTTCAGCCTGTAATTTCTGAAAATACCGAGGGGTTAAACCACGTCCTAAAATCTGTACACCTATTTATCAGGCGATTATGTAACAGTACAGTCAAAACGAGGAGTCAGCCCCTTTGGAAAAACTATCCCGAAAAGGTTTGTGAGAAGCGTTTGAGATTATTTCAGAAGGACCTTTTCGGGATATTTTTTTAAGGTTGGTTAAATTAAGACCATTCATTTTTAAATTAATTAATCAAAACAAAAAGTAAACAAATAAATACCCTTTGAGGTTTTCTTCTATCTTTAACAATTACTGATGGCACTGGAATTACATTTTCTGTAAAAAAAAAAATAATAAAAAATGTAAGAGATTATTACACCAAAATAAATCTTAATATCCATACCAGTTATTTTTTTTTTAATTTAAGTCTTTAAATTAACAATTTTATTTAGATTAGTACGCTATAAATTTAAAAACTATTTTTCAGGGGCACTTAATTGATATAATTATCTATACTCAAACAAATTACGCATCATACACAGGAAAAATAAATTTTCTTTTCCAGGGAAAAAATCTTGATAGGGCACGTAAGAATCACTAAGGCAGAACAAGATTAATTTCAAACTAAATTCCCTTTCCATTGACTTGACATTATTTTTCTCTATACCCCCCTTATTACGACCCATGATCAACAATCCACTATCTCAATGGAAAAACACAGTAACTCAGTTTTTCTGATAACAGAATTTAACAATGATAACACGGAAAATTTGTGTTATTTTCCTAAATTATCAGGGATTCATACCATATAAGGGAAACCATTTTCCTTGGTAATTCTAGGGTTTGTACGGGAAGATTTCAGTTAACCGACCCCCCACAAAATAACGATGGTTATAGACTATTTAGGACCTGGGGAGTTCAGAAAAAATAATAAAAAAAAACTCCAACCAATTTGAAATTCCCATGCTAAAATCCCATAGAATGCGCAATGGGTTGGGTTGGGTTAGGTTGGGTTTATTTTAGGTTGGGTTGGGTTAGAACCTATGGGATTTAACATGCAAACTTCAAATTTTGAAATGCGTTTTTCTCCAACTTCCGATGGTTGAAGATTTTTAAGTATTTTTTCTGAACTTCTCAGGTCCTAATTAGTTCAAAACCATCGTCATATGGTGGGAGGTGGGTTATCGGAAACCTTGCCCCCTTTGGTGGGAATTTTATATTTTTGAGAAATTTGAAAATATACTTTTATTTGAAAAAGTGAAAAAATTGGCAAATATAGGGGAAAACCTTCAGTTTATATAGAAAGGCATTGAAAATATAGGAAATATAGGAAGTCTGGTCACTATGGTATTATTTAAACAAAGATTTCAGAACGCTTTAATGTAAAAGAGTAACAAATAACGAAGTTGTTTCATGACTCGAGTACTGATTATCCTTATCCCGTAATAATAAAAGGTATTATTTGGAGTATTTGGTTGATTTTAACCGGATTTTTTCTCGTTAAAAGACATTTAAACGATATAATTATAATTAACGTAACTAATCACGAGGAAAAAACCAGGTCAGAATCGATTAAATTCTAAAAATAATACATTATCTAAGCTCAATGGGGATTTTACATGGCGAATCTGGATTTTAAATATTTTATTTGGACAAAACCGATAAACGGATTGGTCTCAACTCGCTTTAATGGAAATAGGACCCCGAAAGGAACCGAAATCCACCAAAAAAAGTTCCAGATTCGAAACTTTATTTTTGCTCATTTTCGAAAAAACCAAAAAAGGGAAAATGAAGTTTTCGCGGATTTCAAAAATGTCAAAAATAAAGTTTCGAATCTGGAACTTTTTTTGGTGGCTTTCGATCGCTTTTGGGGTCCTATTTCCGTTAAAGCGAGATGAGACCAATCAGTTGATCAGTTTTATCAAAATAAAATATTTAAAATCCAGATTCGCCATGTAAATCCCCATAGGGCGCGGATAATGTATTGTTTTGAGGATTTGACTGATTCTGATCTGGTTTTTTCCTCGCAATTAGTTACGTAAGTTATAATTATATCGTTTAAATGACTTTTAACGAGAAAAAAAACCGGTTAAAATGAACCAAATTATACCTTATTGGACCCCTATGGAGATTAACGTGGCGAAATATGATTTTAAAATATTTTATTTTGACAAAACCGATAAACGGATTGGTCTCAACTTGCTTTAATGGAAATAGGACCCCGAAAGGAACCGAAATCCACCAAAAAAAGTTCCAGATTCGAAACTTTATTTTTGCTAATTTTCCAAAAAACCAAAAAAGGGAAAATGAAGTTTTGAAGTTTTCGCGGATTTCAAAAATGTCAAAAATAAAGTTTCGAATCTGGAACTTTTTTTGGTGGCTTTCGATCGCTTTTGGGGTCCTATTTCCATTAAAGCGAGATGAGACCAATCAGTTGATCAGTTTTATCAAAATAAAATATTTAAAATCCAGATTCGCCATGTAAATCCCCATAGGGCGCGGATAATGTATTGTTTTGAGGATTTGACTGATTCTGACCTGGCTTTTTTCGTCGTAATTAGTTACGTAAGTTATAATTATATCGTTTAAATGACTTTTAACGAGAAAAAAACAGGTTAAAATCAACCAAATTATACCTTATTGGCCCCCTATGGAGATTAACGTGGCGAAATATGATTTTAAAATATTTTATTTTGACAAAACCGATAAACGGATTGGTCTCAACTCGCTTTAATGGAAATAGGACCCCGAAAGGAACCGAAATCCACCAAAAAAAGTTCCAGATTCGAAACTTTATTTTTGCTCATTTTCGAAAAAACCAAAAAAGGGAAAATGAAGTTTTGAAGTTTTCGCGGATTTCAAAAATGTCAAAAATAAAGTTTCGAATCTGGAACTTTTTTTGGTGGCTTTCGATCGCTTTTGGGGTCCTATTTCCATTAAAGCGAGATGAGACCAATCAGTTCATCAGTTTTATCAAAATAAAATACTTAAAATCCAGATTCGCCATGTAAATCCCCATAGGGCGCGTATAATGTATTGTTTTGAGAATTTGACTGATTCTGACCTTTATTATTACGGGATAAGGATTATTATTATTATTATGGTTTTATTTGAGTTTGTAAAGCCGCATTGGGCTTGTACACAAACAGCGGTAGAATTACATTGAGAAACAACAAATTGTTATAATCAATACTCGAGTCGGCAAGGTTTCCGATAACCGACCCCCACCATATAACGATGGTTTTGAACTAATTAGGACCTGGGGAGTTCAGAAAAAATACTTAAAAAAATCTTCATCCATCGGAAGTTTGAGAAAAACGCATTTCAAAATTTGAAGTTTGCATGTTAAATCCCATAAACCCAACCTAACCTATGGCGCATTCTATGGGATTTTAGCATGGGAATTTCAAATTGTCAAATACGTTTTTCTCAAACTTCCTGTGGTCGGAGATTTTTTTTATTATGTTTTCTGAACTCCCCAGGTCCTAAATAGTCTATAACCATCGTTATTTAGTGGGGGGTCGGTTAACGGAAATCTCCCCTTTTGTACAATATATTTTCCCTGATATTTAAAAAAAAAACACATAAACCAAGAGAAAACCAACTCGCACCTCCTAAGTCAACATTCTATCCTCCAGATAAATGACAACATTCTATATCCATCGATATAATCTCAACATTCTACGAAAGTATTGTAGATAATATAAAAGTAGAGTAGTAGACACCTTAAAGTGTTAGCTTCTCCTTTAACAAGTGAGATTTGGGTGCTTGTGAGCCTTTAAAGGCTCCTCACTGTTTCATAATGAGATATATAGAAATATGAGCGAATAAATATGCATTCATGGGTTCAAGTGTTCGACGGAAATGAATTGAGTCAAAAAACTAACCTAACATGTGTAGATACTAGTGGTTGTAAACAACTATACCACTTCCCTTCAAAGCTATATAAAATTTAAATAAAAATCTGCACATTCCCCTAATGTTTTTCACGGGAATGTGCAGATTTTATCCTTGATTTATCCTTGACATTTTCTACACTTTGAACGTTTCACTTATTCCTAGAGAGCTCCTATACGAACCGTATAAAATGGTGCAGTAGTACAATAGTCATTTTTCAACTCCTCTAATTTATTTTTTTCGAAACTTGACATTTTGAGTTAGTATATGTTTGCAATTAAGTTGGAATTTTACCGAAAGCTGTAGGAGAAAGCGATTGAACGCGCAACCATCCAGGAAAATAATACCTACTCCACCTTCCCCCTGCTCCCAGTCACGTAAAAACAGGTGGTGCAATATTTAAGACACGTGTATACACCTGTCTCAATCCAACCATTTTCCAGAAACTATTGCCTAGCTTACGCTAATATTATGAAAGTGCCTTACCATTATCCAAAGCATAAACAATATTCCCTATACAACTACAATTCAAATATGCTCCATATTCTAGTAGTTAAAATGAAAATACATACCTCTAAAAAAAAAGGGGGGATGGGGGGAATAAATGTTCGAAAAACCAACGTGACTAACTGACGAATGCGTGGCATTTTTGTCTCGTCTTTTTTTAAAGTTGACAGACTAACTTTGATAGTTTTGGGGAGATGTCAATAAAAACACGTAATATGATTTGTAAATGACAAAAAAAAAAAAAAAAAATGTTGTAATTTTGATTAAACGCAAAAATAGTTCGTGTTTTCCCATTTTCCGAAAACGCTTCAAAGTCATTCTCAAAGGGACACTATCAGCAAAAATTAAATAACTTTTGAATTTATTTTCAGAATCGATACTCAAAATGACGAATATGAGAATTTTTTTTAATTTAAAACTATTCAAATTAGGTTTGAATTTCAGTGTATGGCGAATAATATTATTTCAGCCATCAACACAGCGCTACAGCCATGGCCAACTTAGATCAGCTCCTCCGTCACCTGTACAGGCGACGGAGGAGCTGATCCAAGTTGCCCATGCTATAGCGACTGAGTTTCTTAAAAAAAACAAAAAACAGATGACGATAGCGACGGCGTTATAAAATGATGTGAAAGCTGTATTGTCAAGGCTGAGGCCGTTTGGTTAATCTGATTGGTGATTCAAACTTGAACCACAGTGTCTTAAAATAAATTCGTGGTTACGAAAAAAAATATTAGGTCAGAGTTCACAGATGCAAAACTTCTTTGCAACGTTTTATAACACTTGTAAGCATTTTGGAAATTAAGGCGATGGGATTATGTATGTACTCTTATAAATTATAAATGTAGGTTGTAATCCAAAACCTACGTTAATAATCCCTAAGGCTAATGGCAACTGAAAAGTGCGCGACTTTAGCTCATTAAAATAACACAATACTAACTACGTTTACCCCAAGGAGGATAACTAGACGTAATATTGAGACTACGAGCGAGTTTATTCAGTTTCATTTATAATAAAAATGTACTATAGATTATGAGCAGGTTTAACTAATTTTTTAGGTTAATTTATATTTGATTAAGTACGCTATCAGGAGGCTAAATAAAAGTCAAAGTCATTTGTAGTCGTCAATATTATGCCTAAAAAGTTTTTTTAAAGTACTCGTAGGTGTTTGGTTTCTTTCAAGCGCTTTTGAATCGAAGTTATGCGTTAAAATTGAGCACTAGAAACTTAAAAACAAATGTTCAGAAAAGTGGAACTTGGAAGAGAATCTTTTACGCATAAACAACTACGATGTTCTAGTATGTTTATCAAATGGCATCGATTCGTTTCGTTAGATCACGCTCAATTTTATAAGTATTTATGAATGAAACCTGAACATAAAATATACACATATAATAATTTTCAGAGCATCAATATTCCGGATTATGATAAAATCGTAGATGTTTTACACAATTTCCGGTTATAAGCTTACTCTATCAATTTTTACACCATCTGATATATTCTGACATACTACAACAATTCCCCTACAGCCAGTGGTTTCCATGAATGAATTTGTACTTTTACGATGGTGCCCATATTACATATAAATATCTATAATCGTCAATAATCATCAAAAAGAATTATTAACAATAAAATAATAATAAGGATATCTACTTTTATTTTAATAAAACACGAGAAAAACTTCAAAAAACGCGCTTTAAATGGGATTCTTGTGAATTAATTTTTATTGTATAGACCATCCTTAAGTATCAGGCATACAAAGGGAGATGAATTCCGCGCTTTCACTGCGCATGAGCTCTATTATTGTTTTAATTACTGAAATACAAGTGTTTATGTTTTTTTTTTTATTATCCAGATTAAAAGTATTTGCGCCTGGGTGGGATTAAGACTGGTTTTAGATGTTACAGCATCATTAATTAATAAAACAAGTAATTTGATTTGATAACCCCTGACCTTTCTAGGTAATCCCCAACTATTTTCTGCCAATATCCCTGACCATTTATGGTTTATTTAGATGAAAGAATAACATAAAACTAAGTTAGTTATTTGGCGATGCTTGGTTGAACAAAAGAAATATATTAATTAAATTAATATTTAAGGTACCGAAGACATGATAGCAAATATTTGATCTTAAAATAAACTACACTAACCTCAAATGTATTATTAAATTTAATAATTATATTTTTTAACTGTCAACTAATGGACTCAAAAATTGAAAGAGTACTTCGCTACTCGATACTTTCTCTGGGCATCGCAATGGTTGGTTTAGGTAGTGTTAAATGTTTAAAATTCTTAGTGAGGGCGAGACCATATAGAATAAATTTTTGTCTAATCTCAAAAGTGGTGAGACTTGTTCTTTAAATATAAATTATATTTTTTCTTCGTAAATTTTAAAAGGGAGAGTGTCATAACCATACAATAAGATTTAAAATAGGATCAAATTATACAAATTGCACCCACGAATATGAAAACCCTTAAAGCACTGTGTAATAAGGCGAACTAAGCGTAAAACATTATTACACAACGAATTGTAATCCAGGATACGCCCTTGAACTTTTAAACTTCTGTTCAAGCAAAATATCGAATTTGAAAGACAGATTTCTTAAGAATATACAAGATATTCTGAAATTTTGACAATATCGTTTATGACTCGGGCAATTGTTTGCTCAGAATATGAGAAAATATTCAGTTTAAAATAATTATTACAATTAAAAGGTCAACATATCAAACTTTTCCTTGACCTGTATCGAAATGTTTTATTTTCCTGACCTCTAGGGTGCATTTTTAAATTCCGTGACATTTTTGGCCCATTTTAAAATTCCCTGACTTCTCCAGGTTTTTCCAATTCGTGTACGAATAATGCATAAAGCTACCAGCTACTAGGAAATTGACCAAATAGTCCGGTTACTTCCGGGTTTCACCGAAATCCCACTAGGGGAGTTATGAATGAACCCCCCCCCCCCACCTTTTTTTTCAGATTTTCTTGTTTGTGAACCGCCCTTTAATTAGTTTCTAGGCGGAAGATCTTCATTTCATCGCTCATGATATATTAACCCTTAGAAATTATATACTTGAAATGGTGAACACAATATATAACGAATAAAACACTTCATCTTCCCTTTACTTTTCTCACACCGATCTCTTATAAAAAGAGTTAAACATTTCCTTTAGGCTTAAGACAGAAATTGCGATTTCTTAGATAATGACTACGGGGGCCTAATATCCCCTACCACTCCTTCCCCCAAATGTTTTTTTTCCTTCTAAGTAACGGAGCCCAAGGAGTTTAAGAAAATGTTTTAAAATCATTATAAAAAAGTCTAACTTCACTAGATAAAACGTGAAACATTGCGGTGGTCGCGGGATAGAATTTTGAGAATATCAAACTTTCAAGAAATTATAAAAAATATATATATATATATATATATATATATATATATATATATATATACCACCGCAAATTTTTGGAAGGAAACCGGTTACGAGAGTCTATCTTTGATTTTCCTAAGGCAACATTTGGGCGATCAGACGTTCAGAAAACCGCGCCCGCTTCAACAGCGGATCATTTTAAAGGACGCTCGGTTATATAGCGAATAGAAAATCCAACGCCCAACCAAAATAATGTAACGAAAACCAACCCTTAAGAGTCGATTTGGTATCGACATTCGAAATATTTGACCTATTTTTTTATTTTTATGTTTTCTTTAAATCTTAATATATTAATCATTTAATTTGGATAAGAAACGTTAATTTATCGTTAATTGAATTACTAATTGAGTATTTTAATTATACACGATTTGAATTGCAGATTTTAAAATACCAACAATTAAATAAAAATTTTATTTCAAATTTAGAAGATGAATAAATTTTAAATTCACCGATTTGTTAAGTTTGGAGGATAGATTACCAAGGAGAAGATCTCATAGTATGATAGTTCCAGATTGTACAATTAATAGGATTTAATCAGGTCGGATAATCAAATTTTTGCTACCGCCGCTAGCCAGGGCGAGGGGGTTTTATCTCCCCTAATTGAAAACGTTAACGACACTAATGCCTCGGAGAATTATTTGATAAATACGACATTTAAAACTTGTTTCAATACCACGAATGCATAGATTTTATCTCAAAATTTTTAAATGAAAATTATATAAGACATTTTAATTATATAATAAAAAAAACATTTTGGGGGTTTTTGAGGAAAATTACTCTAGACTTACAATACTAATTTTTAATCCGATCTAATCGATTAAAGGTAGAGATAATGAAGAAGAGAAACATTATTTAAAGGTTTCGAGGTATTAATTGGTAAATTATCCAAGTTACGAAAGAAATCTTAACGGGACAGGAGGTGAGTTTTAATGTTTTCAAGAATATTTTAACGCTCCTTATGAACCTAAATAATAAACAAGACTTTGTTTAATAAATATTTTAATAGATTTTTATTTAAAAATAAATAAAACGTTACGTCTTCATTATCCCTTTAATCGTGGGAGCGAACTGCCCCCCAAAGAAGAATAATTTTACACCTAGAATAATCCATTTAAATTGAACGAATTCGCACTAAAAGAAACCATTTTCGTGCCGAATCAAATTGGTTATATCTGTACTTTAAAGTAATTAAAGAATTTTTTTCGAAGATGTATTAAACCCGTTAATCACGGATATAAGTACGGATGTAAATTTAAAATTAAAAAATGCAAAAATGCCATGAAAGAAAAATATCAAAACTTAAATTTCCTTTAAAGGAAGACGGTCATTTTTTCTCTCAAAAATACTTTTCAAGAAAATATATATACTTTTGCTACTATTAAAATTAATTATATTGCTCGAACTAAGGCAAAGCTATGTAATGTAAAATCATAGGCCGCAGATTTCCTAAAGGGAGAATGCAACCTGACAACAACGTGACTTTCTATAGATTTAACATGCCAAACACACTTGTAAAATAATCCAATTGTAAAATAAAGTAGGCTTGGAAAGTTTGATATCACGTAGTTAACGGGTCACCGACAATTCTCTCCTTGGATCCTTGTTAAGCCTACTTTCCCGGTAAAGTTAAACATTGATTTCTAGCATAACATTGGTTTAAAATTTCTTAGTAGTGGATAAGGAATCGATGGGAAGTCAAGTTCCATTCTCCCTTTAAAGTTTTTTAAACGAAATCACCTTTTTAAGTCATTACCGATCAAAGAAAAATAATATTAACAATCTTAAGATAATGAATTAACCACATGTAGGAGCGAATGCCGATTCATGCGCTTTGTTTTCGGGAGTTAAAGAGACTGTAAATATAGCTATATTGAGTGATAATTCGGCGACGGGCGCTTCTTTCCCTGAAAACTCAAATTTCTCTCGAAAACAATCGGGTCAAAACGTGAGTTTCAATTTCAATTTACGAGAAAACGGTGAAATATTTTTCATAATCTATACTCTTCTAAGGTAACTGGTTTCGAAAGAAGAGGCAGATCAGTCCGAAAAAGTAAATATTCCTTATACATTTATGAATTCATGGATTGAATTTAAAAATGATTTTCTGGCCATCTCCCTTTGAATCGCAATATCTTTCATAATTTTCGCCCAATTGTGGAAAAATTTGTCACATTTCGAAGCGCTCAATCAGCTGTCTTCGAAATATACTATTATACTAAACCTAGTATTTTGTGAAACGTTTTTTAAATCATAATTTATGTTACTAGATAGTGTCGATCTATCAAAACTATTCAGCATTACAGGGTCGAATTACACGATATTTTATAACTTAAAACCTTAGGTGATATTTGAAATTATCCAAATTCTGTGATAAATATTTTAAAAAGACCTCAGGGAGATTAACTTACGTGTCTCTCACATACACAAAGGGGGTAAAAGTACATATTTATGGTAATTTTTTATCCAACTAGAATTCGTTTATTCCCAAATGGAGCGTTTAATCACTTCTTTACTGTCGGTCTAAACATCGCAAAAAGGAAAAGTCTCATATTCATAATCGAAATTTTAATACTTGGGATTATATTTTATTATAAAATAAATTGTGGTTTTTGGCCATCTCTCGTTGGAATGCTGCTTATTTATAAAATCACGTGACTCAAGCTTCTATCTACTATAGCGCACGTTTTCCACAACATCTGTAAAAACTAATTTTGGCTAAGTAAATCAGCGTTTTCAATCAAGAACCGAGCTTTTGGGTCAAAACAAATATAAAGTTTAAATCAAGCTTTCCGTTTAATCCAGGATATCTGGCTTCATATTCAAAATGAATTTCATTGGATTAGGGCCAATTAGGCTTAACGCAGTAAATGAGCAGAAGTTATTTAGACAGTGTTTGTACAAGATTTCGAAATTTAATTTCCCTGATATTTTCAGGTTTTCAAGAGTACTTTTGTTAAATTTCCCTGGGTATATTTTTACAATAAAGGAGTCTTTAAAAGCAAAAATAAAATAAGTAATAGAAAAAATAGGGTTGAAAATAAACTAGAATGAGTGCTCAGTTTTCAGGTGTTATAAAACCTATCCTTTTTTTTGGGTTTTGCAACAATTTAAGTGAAAAGTATTTTAATAGCATAAATTTCCCTGATTTTCTGAAATAATTAAGATCTTCTCTGATACTCTCAATTAATTATGATTGTTCGACTGAAATGATATTTCATTTTTTTTCCCTTCTGTTTTCCACATTTTTACGAACCCGGTTTACACCTTCATAAGATGATTAATTACTCCAAAAACTGTCCATAGATAAAGTTGCTAATTGGCAAATTGGGATGATTTAAGGATCTAGAATTGAATGAAATTTTCGTAAATGCCTTAAAAATCTCAGCTAATGAAAATAATTAGCATTTTCGCTGACATTCAATTAAAAATCGAATTTCCTGACTTTTTCACGTGATGTTATTGAAGCAGACTACGCTTATCTTTCCTATAAAAAATTGGTGCATTGCAAAATTATATCGAAAACAAGTACCAATTTTTTTATTTTTAAATCCAAACTTGATGGATAATCTTCAGACATTAACAGCTTTCATAATAAAGTTATTCGCGAGATCTCTCCTTACAGAATCCTTAATTATATAAAAGCAATTAAAATTTCATTAATTATTTTTCTTTTCGAGTAATTAAGATAACTAGTTCGGTGCGTACGAGCATTTGAAAGAGCCGCTGGCGTGATTTTTTAAGTCTACTCGTACATTACCCGTTAATATGTCATTATATATGAATATATAATTTTTTTCCGGTTAATTTCTATATTATCAACGTTAAAATTTGATTAAATTGAATCAAATTTCGACGCGATCTCAAAATATAAACATTTTCGACTATTGAAAGTGCGGTTATAGGCGTTTTTCCACATCTTATCAGTATTAGCTGGCGTTTCGAGATAGGACCCGAGTCGTAACATTGGGTAAATATTATATAGCTTCAATAAGTATGGCATTAGATTAGCTTTTGTGGGACTCCTCTCCTAGATAGATTACGAGTTTAAAAATATATCGTAAAGATTCAAGATTACCGAATCGTCTCAGAATTTGAAGGGTGAATTAAATTAGTTTGAATAAAAATATAATTACGCTTATTTGATACGTAATGAAGGTCAAAATCGGGCCAAATTTGAAATTAACAATACTAACAAATGCAAATTAATCCGTTAGGGCAGGAAGACGTATTTAAATAGTAGGAATAGTGTAATTATTGCCTTTACTATACTATATTTCGACTCATAGCCAAATGAAGAGCTCTACTCCTAAATACTCATACCAAACGTTTATAGGTATCTTATTGGCTCTCGCTAAAAACATCGACAAAAGATGAAAAAGCAAGGATACCGATTTTTTCCACGTATTTACGTCTGCTTCTACACTTTGTTTTCACGAGTAGTTGAATCATATGGAAATATTACAAACGTAGTTCTTTAGTTCAAGGTGAAATAATGCACAGGCAGACATGATGTTTTTCTTACGAACCCCCATGTAGAAGTGCCGAAACATCATTATATGCTTTCAAATAATTATATTTGTACACTTCCCATTGGCTGTACCCTCGACGACTTATAACATCGCGTTCAGCGTGAAAATAATTTAAAGGGAGAATGAAGTCCGACAACACGCGATTTTCTATCGATTCAATATCGTTTAAATGTGCATAATTCTCAACTTTCTCGGAAAATGGGTTTGGTACGAATACGAGGACAGTTTGATTATCTCGCCGTTAAACACTTGCCGGTCAATGACCAAAAGCGGCCGCCTCTTCAGCTTAGTTTGTAGACTTTCACTATTGGACTGGAGACTGGTTAACGACGTCACATCATCCTCTCATTGAATCCCTGTTAAGCTTACGTTCCGAGTAATAGCGAATTTCCCATAGGACCACTCTCAATCTCGCTAAAAACCTAATTACTCTTGCCCTTGCTATAGCTTCATATTGGTTTGTAATGAGGTATATTTAAATAATTTAAAGATTAAATAGAAAAGCCACTTGTTAGGTTGCATTCTCCCTTTAAACGTAAAACACTTTAAGATGGAATTATTTCCCCTTTTAGGATGAGTCGTGAAGATTTAATAACCTCATTATTAATAATAATAGTAATCACAACTCAATAGGACAAAAAAATTACGAATTTTAACATTCTCCTTTCCAATAATTACCATAAAAAAGGCACGAATATGCTGTAACGAAATACTTTAGAAAACAAATTGATACCTATCAAGTTACGTTTAATGTCTAAACAATTTAGTTCAATACCATCATAGAACAAACACCGGAATTACTTTACAGTAGGTTTACCATAAAAAGGGGGATTATTTTATTTTTGGTTTCTGAAGAGGGATCAGCCGGAATTGACGGCGTGTACGAAACTTTGACCTTTTCAATGAAAGATTTAACTTTAAAATGACGTTTTTGGTTAACAAGATACTCAAGTAAGGTTAATGTGTTTCAATATGAAATTACATAAAAACCGGCCAATAATTAATAAAGTTATTAATTTTACAAGTTCACTAAACCCATCCCCGTCTTCTGGAAACATAAAAAAAAAATCAGAATTCCCACATGTGTCCTTTCACCACTTTTACGTCATTAAGGACATAAATAAAATTAGGTGAGTGATTTTAAGAAAGTGTTGGCTCGCTCCACGCTCGTTTAACGTCACAGTAATAACCCTAAAACTATTTCCGGTTTTGCGCGAGAATTTAAAAAAAGATTTTTGAGATCAGGCCAACTAATAATAATTTTTGAAAATTCGTATCTTATTTATATCTCGATTTTGAAGTTCACTGTCTCATCTTAAAGATTTCAGTCAATCAAAAGCTTATAAATTATCACAGAAAAGTAATTAACTCTGCCTTGCGATAGCTGATTGATATGAGACACCCAAATGGTTGCAGTCAGCGTAAAAATTGAAATGCGAAGCGCCACTCTGAGCCGGAGAATAAAGGATAAGGGAGGGAAAACAATATCCCGAAGCGCAGCCACCTCCGCGACTTAAAATCTTGAGGATGAGTCCAAATCACTGAAGCGTAATAGGGGTGGTAGCTAATCTTTCGATACCGTGCCGGCTATGATGTAAATGTTTAAGTTATGATCTTTCGCGTAACGAAAACCCGTCCTTTCTCCAATTACAGATAATTTCTCCAGAACCATTTTCGGTTTTGGCGACGGAAACATTTCTACAAAATGGGGTTCTCCTAAGACAGAAGCAAAATTCGCAATAAGAAAGGCCCAAATTCATTTACCACGCTGAAAACAAATTGATCAGTGCGAGAAAAAAAAAGTAAGGAGAATAAAAATGAAGCATTCTGTTCGAGTTATGGTAAAATAACGTAAATAAAGTTGCAAGTGACGGATTAAATATTAAACGCTCGTCTACTGGCCTTTCTCCATTCCCCGAATGTTACTCAATTGCACGAAGTAGAACATGCTATTAGCAACGATCAAATTAATTATTTGGTCGGAAAATGCCACGACTAATCCGTCTAAGACTTTATAAAACGAAAGGGGAGGTGAATTTTAACAGTCGGAATATATATGAAAAGATAAGAATTGACCTACTTAATATTCTAAAAGGATTTTTGCTTTGCAAGGTCATTTGGGAGAGAAACTCAACTAGCTGCTAACCAAAATTAATATAATATATATTATATAAGAAATCAGTCTTATATATAGAAATTCGCTTCAAATTAATTTTCGAAATAAATTCGCTTAAAATTAATTTTCGAAATAAATTCGCTTAAAATTTATTTAAGCGAATTTATTTCGAAATAAATTCGCTTAAAATTTATTTTTGAAATAAATTCGCTTAAAATTTATTTTTGAAATAAATTCGCTAAAAATTTATTTTCGAAATAAATTCGCTTAAAATTTATTTTCGAAATAAATTCGCTTAAAATTTATTTTCGAAATAAATTCGCTTAAAATTTATTTTCGAAATAAATTCGCTTAAAATTTATTTTCGAAATAAATTCGCTTAAAATTTATTTTCGAAATAAATTCGCTTAACATTTATTTTCGAAATAAATTCGCTTAACATTTATTTTCGAAATAAATTCGCTTAACATTTATTTTCGAAATAAATTCGCTTAAAATATATTTTGAAATAAATTAAATGGGATACAACTTTAATTCCCTAAACTTTAACTTCTGTTAAACCAAATTATTTGATAACCCAACGAATGTCAATGTTTTTAACTTTTTTGAAACAAAGATACGAAGCTCGCGGATAAAACTGAAGACCCTCGCAAAGTCGAATTCGTTTACAAGTGCCAATTTTACCAACGTGGTGCGGGAAGTGTATAAAAAATATATTTCCTTTACTCCCCTTTTCAAGACAGTTCGCTTGCAGCGCGTAGAAAGCAGTTATGTCTTTCTTTTATTTTTCGGTTCATTTTGATTTCACAGAGAATGAGACAGGCTAATATTATGGAGAAAAACCCGAAAGGGTTAGATATGAACTTGAATAACCTTACCAGCTATTAAACACGACTTAAGAACCAGCTAAGGCTTTTTTTTGGAAATCTAGAATATGGAAAAAAGTAGAGCGGATGGTACAGAAAACAATGTACCGCCTTCCTCAATCGGAGGGGGGGGGGGGTGTTAAGTTTCATAAAAGAATGGACTTTGCAGTTTAAAGAGAGGGTGGAATGCAATAATATAATCGAATATATAAGAGGACTAAGAATTAATTTTTATTTGAATTAAAAGCAATATTAAATGGATATTAGACTGATAAAAAGTTATTTTAAATCGATGCGTGAAAACCGTTAGAAACTGACTGCAGACTTCGAGGCAATTTACTTTTAATTATCAAAGGCGCTAAGCCTAAATCATTTTCGAAAGAAACCCAGTTGCTGATGCTCATTCGGTTCCATAGCTATATGAAAAATGCACTAGATCCACAACCCTACCAAAGCCACGCGCCAAAAATGTCAGGATTAGAAAATGTTGATAAAAAATCACTTGATTACTAATTTACTCTAAGGCTTATACCCCGGATTTCCAGGCTTAGAACGTTTTTAATTGGTATTAGGATATCAGTAATTTAACGGGAATTTAGTAACCTTCCACCAGAGTAACCGAGTACGAGTGGATATTGACAATATCCCTTATATTATTTACACAGTTTATCAGAAATATCTACACCGAAAAAGAAAGATATATAACTGGAAGGGAAAAACCAACGAAATTAAAAATACTGATAATGATTTCCCCCATTCTAAACCAACGAAATTAAAAATACTGATAATGATTTCCCCCATTCTAAGTATTTAGGGTCAAGAGTAAATAAACAAGGTAGCATTCAACTATAGAATTTTGCAAGTACTTATTATTTACCATTAAAGGTCAAAGTTCTAATATGGAAAATAAACATTTCTAAGGGAGGAACAGTGAGTAATGCCAAGATAAGTCAAAAGATATCAATAAAACTAAAAAGAAATTAATTTTGAAGTATTCCATTTAGCTTTAAATCATCATTTTTTTGAAGACATATTTCGTATCTTTACTGAATGTTCCTGTCGCATTTAATTTACATGTTTTAAAATGATAATCTCGAAGAAGTTCATTAATAATTTCTAAAATTTAATATTTTAAAAATAAACATGATGTTCTAATTAGTTTTATTAATAATTAATAATAGACTAATCTTCACACGAGCTATGAAATATATACTAAGTAACGAAATGTGATTCATTAATACACCATTTTAGAATTACCTAATGAAGCATATCGGCCGTATATTTCCGTCAACCCTTACACACAAATTTTTGGGGATGGGCGTGTCATCCCCCCTCTTTTAGCGGTTTAAAGCTAGAAAAGGTGAGACACGTCACGAAAGTCACCTTTATCCCATTGGTTGGGATGTAATGGCGGCCCCCAGTCGACAATAACCGGCAAAAAGTCTATATGCGAAGTTTCAAGTAGTTATTTTTGCATGTAGGTTGGCGCTTCGAACGAAATAGTGTATTCATGCTCCCTTTAACTAATTTGTAGGGTTCCCACTCAAACCGCCTCAATAAAAACAAATAAGGGTTTGATTAAAGAAATATTTCATATTTATAGAGGTCAAATTTTCTAATCAAATACGAATAAAATGACAAATAAAGAACAGAGATTATCCCTGATAGTAAATGAAATATATATACTAAATTTTGATTATTTTAAATACCTTTTTTTCTGAAAATAAATACCATTCGTGTATTTCTAAAATATTTTTAAATTATTTTAAAAACTTATAATTCTCATAAAAATGAAAACAGGGCGATTTAGGAACCAAACTTTGTTTTTGATTTGATTAAGCGAGACAAGAAAAATAAGTGACTTTAGGGGAAAATTAATAAACGAAAGTTAGTCTTGGAAATGAAATGAATAATAATTTTTCGTTTAAAAAAACAAATTAAAAAATCCAGTTCTAAAGATATTAAACTAAAAAAACCTCGGACCAGAAAACCAAATCTAGTTTAGATAAATCCCCAAAACAAGATCCTTACCAGTTCCCACCAAAAACTAGCCCCCTTTCTATTCAAAATTTTCCAAAGAAACTACACGTGACGTGGTCTCTCTCTACGATGGATTATCTACCTATAGACTTTTTGCCGAGCCTTATGAAGGGGGCTACCATTTTGCCCGTTCCTCATACTTCCGCCCCCCAATCCGCCATTTTTGTCACCAAGAATCGAGGAGGTAGTGGCTCTGCCTACCAAAAAAACTATCATCTCGTTCCTTGGTGACCAAAATGGTGGATTGGGGGATCGGAACTAAGGGGAACGGAAAAAATGGTAGCCCCCTTCATAAGGCGCGGCAAAAAGTCTATTGAAAAAAAAAACGTTTACAATACCTAAATCTCTTTTAACAGCTTTTACTTCTGTACGGAGTATAAGAAACGAAGGCGAAAATAATCCAATAAAAGAAAAGGGAAGCCTACCAACGAAATAATCGGAGAAATCGACTTTATGAAAACCACAGTAACATTATTGCAGCTAGAGTAGGATCGTGCTTCGCTAAATCTTTCTCTCTCAAGAGGAAGAGAGACGCGATTATAAAACCGTCTCCCTCGCCTTCTGGATGAGGCCCACGTGGCGAGAGAATTTAAAGGTCCCTCTCATAGTGGTTAAACACGTGATTCAATTCCGTTAAGCCTTGGCCAATAAATATAAAAGCAAGAATTATAAGATTTAAAGCTTTCGTTTCTTAATACACTTTCTGCAAAAAATTATTTAGGCTTAATGATTTCATTTCTAGAACAAAAACCCCTAGAAAATGTGGTATTTTTCAAAGTTTAATTACTAGATTAATTCTACACGTGGGATTAAACCGAGGGGGTTATTCTTTGCACGTACGTAGCTTTGACTCTACTAATGAGATTACGTAACTGAGTACGTTATGGTTTACAAAAATTGGAATGAACTATTTAATTAAGGAATCATCGTTCGAAAATACACATAAATTGTACTGGTTTTTACTAGTCTAACTGTTTACTAACAACATTGACGAATAAACGATAACCTAAGCCTAACTTTTGCACATATCACTATTTTTACCGTAAAGGTTTCAAAAAAAGGCCAAAAATAGATACGAAGATGCAATGACCTATTTGGCACACTCTGTAAAAACAAACATTGTGCAGTCTCGTTTCAAATTTACGATTTGCGCGTACTATACCTCACAGTTTAAATGGATCATGAAATATATATTTTAATTCAACCCTTTAAATATGTACCGACAAAAAGTTTCGATTAACTGAATATTGTTCATACGACAATTTCGATTATTTAAGAATAACTACTATTGCCACTAAAATAGAGAAAACAATTAAGTTTCAACGTAAACTTCTCTAGAAAGAATTCTTCCATTTACCCCAGCATGAAATAAAGTTTAGAAGCTGCCTTTGTTTAAATATAAGGTATAATTTTGAAATCCCATGATATTTTGGCCTATTTTTAATTTTCTTGATTTATTTAATATTGAGAGAGTTTGTTATACATTATTTCATTAAAAAACGACGCTAGGCCTTTAAGTCAGTGTTTAAACAGCAGCTTTTCCACGAAATGAATCCCCCTGATCTTTATTTAAAGTACCAGTACTTAGTAAAAAAGGCTACACGTAAAAGAACCGATGGTTTACTTAGAATATGAAAACCAAATATGATATGGAAAATATTTTCATCTAATAATAATAAGTATCATTACAAATTCAAACAATCTTCATTGACTTTTCACTGACATTGGGCCCCACTTTAAAATTCTGTGAGTATTCCAGGTTTTGTACAAAAACCTGATACAAGAACATTAATTCCAAACTCCGCTAAGCCTTTAACAGTCCTAGAAAGCGTTGTATATGAGTAGTTTTATCATTCTCAATATGTTTGTCACTAGATTGGTTAATAAGTCAATTAAAGCGTGTATATTATACTTTTCATTCTCATTTAAATATTAACGGTGCATTAATTAAAATCAAACTAAAATTACGTACACATTTATCAACAAATTCAAAAAACATACCCAGTTTTCTGGCCTATATAATAAGTTTTTTTCTGGCTCACACTTTCCAATTATTAAAAAAGTTAGGGCTTAGATTTTGAAATCTGTTGAAATTTAAAACCGCGCACCTGTGGCTTATTGCGTGTCGAACGACGTGCCACGTAATCTTTCCAGCAGAGCACCACAACTATATAAATTTTTAGGCCTGTTATTGAATTTACAAGAGGAGCCTACTACCAAGGTGCGTTTACTTGTTATCCGGGCTTACAGCTAGAAAGCTTGAAAGAGAGAGAGAGAGAACCGCTGCTCAAAGAGAGGATGGTTAAAACCTTCTACTTTGACACCCCTCCCCCTTTTCTCCTTGGAACTCCTCTATCAAAATCCGCTTTCTCTCCCTCTTACGGAAAACGTCAAGACTCCGTAATCTAGTTAATTACTTTATTTTTGATAAAATGTAGTGGGAGAGAGACTAACGAGATTTAATAAGAAAACTATATGGAGGAAATTAAATTTAAACTTCATATTGATTTAATATTAAGTTTACGGAGGGAGATTTTAATGAGATTACTAGTATATCAAGAGTAATTTTTGGTTTTCAGAATTTTTAGTACCTCAATATCTAAAAGGATCTTTCACACGATCTAATTTTTACTTCCAATTAGGTGGAGCTCACTATTCACACGACAACACTGAATATTTTTAAGTGCGTGGATTAATAAGACACCTTGAGAGATTTAAACTTTAAATATACAAGCTGGTTTGGATCAAAAACTCAACAGCTTCTATGGAGGAATAAAATTGCCATTGAGCACGTGCGTCTGGTGCGTGTCAAGCTAATTCATTTTATTCAAATTAAATTAGCACGAGCTCAATGTTAATTTTATTCTTCCATAGAAGATAGAGTTTTTTGATCTGAAGGACCCTGTATATTTTTTTTCACTAAAGGTGGATTTTTTTTTTTCTAGCTTTACTTTCTGTTCCAAAACTGAATTTATAGCCTTTCTCTCTGCTTCAGCTTGGGCTCAAGTGGTTGGCAACACTGGAGGAATGGCATTTACCTTCCCTTAGTCAAAATTATGTATAGTAATGAAACAGAATGGATAATTCATCCACTAATTATTACTAGCTTATTACACAACAATATATTTGCTTGCCATTGTCCAAAATTATAAATTACATGTTAATTTCTACAACTACCTAAGCATTAAGGGTTTTGTGACGCTACAATTTTCGTTATTTTACGTTTTTCAATGTCCCTTTAGATTTGGAAGTCAGTTTCAGAAATGAACAAATGAAACCAGTCTAATCCCCAATCGTAAAGATTACGTGGCATAATTAGATGGATGTAAAAAAAATTTCGTGAGAAAGGCCCTTTAAAAACCAGGTTCATGCAAAATTTGGAAAACCCATTTCAATGATATTTCTAGATTTTTTTTTTCAATCAATATTCCTGGATATTTCCAAAGCTCAACAAATAATTTGAAAAACCCAATAAAAATTATGATTTGGAGAGTGGTTAAAATTTGTACCCCAATTAGGTAACTGATTACACCCTTTGGTAAGGCTTAAATACGTACTTAAAAGTGAATATCAAATTAGCCTATATTCACACATGATTAAAAATTAATGGCATCATGGGATGACATTATTTTACAACGAATTCCTCATTAGCGCAAACGTACTAGTACCTAAAACATTTTTCTAGTTATTTATCAACATTCTAATTTCCCAATATTTTACTGCAAACTCTATTTTCTTTTTTCCTGTCATTATGGTAAACAATTTCAACAATAACGTGAAACTGAACAAATATATAAAAAAACCTTACAAAAAGCAACTTTTACATCATTGGCTAAGTACTAATTTAATTCATCATCTCCCAGTGGCCTAAACAAGATCATTAAGCAGTCAAATATGTTTTCTGCATTCAGGAGAACTTTTCAAAAATGTATAGCAGTCTGCGATTGTTCAGAGTATTGAACAATCTACGTAAATAAGCTGTTTCAAATCTGGGACTACTCGTGTCATTTTGAAAATAGATCTTGAATAAGATTTTTACATACTTGTGTCTTGAGAAAATATCTACTCAACTGCGTTGCTACGCATAAACTAAATTATTCGAGCAATCACAGAAGTTTTCTGTCACCAACCCAAACTTTGTTATGTTATTTTTAAAAGTACCGCACTAAATTCTCAGTAACACTGAAGCAATAATCCAAAAGGCAAAGGCAAACAATCCCTATAGAAAACCTTCCAATTCTTTATACTAGCTATCTAAAAATAGATGAAGTAGGTAGGGATATGACTAGAAGTAAAAGATCATTTTCTTACTATACCTTCAACTTGCATAATGTTTGGGGGAATGGTTAGGCATGACGAAGTAGTGTTATAAAAAGGTTTTTAAAAAATAATAATACGACCTTGAAGTTAGGTTGTTTTAACTTGAGGGTTTGGCTGATCATGAAAATTGATTAGGATCAAAAGTTTTAAAGACTTTATCCATTTGCTCAGAGTGCCCCCCCCCCCCCGTTTGGATATTGAAACTAATTATAGATACCCTTCCTTTTGATTCAAATTAATTTACACCTAGTATAGACTATCTTATGATTTAAAAGAAACTAAGTTTTAAAAAGGCTTACCATTTGAATTAGAGGTTTTGTTGGAGTGGTTCCCCTTGGAGGAGTTTAGAGCATCAACTGAGACTTTGCCAGTTATTACGCGAGCGGCATTTTTGTTGACTGTCCAAGGATTTATTTTGGGAGGAGGAGCTTCGATGAACTCCACTTTCTTGACTACAACGGCTTCTGGCTCATCTTGAGATGTAGCGTTCTCGCCAACATCTAATCCATTCTCGGTGACAATGTCTTTACAGGGATTTACTTTAGTCGGTCCTTCGTTTTTAACAATGTTTGCTTTCACCTTCGCAACTGTCTCGCCATTGACTGGGTTTTTCATAACAGTGTCGACGACTTTTTCACTTTTTGCAGTCACCGGTTTCAATTCCAAACCATTAACGTGTTGATGATTTGTGGAATTAGTGGAGCCATTATCTTCACTCTTATTTACTTTAAGGCAAGCGGCGTAAGATCCTGTAGATGTTTCCTTTAAATTTTTGTCTGGGGTAATCTGGGCTCCACCATCAGCCTGGACTTGATTCCCCCCAACTTTAGCCGCCATTGTGAACGCGACTTTTCAGGGGGGGAGGGAACAGTTGGAACAAAAAAACTTTCGTAGCCCGAAATTACTCTGAAGAAACTAAAAACAATTCGATTCGCAACTTTATGACAATATACCAGAAAAAATTGGTATAATGTCTCGCGGAAAAAACGCCTCCTTAGAAAATTCGAAGGTTGCGTAACGACAACGCGTTTAAAAAAGGAGAGAAGGCTTACTTTAAGTAGCCCCGTAGGCCTTTGCTACCGCGTTAAAATATGCCGATACGAAGGGAAGGCGCGGGCGACCTCATGGTCGCAGGCTCGAGACGCTCGTCTGAGACGGCATGGTGAGAGGCTACGGGGAAAATGGTACGGCAAGCTCAGCCAAGCTGCCTTTGACAACGGACGAGCGTGCGGCTAAGCCTCTGCTATCCAAAACAGCTGGCACCGATGTTTACGACAGACAAAATATCAACGTTAGACGTCCGATTTTGAAAAATGTCCTATCGAATTTAAAGGCAAATAATTCTCGAAATTAAAACGCGGCAGTCTTTACGGAGTTTACTTGACACGAACACCACTTTAACGGGGGAGTCTAATCTCATACGCGTTACTTTTTCTCCTAGGCTTATTTTACTAGAACACGCATACGTTAGGGTCACTTCTGAAGAAAGATACCGACGGGATTACGCAGCTTTTTTCCACTTACTTTCTTTCCGTAACTGTCTTCTCTTACCGGTTACTTCGATCAGCGAAATAGAAAGGCGACTTTTATAATTTATAAATATAACTAAAAATTGGCGAAACTATTGGAAAAACAACTTTGCACGCAAAAGCCTAACTTTCCGCATGCACATGTTGTCGCCATTGAACTTCTCTTCAGAACACACAACGCGAGAGACGAGAGAGATGGGGATTATCCTTGGTTTTACTATAGCGCGTGCGCTCTAAGTGTAACGGCAGCGTGGTTTCTTTCAAAACATTAGATACCAAGGGTTAAAATAATCATAACCCATTTATATTACCGTTATCGCACCAATGTCAATAATAGATATCATACACTCGTACCATTAATTTATTAACTCGTAGGTAAGCGGAAAAATGCCAAAATATATACTAATATTAAATTATTTAGATTATTTTAAAGTTTTACTCGCCTATGCTCATTTTTCAGGCTCTCGTCGAGTCGTCGATAGCTTATGGTCAAAGTTCAACGTCAAACTCTCCTGCCATTGGCTAGAACACAGGAAAACTGGCCAATGAATCGATAGGAAGCCATTGATGACGTCTCGGAAATAGAAAATGCTTTTTCTACGATTATTAATAATTTTAGTGAAATTAAAAACGCCAAAAATATTATTAGGGCATATTTCGTATTATAATTAATTTACAAGGGGCTATTGAGTAGTTTTATAACCAAAAATTTCCAATTTCCGCAGGAAAATAATTCACTCAGGCCTATTTTGTTTTTAGAGGAAAAGACCCACTATAAACTTCCGGGTGCCATTATGGCACCGTTCTCTATTCATGATTTTTTTTTAGAATGTAATGTAAAACTGGTAAGTTAATGCCTTTTATATTATGTAATTTGCTTATTAACCGCAATTACGCTGTCTCGTTAAATCTTTCGCTAACCACATATTTTTAAAAGCGCCTATGATGAATAGTCAAGATGTAAATTTTGGTTAGGCTTAATGCGTAGGCCTAGTAGAGCTTGCAGGCTTGGGGTCCTCACTAAAGTTACCAGCAGCAGCTTAGAAAACCCATTCAATTGGCTGAATTGCCCAACCCACTGTTTTGGAATGAAGACCTAGGCTTAAAAACTTCTTATGATATTTGTCTTTTTTTCCTAAATGAATCGTTGTAAACGCTCAATATTTCCAAGGTTATTCGAACCAGGAAAGTTTGTTCTTTTGCAAAATGTATTTTTATTTTACGTATTTATTTCCACATAATTGTAATGGAAATCAACTTCACTTTGGAATGGGAAGTTTGGGATATGTAATGATTCTGGAAGAAGCCATTTATAAGCTAAACTTGATGTAAACTTTGCGCATCGCTACTCACTGTGTCGGATGTTTTGAGTCTTAGCAACAAAATGTTCCACGAATAAGAAAAGTTTTGTTTCTTTTAGAACATCCTCAAATGTTCAAGGTAGAAAATTAAAAGCAGTTAAGTCTGAGGGATGAAACATGACGGATTGCTCGGCAAACGAAGATTTTTCACCAGCCAATACCATGTCAACTTCCATTGAACAGAGTCAATCCCAAACTTTGGTGGCTAATATGAAAGAAGATGAAAATCAGCAATGTTTGAATATGTATAATTCAAACGACATGGGGGAGGCTGACAATGGTAGTCACCTAAGTATGAATGATTGCTCTAAAAACGATGAAATGGAATGTATGAAAGAAGATTATGGCGTGTTACGCAATAACAACACTATTGAAGGTAAAAATAATGAAGAAAATAGTCCTAACAATACGGAAGGACAGATGTCCATGGGAATAGATCCAAATTCATCCATGCAAAATCAAAACCATGGAGAGTTTAGAAACTCAGATAGCCCGAAAGAACTTGTTACTACTCATAGATCACCAGTTATAGCGTCGCACATTTCTCTAAGCAACGTAAGTGAAGTGGCTGACAGCCCCATTATTAATAATAACAACGATATGATGGAACAAAAACAAAACTCGTTACCAAATCAAATGTTATCACGGTCCAACGCAGTGGACCTGCAAGATGAAAGTCAAGATAGTAGTGTGGAAATGAAGCAAAATGATCAAATGGAATCCGAAGTAGAAATGGAAGGTCTTTCTAGGGACCAGCTACCTTCTGATCGGATAATCCTTCACGGTGGCTCTTACCTTCAAGACAATAACAAGCAAATATCGACGTTAGTTAACGCATATAACTTGCCTCGATCTTCTCCTTCTTCGGTGACGGCCCAAGTTATATGTATGGGCCCTTCTAGCCATATGAATTCTGCTTATGATATTCCTCGTGGGCAAGGACTGCCTCCGGTTTCAACCATCATACGGTCTACCTCCATGGCTAGGTATGATCGAGCAAATCTTCATTCTATGAGCAATTCGCATTCTTCAATCTTACAGCTTCCTACTTCGACCGAAAGTCTTCACGCTCTTGACATTTCTAGGATGAATATCATGGCTGACGATTCATTAGGACCGTCAAACATGTCCATTAGAAATATGGAATGTTTTTCGCCTCCTCACAGATCTGTCCTCGTGACACCGACGTCCTCTCACTTAAGATCCCATATGATGTTGGATCAGAATAACTCGGTTCACCATACCCATAGCCCTTCTCCGTCTCACTGCGATAGTTCCAAAGACGATCGCTTAGATAGCAGCTTAGAAAACATGCACTCGAATAACCAGCATATCCAAGAATCAAAAAATAATTCTGACATGATGGACCCTGAGGTAGACCATCACGATTTGAATGATTATGACCAATCTGATTCTATCGAAAGTTTACGGCAAAAATACATCGCCACCTCAGTGGTCTCCCCTAATCCCTCGAACAGTTATACAGAGCATTTAAAAGAGTTTGCTAGCACGCAATTTTTACCTATGGCCGCTATTGGGGGTTTGCCAACGAATAGGATTACTCCGGAAATGGCTGAAATGCTTAATAATATGGTGCAAAAGTCTGTAGCGTCGCTGTCTCGTGACAACAACCTCGAATTAGGTGCCGAAATGATGGGAGATTTAATACAGACCAGTATTCAGTCAGCACCTTCGAGCCTTATAATTTCTCCTCATCAAAATCAGCAGTTGCAGAGATTAATAATTAATGCAGGTACGGGTACTTCTTTGTCGAGTGACGAAACGTCCGAAGGTAGTAGCCCCTTGTTGAGCGTCGACTCTGATATGGAATGTAAAGTTCAAGACCTAACTAGGCGGTCCATGGGCATTGATAGGAAGCATTTAATGGTGATTCAGCAAGGCGATAATCAGCAAACTAACACTTGCATAGCCACCCACGGAACTCCTCAGAATTTGGTTCAGAGTTTTTCAAGGGGTGTTATAACGTCAGTCATGAGTAACAATGGAAATATTTTGCAACTGTGCCAGTCTAACATGGGCGAGGAGATAGAAACGTCAAAATCCTCGGAACTCGTGGATAATGGAGAGGCGGAAGATTTATCACATCCGAGCAAAATAAATTGTTCCATGAGTATGTCTGAAAATTCCGGAGTAATTAAAAACTCGGAAAACGATCAAAGTAGCCCGGAAACATCTTCTCCCCTGCAAAACGTTCCCTCCTCGATGCTGCCCTCGTTTTTATCTAGTCTAGCGTCTCTCTCGGGAATACCGCTCAGCCTTCCGACTTCCACTACAGTACCTTATACTTCTCCGACCGATTCCAGTCTTCAAGCTAGTCCCACAGGCATTATTTCATCCGCGCAACCGGTTATACTGTCCAGCATTTCGAATTCTACTTCACACTCGAACGTGAAACAGGAACCGGGTAGTCGTTTAATTAACGCTTCGTGCAACATTACCAGTAGCTCTGGCAACGTCTATACAAACTTGCCCAACTTGCAAACCATGGCCCCTTATATCAAGCAAGAAGTACCTTCGCCTTCAAGCGGATCTTTACCCCCTTTTCCAGTCATCTCTGCTCTGAAAAGAGACGCCCATACCTCTTCCTCCATGCGAAATTCAATTCTGAGTAGTCAGACTACGCACCCTATCATGTCCGTCGTGCAAACCACTTCCGGTTCATCGCTCTCCGGATTCATGGGATCTACGACTCATCATCAACTTCCCCCTTACAGTAGTATGAGGATGTCCACTTTACCCCCCTTGAGTATACCGGGAGCTTCTTCTAGTTCGGAATCTCCGGCCTCGTCTCCGATGACTGGAGGAGTGCCTTCCGACGCTTCCCCAATCTCCCTTTCACCCGGAAAGAAAAACGAAAAGTTAAAAGAGATGGGTAGTATTTCCGTTGGCGCAACTATGACCATGTCAACGGCGGAAGTCGTCAACAGCTTGATGCTTCAATCGAAAGAGAAGGATCAGCGAAGATGGAGCTGCCCCATGTGTCGTAACGGCAGCCCCTGCGGTTTGCACCCTACTCAAATGCAGATGGCCACTAGTTCTTTATCACCCGGGCCCATGCCTTCCGGCGACCCCGCCAAGCCTTATCAGTGCACGGTTTGCGGAAAAAATCTGGCCTCCAAAAACGTGTTTCAGCTTCACATGCGTTCTCATTCTGGGGAAAAGCCTTTTCGGTGTAACCTATGCGGGCATCACTTCTCTCAGAAAACGTCTCTGACTCGTCATATGAGATCTCATACCGGCGAAAGGCCGTTTCCATGCGGTGTTTGCGGGAAACGGTTCGCTGACAAAGAACGCATCAAGATTCACATGCGAACTCATACCGGAGAGAAACCTTTCGCGTGTGAAGTATGCGCGAAGCGTTTCTCTCAAAAATCTACCGTTAAGAGACACATGAGTGTTCATACTGGCGAAAAGCCTTTTAAATGCGAGGCCTGTGGAAAGGGTTTTGCAAATCGCGGAAACCTCAACGCCCACGCTAAAACACACGCCAATTCCTAATGGAGGCGGTAGTTCATTAGTTTATTATAAATAAGATAAATCTACAGATCATTAGCTCCTTTTATAAATCCATTATTTTATTAGGTTTGTTCACGAGTGAAATATATACATTGTTGAAATGCGGAACCAAAAAAAAAAAAAAATTATTTAAGACAACGAGATGCTAGTTTTTGTTATAAAAACTAATATAAAACGACGCATTTCAAACTATCAGTTAGGTAGAGCGTATAGGGGATAGTTAAAGTTAGAAGGATTTGTTTTTAGTCCTAGCACGACTAACAAAACTTTCCCTTCGATAATTTGGTTTGAGGGCCGATTTATGGCTTTTATAGTCTTTAACTATAGGGAAAAAAGTTCTATCATATTTTTTATCACTAAAAACTAAACGTGTTTAGATTCAACATGAGAGCGATATTGAATTATATACAAGTATATAAAAATTGGTCACTCGATTGTTAAAGATTGATATCAGTGACTAAAAAAAGACTCTAAAACCGGGATAAACAAATGAAGCCTTCTGTTTGGAAACAAAAAGTTGCAATATATATATATATATATAAAATTGCGTTTAAATCATTTTGTACCTTAAGCACTGGAAAAAGATAAACTTTATAACGTTAAAGGAAAACTAAAAGAAATAGGTTTAATCGTGTGTTTTTTGTGTTCATAAAAAAAAAACCTTTGCACTAAAGTGAGATATATAAAGATTATAAAAAATATATATATATAGAATCTACATATATATATTTGTTGCTTAAATCTATTATTGCTTTTATTCCCTCGTTGGAAAAACACGACGATTTTCACCCTCAGGAAGATTTCTATATATAAAAAAATTAAAAAGAGGTGTTTAAAAAAAAGACTTAAAAATTATAAATAATGATTTTTGGACACTGAAGAGTACAAAAAAAAAGTTTTTGTTGAATCCACGTTTATTATTATTTTTTTCAAACATATAGTTAACTTTACGCTACCGCACTTTTTTTCCCTTTCATTTTCTTGTTATATTTTAATACGCAAATATTGTTTTTTGTTGTTTATTTGCTATCATTAGTCAATATATTTGATACAAAATAATTATCGCCCCCTCGTGTTTTCAAATAGCTTTAAAAAGTACATAAAACTAAATTTACAGAAAATAAATGCGTGTAGATAAAAAATATTTTAATTTAGCTTTTACGTACCCGATTATTACCAAAATCAAAATGCCCCTGAATTCACTTTATTTTGTTGTTTTTATTCTGGTTATTACGTTTTAGAGATATATTATGTTCGGAAAAATGAATGAAAAAAAAACTAAAGTTTCTAGCATCGCCGCGATAATTAATAATTTGAACAAAAGATATAAGTAACAGTTTAATTTAATTTTAATAATTATTTTAAATTTTTTTTTTTTTTTTTTTTTTTTTTTTTTTCGGAGGTAACTTGAACCCCGGTGAAAAAAAATTATTTCAATACTTCTCTTCCGGTTAAAGTTTTTAAATAATTATTAAGAAAATAAAGACTGATTATAATAAATGAAAAATTAAATATGCCTTTCCTCGAATAATGAAAAATGAAAAATTATTAAAAAAAAAATTGCCTGGTTAGATTAAAAATAAAAAAATTATAAAATATATATATATATATGTACCGTAGTCTTAAAAAAACATCAAAAAATACAAAATATATAGATGACAAAATTTATGCCAGAATTTTAAGCAACTTTCAGATTTGTACCACTTATGCACATTTTTATATCCTGGCAAAACCAAAAAAAAACAAAAAATACAAATGTAATGTAAAAAATATATTATATATATTTGGAAAGCCTGCACATACACGTAATAGGGAATTATAATTAGTCAAAAAAAGATTTAAAGAAAAAGAAAAAAAAAGTTTTTGCCTTTTTATGTCCCTTTACCGGTAAAGTTCGTCCATTCCACACTGGTCCAAAAAAAGAAGAAAAAAAAAACATAAAACATTATTATTCGCTATTTGTTTTGTAAAATAACTCTTCTAATGTTCATATTAATTTTACAACCCTCCCCCATTTTCCTCTGTTTAAAAGACAAAAGTTTGTATCTTTTGGTTTTAGGTAACAAAAAGAATCAAGGTTCGGGTGTTATGCAATATCTAGTTGTTTTTTTTTGGAAAGATTGAGGTTTTGAGTATCGTTATTTCTTTAAATGAGGTGTGATTTTGTGGTTTTAAAAAAAGGAAAATGCGTAAGGGTTCTGATTGAGGGATTTGTGTAAAGACACAATATTATATCCTCATAGAATCCTCATAGAATATAAAAATTAGTGAAATCATTACCTAAACTTATTGGTTCACATGAATTGGTGCTTGGCGGATTTGATTACTTGAACTGGGTTGATTACCGATTACAATTACTGGGTAAAGTAATCAATTACCCGATCACTTTCAATGATTACTTGAAAGTTTATTGCGGTGGCAAAAGACGGAAAATAAGGGTTAAAGTCACGCCACTTTTTTACAGAGTAATCGTTGAAAGTAATAGTCAATGGACTTTGTGAACCAATTTCCGGATCTTGGCAATTACTTTTAAAAGTAATCGATTACTCAGATCCTCCTAGCACTAACGTGATTCTTGTCAAAACCACTACTAGAAACTGTCTGCTTTCGTTGGCCATTTAGCTTCAGAGCCTTGTATTCCTTGTCAGACTACTACTAGGTAATAATTATAAATTACCGAAAAAAGTTAGTCATAAGAGGTCTTGATGAAGTCTTTCGGGTGTCTTATGTAGTCTTAACAAGTCTTGGGGAAGTCTTTAAGATGTCTTTAGCACCTTTGTAGTTTTCTTGAGGACCTCTTCAGATCAGACCAACTTTTTTCGGTAAGGGACATTAAAGATACTCTGATTGGCTCGCCTCGTTTGTTAGAAATTATGGTATTCTTAAGATTGCAAATTTACAGAGCTAGTAATTAGCGAAAAAATAAATATAATAATTTAAGATTAATTATTGTTCTTATTTTATGGCGAAACAGGTATTTTATTCTTCGGTTTGAGTAAATGTTGCAAAACAGACAGCGAAAATAAGTTTGGTTTCATTTTAATTAATTTTGCGAAAGGCAAGAATGAAAAAATATAAAACCCTCACTTGTATAAATTAACAAAAACTAATCAACGGTGCTTGGAAAGTGAAAAAGAGTCGAAGTTAGAAAGAAAAAATATTTTTTCGTTTTTATCAATATTTAAATCAAAAAAAAAAAATCTTAACTTTTAAGCGAGAAAGGAACAAGAAAATGTTATCAGGTTTTTAAAAATAAAACTAATAGTAAAGAAATTAACGTTAGTTATATATAATATTTGTTATTTGACGCTGATTCTATCTACTTGTAAAGATTCTGTTTTTTAAACGATACGTTATAAGAAAGTTTACATTACGAATGGGACTAACTAACAAACACTTGAAAATAGTAAAAAGGCCAACGTTAATTACTAAAATTTAAAATAATTAAACTTCCTCCTTATAATAATAAAGTTATATCAAAAGTTGATTATTGGAAGTGAATATCTATGGCTAATCTTATTTTTCACAAGATATTTGACTGTAATAGACGTTAGCGGCCAATAGAAGATAATTAAAAGGTCTATGTTGGCTTGATAATCTTGTTAAAAAGGACCTGTTTTGTAAGGACATGACATAGATCAAATCGAAGCAATCATAGGCGTTGGGTGTATGAAAGGGCGCTAAAGTTCACAAATAAAACCAAGGACGGTGCAAAATCCCAGGGAACTGAGGTACATAGGAAATGCAAAATAATAGAGTTATGCAAAATCATGCTTGCGTTTATAAAAGTGCTCACTTTCAAATGACTTCTTGTCTAGAATAAGCTTAAAGTTTATGGGTAATTCTTTATATTAAAAACAAAAGTTTACTCACGCTCCCTTTCAAGCATTCTAGAATCGCCTATTGGTCAATAATTCAGAATAGCAAAATTCTAAATTAGTTGAAATTTAAATAATTGTTCGAATTCATATATATTTAAATACTTGATCTAATTCAAATATTTAAATAATTGATTGAATTAAAATATTTAAATAATTGAATTAAAATATTTAAATAATTGAATTTCAAATATATAAAATTTTTAAAATTCAAATATTGTTGAATAAGACATTGCCAGAGAAATTCACTTCTAATTCTTTTTTTTTTGAAAAACGATTAGGCATGGAACAGTGATTAAAAATTTTACATGACATTAAAAATAAAAACGCTACAAATTTAAAGTTTAACCCAAAAGTTTTAAATATTTTAAAGTAAATAAAAAAAAAAACCCAATTTTTTATACTTCCCCATTTAAAGTTTCCTCCTTAAAAGATCACCCGTATTAAATTTTGTTAGTTAACTATAAAGTTAATTGTTAATTACTGGTTCATGCTAATAATATAAAAAAATATTAAAGAAATTTAGGTAAAAATAAAACCCCAAATTTTATCAGCAATGAACTTGTTAGTCTACCTCACTCTCTACCAGTTGGTTTTTCTATAAAACAAAAATCAAATTAAATAATAGTTGAAACTTAAAAACAGAGCAAATTTAATTGTTAAAACAAAAGTATTGACCTAATGTTAAAAATTAGGGGAATAAAACGTTTCGAGTCAATCCACAAAATGAAAAATAAACACCAAAAAGTAAAACATTTATAAATTTAATTATATAAAAAGAAGCAATTGTTGAGAAAAAAAAATAATAAAAAAAAGGTTTCGAGCACCCAAAGCAGTCCAAAGAAGAAAGTTAAATCTATACTTGCATCATAAAAAAATTAACAAAGCCTATAAATAGAGGAATACAAAGCTAGTCAGTTTTTTAGATATAGAAATCTATATTTCATTGTATATATTAAAAAATGGTTAAAAAAAATGAAGCAATATATGTTTAACGGTTGCAAAAGGTACGGAAAGGTTTCGTACGATGAGTCAAAGTTTCGGGTTTAACTAAAAAATACTAGTTAAAGAGTACGCGTACATTTTTAAGGAAAGTGTTTCGTGAAAGTTTATATCTTTAATTACCTATTTATAGCTTGTCGATATTATACAAATTATTAAAGCAATGTTCACAATGTAGAGACTTTGAAATCGTGTTTAACCGTTTTGGAAAGGTCAAAATGGAAAAATGTGGTATCTGTAAAGAAATACAATTATTATTAGCTTGAAAAGTCGTTTTGAACATTCAATACAGTTTGAAAATGGTTTCAAAGTCTTTGATTCGAACGTAGCTAATTACATTAAAGTTTAACATCAATTAAGAAAGTTACATTTGAAAATATTTCAATTCTCTCAATTTTAAAATCGTTATGTAAAAATTTGACCCATTTTATTTAGAAAAATAATAATTAAATTTTATCATTTTATATATTGGCCTCAAACCATGCGCATAACCTTTAGTGATGTTTCCAAACTTATCCGATATCAGTATCGGTTAAGTAACGGCCAACAAAGCATTAAAAAATATTCTGTAAATTAGAGGTAAACAAATTTAAACATTTTTATTATTTTTTAATATTCTGTGTTGTTCAAACTCTTAAGTGTAACTTTATCTCATTTTTTGACCAATTTTGATGTAATTGTTCAAGTTTTAACTTTCGATAAGCTATATTTAAACCTGCAGTTGCCTAAAAATAAATTTAAACTTTCACGAAATAGTTTCTTTAAAAAGAAAAAATGTTTCGCGGAATTGTTATAAATATAAAGAATATTATTAAAAAAAAAAAAAAAACAAAACCTGTTGAAAGATGTTTACTGTTCAGGGAGAAAATTATATCAAAAATGTAAGAGATAATTATTTAATATCGCAATGTTTGCGAAACTCGTTACGGCATTGTTATTAAGACAAAAAAAAAAAAGCCAATGAATATAAAACTAAGAGAAAGTTTTTTAAATGAATTAAAAGAAAATATATATAATTATGCCAAGTTAATTGAAGTTATAAGGGAAACGCGCGAATCTTGCAAAAATAAAAAATCTATAAGGGTTTCTGGGTAAAGTTAGAAATCGTTAACGTTCGTTACGAAGATATTTGCAAAAGGAGTAAGAAGTATGAGAAAATATTTGAAAACAAATCTATTCTTGGGGAAAAAGGGGGGCCTCGCATCGAGTATCAAAACTGTGTCATTCATGCCTTAAAACTTGTAGAAAAAAAATCTGTGAAGAAATTGAAATTTATAGACGAAAAACTAAAAACTTTTATCCTGCCGAAAGGCATACATTATGCCATATCAAAGATGTTAAAAAAAAATCATATGTAAATATTAGGTTTGTTTTTTTTTTCCTTTAATTGTTTTACATTTATTTTTCGTCAATGATGCATTAATTGTTAATTATATATTGAGTATAGAAGAAAAATGGGTTCCTTGAAATACATAAAGAAATATCATTTATCACAGAGCCTGATTCGCACGGAGATATCTGAAATAGTCGTCATTTTTTATGTATAAGAAGTAAAAGTGATAATTATATTAATTATAAAACATTAGGCTCATTTATTATTACGTCGTAAAAGAAGTTATATGTTTTGGATTTCGTTGTGTTTGATTTTTTTTTTTTTTTTTTTTTCATTCCCTTCTCCCCTCGTTATCAACAGATTGAACCGTGCAAATTACGCTTTTGAAAAAATAAAAATTATATACATTAAGAAAATTAATGAAACATTACAGCGGTGCGGCACGTGTACAGTAGTCCATGTAATCAAAGATTATTAAACACCCAAGCTTTGTTTTTATTAATGCAATATTTTTATTTACATCTAATAGCTCATGATCTTATCAATTAAGTGGATAAATTAGCGTACATCATTACTTTACGTGGTAACAGAGAAATTTCAATATTTTGGGCTTCATAATTTTCATTGTCGATGTTGTACCATAATTCTTCACCCTGTTTTGTAAAAAATATGGGAAATTATTTTATTTAGGTAAATTGGGGTTAATATATCAAAAGATCCTTCTGGAGTATCAAGTAGTTGGCCCATGGGTGAAGAAATGAGTAATGCAGGACGTGGTTATTCTAAGTTTGCAGAGCAGAAGTAAATACTGTAATGAGGAAAGTATCCTAGCTTTTTTGGATAGACATCACTTTTACGATTTTTTTGCGCCTCTGGTGGGTAACCACTGATGAATACACGAAAAATAGCAAGTGACACTCTGACTGGCGCCTGGTGCTCAATTTCGTGTATTCATCCACAGTTTCCCACGAAAATCTCAAATCAAAATTGAGGCTTGAGCTCGTTTTTTAGGTGCAAGGGACGTCTCCCATTTTTTTTGTTATCAGTTGTCCAAATAATTTGCCTTCGAAAGTTCGAATAGTGTTTGATGTCATATTGACCCAATTCATTTTCTATACAAAATTTACCCCAAAAAACGAGTAATGACCTATCCTTTTTCTTTTAGTAGGCGCCAGAGCTATCACTATTAACAATGGACATCTATATTAATAGATAAAACCTGACGTTCGTATGTAGCTGCCAGAGGACGCGGTGGCGCCATTTTGGAGGAGGAAGATACCTGGTGAAAAGGGTCGAGCAGGAGGTGAATGATAGTGGAGATTTGTGAATAAACAAATTAAAGTAACACTAAGTGTTTTTATTAATCGAATTCCACTCGCTTAATAGCTCAATCAATTTCGCACATTACATTAAGCGCCCTCTAATGGCAAACAATGACAAAATAATAACCAGCAAAACCACGTGTGCTTCTGCCTATGCTCTATCCATATAGCACCTGTGCACGAGGTTTTAAGGCATTTTTCTTCGCACTCTCAAAGCCATAGACTCAAATGTAGTTTGTTGGCCTTTAGAGGACGTTTATGAACCCCATGTTTCTTTATTAACTAAACCAAAGTCATGTCCTGATATATCATTTCTTCGCCCATGGTTGGGTCTTGGTCAAATTTCAAGTACTAGCGATAATTAGAGCCTAATGCTGCCAGATGGTGCGTAGTATTTAAGCCTAATATTTCCTACTGGTGAGTACTTAAAGCAAAGATGGAAATGTTTGATAATTGAATATACATTGGCTCCTGCCTCCAATAATACACATTTCTCAATATACTCTGACGGCGTCGTTCTCGCCATCTGGCAACTGCTTTTGTAAAATTTCCTCCAGCACTGTTGAAAGCTGAAATAATATGATTACCCCAATATACCCTACAATGAAATCCAAACATAACCCAACTTCAGAATATTTTCAAAATCACTAGCTAGCTAGTCCTGATGAAACGTTTCATAGATATAGATATCCAGCATAATGCCTATTTAGGTACTTAGAGATAATATGGACTTATGGTGTTATGTAAAGTTTTTTTACCTCAGATATAGTAGGTTCTAGTTTAACTTTAGAGAAGGATAGAATTTTTGAGATGACATCGTTAGATTCTGTTGTATTTTCCGTGTGACCAGAGTGTCTTGACCAACTAGATTTAAATTGCATGATTTGCTGTTATCGCAATTAGGCTCTTTAAATTTTGAGTTTACAATACCCTTCAGAGACAAATTGTGTCAAATTTATGTCTGGTTTATGAAAAATTGCCCTAATTGCTTGGTTTTCATTCTATTTAATAGAAATTGAAACAATTTTAATCTTAATTAAGAAGCAATGAAACAAAGTTAAAGGCTCAATGTTACCAGTAAGGTCATCAAGACGTTAGAACATTGAATTTTTTCATCAAACCATTTCCCACATTCCTCGTTAACAACTTGGCTATAGTCAATACTCTCTTGTTTAACTGTAAAATCACATATTATTTAGTGCTTAAAGCAGAATAATTAGGATTAAATTTAAGTTTAAAACTGTTTACCATCAGAATTGGGTACTCTAGGTACAAAAGCACCCCACCATTTTGAGGTTGGCTGCGTTACTGGTTTTTCTACAGGTTTTACGTAGCATTTAGAACAACCCTCGCAGGGTAGAGTGTAAGAGAGATTTAGATCCACGGTTTTGATTTGATTCTATATGTACCGTCCAAAAGGAAATTAAGTTTAAAACCCAACTACAGTACAAACAAAAGCAAATAGAAAAAGAAAGAGCGTACAACATGAAGCCTTCTTTCGCTTTGGCTGTTCTTAGTATGTGCTTTTTGGGATTAAAATTCACCCGGCACTCAGAGTTAAGCTTTACGTCATCAATTTTTAACTACTTCGACACTGCACCCTAGACATTATCTATTAAATATCAATGTCTAGGGTGCAGTGTCTAAGTAGTTAACAGGTTTTTGCCTCTTTCCCAAATCCAGTAATTTCAATTTACACATGCTCACATGGGCCAAGGGTTAACCAAAACTAGATTGAGACAGTTAATGCATATTTTGTTTTGCTACTGAATTCAATTAACGCATGTTTTTTGTCCACAAACGTTATCCTACCCCAAGGAGAATAGGAGATTGTCTTTAAATCATGACGTTTAACATGACGCACATCGAAAGGGAGGGCTTTGATCTACTTTGCACACTTTTTGTTTTATATTTGTTTTTGATATAAACCTATACCGACGACCTATACTTACTTTCATTGCACCGAAGATATAAGTGACTTTTTGTTTCAAAAATCCAAAATACCAGTACCTAATATAATATTTTTACAACATTTAAATAGAGTTAATTCAATTGAGATTAGATTTAAACTTATACTTAGGAATCAGAGCATCAACATCCCTAAAAGTTCCACATTCAAAATTAGCGACAGCAAAGACTGGCTTATTTTGACTTCCCTAGAAAAACAAATAAATGTAAGACAAATTACGTGATCCAATTTAAGGCGAAAATACACCTGTATTTTGATCACATCAACTGGTTTTGTTAGTTCGTGTATAACTGCCATTGTCGCTTCAGCCAGAAATCTTGAAATTGAAAATAATTTTAGTTAACTTTTGGTTTTCAAACCGTGAAAGCCTTTTTCATCGAAAACTTACTGAGGTTCAGACATATCATTTTTCCAAAACAATGATTTCGCTAGTGAATTAGTCTTCCCTATCGGTGCTATTCCAATTGGAATTTTTTTGATAGCAAAGTTCTAAATAAATACAAAAAAAGTTTGGAAAGTAAGAGTCAAGTTCATAAGCACGGCGTATTTCCATTTCTGCCAGTTAAAGTAAAAAAAGTTGCTCTGCCTTTGACTGGACAAAGTTTTGAATTCGATGCAAATTTATGACATGAAAAGCAAATACGACGTGTTTATGAATTTAAATCTTAATATCTCTTAAAAATTACCTCATCGTCCCTTCTTAAAAGACCAGTAATCGCCTAGAAACATTAAATAAATGGAGTAACTATCGAAATAAAAACTATCTAATTCGCTTAATTACTTCGTGAAGTGTCCCATCACCCCCTGCAATAATTACAGCATCTGTATTATCCATAATTTCCATTAAATCTCTGGCTTGACCTTCCTCTTCAGTCTGAAAAAATGATAGGTATATATATACACCCAAAATTCACCTGTTCCCTAATTATTTAAAGTGATGCTGTCAACAATTCCATGTGAAAACCAAATGAAATATTAGTTTTAGCGTTTGGCTAAAAAATATACATATGCTATATAAATTTCAATAACAGTAAAACAAATATTTAATTGATATCTTTGAAATTTATGGAAACCAAAAATAAAAATGGTAATAGCATCACTTTAAAGCAAGCGACTTCTCCGCTACACAGCAGATTTACCATACAAAGGCAGGAGTGGAGTAGCTTAAGGTTCTATTGGTTCCTGCTATTGGTAAACCGTATTTGGTGTGCAGTAAGAAGAGATGGGGGCACACAGAGGATCCGCCACTTGCTTTAAGTACCCCTTTAAAAATAATAATTACCATAACTGTGCTCACTCGAATACCAGCTAAGTGCAACAAAGGTTCGCAATAACTTTCGTATAATTTTTTTCCCTTTCTATGGTAAAAATAAGTAATGCATAAACATATATGAAAATTAAAGGGAAAATGCAATCCTGACAATAAGCGAATTTTCAATCATGCGCTTTATTAAATTCACTGGGCCTATTTAAACAATAAGGCATCGATAGAAAAATGGGTTGTTATCCGGCTGCATTCTCCCATTTAAGAGTAACATTATTCAAGTAACTAACTTATCTCTAGCTGTAGGGTTAAGTATGACAGTAACGTGTCTCGGTTTAGTTGTGTTTAAGATAGGTACATCGCCATATTTCTACAATTTAGAAAAAAAAAGAAAAAAAAAAAATTCAACATTTTTACGGAAAGTTAGAATAGAGGTTTGAAAAATACTAATGGGTTTCTACTAGTACTTTTGCTTGTTCGCAATAAGCTCGGAGTAAATTTCCAGCTTTAATTTTGTCAGATGCAAGGTGGATTCCGTATGACAGGACGCAAGCTGCAAATGTGCTTTTTTTCCAGTTGTTGCGAAGAGTCTTTAGAATTTTCGCCATAGTTAAGTTAGATTATTGTAGTATGTCACGTTCGAAATAACTTTTTAAATTCTGTAATAATATGGAATTTTGATTTAATATTTGGGACAACTTAAATAAGAAAATTTGGTTCTTATGTATGAAATTTGGATTTAGGGAGTATACACATTTTGGACGAGGGGCTTGCCACTTATCAAAAACATTTACACTCTAATTATTTCTATTTTATAATTAGTTTTAAAAAATTCCAGTATTTCTCTATATTTCTATTTCCAATATATCGAAATATTTGAAAAATTTCTAAACATTTTTCTACATTTCTAACTAAAAAAAGCATAATATTGCATTAAAACATGAATATTTTATTATTGTACTAATAATTAGTCTTATACACTGCACAAAAATACTTTTTTGTTGACCTACGATCAAAAATACATACAACGATCATAAATAGCATTTGTGATATTATTTCTTTTTTCAAACGTACATTAAAATCTCTTCAACAGTGCAAATATTAAATTTAAATTTTCCAAAGGTTTAAGGGTATATATATAATAGGAGGAAAATGGCACGTCATATCACATTATACAGTGTACTTGTACAAGGCATTTAGAATTAATACAAGGGATAAAAATGTGCTTTAAACATTTTCTTAAATATATTATTTGTCTTCAAAAAGTAAATTGCGGTATATTCGAGATAAAATATTGATTTTTAATATAAAATAATGGGCGTATTATTTTTTTGTATGTGTGTATGTGACCCTATTTAACATTAACTCCTTCTACTTTAAACGTGATCGACTTAAAGTTCCAAAGTTTAAAGAACATACTGAAAATTTAAACTCGTAGGTGGTATAGGTATGACTTTTTTCTTTTTCGCACAAAGTCAACACGAATCTATCAGTACATTTACTAAAGCTTTCAATCATTCTAATTCAATTAGTTGATTTAGCGGCCAAATTTTAAAATTATAACGAAAAGAAATTCTAATCGCTTATCTATATAAATGAACTAACGTAGCTATAGTAAAGAAGTTCGATGTTTCAACGTTACAATATTGACTAGAAGTTATCACAGGAACTGATAAAGCACAAGATGGAAATGTAACTTTACGGAGGTTAAAGTTTTTTGTTTTGTTTTTTCAAAATTTAACAAACAGTACTGTAACTTAGATTTTCCTTTGACTAGATAAGAGATAAAATTTGTTTCTTAAATATATAGGAGCTCGCGGGCATTTCAATTCATAACCAGTATTGCAAAATATACGTCCAATAATTTGCTATTTTACTATTTTTGTTATCATTCAAAATATCTGATCTGATTGAGCCTTCTACGAAGTAGTACGGTTGTTAATTTCTAAAAAATAAAATTACTAAATCAAGAATAATACTCGTAGTTTTTGAAAAGGCGCATTTCTTTTTCTTATATAGAAGTAAACCCTCTTTTTTTCTCGCAAATTAAAATTATTTAATATGTATAAAGATATACTAAAAGCGCAAGTAAGACAACTTTAAGTAAATTATTTTTGACAGAAAAAAATCATGAATACGTAATTAACTGGTCTATCTATTCAGGGATGGGATGGGCTAGAATTAGATCTTCGATTCATACGGGTGTTTTTAAGATTGGGCCTGCCAGAAAAGGTAAATTTTGTAATTAATAGGTACTATTCTTCAAAACAGCACTAGAGTTGTCGATTATAAATTATTTTTTCCATTCAAATGATAATGGCAGGGTTGCCAAGCATGAAATACTCTTTACGGCAAAAGCAAAGTTGAAAACCCGCGAAAATGCAGTAAAAATTTAATCTGGCGACCTTTTTTTTACCTCTTATTTTTCATACTCAGTGGGAAGTTATGAGGTCCCTTTAACGTTGATTGGAGTCATTGGGCATGTCAATAGTGTCAGGTCAGACCATAATTGAAGAATGTGGATGTTTCCTTATGATTTTGAGACTAGGGTATCGAGCTAATATCTATATTATTATCATTTTAAATGGTCCCAATTTAATTACACGGTTAAACGTGTCAGAAGATATTGTCAAACTCTTCAAAGTAATTCTAGTTAGTTCTCTAAACTTTTTTTATAATTCAAAGTCTGCAAAATTGGTTTTGCCACAAAGCTGTTCCAATTAGCTGATTTGGCTCTGACGATCTAGAGAGGTACTGCCCCACCCTGGAACAACATGATAGAAATTAAGGCTAATGATACAGTTACATATTCATGTTAGCATAAATAAATTCATGATAAAGTCAAAAAGTCAAGTTATCTTTAAGAATGTTGACTTAATGGTCAACAAAGAGAAAATTTTGTACCAAGCTTCATTAAACCTTCGTCACTTTTTGCTAAAACTAACATATACTGTTTAAAAATAAATTTGGTCTTGTATCAGTTGGCTAAAAATACCCATAATTCATTTAAACACTAACACGCACACGATATAAATACATTTGCGCGTGTTTGGTGGTAATTCAATAACATTACATTGCTCAAAAAAATTATGATATGTTTCTCAGTGATTATCAACACTTTTTTCTTCTTCAAGAAACTAACCTAATTTCTTGGCACATATTTAACATTTTATAATGTTTTCAAAACCTAGCGTGATTATGATTTACGTGACAATGAATTTAGTTCACATTTTCGAAACGTGTTGAAAATAATATATATTATACTTTATGCCTGTGATTGAAAAATAATTGTTCTAGATGCTGATTGGTAAAAGCTACGGGTATATTTAATCGTGATTGATTAATGTCCTTAGTGATCTGTCACGCATTTTTTTTTTTTCTAAGTTAAAGAATTTGTGCAGTAATGCCTCAAAGGTACTCTATAGGATTCCAAGTCGTAAACTCGTAATTAACTTAAGTTTAGTTTTAAATTGCGTTAGAGTAAAATATACGAATAAATTCAAGCGAAATTTTCTCAGTAACTCTCCAAGTAAGGCCAAATATTTACTATTAGTAATTTAAACTCGGGGTTTCAATTAATTTTTTTACAACTGCCTTGACCAATCTTAGTGGGAGCTAGATGGCTTCAAATTTCGACTCTAGAGGCCAGGAATTTACTTCCTTCATTGAATCCAAAATTTTCTAAGACACGAGTGATGACCCTATACTGAAATTTCTCTTTTTTCACTTGGGCAAATCTCGATACGGATGGGAATGATGATTCGCAGAGTGATAAGATTCGTAATGATAAGGCAACTCTCTGGCCATCGCTCCCAGAATGGTTCCTGATGGACTTTCCTCCGCCCCTGACATGTCTTGAGACGAAGACAACCTTTCGGATAATGCTAAAGTCGCTCGGGGGATTCGAGTATCATCATCAGAGCTGTCGGTGGATTCTCTTTCGCTGCTATCGAGGAATCTTCCTTGTGACCAGGCTTTGCTTTTACTCAGTGCTGAATCATTTCCAAATGACGGTTCATGAGGTTTGTATCGAGACTGAGTTCCTGACTCCTTCTTCTTCTTGGGCATGACATACTTTGGAATGCTTTTAAAAAACCACGCGCCAGATTTTTTCCACATTTCTCGAGTTTCGGAGCAAATTTTGCACAACCATACCGGGTCTCGACCCAGAGTATACGTATCTACTCCGCATTTGGAGCAAACAGCTTTCCGGCAGTCGTAGCAATGAAGAGGAGACGATCTGAGCATGCTAAACTCATCGGCGCATAAAATGCATTGAGTTTCACCATTCCCTATAGCGTTCTTCTTCATGTTTTCGACTCTCTCAACCAAACGACCAACTCGTTCTTGTTCTTGGCGTTCAAGACATTCGGCTCGATCTATGACGCTCTTAATAGCTTCTTGTTCGGAGTCATTCAACTGAACTGGTTTGATGAATGTGTTTAACGAATGGGTCTTAACTGACCAGCCAGTTTGGAGTCTAGATCTTAGGACTAATTCTCGATCAGTGGGACATACCCATTTATCTCGAGTGACTCCAAACTGAGACATATCGCTCTGATTTCCTTCTAAGTATTCATCGAGATGTTTCCGTGGAATAAAGGGGATTTCGGAATGAAAACAGCTGGAGATAATGCCTGGAAATAGAAACAAGAGTTGGCTCTTTATATTTAATTTTGCAAAACGCTTCTACAGACTATGGGTATAAAAGAGATGGATGGAGAAGTTTTGCGGCCATTGTTTCACACTTGCATTCTTAACATTATGCCTAAAACGAACCAGACCAATTATCCCCAGCTGTTTTGAATTTTATCACCACCTACAACTTCCAATAACCCGATTTCCCTCACATATTCTCCTTACCCTATTTGAAGCTGGATGTTTTTCACACGTAGGCTGATAACTCTTAGAGGCCCCCAGTTTTGTCTTTTTTTTTTTTTTTTTTGCTCAACACTAATTAGAGACCCCCTTTTAGTGGATTTTGGGGCCCCTTATTACAATGTTATGATAAATATGGGTGGGCATAGAAGTTAATGGGGAATTTTACAAAATTACTTCTGCAACCATTTGAAAAAAGTCAATTTTTGGTTCTTTCAGTTTATAAATTTTTATTTTTAAAAAAGAAACTTCACTGCAAAATGAAATAGAGACATTTCAGAACTTTTCTACAATAAATGTCAACGATGAAAAATGTTTTAAAAATTTAATCTGTGGTTTGGTTTTCCACATCCAAGTCTGGGTTTTCAGGGTTTGAAGGGTTATACACCGATGCAACTGCTTCAAGGAATGAAAAGAACAAATTTTTTTTTTCTTTGCTGGCTTTCCTCCTAAACATATGCATCGCTAAATATCCAGCTATGAATTCCTTCCTTCGACCTCCTCTAGGTAAGGAAGCCTTGGCCCCGGCCCAAGCACCTTTAATTCTATTGGTATTCGCACCAGTTTCCGGGTCCTTAAAATGCAAGGAATGATTTACCTTTAAATGTTGGTAATCTACGTCTTTGAGGGAATCGTAAGCCTCACAACAATCAGAAATGATTGTGGAACCTGCCAAAATCCAAGACTTGATCAGACCAATTAGGGTTTCAGAGTCTCGTTTTTCCACAGGTACCATGAAGAAGTTGTTTGTTTCCCTCTCGACGCCTCCAAAGACCCACACACCGGGTACCCTTTTGCTACCCTTGTATTTCCATGAGTCTATTTCAACGATTTTTCCTAGGCCACCAATCTTCTCACTCTTGAGAACGGCAACATTGTACGCAATTTTGCGACAAAAAATGTTCCACTTCACGACAGTTTTTGGCGACACATAATGTATTTTTGCGACCCATGATGAAGGGCTAATGTTGAAAACATAATAATACGTTAACAAAAGAATATCCCGTAAATTAAGCTTTGATTTTGAAAAAAATGAATTTTTCCGAATCGACATGTATGTGTCGCATGCTTTCTTGAACTTTTTTTTTGGCACCAAATGTGTTCTGTGGCATCGCCAAGCATAGTTGTCGATGGAATCCTTATTTTCGGATAACTTCATATCCTCTCCACACTTGGGACAAGCCCGTGACTTTGCTATGAGATTCTTCTCTTGCAACCATCTTATAGCTTCTATAGGATTTTTCATGAGCTCATGTAGCTCATAAGGAGTAAAAACACTTCCTTCATCCACAAAATGGTCCTCTGCTTCGAATTGCTCCGCATCAGAACTATCCATTCACGCAACAAACTTAATTCTTTAAAAATTGAAAGAAAACTCTTGACACAATGGAAAACTCTGAGAGAATGAAGAAATGTTGTATTGGATTTTCCCACTAAAAGTTTGAAAAGGAAATAAGGACCCGGGCGATTGAATATACAGCAGATGAGTGCCAGAGCCTCTCTATTGTAACCAACAAGCATGGCCAGGTTTAATGTTTACATAGAATCATTATCATTTGGTTTAACTTAATTTTAATTATGTTTGTGGTGAATAAATGCCTTGGGTAGAGGAAAGGTCAATGAATACAATAGTATGATTTTTAATTTAATATTGATGCCACATAGTACTTTAAGTGCGTTAATTATAATGGAGCTGTAAGGCTATTTTAGCCCTAGCTCGTCAACTCACGGAGAAAAAAAAAAATAATAAAAATTGCAAAAGCTCTTCTGAAATGTCTGTACATACTACATAGCATCATTTTTTATAGTTGACCTCACAGCATGTAGCACCATGGTCTACGTTACCTTCTTGGACTGCCACATATGAGGTTTCACTCAAGAGTCTATGGATTAAAATCTATTGACGCTTGATAATACCGCAATACATCTATGGTGCTAACTGCTGTGAAAAAGCCATATCCATCCGGTTAACCGCAAAAAAATAAAAAAATTGTGCTATGAAAGAGGTCAGCCATCGTACTATGAGAGCCTTAGCTACCCAGCCACTGTATTCCCATATCTTCTTCATGAACCTTACTATCATCACAATTTAGATTAAATTAACATAACATATGATAAGCAAATAAAGCAATTGAATATGGGCATTTGGCCACTGCCCTCGGCCCATAAGAACCAAGGCTTGTACGTCACTATTAAGGAAGACATTTACCCTAAATAATGGTAGTTTTTAATTATCGAAACACACTTACGTATTATGAGAATTTATCCAACACATAACCACAATAAATATATTCGATTTAATTTGTTTTTTTAATTAAAATACCATTTGAAGCGTGTTTAGCTGTGATTGTCAGCCATCGCGAAATTATTTGGGCGCAAACGCAAAGTTGCAAAGTGGTTTAAGTGGTGCCAAGACGAGCGAGCGGGTGGACCAGGATCCGTTTACTCGGGTTGTGACAGGAGGAGGAAAATATTCCAGGGGGTTTAATTCCACCTTTTTTTTTTTTTTCTCCTTTAAAATGACGAGCTAGGGCTTGTAAAGCCTTACAGCTCCAAATTACAAAAATTATGAACAAACATATTTAAACTCGGGTTATATCGACAATTAAACTGGGTGTTGGCAACAATTAAAAACTGATGGTATTACAAGTCATGCAGCTCCTGATATAGACTAAATATGCAGATGCCCACGAAGTTTAGATTTAAACTGGCTAATAGATCGAAGAGAAACTATATCAGAGGGGAGGGAGTTCCAAACTGGTATCGTTCTTCTGAAAAAGGAGTACTTCATAGGGTCCTTGTGGGATGACTTATGGAAAAGTTTCCGGTGATGCCCTCGAGTGATAGTAGAGGGAGGAGCTGATGCGAAATAAGCCTGCTTCGGCTGGAGCAATAGCTTGAAGAGACTAACTAGGTCTAGGAAAGAACGTCGTTGGGAAAGGGGGGCCCAACCCAGGGAAGACAATCGCACTTTACGGGGCTTAGAGCGAAGATGGAAGGGGATACGAGAAGCGCGGCCCTGGACATCGTCCAAAAGCTTCAGATCCTTGACCATATAAGGACTCCAGATTTGACTTCCAAATTCAAGAAGGGGGCGAACATAGCACTGGAAGAGTCGAGTGAGGAGGGCGGAGGAAATTCCTGGAAAATTGGCTTTGATTGTGGCTAATAGGCCATTGGCTCGACCACAGGTTTTTAAAATGTGAGAATGGAATTTTAGATTATGGGTAACCTGAATACCCAGGTCCCGACACTCATTGACTCGTCGAATGTTATGACCACAAATAAAGTAAGGGGAGGTGAGTGGAGACGGGGAGTGTTGAATGGTTAAAACCATAGATTTATGGCTATTAAATGCTAGCCCATTACGGGTACACCAGGTTTCTAGATTTTGTAGGTCCATCTGGAGGGAGAGGACATTGTCATAGGAGCTAATAATTCTATATATTTTAAGGTCATCCGCGTATAGACATAATAAGGAGGTAATAACTGCCGGAAGGTCGTTTATATATATGAGAAAAAGTAATGGACCAAGGACACTGCCCTGGGGAACTCCACTAATAACAGGTAGATAGCCACTCAGGGCAGAGCCTATGCGAACGGATTGGGACCTATTTTGCAGATATGATTTGATCCAGTGAAATAGATTGTTTGAGATGCCGTAGCTCTTGAGTTTAGCCAATAGTCGCTGGTGGGGGACGGAGTCAAATGCCTTAGCTATATCAAGGTAAATAACGTCAACGCGGTCTCCCCTATCATACGCCTCCAACCAGTCGAAGAGGGCGGTTAGCATATTGGACTCAACCGATCTATTGTTTAGAAATCCATGTTGGAATTTGCTGAGGAGGGGGGTTAGATGAGGCAGTAGTGCCATCCTAAGACACTTCTCCATAACTTTGCAGACAGCCGATGTCAAGCTAATGGGACGGTAATTAGATGCATCACTCTTACATCCCTTACCCTTGTAAATCGGGGTAACATGGGCCACGCGCCAATCATTGGGGATATCCCCTTCTGATGATAAACAGTGTATTACGCGCTTCGCCTGCCTTCTTGCGCTATTTAATTTGCCATACCTTACATGCAATGTTAACAAGGACATTATTTTGACAAAGCCATTACGGGGCCACAATAATATTTTAATATTTGCCAGATCCGGGTTCAATGAAAGTTTCAGTTTCGGACCTTAATGATTTTACCATAATCCATTTCGCGCCATCATCTTTCTACCCTCTATGGCGCTATCTATCGACGCACCGCAGGTTTTTTTAAGGGACGAACGTCGCGGCCATGTGTTGTGCCGCTTGTGCGCTGACCGTTTGTATTATTGCGTAATGTTTAAGTAAACTGTTTTAAATTAATTTTTAATATGTTGAGTCTACGCCAAGGAATACTTTGTTCGAAATGTGGATACTTCATCCGTCATTATTTTCAAGTCAAACACGCTTTTCATTCCTTATCCAAAGTTTCCGGTCAAAGTGAGTTGAGCCTTGGTCGTGATAAAAATCCATTTTGTGGTCTTGCAGGGAAGTATCATTCGTTCTTCTAAAATATATCTTTATATTAGAAACGCTATGTCCTTTGACCGAAACACATTTAAGAAGAACGTTCCATACAACGTCCACAAACTTCAAAAAAGATTATTACGATATCTTAGGGGTCCCTCGTAACGCTAGCTCCAAAGATATCAAGAAAGCGTATTATCAACTAGCTAAAAAATATCATCCTGATACTAATAAAGGAGATCCAACAGCTGCGACTAAATTCCAAGAAGTTTCTCAAGCTTACGAAGTAGTTTTTGTAATTATGATTAATCCTATTTTATCAGTTTTCAACCAATTTTCTCAAATAGGTTTTATCCGATGACTCTAAACGAAAACAATACGATCAATTTGGCGAATCCACTAGTGGATTTAATAGCAATGCTGGACCAGGAGCGGGAGCTTACGGTTTCCAATCAAATATAGATCCTGAAGAACTCTTCCGTAAAATATTTGGTGACTTGGGAATGAAATCCAGTGGTGGAAGCCCTTTTGGTGATTTTGATTTCAGCGAGTCTCAGTTTGGTTTTGGAGGAGCGCAAGAAGTAATACTTTCAAAAAGATTACGTTCAATAAACAATGAATAAATTGAATATCTATTTGAACTTTATTATTTAGGTCATCATGAATCTAACCTTTCAACAAGCTGCGCGTGGTGTTAATAAAGACGTCACGGTGAATGTTGTTGATACTTGTACCAGGTGTAACGGTGGTAGATGCGAGCCCGGAACAAAACCCATTAGATGTAATTACTGTAATGGAACTGGGATGGAAACGATCAGTACAGGGCCTTTTGTAATGAGAAGCACGTGTAGGGCTTGTCACGGCACAAAGATGTTTGTGAAAGATCCATGTCTCGATTGGTAAGGAAAGTTTTGAATATGTTATTTCTAGTTTAATATTGGTTTGTAATTTTTTTTAATGGTGGATTAGTCACGGAAAAGGATCGACTGTGCAAAGAAAAAATGTCACTGTTCCGGTTCCAGCTGGTAATAAAGAATTAAACATTTTATTTTTGATTGTAAAATTATTTTGGCAAGTTGGTAGTTAAATTAATTTCATTAAATATAACTTGTAGGAGTTGAGGATGGTCAAACTGTTCGAATGCCAGTTGGAAAGAAGGAGTTATTTATTACATTTAGGGTTTCCAAAAGCGATTATTTTAGGAGGGACGGTGCTGATGTTCATACTGACGCCCAAATTAGTTTATCACAAGCAGTTTTAGGGGGGACAATTAGGATTCAAGGATTATACGAAGATTTAAATTTAAAAGTAAGAAAAATTTACATTCATTCAATAATTTTAAACCTTTTAAAAGCTAGAAAGGATAGAAGTTACACTACCCCCCTTATAGGATGATGTTACTAGGGGTGTGCGAGTCCTCTTTTTTTGGTTTCGAGCCGAGTCCGAGTATTAAAAATTTTCCTTATCGAGTCTCGAGCCGAGTCCTGGATTCTTACTCGAGTCTTCGAGTATTAAAATTATTAAAATTTTGGCTTTCGAGTAGTAGTCGAGTCCAAAAATTTTTTATCGAGTATTTAACGAGCCTAAGGAAAAATTTTACCTAGCTTAATTTATTAGCATTTTTAGGTTTAAATAAAATAAATAAGACTATAATAACAAATAAATATTTTTATAATACTGAATATTGTTTAAAAATACAGCTTCCAGTACTCAATATGGCTCAATTTAAGTGTTTGTATTTAGTAATTATTTAGTAATTAAGTTACAGAATACCTCCGAATGGACTCGATAAATACTCGATAAGCTAGGTTTTGGCTTCGAGTCTCTATCGAGTCTTAAAAAATGGATTTTATGGACTCGAATTTTTTCGAGTATCTGAAAATTTTCTTATCGAGTCTCGAGCCGAGTACTCGGCTCGAGACTCGATCGAGTACTCGAGCCTAAACGAGTACTCGCACACCCCTAGATGTTACCAAAAAGGGGAGGGTTCTTTCATATTACTGGCTGACACGATGAAACCTTCAACTGTCTCGGGATAGAGACAGTTAGTCGCTATTAGATAGATTAAGGAATCAAATGTTTAAAACTGAAAATAGAGAAATATGCTCATTATTTCATTAAGCTTTGGCCGCTACGAGGGGTTATAATTTTAGATTTTGGGACTTGGGGAAAGAAAGATGTAACCAGAATGTTATTGATGATCAACATCCGTAAATGATGTTGCAAAACGTTTACAATCCACTCCCATTATTCAAAGTTGAATGCTGCTGCCAGTGTAACTTCTATCCTTCTTTGATAAAACCTATTAAATTAAAAAAATTTAAATTGTGTATAATTTTAATAGGTTCCAGCGGGAACATCATCTCATACTCGAATAAGAATGGCTGGGAAAGGAATTAGAAGGGTGAATAGCTACGGTTACGGAGATCAATATATTCATCTTAAAATTAAAATACCAACGTAATTTTATTTTACACTTAATTTAGAATGGTTTTATGCTTTACATTAAATATTTCCATCATTATAGGAAGCTAAGCGTAAAACAAAAGGCTTTGATGACCGCTTACGCTGAACTAGAAGAGGATACACCTGGTACTATAGACGGAGTAATTAAACCTAGTCGAGGTAATCATTTTTTATTTGGGGCAATTCCACCCCATTATGGAAGTCATTCCTAGTCTGTTACTTTTTGACAAGGCATAAGCCTTTTCAAAAATAAGCAGAGGATAAGTTGACCACCATTTTGGGTTGTTTCCTAACTTTCTGGAATTCTGCGTCTGCCTTCTTTCTATACATTATTTTGAGTATGATTTTCTTTTTTTTTTTTTTTTACCTTTAGGAAGCCAAAAAACTTACGCTAGTACTGATAGTGAGACAAAGAAAAGCAAAGAAGCAGACACAGAAAAATCAGGAATTTTGGGAAAAATCAAAAAGGCAATATTCGGATAGATTTTTAACATTAATTATTAAGGTATTTAGGCTTATAATCTTAAAATTCTTGTTAAGTTTTATCTTGATGTTAATTTCTTAGGTAAAGAAGCCGTGAATGATGAAAAGTGATATTTTATTTCACTTATGAATTCAATATTCAGTCCTTTACTTTGCAAATATGAATGATCTTATGAATGTAGATATATAAAATTAATAAAATCAAAGAAATTTAGTTTTTTTTTTTTTTTTTTTTTTTTTTAAAAGATAGTTCCAGGGCAGGGACGGAAATAAGCACAAGTCACTGGTCATTGTCCGATAAATTTTCCAAATGTCCGATAACTTTTTATTTTTAGGAGGGGGTCACTGGACAAATGTCCGATAACTTTTAAATTTTTAAGGGGGGTTACTGGGGTGGCATTCATAAGGCCAACTTTCCATAACACCAACTGCCCATAACAGCAACCGTTGGAGTAATGAACAGTTGGTGTTTTGGACAGTTGGCGTTATGAGGAACCCATAACGCCAAGCTTATCCCATTACAATTGTGGGGGTAGTGGCCTTGGTTCAGTTCTAGTTCTTTTTTTTTTTTTTCTTTTCTTTTTTTGATTTTTGGATAGAGCTAGGGCCATAAGGCGTGTCCCGTCGTACTCACAACACAGGTATCTCTATCCCAGAGAATGGCGGTAACTGGTTGGTTCTTAATGACCTCAAATCACATGTTTTACCTTTGTGGAGAAGACTGCCTGTACTCAAAAAATCATAAGCCGAAGACCGCGTGGATCCCCATGTGCACCGGCTACCGTGGTGCGGAGTGGTTGTAACACCAGTATAAAAAAATAAGCTTATTGTCAGGAATGTCTGTATGCTGTCTGCTTCTTTTCCAAAATCGTTCTCGTTGATGATTGCTGCTGGCTTGCTTTTATTATTGAATAATTATAATTAATTTTGGTTAATTAAATTGATGAAATGAAACGAACCTCTAGAGGTAACATCGTCGAGAGGCCTGGTATAAGATACCCTGATTTTTATGACATAACTAGTGGAAATGAAACTCGTCCAGACGCTGTTTACGTTCCTTGGAAGAATCAACGAGAATGGCTTGATGTTCGCGAGAAAATTTTCTCGCCCAAAATCGACGATGTTCAGAACGCCGTAGGTAAAATATCTGCCTGGAACGCAAAATGCGCCTCTAACATCTCTGCTGGTGCATTATGTACGGCGTTTTTATGGCGAGCTAAACTTCAAGACATCAAGCTATCGGAGGGATACTCTCAATATGACAAAAATGAGATTTCCTCTATCTACGCCATGGCTATCATGCGATTCGTTAACTTAGTCAGCGATCTTGGTAAAACGTCAAAAGGCGGATTTAGACTAGACATTGCAGAATCTATGAACATTCCTGGCTGGATAGTTCAAATGAGACACGAGGCTGCTCATTATTTAATGCCTTCTTATGATAGACTAAGGAAAGGGGCTGATATTTGTTTGGACTGGTTACGTTTAAACTACTGGGAAAAGGAGGAGAAAAATTTAATGGATTATGGCACGGGAAGGATCCCCCTTTGTACCGATATTGGCAACGAAGAAGAGACTATTCAAGACTATTTGAGAGAGTTTCAAACTGATCATTTTGATTTTATTTACAACCGAAGAAAACAAAAGAGGTTCCAGATCTATTTCAAACTAACACAGCTTCAGTACATGTTTAATTTGAATGTGGAAAGATTCACTTCAATTTTCACACAATCTGGCTTTCTCGTTTTACGTTACCATCACCTAGATGCCCTGTTAAAATCTGAAGAGAAAGATTATCTCCATAATGAGTCAGTTTGTTTGCCACGATCTTTGGAAAGATTTTGGTTTCCGGTTCTGGAAATTTACAACACAAATCCTGAATCATTCAATCAATTGATTATATCATTGCTTCAAAGTAGACAAGATCAATTGGAACAAAGAGTGGCTACATCTTGGGCTCTTCAACTCCTTGAAATAGCCGTCAATTCAGATAAAAGTGATTTGAAAGTACCTCCTTTTCTACAATGGAAGGAACTATTAACTGTTGCGCTGAAAAATCCAAACAAATATAGCACTTCCATCTTAAAAATCATAGCCGAAAAAGTTCAAATCAACGCAACGATTAAAAATTGCTTAATGGGATTGGTCGCCATTCAACTTGGAACACTTGTGGGTGCTCTTAGCTTTCCAGACATAACTAAAAAAGGAAAAAAGAAGAAACCCAAGGTCTACACTTTGGAAGATTTGAAACTTCAGGTTGACAAGAAGCTCAAAATTAAACACAACATTCCTAGAGGCCCGTGGAAAATTGCAGATGATGACGTTAATTGGAAGAAATTTCCACTAGGAATATCCCCTGGTACTAATTTTTAGTTTTATTACTGTGTCTTTCTTTGTTATTTATTAACTGTTCTCACTTTTTTAGACGATATTGAACTTGAAGGCACCATAGCCAGTGGAAAGAAAAATGAAGTATTAGGCATAAAAATCACAGAAATCATTGACGAGCCGGAGTCTAGCACGACTCAGAAATATCTTCAGAGTCCAGAGGAAGACTACGAAGAACCCGAACCAGTTTACGATGTAGATGATGTTGAAGATATGAATGAATCTGTAAACGAAGTTGTTTTTCCAGCTAGCAAATCAGTTGTTGCTTTTTAATTTTCAAACTGTCAATTTCTGTCATTTTTGTCTGATAATAAATTCTCAATTATTTCAATTTTTCATAATTTATTTCCATTTCCAAACTAGACCTCTAAATTTTGCTAGCCAAAAATAAAAGATATAACCCAACATAATTTCGAAAAAGGCGGTTTTCTCTGAATTATTTCCAAGTGGCAAGCCACGCCCATCATACTTCCGGCGCCTGTAGGCTGTAGCCGATTTTATAGACCTCTTGCGGGTCATAGCAAATTCCAAGGGGTGTTCTAGAGCAATAAAAGAAATCACTCTGACTTTTATATTCCACTGCTCTGCCTTTTTTGAGAGAGAAACCGATTACGAGCACTTTTTTCACTGATTTGATTGGGGATGCAATCACTGCTCTCAATCGGTTTCTCTTTCGAACTTGCTCTGGTCTCTAGAGCGAGCACCCATAAGTTGGGTAGGCTGGGGTGGCCCGGTGGGCCGGTGGGGCAATCCAAAAATAGCAGACGAAACCACCAGTCAAACGCAAAAGCGCGGGCAAAATTTTGAAGGAGTTCGGATTTGAAAAGAATACCTTAAAAATGGATAAATAGTTCGGTAATTATGAATGCACTATTTATAATATGTTTCCACGTTGAAAATTAAACTTGTCGCGAATAAAATAAGTGGATTTTATATATAAAATGGAAAAACTGATATACCCAAATGAGAAGAGCTAAGCCTTGGTCCTTGGCTTTGTAACAGTGGTGGCCGGTGGGAGAATGACTTTGTACAGCCAAGCCTGATCATTCGCTAGAAAGTTCGCGATTTTTCCCGCCACTGCTTTGTACTACTCAATGCTGAAAGGCCTGAAATACTACCTTAGAAGTGAAAACGTTCATTTTCATAAAAATATACAAATAATACCCCCAAAAAAAAATTTAAGCTGTTTTTAGCTATACCATAATGCAAATTTGAACAGAACTTGAATACAACATTACAACTTTTTTCTGGATTACATGTGAGATATTATCGTGGCGTTTTCAGCACAATGTGACGTGTTGATGGCAACTGCTTAATGACTACTGCGATTACTGGATTACATCGGTTAAATAATGATTGCAGAGCTGTCACTAGCGACTTGATATGGATAATTTGGGTGAGTTAAAAGCATCTTTGCTAATCTTAGTTTTGGGGGTTTAAGTCAAAGTTTAATTTTTGAGGATAAATGAATCGTGATATTTGAAAATCCAACTTTATTGTTTTCCCTTTTTGTAAAACATTTAACAATCCCTGAACTACAAACATGACTTTGGGTGTCTATTTTTGGCGGGTTTAATTATCATAAAATAGGTTAAAAGCGAGGTGGGAGTCAAATCGGGAGGTATAAAAGCTGACAACCTCTATTATATCCCACAAATCGTGGGATAATTTTCATCATTTAAATATTAAGTTATCACAGTGCGCGGTATACTGGTTACAATCGTAGCAGACTAATAGGGATTTTTTTGGTGCAAAAACCTAACAGTCTACTATACTTTTAAAAAATCCCTCTTCACGTTAAAATCAAGCTGCAATAGTTTTTTCGTGTTTTCTTGATAAAAACCAAACTTTCATAGGATCTTTCTTTCCTTTCATGGGTACTGGGCCTCGATATTCGAATACAAACTCTGGGTCGTGGTTTTCTGGTTGTTGTAAACATCTGTAATGATATGAAAAGGATTTTTTGGTGAATTAGCACTTTTGGGTTTATGAGTGATTCTATAGATTAAAGATGATTCACTTGTATGCATCTTCAGAGACGTTGATTCTGCCCTTTTCTCCCGTAGTTTCTGTTCTGCTAGTTAGATTAACCGTGTTTCCAAACAAACAATATCTTGGCATTCTTTTTCCAATCACACCGGTAACAACTTCACCCGAATGAATACCAATTGTCACTTTCTGTGAATTTCAAAACCAATATTACTCGAAATATCAAGCTTAAAGTCCACATGCAAGACTTTTGTTTGGTAACCAACATTATCTTAATCCCCAAAGTGTTCCCTACATCATCAGACCCATTCCTTTTAAAGGGGCTATATGCGATTTTTAAATTCACTTTATAGTCTACTTCTTTTCTATCTTAGCAGACCACGTTGACTATCAGTCACAAACTGATGTACAGGCTGTGTGCATAAGGGAAGAGCGTTTTAAAGGGGCAAATTTCAGAGCAGATAGGGCCTTTAAAGGGATCCCAAAGTTGTTACAAAGCAGACGACAAAAATGGGACCCATGTATTGTTAAATTAATGGGCGGAGTCACATCTATCCAATAGGAGTAATTTAAACTCAAGGTCACTGAAACCCCTTTGGGCTTGCTTTAAAGTTAAAGAGACAGATTTATTGAGCTTGCACGTGGACTTTGAGAGGAAATAATGTGTAACTTCATACCACGTCCAAGCCCTCTTCAGTCTTAACTTGATTGGCTAATTCCATAATGTCTAATGCCAATTTGGCGATGCATCGGGCGTGGGATTGACAAGGTTCCGGTAATCCGCTGACCGCCATGTACTTATCCCCAACAGTTTCCACTTTAAAAACGTCAGGGTTCTTTTTGGGGTCCGTGAGCACGTCGAATGTGGTATACACGTTATTAAGTAACTTGACTATCTTCATGGCACCTTTTGGGTCCGAGTTTTTGGCGCAATATTGGCTGAATCCCACAATTCCGCTGAATAGTATGGTCACACTCTCGTACTTTTTAGCCGGTACTGGCCTATGGTGCCTCAGTTCGTTGGCCACGGATGGTGGGAGTACTGAATATAATAATCTAAAGGAGAAATTAATATTTTGGTTGGAATATTTAAGTCATTAATGTTTTTGAGGATCTTTTTTAATTTAACTTCAAAATTGTGACGTCACGATGAAAAAATAAATTTCAGCTTCGAATTTAAGATTAAGTTAGAAGATAGAATTAATGTCCGAGTAGCTGATCACTCCACGCTTGGAAAAAGTAACTTCGCACAACCAGAGAATATTCCATTTAACCAAAAACGATTTACTATAACACCTCTAGAGGTGAAAATCGGAACAAACGGATTTTACTTCACGCTCATGCGATGGCGGGATAAACGTTAGTCCACATTCGACTGTTTCGCGTCTCCCGATTCATACGTTGTTCTAATCTCTCAGTCTCAGACCACGTGGGATACAGATGTCTTACAGCTGCTGTAAGATCTCTGGTGGTTAAATTTAACTATAGAGCAATACGTTTTGCCCCGGTTTTTAACCTTGACATGAAAACCTGCGGATTCCGAGTTGGGTTCCCCTGTATTATCGCTAAATCGCTTAAAGGCCTAAGATGTCACCTGCCTGTTTCACTGGAAGTGGGCTCACCTTCTGAGCTTCCCCTTTGGGTAGGAAGGCAAGAGAAAGCCTGGATAGTGAGTTTGTTTACAGGGTGACAAGCAGTATTTCTAGGCCTTTAAGGGGTGTAGTGATTTCATGGAAGTGGTTAATCCCTCGTCATAGTCTTAGTTTAGATTCCTTATGGCTATTATTTTCAATTAGCTAATTTAAAATGTTTCCATGGTGACGTCACCAAAGAAAATTCTTGAAAAATCCAACATTTTGGTCAATTTTGTGGCAATTCGTTTCATTTTTAAGATATTATAGTTTGGCACTATATACCTATCAGTTTTGGTTTTTTCATTCTCCAACTCTCGATACGTTTGTTGCAATTTGTCAGTGAGAATTTCCAAATTTCTAGTAAGTTTGTATTCGGCTTCGAACTGTTCGGAAAGTAGAACCAAATCTCTGGTGGCGTCGTGCAGCGGAATGTCGCTTAGGTATAAACCCCTCGTTGTTAAATCGTCCAAATTGAGTACACTGGGAGAGGATAGAAACAAAATCATATCCGACTCGGGAACGTACAACATCTGACCTTTTAGACGCATCCTAAAATTTCAAAAAATAATAATAATAAAAATAATTAGGCTGTAAAGTCGTTAAAGGGATAAAAGTATCTGAAATCAAAGTTATTTTAATCTATTTGTACTATTAAAATATGCTTAACACATTATTCAAACAGCAATACTGAATATTGGAGAGTTTTTCCGATCTGAAATACGTTTGAAACGAATTTAGGCTTAGCGATTCCAATTCGCAACTTGATAATTGTGAATCACTGCGAAACCGCGGGGAGATTTGATAGTGTTTAAAATTAACTTATATTATCAGTCCCAATCGATTAAAATAACTTGTTGTTGAGAATTACTTCAATGCAAATGGTGTTTATAAGTTACCTCGATTGCTCTTTGTACCCGGGATCTTTTCCTTGAGGCGCTTTATTCCTCAGGACGTAAATTGTGTTGATATGAGATAGTATGTGTTCGAATTCAAACTCCATATGGGGCCTGACCACTTCGAAAACGTCGGTAACTTTGCAATTGGGTTCCATTAGGCAAGGTAGCACTCGAATGACCGATGTTCCGCATTGTTTTACCACCAATTCACGGTCGAACATGATATGGAAAGGGAACGCTTTACAGAAAGTTGCCGGGCTGATTTTATTCTCCATGGATAATGTTTCAAAGTCCTCCATTTCGGGTAGCACCGCTCGTTTATTACCGTCCTTTTCGGTGATGATAAATTGCACCTATTGATCATGCGAAGAAAATAACAATTTTCTTTGTGGAATAGTTGTACTTAACTAACCAAGCCGAGGGGCTGATCACTCCAACGTTATTGATGCGCAAAATCTATATTTTTGGCTGTACTAATGTAACTGAGTACGTATTTAGCATTACCAAAGGCTTTAATCAGTTACGTAATAGGGAAGTGATTAACCCCTCGAACTAAGCAAAGTCACCATGTTCTCAACTTTGCGGTAATTCCAACTATCACATCTCAAAACCATGATTGTAAACGTGACTGCAAATAGTATATAACTTTTTTATTAATTGACCGATTTGATCTCTTTTTGATGAGATTTGTCCCAAAAACGTCTTTGAGAATATAATTATATTATAGATTAGCCGGTTAGTTAAAGGGTTAATGAATACAAGCACTCTTGAAGGCTAAAATAATGATGGGCCCGAATTATTACCCTACGTCGAAATTCAAACCTAATCCAGCTTCAGAATTTAAATTAAGCTTTAAGAGGTCGCCCAAAAATCGTGGGAATATTATTTTATTCATAATTTTATGTGAAAATTCTGAAAAGGAATTCAAAAGCTGTTCTATTTTTGGGTTTTTTTTGTAATTGAATATAAGGAAGATGAAGATAGTTGGCGTTACGTTTAGTTGGCTTTCTAACCCCGCAACCGCTATTATACTTACATGATCGCTTCCTTCCTCTTTTGACCGTATTACTTCCACATTCACTTCAGTATGATGTAGTTTACTCGCCACTGCCTGCCAAACCACAAAACCTATGTTATACCAGCTTGAATGAAAAATCAATTTTTAAGTCAATGTTTCTCCACATATACTTTAACGATTCCAATGACGATTGGTTCCAATCCTGGCCTCTCCGAATAGTAATGTAATATTAGCGCACCATCCCCCGCTCGTTCAGTACAACGGAATGAAGGCGCTCTCATCCCTGGGTATATTGTGGCCAGGTGATCGTGCAGGGCGTCAAGATTCTGTAAGAAATCCCTAGGAGTCGCTCCTAAGACTTGTAAAATGCGGTCGTAGCCTGATTCTTGACAGAAATCGAAAAACATTCGCCCGAAGAGTTCGAGAATATCGGCGGCGGGTAGTTCTGCGTTACGTAAACAAATTTATTAAAGCTTATAGGGTACATTATAGCAGAAGCCGATGAAACCCTCCTTTGAAGTCTATTACTCCCGGGTCTTGTCTACCCCTCTCTGTATGGGTTATTCTCAAAAGGCGCGATTCGTCGAGCGAATATCTCTAGCAGCCTTGGAGTTCGTCCAAAAACGTCGTCGTTTGTGGATAGAGAGAATTTCCAATTTTCCTTAGACAGGGGGGATGAAGTAGGACCCCTTCTAACTCGTAAAATTGGTAATTTTACCCATACAGAGAAGAGCGCTATATGGAACATTGGAGTAGTAGACTTCAAAGGAGGGTTTCATCGGCTTCTGATTATAGACTATTAAAGTTTTTGGACTTTACTGAGTACTCGCTCCGCTGCTCCCACCAAATTGTACGTGATATCGTCGTTGTAGATGATACGGACTAAAAATTGTCCCTCCATCTCGACGTCGGCTTCTTTTCTAATAGTGAAATTAAATTAAGAAACAGAGGGAGGGTGAAACGTAAAAATAAAATAATTTAAAGGGAAACTTGGAGCTTAAAATGGAACAGCTTTTGAATTTATTTTCGGAATTACCATGCCAAAAAACGTATTCGAGCATTTTCGAACAATTTTTATGTGCGTTTTTTGTTGTTTAAATTAATTTCTGATAAAATTTGAAAAAAAGTAAATATAAATTCGGACCAATCATATTATTTCAGCCTTCAACAGCGCTTTTAATGTCCTAACATTAAAATAATAGGCCGGTTTTTGATGCCTAAGACCTTGGTCATCAAACGCCGGCCTGTTCTTTTGATGTTAGAACATTACAAGAGCTGTTGAAATAATATGATTGGCCCAACTTTATATTCATTTTTTTTCAAATTTTACAAAACTTGTCTAAAAATTCCAAAAAAATTCTCAAATTCGTTTTTTGCCATGGTGATTCCAAAAATAAATTTAAAAGCTGTTTCCCTTTAAAATATTTTAAACTTGAAATTGAAGGAATGTAAAACTTAAATTTAATTAATCTTGAAGTCTACTATCGTAGAATGTCAAATTATTTTGGGACTTTTCATTATTTCATTGTTATATCTTCCCATTTAGACTTATTTAGGCTTTTATAGGGTTATCGAAGTTATTCAAATTTGAATCAATATTATATTCAGTAAAATTACAGTTTATTCAAGATATCGCTGCGATGTTTGGGAAGGAAACAATAATGTAATACCCTCTTCATATACGAGGCGTAATTGGCTGGTTTATTCAGATTTAACTGAGGTTTACGTAGCCTTCTCAGTTCTATAAACATCGCTTAAATCTGATTAAACCGGGCTAATTACGCCTCGTCTGAATAAGGTATTAGGCATCGGACTACCTCTGTATTTTTCATGTTCATTAGTTTATTGAATTTCTCTCAGGTTTTCCATATAGTAACCTTATCTATAAGCAGTACATGACAATATTTTAAATTAAAATCAAGCTAAATTATAAAATCAAATATTTCGTGTTATGAATTCTAACCGACTAATCTAAACTAAAAATAATTAAGTCATTTATAACTCGCGTGCTAAGCTATAATCACTAGACTAGTTTTAATTCATCAAAAATAAAATTGGTCGTATTTTGGGAAACATTTGTCAACCACTAGGGTTGGCCCATTAGACTGCGTGCAAAAATAACTTGGGGCCCCTGTTCATTTTATTATCAGATTAGAGTCATACAAAGTTGTTTTAATTTCCTTTTTTAATTTAAAGTGAGGCTGTCACACATTTTTCATGAACTCCAAATGAAAAATGAGTAGAATTTTCTGAAAGATTGTTTCGAAATTAAAATACTACGTCATCATTATAGTCACGTGGCTATTATAGAGCCTACAGTTAATTCTCGCTCCTTCTGTCACGTGATAAGGTTGCTTTCGCGCGGTCTTTTTCATAAAAGTACTTAATCGAGAAAGTCGTACCTTTCGTATGAAAATTATCGATAATTACGATCCAGAAATAAACTACGTCATACATCGGAAACAAATTACATAAATATACCCAGAGGTTTTAATAGTATGATTAAATTTAAAATATAATCCATAGGCACTCTATAAAAATGGTGACAGCCTCACTTTAATTAATCATGGTGACTTAGATAATTAAACAACAATAATTAATTAGATTCATATTTCATGGTTTAAACCTCCAAAACTTTAATATTTAAGTAAATTGAACGTGTGTGCTTGAAAGGCTAAGATATATATTTTTTAATTAAACACTTACTTAATCTTCTCCCAAGTTTCTTCTCCGAAATTACGCAAAACCAACAATTCCAACGCATGATTAACGAAACCATACTGCAAAATAATTAATATTAAACTCTCATTTGGATATTAAACCCGGTTATATATAGTTATTTCAAAATAATAATTGATAATTAAGGTTAAATATTGAAAACACAAGAAACTGTTTCGTTTATTACTTAAAGTTATGCTTTCACTGAATACGCATGAGTTCCAAATAGAATTAGAGTATATAGAATTTATGGATTAAAATATATATACATATGCCATTAATGTTAATTATAATGGGCATCTTTGACATTTTTGGAAACCAAAATATGGTCGCGTTTTTATTATTGAGCCAACAGCAGACCTTTTTTTTTCGCGTGGTCTCTTTTGTATAAGTACTACCTTCATTAACATTGGATTTTTCTAGAATTTGACTCTGTGGTATAGTTACATTTTGAAATTTATGGAGAAGGGAAGAAACTCTTAGAGATAACGCAGTTAAGTTTTTATTTAAAAAACACATTCTACGTCATCAAACTGGAAAATATTAAATATAATTTACATATATATTTGGTGTAAAATTTTTAAAAGCTAAAAATATAATCCATAGACCTTCGAAATGTCATAAACTTTAACCATAGCGCTGCTCTCGGAGCCAATAAGCAATCTGCACCAGGTGGTGACGTTCAATCGGGTTAAAAATCAATATTACGGCCACATTCATGGCGACCATTTCAAACCTCTTATTAAATAATTAACGTAAATGGAAAGGATTAACGGTTTTTCGTGTTTTCAAATGAACTCTTACTTTTAAAAGGAAATTATTTTAAATTCCGATGTTAATTTTATATTAAATTAAACTCAATAAGAATAAATTTAAACAAAAATAAAAGTAAAATAGGAGTTAAAAATTAAACTTCAGTTTGATTAAATTTTTAAAAATTCCCACGCGTATTCCAGACTTTTCGAATAATTATTGGGTACGTTTTTCGTGTTTAAAACAAAATATTTTAGGTTAAGTTTGAATGTAAGTGATGTGTAAAATCGGACCAATCAGATGAATTCATTGAACCCAATCTGTATCTCCCATACTTTTCTAACGGTTTCGATTTCGCCACCTGGCGACTTTTTTAAGAAACTCAATATGCTATAGCGCTAATAAAGGCTGAATTTAATTTACACTGAAATTCAAATTTAACTAAACTTCACAATTAAAATAAGCCCTTAAATGTCTAAAAATGGTGCAAATCTTTAACAGAATTTTTTTTATTTTTCTATCATTAATTATTAAATTAAATCTAACGTAAGAAATTAAAAAATAACAGGGTAAACTTACTAAATTAAATTTTAAACCATTACACATGAAATTAAAATTAACATTTTATTATTATATTAATTCAATATCAGTAAATTCGAGTCAAATACAATGCATAAAATGAAATTCTGAACCATTACGCGTAAAAAACAATCTAAATAAATCTGTTACTAAACTATAAAAACAAAGTAAACGTTAATTACATCTGAGATTTATTGAATCAAACATTTTTAAACTACACTCCTACTCTTCCATCTATGTTTTTAGAGTAAACCCTGCTTCCAATCTTAATTTTCCTAACGACCCCCCCCCCCCCCCCCCCCGAATTTTCCTGTTGGTAAATAAACTTACCATTGAATCTGATTCGTTAGAAGAGCGCCGAACGCTGTATCGCTTCTAGCAAATGAAGAACCGCGTTTACTGGTTTACTTTTCGCTCCGTAGATGAATGGGGAAACTAAACTATATACAGGAAAACGACGTAGTAGTTTAATCGGCCCTTTCAATGTAGTTTCTTCTCTCGGCGTTCTCTTTCGGGCGGTCGTCGACTACCAAATGCTCATCCGAGAGACGCTTCTGCCTTTACTTTTACCCGGATCGATTCCTTAAGGAATGGAGGTCACGTGACGTACGTTTCTCTATACCTCCCCCACTTTACCTATAATGTCTATCTCGCTCTCCACTCTCTCGTATCTCTCCTATATAATCCCTTTGGTTGGGCCCACATCCCATCCCCTCGGTTCGTCTCTTATTCTACTCTTACTCTTATGAAAAGTTGAGCTATATCGGATTAGACACGTGATCACAAATCCGTGAGATGGGTGTAGGATGGTCTATACAAAATTTCACTAAAAAATATTTAACAGTTTTCTCGGGAAGAAGATTTGAAATTTCCGTGCGGCGGCGCAAAATTACACGGAGCTTTCGATTTGCAACTTCGCCCGCTTCCGAATATTTATGACGTCAAAGGACAAATCTCGAGTGCTCTGAGATATTAGCCTCTGGTATCATCCTCGCATACTATATCGAAAAATGGCGTTCGCTTATTTATTAGCAACGTTACACCACTGCCAATTTAGATCCACGGAGGAGCTGATCTAAGTTGGACGTGGTGAGGCGGATCCAATAAATAAGTAGACACCGTTTTACGGTACAGTAGTTGTGGACTCTGACTAATCTCCTTCAAGGTTCTTAGGGATATCAATTAGTTCTTGTGATTAGCTGAAAACTTGTCGGTTTTTCAATTTCACGCGTAGGAAGTTTTTTCTTCCTACTTCGTGGCCTTGTAATTTTCCCTCTCCCCCAGATGGTCAGTTAAATATTCAGGAAAAACCTAGTAAAGTAAGGACAATTAAATTAGAATGTTTCACTCATATTGTAAATTCCTGTGCAGATCGCAGTTCAGTTTATTTTGCCCCTTTGCGATATCTTGTCCCAGAACATTCTTGCGCGAGGGGGAAAACACTTTTACAGGCGCTGTATTCAAAATGCATTAGATACTTTGCTCCTAGATGGTAGCTTCTCTCCAGGTCTTTTGAAATATACGTTAAAGTGAAGATAAAATGTAAAATAACATTTTAAATTTAGTCTAAAAATGGTCCAAATTAGAAAATTTGATAAAATAGATCAAATGAAATAACCTGAATTCAACAAAAGTGGAACAAAGGCATTTCAAATTTTGGTCCTTTTTTGTTGAATTCAAGTTTTTTTCATTTGGTCTATTTGATCGAATTCAAAAGGGATTTTTCAATTTGGATCGTTTTTGAAGATATTTGGTTAGCTAGTTTCTTTCGTTATTCTATGGGAGTACATCTAAATGAAAAGCAAAACGAACGTCACTCGTATTAAAAAAACAGCCCCGATTTTTTTTTTTTTTTTTTTTCTTTTCACGAGTTTTGCGCGAGATCGATGTAACATGCCCGAAGCCAATCAGTTTGCATGCCTACTTTAACAAATTATTTTCATAAAATACACCTACCTTGTTTGCGATATTTGGAGTAAAAATTATCCCAATTTAACAATGTCAAAAACGTTAACATTCTAAAAATATACCGACTAAGATAAAACTCGTGCGAAAAACTCGTTAGTTTAGAGCCTAAACCACCTCCCCTCTTTTTATAAATTGACGTATTGCCATCATCTAGGTAATTACAAGTTCGAAAGCTGTCAAAGTGAAAGGGCCAAACAAACTCTTCGTACTTATACCCCGTCCTTTTACGTTGGTCGATTTTTGACGTTATGACCTTTTATTCTTAGAGGCCACGGTCGTAATTATGGCTAAAATCGCGGAACGTTGTCCGATGTTCTCTCGTCCTCGATAAGAAAACTTTTTGACATATAATAAGAACTTGCGAGAGAGCGAGAGATATTTTAAAATAGACGTCGGACAACCGAACGAACGAATACGTCTCGAACAGCGAAGTCAAGGGGTACGCGGTGCGGTATATCTCAAATTTAAAGTTCAACGCGCGATAATGTATCGATTATTTTGAAGGAAAACAACGAGCTAAAAATGGAATTAGCTTTTCAATTTATTTTCTTAATTGCACCCAAAATTATGAATATGTATAATAATTATTCCTTAGTGTTTTCGGCGCCATTTTAATGCTGATGTTTGTTTAGGTTTTAATTTCAGTTTATAGGGTATAAAATTTGAAACAGTCATGTTAGTTCAATCTACAACCGTGCTATAGCGATTGAATTTCCGAAAAAAACTTCTACCTTTAAAATGCCAAAAACAAAAATACTGCAAATCTAGAGCTCTGTGCAATTCTGTGAAAGGTCTATTTAAGTGCCACCGCCGCGCTGGAAAAAAATTCTTAAATATCGCGCTTTCATAAATATCTTTAACAGGGTAAAATAATTAAAAGAATAGGGAGACTGCATACAGCCAAGGGGGAAAGGAAGCCTGACGTCATGTAACCCCCTTACTGAGGGAGCGTTTGTAGGGAAGAATACTGTAACTCCCTCACTAAGGGGGATGACACTGAGGTGAGAGATAGATGCTTATGACGTTTCAATATCTTCCTTGCCGACTCCCTATAGGCCGGTTTTTGTCTTGGCCATCAAACGCCGGCCTATTATTTTGATGTTAGGACATTACAAGCGCTGTTAAAGGTTGAAATAATATGATTGGCCCAAATTTATATTTACTTTTATTCAAACTTAACCATTGAACTTTAGAAATTAATTTCAACACCAAAACGTGTCTAAAAATGGTTCAAAAATTCTTGAATACGTTTTTTGGCACGGTGATAATTATGAAAATAAATTCAAAAGCTGTTACATTTTTAGCTCCAAGTTTCCCTTTAACAAATTTTGAAATTCGAATCCATACTACACCTACGGAATTTTCGATATGGGATAAATATTTTAGGTTGAACGGCCGTTTCTCCTATACATTTTTTACTCCCATTGAATAAATAATATTGTTTTCAAAAATATTTTTATTCTCAATTAGTTTTAACATTGTGTAAAAATCCTCCCCAGTATTCGCTAGACTGCGATCTGATCTTGAACGAAAGTATATATATATATAACTTTTCCAACTTTTCGGTGACATGAAGTAGAATTTCTTCTTTAAAGATAACTGTTTACTGTCTGGGGCGCATTTCGAGGGCCCAATAAAAAATAATGGCCAAAATCTTTTTCTGCCGGCAAAAGCTCAAATATCATTTTATATGAGAAGCCGAAGAGTTGTAAAAAAAGTATATTTCTAGTATTTTTTTATACCTCTGACGTGTACTCATAAATACGGCACTGCGTGATTATTTTGCGAAACTTCCTGACTGAAAGTTAATTTTTTTTTCTTCATTTAAGACACATAGTTTTGAGGAAATAATACTAGTTTGAAATGTGAATTTATCAAAATTTCCAGCCTGAAAATTTAATTATAGTCATTGTTCTCAATTACAATTTTCCTATTCAAATAAAACATAGGTTGGACTGATTTCGGCTCAGCTCGTAGGGTAATCTAGTTATACCAACTTAATTCGAGAGAGATGAATATCCATGGGAATGGATTATGAAGTTTTGCGCTAATGAGCGGATTTGGATTAATTTTTTTTTTTTTTTTTTTTTTTTTGCGCGAATGACTGGATTAGACTTGGGTTACACTTAAAGGTAGAATACAGTCCGACAAATTTTAGGTTGTTTTCTCAATTAAATTGAATTATCGAGATTTGGGGATTTCAATCGAGATTTGGGGACTACAATTGAGATTGGGGACTACGATCGAGATATAGGGACTACGATCGAGATATAGGGACTACGATCGAGATATAGGGACTACGATCGAGATATAGGGACAGCGATCGAGATTTGGGGACTACAATTGAGATTGGGGACTACGATCGAGATATAGGGACTACGATCGAGATTTGGGGACTACGATCGAGATTTGGGGACTACGATCGAGATTTGGGGACTACGATCGAGATTTGGGGACTACGATCGAGATTTGGGGACTACGATCGAGATTTGGGGACTACGATCGAGATTTGGGGACTACGATCGAGATTTGGGGACTACGATCGAGATTTGGGGACTACGATCGAGATTTGGGGATTACGACAGAGATTTGGGGATTACGATAGAGATTTGGGGACTACGATCTAGATTTGGGGATTACGATAGAGAATTGGAGATTTCGATCGAGGTTTGGAGATTTCGATCGAGGTTTGGAGATTTCGATCGAGGTTTGGAGATTTCGATCGAGGTTTGGATATTTCGATTGAGATTGGGGTTTTCGATCGAGATTTGGATATTTCGATCGAGATTTGGGTTTTTTTGGAGATTGGTCTTGGCGTCTATCCATGTTGAGAGGTCAACATATCATCTCGGTGTGTTGCTTCTCTTATGGATTTGATTATTTTGTTTATCCCGAAATGTTGAGAGATCACTTGAGGCCAGACTTCATTCCACCTTTAAATATAAGACCGGTATTAATTTGAACCGGGTGAAGAATTATCTAGAATTTTTATGCAAGTAGGAACGTCTTAACGGAAGGAATTAAAACTAGTCATTATTTCTCGAAAGGAATTTAATTATTTGGGGGATATATATACAGAAATGAGAAGGATTTCCGCGCAGAGGGGTTTGCGGGCGCGGTGAGATTCTACGATATTGTTAATTAAATTTTTGGTTCTTTTCTGTTTGTGTTTTCGAAACTTCCGAGAATTTATGGTTAAACGACCAGAATTTAGTAATGATAAAATTGGGTTAGAGAACGTGGGAAAAATTAGTTTTTACTCGGGGTTGGGGAACTCTGCAATAATATTTGCTTAAAGGAAACCTTGGAAAGGAAGTCCACCATTTTTAAAAGTTTTTTATTTACATAGTTATTAATTATTTATATATAATTAGATTTCTGTAAATATATTTTAATTTTAACTTTTATTTGTTCGTCTCCATAAATATAAAAAACTTAATTATGGCCAATCACACTGGTTTTAATTTTTTTCCTTTTAAAGGAATAGTACCACGTCTGATTGCGCAAGAAAAATACATAATATTCCCCAAAAATATGTGGCTCAACTAATTACTTTTGTGGAATACGTTAAATAGGCGATGAAAATAGTAATTTTAAAACTCGTGTCTGTATAAAAATAATAATTACCAACCAACCAATTAAGCACTTCGCTAAAATACGACGTTTCTTATTGGCTCGCCCATAACGAAGCAACTAATTCGGGTGTCTGATGTTTGCTCAGTAGAGCGGATTTTCTAAACCCGAACGTTGTTTTTTTTTCCAAAAAAGGATTTAACGCTTCCGCTCAAAAATCTAAAACTGGCACGCGCTCTTTCTCTCTCTTTTAATTAAATTAGCGCTAGCGGTGTAATTTTTGAAGCGAAAACGAGGGTTCCCAACCTTGGCTAACCACTGTAGTATAGTTTGATTCGCGAGAAGCTTGTAAACGTGGAAAACATACGGCGGATTAATACACAAAGTTAATTTTTATTTTTGGGGTAAAAGTAGTTTTATAAACTGTTAGTTCTTGAATCGAAAGATTTTATATAGTAATAATCAGCTGTTTTCGAAAATTCATAATTTATTCCGTAATATTGCCCTGTAACGTAACGATTTAAGTAAACTGCAAATTGTGCGACATAGCTAACGAAGCTCGAGCTGGCGCTTGCCTAAATATTTAGCTGCAACAAGGGGGTCCAGGGCTAAAACAGCTAAAATGGGAGTAACATCTTTTATCTCGCTGATATACAGATTGCTACCTAGTCCACCATATAAGTTCTGTATCAGGAATTGCAGAGTACATATAAACAAGGAGGATCAGAGAAGGAGAGGAAATGTGGGGACGGCGCGGTTCCTACTGCGTCGGCCTAAACTCCCACTCTGGGAGAACGGGGGTAGAGACGTTTCGTGGTAAAATGTTGTCGCGTGGGTAAAACGAATCCTTTATGAGACGCGCTAGCTAGCGACCACGTGACAACAGTTTACCTCGAGAATTTCCTATCCCCCTTTCCACCCGAGTGGGAGGTTGGCTCTTCTCTCTCTAACTCAACGCAGCCTCACATTTCCTCTCCTTCTCTGATCCTCCTTGATATAAATACCTATAATTCGTATTGATTCTTATGTTTATCCTATAAATATAAATTTTTTGCTATCTTGGTTAATTGCACTGAAAAAGTTAAAAAAAAGAAATCCTATGTTTGGTAATTTCAAAAGGCAGTTTGAAAGGTTTTTCGACCTTTCCATTTTTGGGCCCAGACGAGGCTGTTGTTGTCGATCAAATGGGGCTTGTCGGTAATTTGGGAGTCTATCCGTATAGATTGTATATTTTTTAAACAGAAATAAGTTCCATTTTAAGTATAATTAAACAACGGTTAAATTACTTTTCATCCTTTCTTTAAACCACTAGTTACTCTCGAGGGTCGAGGTACACCGCGTTTATTTAAAGAGACTCTACCAGAGGAAAATTTTAATTTTAAATACTCGGAAAGGAAAAGTTAGACAATTTGAAAATGAGCACAAATAGAGAAATTAAATATTTTGGTGTGTCAAGGAACTGTTCATGATTGGTTGACAAATTAATTGTAATGTAATTATTATAATGTGAAAATATTTGCCTATAAACATAAAGGGTTGAAATGAGGATGATTGTACTGCAAATATGTTTAAAACACTATAATTTAGTTCTTTTTGAAAATAATGTACAATTATATTTAACAAGCTGATTTTGAAAACATATTTTAAAATTCAGGCTCTATAGATAAAAAATGTTTTTGGTGTTTGGTCCTTAATATATCCCTAAAATTTGAATTGTCTACTGATTATTGAACTCCATCCATTTATATCGGATAGGCACGTTCTAATAAAGCGCTCTTCGTACACTCATGTAATTGAACCTATTGATTTCAAAGTTAAGTTTCTGTTGTTGCTTTAATTAAGGCTCATTTAAATTCTTAAAAGACCCATGGGAGTCTATTATCCCGTTCTCGGGTCTGGTTGAACCTTTCTCCGAATTGGAAATGCGTTTCATCTTTTGAAAACTCTGGTCTATCTACCTCTTTCTGTAACCTTTTAAGGTAATAAGGAACTCGAGGCGAATCTATCACCTTTTTATTGATGTCTCTAAGTCTAATTTTGAAGTTAACTAGGTGTTGAAAGTTAAGAGATGTACCGTCTTAACGAAATGTTTTTCATTTTGCACAGTATACGTGTATAGCTTCATTAAATCAATTATTAAAAGTTGGTGAAAAGATTAGTGAGTAGAAATATTGATACAGATCGGCTTTTATATTGCAAACTCTTATATTTTATCCGAAATTTCAAGTTCATTTACTTGCTGAAACCTATTTACAAAATGTACTTAAGTCATTACGTAACAGGCTACGTATTTAGCATTGCCCGAGGCTGTAGTCCGTTGCGTAAACGCATAGTCGGTGTACAGATTTTATGGAAAATATTAATCCGTCGGCCGAGAGGAGCGCTATATATTTACAAAAGTTGGGGTGCAAAGAAGAACTATGGGCTTTAAAGGGCCCAATTAATATATAAGATGGCCTGACTTCACTTAAAACCATGCGCATGCCTATGAGCGTGTTCGGTGTACAGATTTTATGGAAAAATATTAATCTGTCGGTCGAGAGGGGCGCTAAATTCCCCAAAGTTGGGGTGTAAAAAAACTTGTGGCTTAAAAGGGCGCAATTAATAGCATGGCATGACCTTGCTCACGCCTATGGACGTACAGTAGCAAAGCCTAGAACACTATGGTGGAGTCCAAACTCTCTTTACACAACTTAAGTATTAGGAAGACACCTTGCAGTGTCTCCCTTCACCCCATTACCTCCTTTTGCTAGAACTCTATATTCGCGAGTATTTCAAATAGCCCGAGAATCAATTTGTAAAGCTCTTAATTCTTATACAGGAATACAGATATTTGGAGCCTGCAGGCGCAATTTAAAGGCCTATCAAATGGAGTAGAGCTATACGTGTTTCTTCTAACCCATCTAGCCTCGAATCTTATTTGTAAAATTACGTGTAATTTGTTTTCTCTTTAAGTACACTTTAAGTAAATGCCTTTTAGTTTGATGGAAAATCCGAAGGAAACCCGTAATTAAAGCGAGTCTGCCGCCCTCCAATCGCCCTCTTTAACCTTGTTAAAGGGAGATTGAAATTAAAAATATATTGTTCTCCATTAAAAGACTGAAGAACTTCGACTTTAAATGGGTTTAAAATATTATATCGGGACTTGGCAAAGTAACTCATGATCGGTCGCTTTTAAAGGTAGACCGTCAGAAAAATGTTTATATATTTAAAACCTCTTGAAACGGGCGTATATACTACAATGTCATAAGCCTATTAATTCTTCACCCATAAGTTTGAGTTCCCAAAGAGCCCTTCGTATTCAGCACTATAAAGGAGAGAGAAATAGAAATTGGAAGCCCTACGCCACCTCGCGGAAAAACCTAGTTAATTCAATCTACCCCCTACCCCACCTCATTCCTCTTGACAGGAAACAGGATGTCCTAGCATGCATTGGGAGAGTTTTAAGCTGCCACCACTAGATGTATTTGAGTCGCGAGATTGACCAGTCATTAGCTTAACGCTAAAACCACCCTTGTTTTCTAGCTTACGGATGAATTAATAGGCTTATGACAATATACAAAATTTAACCCCGAGGAATTTTTAATTTTCTGAAAATGGTCGTGTCGAATTATCACGCGATTTGAAGATTACGTCAGAACTCTTCAACTCTTGCTATCTAACGCGCAAATTTGTAGCTATATTAGTAAATATATTCCAATCTCCATTGTTCGCTAGTTTTCTTAGAGATTGATGGTAGAATAGGCTTAAAATTTCTGTATATTTCAAATGAAGCCTATCCGTGGCTGTGTCCATACAAGGCTGATTTGTAACCGCTTATTTTATTCCGTATCATTGGGTTTTTACTGATCCACAAATTCCGATCCATTACTATACCCCCAAATTTGCAATTCCGTGAAATTTTCGCGAGAATTCTAATCGAGACCTAATTATATAAATGTATTAAATGTTCAAGCAATGAACAGATATGGAACTTCAACCAACTGGGCTGCCACACCCAAGATTGTATAATGCGGGGCGAAAGTTTAGCTTTATTCGCGCAACTATAAACGAGAAAATGTTTGTTCTCTTCGAACATCACTTTTATCCTTGCCTTTTTCCGGAACTAATCAATAATATTTCCATTATTTTGTATGTGGTATTTCAAACGGAGTTTGCACTGAAGTAGAACGTATTTTTTACGTTTTTTGAAGGAATGGTTTATGTTGTAAAATATTTTTTTATATAATATTATTATAAATTAATGGAATCATATATCAGACGTCGATTAAAGAAATACGATCAATTAAGTAAAACCAATAAATATCGGTTACGCAAATATATATTTTAATTCATGAAGGAAAACCAATTAAATATTTGCCTTTGAATTATGGACAACCATTAAAAGGTTTTCCTTTGAAAGGACAGCCTATAGAAAATCTTTATTTGAAAGGACAGCCAATAGAAAATCTTTATTTGAAAGGACAGCCAATAGAAAATCTTTATTTGAAAGGACAACCAATAGAAAATCTTTATTTGAAAGGATAGCCAATATACAACTGCATATGTTTGGAAGGACAGCCAATATACAACTACATGTGTTTGGAAGGACACCCAATAGAAATTCTGAATTTTAAAGGAGAGCCAGTATAAAATTTGCTTTCGAACGGAAAGCCAGTAGAAAATCTGCGTTTAAAAGTAAATACAAAAGCGATAAATTTGAGTCGAGTGCCAATAGAAAATTTTCGTTTGAAAGGACATATAATAGAGAATCTACGTTTGTAAAAACAGCCAATAGAAAATCTACTTTGAAAGGTCACCCAATATAAAATCTTCCTTATAAAGTACAGATAAACGCAAACTTGTTTAAGAAATATTTTTTGTTCAATTTTAATCTATAATTCTTCATTTAGCATACGCCATACCTTTAATTATACGCTATACCTTTAAGCATAATTATACTACTAGTTTTAGCCAAGAGCTTAGCGTATCTCTGGGTGTTATGTAATAGACAAAGTTTGCATTAGCGTTAAAACGTTCCGACGTAATTAGGAGACTTAATTTGCAATTAAGATATAGTGAATTGGGAAAAAGTGATCGGGAAACGCCCCTTATCTTTAGAACTAATATTTTTCTCCCCCTTCCTGAACACTTATTAGAATCGGTAATGAGATATTAGCTTTAAAGAACTTTTCCGGCAATTTTAGCGGAACCTTGACGGTATTATCACTTCGTTAGGCTTATAGACTGCGAGTGATTTCGCCTAATTAGTATAGGGATTTAATTAACTGGAAATATTTAATTCAATCTAGTATTTGTTATATTTTAGCTTGAAATTTTGCCATATTTTGAAAAGATGTTTTGAGAAATTTTAAGTGATGCTATTACCGATGATTTTGAAGGCATAAGGGAGATATATTTTTTAAGTTCAAAATTAAAATTTCAATAATATAAAGATTTAATTTTTTTTCTCTTGATGACGTAAAATGTTTCTGAAACGTAATAAACTTCAAATAAAAACAGGCTTTGACGAAAGAAACCGCGCGAAGCAACAGTATTACGTGCCAGAACGTGCGAGAATAAACTGTAACATAGACAATCGTTGACTTCGTTTCTGGAAGAGACTGTCTTCTTAAATTAAAAAAAATTACCAGATTTTTGGTTTATAGTACAAAGATACTTTTGGAAAAAATGAGTTCCTGGTAATACCCTATAAGGGGCTTTGCTGCCGCGCACACTCGCGAGACGGTTGGAACACTTTTATACTGATTGACCTATTTTAGGCGTTTTTTAGACCAAAAATCATGAACTTTAATTCTGTCGTGGACTTTAATTGCCATGACAGTTACAAAACCAAATTTTTCCCAAAAATATCTTCTAACCATTCAAAAATCGGTTGATTTTTGATGGGGGAAATTAGTCTGCTCCAGAAATGAAGTAAACCATTCTGCTAATCTTTAAGATTGTGGAATGAAATATTCCAACATTAGTTCTCACCATAGTAATAGTTAGTGAAGTGTGCTTACTAATTATATTTTCCAATTTTTAAAAGAAATTTTAATCTAAAGCAACATTTGCCCAAACAGTATCACGTAAAATAAAATAAAATGAAATACTTGGATACTAGGCGTACGTTCAGTAAACTCCTTCTTAGATATAAAGTTTAAAGCTGCCTCTATTGACTCAGCGTGGATCAGATCGTAATTTAAGCTAAATTATGCTAACGGTCTCGCGACGAAGAGTTCTCTAGATTCGTATTTTGTATACTCAAGATTATTTACTATTTGAACAATAGCTAAACCTCGACTAAGTGATTGCAAACAATCCCTGATAAAAATAAATGTAAATGAATATGGAATTTTAATATGATGTTATTAATCCTCCTCTGCTTTTCCCAATACGTCAATTACTCTCGATAACGAAGTGTAGTAAAATTATTTACAAGTCTATAGTGGGTCTTTCAGAGATAGTAGATAAACGTACTCAATAAGTAGTTTCAAGACAAAACAATAATAAAGAGATCTTAAAATATTTGAATTAAAATTAGACGAGAGTTTCCGTGTGGTGGTCGTATTAGCTACGGTCACACTACCATTTCTTAATCGAATAGAAACGGTAAAATCAAACCGATATTCAAATCGCCAGAAATATTTTTAAGCGTCACGTGTTCACGCATTATCTTTATAAATCAATTTATCGTAGCTTCATATATCGGTTGTTGAAACTGGTACCCGAAGCAGTTTCGAGAAATCGAATCAAATCGATTCAAGTAAAGATTTTTCCCGTTCACACGACTCCAACGAAATGTTTTGAAACGATTTAAATCGATTTCAAGGCCTAATATGAAAGCAGCTATTGATTTTTATACCTCGGTAGCTCAGTAGGTTAGAGCACGGGGGTGGTTTGGTTGTTCTAGCGTATTCCGAATCTATGAGTTATCTTTTCGCCTAGTGGTTAACCCATAATGATAAATTAAATGTTCGAAATGTCCCCCAACTTGGTGCAAGCACATATCTAGCATATCAATCAAGCCTTTTCTATCATTTTGCAATATTTTTGGAGTATATAAGGACTCGTGGTATTTATTTCAAATGCATATCGTACTTATGAATTGGTATCTATGCATTTCATTTATTATTTTGATTTTATTCACACGATACCGTGATTAATGTTTATTCATGGAGTTTCGCTTCCGAAATAAAGAGTTTTCTATCTTCTTTAGTCCTTTGTTCTGTTAATGTAAGCTAAGAAAGAGAGAAAGCTAGAGAAAGAATAATAAGAAGAAAAACCCTTTTATCTCCGCCTTACCTCCTCTCCCTTTAAAATTGTCCCGCTAAAAAAAATTCGAAGAAGGAAACGTTAAAAGTAAAACGAGAGTGGGAAAAGATAAAATTAAAATGAGGTCGGTTTAAAAGAAAGATGAGCTTTATTTTGTTATCATATAGTTTACTTTCAAACCAAGAATGAATAGTTTTCCCAAACTAAAATCAGCTTCTTTTAATGACAGTTCTAAAGTTAGTGTGCGAGCAAAATGCATAAGACACAAGATAAGAGCTAGAACTGTATTTTAATGATTACCATTCGAATCAAGATTGAAAAGCAACATCTTTTTCACGGGTATAGGTTCATTTATAACCCGTTCCTCCGACTTTATAACTCGTTTCCTCCGACTTTATAGCTCGTTTCCTCCGACTTTATAGCCCTTTTCCTCCGACTTTATAGCCCGTTTCCTCCGACTTTATAGCTCGTTTCCTCCGACTTTATAGCTCGTTTCCTCCGACTTTATAGCTCGTTTCCTCCGACTTTATAGCTCGTTTCCTCCGACTTTATAGCTCGTTTCCTCCGACTTTATAGCTCGTTTCCTCTGACTTTATAGCTCGTTTCCTCCGACTTTATAGCTCGTTTCCTCCGACTTTATAGCTCGTTTCCTCCGACTTTGCTCAGCTTCGTATATATTCTTATATGTTATTTTGGCATTGCCGTGATTGGTCTTAATTTTACCATCTCTCGTATATTTGAACTCGCATGTGGTCTTTGATTCTATTCCAGACTGCGCCTTAATATAGGCCGTCTTTCAATAGATGCATAGTACCTTTTAAAGGTTTTTGGATACATAATTCTACAAACCACACCTACTCCTTTCTCAAAGTCCTTATATTTTATTTTTTTATGGGCGCTCTTTATTTCGATATCTTTTTAAATGGGGCCACAAAGAGGCGATTTCAAGCTCATCTTCAATGACACGGATAAAAGAGAGGGCTGCAAAAGATCCCAAATTCCCTTTTTCGGGTAAATGGGGCTCGCGGTTTCTTCTTTTTTGTTTCAAGGAAGCGTGAAAGGGTATTTAAATGAAGTTTATTTATTCCAAGCTCATTGGGATTTATATTTTGGTTTTCCTTTTCACTATCCCATTAATCCTTTACGGGTTCTTCCCAATTTTTGGATAAATTGCTAACTAGGCTAGTGAAATATTTCCTTTTTTGATATAATAGCTTGCTATTTCAAACTCTAAAATTTGAGTAATAAACTAAGAGGCAAGACAAAAGCAACGACGTTTTCTACAAAGCTTTTATTTGGATACTCCTCGTTTCGTGAAGAATACGTACTCCACGCGACGACCGTGATAAGGGTTTTAGTTAAAGCTCTAGCCATTCCGCTCACTTTATTCATTGCTTTATTAGATTCAAAATGACCAGAAATTTTATTTCACTTTCATCTTAAATATCATTAAGAATATTTAAAATTACTTTGAGCTAATATTACATCCTACTTTCAAGAGGGTTTAGGTTCGAGCCCCACATCTGGTGGAGTTTAATGATTTTGTAACCAAAATTTTAAAAAACGAATAACGGAGAGCGGCAAGCTTAGCAAGCCAGGATGGCCGAGAGGTCTAAGGCGTCGGATTTAAGCTCTGATCCTCGAAAGAGGGCGTGGGTTTTCACCCCACTTCTGGCAGAGTTTAATGATTTTGTAACCAACATTTTCAAAAAACGAATAACGGAGAGCGTCAAGGTTTGCAAGCCAGGATGGCCAAAGTGGTCTAAGGCGTCAGATTTAAGATCTTATCCTCGAATGAGGGCGTGGGTTCGAACCCCACTTCTGGACGAGTTTAGTGATTTTGTAACCAACATTTTCAAAAAACGAATAACGGAGAGCGATAATCTTTGAAAGCCAGGATGGCCGAGCGGTCTAAGGCGTCAGATTTAAGCTCTGATCCTCGAAAGAGGGCGTGGGTTCGAACCCCACTTCTGGCAGAGTTTAATGATTTTGTAACGAACATTTTCAAAAAACGAATAACGGAGAGCGATAAGCTTTGCAAGCCAGGATGGCCGAGTGGTCTAAGGCGTCTGATTTAAGCTCTGATCCTCGAAAGAGGGCGTGGGTTCGAACCCCACTTCTGGCATACTTTAAAGATTTTGTAACCAACATTTTCAAAAAACGAATAACGGAGAGCGTCAAGCATTGCAAGCCAGGATGGCCGAGTGGTCTATGGCGTCAGATTTAAGCTCTGATCCTCGAGAGAGGGCGTGGGTTCGAACCCCACTTCTGGCAGAATTTTGTGATTTTGTAACCAACATTTTAAAAAAACGAATAACGGAGAGCGGTAAACATCGCAAGCCAGGATGGCCGAGTGGTCTAAGGCGTCAGATTTAAGCTCTGATCCTCGAAAGAGGGCGTGGGTTCGAACCCCACTTCTGGCATAGTTTAAAGATTTTGTAACCAACATTTTCAAAAAACGAATAACGGAGAGCGTCAAGCATTACAAGCCAGGATGGCCGAGTGGTCTAAGGCGTCAGATTTAAGCTCTGATCCTCGAAAGAGGGCGTGGGTTCGAACCCCACTTCTGGCATAGTTTAAGGATTTTGTAACCAACATTTTCAAAAAACGAATAACGGAGAGCGTCAAGCATTACAAGCCAGGATGGCCGAGTGGTCTAAGGCGTCAGTTTTAAGCTCTGATCCTCGAAAGAGGGCGTGGGTTCGAACCACACTTCTGGCAGAGTTTAATGATTTTGTAACCAACATTTTCAAAAAACGAATAACGGAGAGTGTCAAGTATTGCAAGCCAGGATGGCCGAGTGGTCTAAGGCGTCAGATTTAAGCTCTGATCCTCGAAAGAGGGCGTGGGTTCGAACCACACTTCTGGCAGAGTTTTGTGATTTTGTAACCAACATTTTAAAAAAACGAATAACGGAGAGCGTTGAGATTTGCAAGCCAGGATGGCCGAGTGGTCTAAGGCGTCAGATTTAAGCTCTGATCCTCGAAAGAGGGCGTGGGTTCGAACCCCACTTCTGGCATAGTTTAAAGATTTTGTAACCAACATTTTCATAAAACGAATAACGGAGAGCGTCAAGTATTGCAAGCCAGGATGGCCGAGTGGTCTAAGGCGTCAGATTTAAGCTCTGATCCTCGAAAGAGGGCGTGGGTTCGAACCCCACTTCTGGATGATTTTAATGATTTTGTAACCAACATTTTCAAAAAACGAATAACGGAGAGCGTCAAGCATTGCAAGCCAGCATGGCCGAGTGGTCTAAGGCGTCAGATTTAAGCTCTGATCCTCGAAAGAGGGCGTGGGTTCGAACCCCACCTCTGGCAGAGTTTTGTGATTTTGTAACCAACATTTTAAAAAAACGAATAACGGAGAGCGGTAAACATCGCAAGCCAGGATGGCCGAGTGGTCTAAGGCGTCAGATTTAAGCTCTGATCCTCGAAAGAGGGCGTGGGTTCGAACCACACTTCTGGCATAGTTTAAAGATTTTGTAACCAACATTTACAAAAAACGAATAACGGAGAGCGTCATGCATTACAAGCCAGGATGGCCGAGTGGTCTAAGGCGTCAGATTTAAGCTCTGATCCTCGAAAGAGGGCGTGGGTTCGAACCTCACTTCTGGCATAGTTTAAAGATTTTGTAACCAACATTTTCAAAAAACGAATAACGGAGAGCGTCAAGCATTACAAGCCAGGAAGGCCGAGTGGTCTAAGGCGTCAGATTTAAGCTCTGATCCTCGAAAGAGGGCGTGGGTTCGAGCCACACTTCTGGCAGAGTTTAATGATTTTGTAACCAACATTTTCAAAAAACGAATAACGGAGAGCGGTAAACATCGCAAGCCAGGATGGCCGAGTGGTCTAAGGCGTCAGATTTAAGCTCTGATCCTCGAAAGAGGGCGTGGGTTCGAACCCCACTTCTGGCAGAGTTAAATGATTTTGTAACCAACATTTTCAAAAAACGAATAACGGAGAGCGTCAAGCATTGCAAGCCAGGATGGCCGAGTGGTCTAAGGCGTCAGATTTAAGCTCTGATCCTCGAAAGAGGGCGTGGGTTTGAACCACACTTCTGGCAGAGTTTTGTGATTTTGTAACCAACATTTTAAAAAAACGAATAACGGAGAGCGTTTACATTTGCAAGCCAGGATGGGCGAGTGGTCTAAGGCGTCAGATTTAAGCTCTGATCCTCGAAAGAGGGCGTGGGTTCGAACCCCACTTCTGGCAGAGTTAAATGATTTTGTAACCAACATTTTCAAAAAACGAATAACGGAGAGCGTCAAGCATTGCAAGCCAGGATGGCCGAGTGGTCTAAGGCGTCAGATTTAAGCTCTGATCCTCGAAAGAGGGCGTGGGTTCGAACCCCACTTCTGGTAGAGTTAAATGATTTTGTAACCAACATTTTCAAAAAACGAATAACGGAGAGCGTCAAGCATTGCAAGCCAGGATGGCAGAGTGGTCTAAGGCGTCAGATTTAAGCTCTGATCCTCGAAAGAGGGCGTGGGTTCGAACCCCACTTCTGGCATAGTTTAAAGATTTTGTAACCAACATTTTCAAAAAACGAATAACGGAGAGCGTCAAGTATTGCAAGCCAGGATGGCCGAGTGGTCTAAGGCGTCAGATTTAAGCTCTCATCCTCGAGAGAGGGCGTGGGTTCGAACCCCACTTCTGGCAGAATTTAATGATTTTGTAACCAACATTTTCAAAAAACGAATAACGGAGAGCGTCAAGCATTGCAAGCCAGGATGGCCGAGTTGTCTAAGGCGTCAGATTTAAACTCTGATCCTCGAAAGAGGGCGTGGGTTCGAACCCCCCTTCTGGCATAGTTTAAAGATTTTGTAACCAACATTTTCAAAAAACGAATAACGGAGAGCGTCAAGCATTACAAGCCAGGATGGCCGAGTGGTCTAAGGCGTCAGATTTAAGCTCTGATCCTCGAAAGAGGGCGTGGGTTCGAACCACACTTCTGGCAGAGTTTAATGATTTTGTAACCAACATTTTCAAAAAACGAATAACGGAGAGCGTCAAGCATTGCAAGCCAGGATGGCCGAGTGGTCTAAGGCGTCAGATTTAAGCTCTGATCCTCGAAAGAGGGCGTGGGTTCGAACCCCACTTCTGGCAGAGTTTTGTGATTTTGTAACCAATATTTTAAAAAAACGAATAACGGAGAGCGGTAAACATCGCAAGCCAGGATGGCCGAGTGGTCTAAGGCGTCAGATTTAAGCTCTGATCCTCGAAAGAGGGCGTGGGTTCGAACCACACTTCTGGCAGAGATTTGTGAATTTGTAACCAACATTTTGAAAAAACGAATAACGGAGAGCGTTGAGATTTGCAAGCCAGGATGGCCGAGTGGTCTAAGGCGTCAGATTTAAGCTCTGATCCTCGAAAGAGGGCGTGGGTTCGAACCCCACTTCTGGCATAGTTTAAAGATTTTGTAACCAACATTTTCAAAAAACGAATAACGGAGAGCGTCAAGCATTGCAAGCCAGGATGGCCGAGTGGTCTAAGGCGTCAGATTTAAGCTCTGATCCTCGAAAGAGGGCGTGGGTTCGAACCCCACTTCTGGCAGAGTTTTGTGATTTTGTAACCAACATTTTAAAAAACGAATAACGGAGAGCGGTAAACATCGCAAGCCAGGATGGCCGAGTGGTCTAAGGCGTCAGATTTAAGCTCTGATCCTCGAAAGAGGGCGTGGGTTCGAACCCCTCTTCTGGCAAAGTTTTGTGATTTTGTAACCAACATTTTAAAAAATCGAATAACGGAGAGCGCTGATATTTGCAAGCCAGGATGGCCGAGTGGTCTAAGGCGTCAGATTTAAACTCTGATCCTCGAAAGAGGGCGTGGGTTCGAACCCCACTTCTGGCATAGTTTAAAGATTTTGTAACCAACATTTTAAAAAACGAATAACGGAGAGCGTTGAGATTGCAAGCCAGGATGGCCGAGTGGTCTAAGGCGTCAGATTTAAGCTCTGATCCTCGAAAGAGTGCGTGGGTTCGTACCCCACTTCTGGCATAGTTTAAAGATTTTGTAACCAACATTTTCAAAAAACGAATAACGGAGAGCGTCAAGCATTGCAAGCCAGGATGGCCGAGTGGTATAAGGCTTCAGATTTAAGCTCTGATCCTCGAAAGAGGGCGTGGGTTCGAACCCCACTTCTGGCAGAGTTTTGTGATTTTGTAACCAACATTTCCAAAAAACGAATAACGGAGAGCGGTAAACATCGCAAGCCAGGATGGCCGAGTGGTCTAAGGCGTCAGATTTAAGCTCTGATCCTCGAAAGAGGGCGTGGGTTAGAACCCCACTTCTGGCAGAGTTAAATGATTTTGTAACCAACATTTTCAAAAAACGAATAACGGAGAGCGTCAAGCATTGCAAGCCAGGATGGCCGAGTGGTCTATGGCGTCAGATTTAAGCTCTGATCCTCGAGAGAGGGCGTGGGTTCGAACCCCACTTCTGGCATAGTTTAAAGATTTTGTAACCAACATTTTCAAAAAACGAATAACGGAGAGCGGTAAACATCGCAAGCCAGGATGGCCGAGTGGTCTAAGGCGTCAGATTTAAGCTCTGATCCTCGAAAGAGGGCGTGGGTTCGAACCACACTTCCGGCAGAGTTTTGTGATTTTGTAACCAACATTTTAAAAAAACGAATAACGGAGAGCGTCAACCATTGCAAGCCAGGATGGCCGAGTGGTCTAAGGCGTCAGATTTAAGCTCTGATCCTCGAAAGAGGGCGTGGGTTCGAACCCCACTTCTGGCAGAGTTTTGTGATTTTGTAACCAACATTTTAAAAAAACGAATAACGGAGAGCGGTAAACATCGCAAGCCAGGATGGCCGAGTGGTCTAAGGCGTCAGATTTAAGCTCTGATCCTCGAAAGAGGGCGTGGGTTCGAACCCCACTTCTGGCATAGTTTAAAGATTTTGTAACCAACATTTTCAAAAAACGAATAACGGAGAGCGTCAAGCATTACAAGCCAGGATGGCCGAGTGGTCTAAGGCGTCAGATTTAAGCTCTGATCCTCGAAAGAGGGCGTGGGTTCGAACCCCACTTCTGGCATAGTTTACAGATTTTGTAGCCAACATTTTCAAAAAACGAATAACGGAGAGCGTCAAGCATTACAAGCCAGGATGGCCGAGTGGTCTAAGGCGTCAGATTTAAGCTCTGATCCTCGAAAGAGGGCGTGGGTTCGAACCCCACTTCTGCCATAGTTTAAAGATTTTGTAACCAACATTTTCAAAAAACGAATAACGGAGAGCGTCAATCATTGCAAGCCAGGATGGCCGAGTGGTCTAAGGCGTCAGATTTAAGCTCTGATCCTCGAAAGAGGGCGTGGGTTCGAACCACACTTCTGGCAGAGTTTTGTGATTTTGTAACCAACATTTTAAAAAAACGAATAACGGAGAGCGTTGAGATATGCAAGCCAGGATGGCCGAGTGGTCTAAGGCGTCAGATTTAAGCTCTGATCCTCGAAAGAGGGCGTGGGTTCGAACCCCACTTCTGGCAGAGTTAAATGATTTTGTAACCATTATTTTCAAAAAACGAATAACGGAGAGCGTTGAGATTTGCAAGCCAGGATGGCCGAGTGGTCTAAGGCGTCAGATTTAAGCTCTGATCCTCGAAAGAGGGCGTGGGTTCGAACCCCACTTCTGGCAGAGTTTTGTGATTTTGTAACCAACATTTTAAAAAAACGAATAACGGAGAGCGTTGAGATTTGCAAGCCAGGATGGCCGAGTGGTCTAAGGCGTCAGATATAAGCTCTGATCCTCGAAAGAGGGCGTGGGTTCGAACCCCACTCCTGGCAGAGTTTTGTGATTTTGTAACCAACATTTTAAAAAAACGAATAATGGAGAGCGTTAAGATTTGCACGCCAGGATGGCCGAGCGGTCTAAGGCGTCAGATTTAAGCTCTGATCCTCGAAAGAGGGCGTGGGTTCGAACCCCACTTCTGGCAGATTTTAATGATTTTTTAACCAACATTTTAAAAAAACGAATAACGGAGAGCGTCAAGCATTACAAGCCAGGATGGGCGAGTGGTCTAAGGCGTCAGATTTAAGCTCTGATCCTCGAAAGAGGGCGTGGGTTCGAACCCCTCTTCTGGCAAAGTATTGTGATTTTGTAACCAACATTTTAAAAAATCGAATAACGGAGAGCGTTGAGATATGCAAGCCAGGATGGCCGAGTGGTCTAAGGCGTCAGATTTAAGCTCTGATCCTCGAAAGAGGGCGTGGGTTCGAACCCCACTTCTGGCAGAGTTAAATGATTTTGTAACCATTATTTTCAAAAAACGAATAACGGAGAGCGTTGAGATTTGCAAGCCAGGATGGCCGAGTGGTCTAAGGCGTCAGATTTAAGCTCTGATCCTCGAAAGAGGGCGTGGGTTCGAACCCCACTTCTGGCAGAGTTTTGTGATTTTGTAACCAACATTTTAAAAAAACGAATAACGGAGAGCGTTGAGATTTGCAAGCCAGGATGGCCGAGTGGTCTAAGGCGTCAGATATAAGCTCTGATCCTCGAAAGAGGGCGTGGGTTCGAACCCCACTCCTGGCAGAGTTTTGTGATTTTGTAACCAACATTTTAAAAAAACGAATAATGGAGAGCGTTAAGATTTGCACGCCAGGATGGCCGAGCGGTCTAAGGCGTCAGATTTAAGCTCTGATCCTCGAAAGAGGGCGTGGGTTCGAACCCCACTTCTGGCAGATTTTAATGATTTTTTAACCAACATTTTAAAAAAACGAATAACGGAGAGCGTCAAGCATTACAAGCCAGGATGGGCGAGTGGTCTAAGGCGTCAGATTTAAGCTCTGATCCTCGAAAGAGGGCGTGGGTTCGTACCCCTCTTCTGGCAAAGTATTGTGATTTTGTAACCAACATTTTAAAAAATCGAATAACGGAGAGCGCTGAGATTTGCAAGCCAGGATGGCCGAGTGGTCTAAGGCGTCAGAATTAAGCTCTGATCCTCGATAGAGGGCGTGGGTTCGAACCCCACTCCTGGCAGAGTTTTGTGATTTTGTAACCAACATTTTAAAAAAACGAATAATGGAGAGCGTTAAGATTTGCACGCCAGGATGGCCGAGCGGTCTAAGGCGTCAGATTTAAGCTCTGATCCTCGAAAGAGGGCGTGGGTTCGAACCCCACTTCTGGCAGATTTTAATGATTTTGTAACCAACATTTTCAAAAAACGAATAACGGAGAGCGTCAAGCATTACAAGCCAGGATGGCCGAGTGGTCTAAGGCGTCAGATTTAAGCTCTGATCCTCGAAAGAGGGCGTGGGTTCGAACCACACTTCTGGCAGAGTTTTGTGATTTTGTAACCAACATTTTAAAAAAACGAATAACGGAGAGCGTTGAGATTTGCAAGCCAGGATGGCCGAGTGGTCTAAGGCGTCAGATTTAAGCTCTGATCCTCGAAAGAGGGCGTGGGTTCGAACCCCACTTCTGGCAGAGTTAAATGATTTTGTAACCAACATTTTCAAAAAACGAATAACGGAGAGCGTTGAGATTTGCAAGCCAGGATGGCCGAGTGGTCTAAGGCGTCAGATTTAAGCTCTGATCCTCGAAAGAGGGCGTGGGTTCGAACCCCACTTCTGGCAGAGTTTTGTGATTTTGTAACCAACATTTTAAAAAAACGAATAATGGAGAGCGTTAAGATTTGCACGCCAGGATGGCCGAGCGGTCTAAGGCGTCAGATTTAAGCTCTGATCCTCGAAAGAGGGCGTGGGTTCGAACCACACTTCTGGCAGAGTTTTGTGATTTTGTAACCAACATTTTAAAAAAACGAATAACGGAGAGCGTTGATATTTGCAAGCCATAATGGCCGAGTGGTCTAAGGCGTCAGATTTAAGCTCTGATCCTCGACAGAGGGCGTGGGTTCGAACCCCACTTCTGGCAGAGTTTTGTGATTTTGTAACCAACATTTTAAAAAAACGAATAACGGAGAGCGTTGAGATTTGCAAGTCAGGATGGCCGAGTGGTCTAAGGCGTCAGATTTAAGCTCTGATCCTCGAAAGAGGGCGTGGGTTCGCACCCCACTCCTGGCAGAGTTTTGTGATTTTGTAACCAACATTTTAAAAAAACGAATAACGGAGAGCGTTGAAATTTGCAAGCCAGGATGGCCGAGTAGTCTAAGGCGTCAGATTTAAGCTCTGATCCTCGAAAGAGGGCGTGGGTTCGAACCCCACTTCTGGCATAGTTTAAAGATTTTGTAACCAACATTTTCAAAAAACGAATAACGGAGAGCGTCAAGCATTACAAGCCAGGATGGCCGAGTGGTCTAAGGCGTCAGATTTAAGCTCTGATCCTCGAAAGAGGGCGTGGGTTCGAACCCCACTTCTGGCATAGTTTAAAGATTTTGTAACCAACATTTTCAAAAAACGAATAACGGAGAGCGTCAAGAATTACAAGCCAGGATGGCCGAGTGGTCTAAGGCGTCAGATTTAAGCTCTGATCCTCGAAAGAGGGCGTGGGTTCGAAACCCACTTCTGGCATAGTTTAAAGATTTTGTAACCAACATTTTCAAAAAACGAATAACGGAGAGCGTCAAGCATTGCAAGGCAGGATGGCCGAGTGGTCTGAGGCGTCAGATTTAAGCTCTGATCCTCGAAAGAGGGCGTGGGTTCGAACCACACTTCTGGCAGAGTTTTGTGATTTTGTAACCAACATTTTAAAAAAACGAATAACGGAGAGCGTTGAGATTTGCAAGCCAGGATGGCCGAGTGGTCTAAGGCGTCAGATTTAAGCTCTGATCCTCGAAAGAGGGCGTGGGTTCGAACCCCACTTCTGGCAGAGTTTTGTGATTTTGTAACCAACATTTTCAAAAAACGAATAACGGAGAGCGTTGAGATTTGCAAGCCAGGATGGCCGAGTGGTCTAAGGCGTCAGATTTAAGCTCTGATCCTCGAAAGAGGGCGTGGGTTCGAACCCCACTTCTGGCAGAGTTTTGTGATTTTGTAACCAACATTTTAAAAAAACGAATAATGGAGAGCGTTAAGATTTGCACGCCAGGATGGCCGAGCGGTCTAAGGCGTCAGATTTAAGCTCTGATCCTCGAAAGAGGGCGTGGGTTCGAACCCCACTCCTGGCAGATTATAATGATTTTGTAACCAACATTTTCAAAAAACGAATAACGGAGAGCGTCAAGCATAACAAGCCAGGATGGCCGAGTGGTCTAAGGCGTCAGATTTAAGCTCTAATCCTCGAAAGAGGGCGTGGGTTCGAACCCCACTTCTGGCATAGTTTAAAGATTTTGTAACCAACATTTTCAAAAAACGAATAACGGAGAGCGTTGAGATTTGCAAGCCAGGATGGCCGAGTGGTCTAAGGCGTCAGATTTAAGCTCTGATCCTCGAAAGAGGGCGTGGGTTCGAACCCCACTTCTGGCAGAGTTTTGTGATTTTGTAACCAACATTTTAAAAAAACGAATAACGGAGAGCGTTGAGATTTGCAAGCCAGGATGGCCGAGTGGTCTAAGGCGTCAGATTTAAGCTCTGATCCTCGATAGAGGGCGTGGGTTCGAACCCCACTCCTGGCAGAGTTTTGTGATTTTGTAACCAACATTTTAAAAAAACGAATAATGGAGAGCGTTAAGATTTGCACGCCAGGATGGCCGAGCGGTCTAAGGCGTCAGATTTAAGCTCTGATCCTCGAAAGAGGGCGTGGGTTCGAACCCCACTTCTGGCAGATTTTAATGATTTTGTAACCAACATTTTCAAAAAACGAATAACGGAGAGCGTCAAGCATTACAAGCCAGGATGGCCGAGTGGTCTAAGGCGTCAGATTTAAGCTCTGATCCTCGAAAGAGGGCGTGGGTTCGAACCCCACTTCTGCCATAGTTTAAAGATTTTGTAACCAACATTTTCAAAAAACGAATAACGGAGAGCGTCAAGCATTGCAAGCCAGGATGGCCGAGTGGTCTAAGGCGTCAGATTTAAGCTCTGATCCTCGAAAGTGGGCGTGGGTTCGAACCACACTTCTGGCAGAGTTTTGTGATTTTGTAACCAACATTTTAAAAAAACGAATAACGGAGAGCGTTGAGATTTGCAAGCCAGGATGGCCGAGTGGTCTAAGGCGTCAGATTTAAGCTCTGATCCTCGAAAGAGGGCGTGGGTTCGAACCCCACTTCTGGCAGAGTTAAATGATTTTGTAACCAACATTTTCAAAAAACGAATAACGGAGAGCGTTGAGATTTGCAAGCCAGGATGGCCGAGTGGTCTAAGGCGTCAGATTTAAGCTCTGATCCTCGAAAGAGGGCGTGGGTTCGAACCCCACTTCTGGCAGAGTTTTGTGATTTTGTAACCAACATTTTAAAAAAACGAATAATGGAGAGCGTTAAGATTTTCACGCCAGGATGGCCGAGCGGTCTAAGGCGTCAGATTTAAGCTCTGATCCTCGAAAGAGGGCGTGGGTTCGAACCACACTTCTGGCAGAGTTTTGTGATTTTGTAACCAACATTTTAAAAAAACGAATAACGGAGAGCGTTGATATTTGCAAGCCATAATGGCCGAGTGGTCTAAGGCGTCAGATTTAAGCTCTGATCCTCGAAAGAGGGCGTGGGTTCGAACCCCACTTCTGGCAGAGTTTTGTGATTTTGTAACCAACATTTTAAAAAAACGAATAACGGAGAGCGTTGAGATTTGCAAGTCAGGATGGCCGAGTGGTCTAAGGCGTCAGATTTAAGCTCTGATCCTCGAAAGAGGGCGTGGGTTCGCACCCCGCTCCTGGCAGAGTTTTGTGATTTTGTAACCAACATTTTAAAAAAACGAATAACGGAGAGCGTTGAAATTTGCAAGCCAGGATGGCCGAGTAGTCTAAGGCGTCAGATTTAAGCTCTGATCCTCGAAAGAGGGCGTGGGTTCGAACCCCACTTCTGGCATAGTTTAAAGATTTTGTAACCAACATTTTCAAAAAACGAATAACGGAGAGCGTCAAGCATTACAAGCCAGGATGGCCGAGTGGTCTAAGGCGTCAGATTTAAGCTCTGATCCTCGAAAGAGGGCGTGGGTTCGAACCCCACTTCTGGCATAGTTTAAAGATTTTGTAACCAACATTTTCAAAAAACGAATAACGGAGAGCGTCGAGCATTACAAGCCAGGATGGCCGAGTGGTCTAAGGCGTCAGATTTAAGCTCTGATCCTCGAAAGAGGGCGTGGGTTCGAAACCCACTTCTGGCATAGTTTAAAGATTTTGTAACCAACATTTTCAAAAAACGAATAACGGAGAGCGTCAAGCATTGCAAGCCAGGATGGCCGAGTGGTCTAAGGCGTCAGATTTAAGCTCTGATCCTCGAAAGAGGGCGTGGGTTCGAATCCCACTTCTGGCAGAGTTTTGTGATTTTGTAACCAACATTTTCAAAAAACGAATAACGGAGAGCGTTGAGATTTGCAAGCCAGGATGGCCGAGTGGTCTAAGGCGTCAGATTTAAGCTCTGATCCTCGAAAGAGGGCGTGGGTTCGAACCCCACTTCTGGCAGAGTTTTGTGATTTTGTAACCAACATTTTAAAAAAACGAATAATGGAGAGCGTTAAGATTTGCACGCCAGGATGGCCGAGCGGTCTAAGGCGTCAGATTTAAGCTCTGATCCTCGAAAGAGGGCGTGGGTTCGAACCCCACTCCTGGCAGATTATAATGATTTTGTAACCAACATTTTCAAAAAACGAATAACGGAGAGCGTCAAGCATAACAAGCCAGGATGGCCGAGTGGTCTAAGGCGTCAGATTTAAGCTCTAATCCTCGAAAGAGGGCGTGGGTTCGAACCCCACTTCTGGCATAGTTTAAAGATTTTGTAACCAACATTTTCAAAAAACGAATAACGGAGAGCGTCAAGCATTGCAAGCCAGGATGGCCGAGTGGTCTAAGGCGTCAGATTTAAGCTCTGATCCTCGAAAGAGGGCGAGGGTTCGAACCACACTTCTGGCAGAGTTTTGTGATTTTGTAACCAACATTTTAAAAAAACGAATAACGGAGAGCGTTGAGATTTGCAAGCCAGGGTGGCCGAGTGGTCTAAGGCGTCAGATTTAAGCTCTGATCCTCGAAAGAGGGCGTGGGTTCGAACCCCACTTCTGGCAGAGTTTTGTGATTTTGTAACCAACATTTTAAAAAAACGAATAACGGAGAGCGTTGAGATTTGCAAGCCAGGATGGCCGAGTGGTCTAAGGCGTCAGATTTAAGCTCTGATCCTCGAAAGAGGGCGTGGGTTCGAACCCCACTTCTGGCATAGTTTAAAGATTTTGTATCCAACATTTTCAAAAAACGAATAACGGAGAGCGTCAAGCATTACAAGCCAGGATGGCCGAGTGGTCTAAGGCGTCAGATTTAAGCTCTGATCCTCGAAAGAGGGCGTGGGTTCGAACCCCACTTCTGGCAGATTTTAATGATTTTGTAACCAACATTTTCAAAAAACGAATAACGGAGAGCGTCAACCATTGCAAGCCAGGATGGCCGAGTGGTCTAAGGCGTCAGATTTAAGCTTTGATCCTCGAAAGAGGGCGTGGGTTCGAACCACACTTCTGGCAGAGTTTTGTGATTTTGTAACCAACATTTTAAAAAAACGAATAACGGAGAGCGTTGAGATTTGCAAGCCAGGATGGCCGAGTGGTCTAAGGCGTCAGATTTAAGCTCTGGTCCTCGAAAGAGGGCGTGGGTTCGAACCCCACTCCTGGCAGAGTTTTGTGATTTTGTAACCAACATTTTAAAAAAACGAATAATGGAGAGCGTTAAGATTTGCACGCCAGGATGGCCGAGCGGTCTAAGGCGTCAGATTTAAGCTCTGATCCTCGAAAGAGGGCATGGGTTCGAACCCCACTTCTGGCAGATTTTAATGATTTTGTAACCAACATTTTCAAAAAACGAATAACGGAGAGCGTTGAGATTTGCAAGCCAGGATGGCCGAGTGGTCTAAGGCGTCAGATTTAAGCTCTGATCCTCGAAAGAGGGCGTGGGTTCGAACCCCACTTCTGGCAGAGTTTTGTGATTTTGTAACCAACATTTTAAAAAAACGAATAACGGAGAGCGTTGATATTTGCAAGCCAGGATGGCCGAGTGGTCTAAGGCGTCAGATTTAAGCTCTGATCCTCGAAAGAGGGCGTGGGTTCGAACCCCACTCCTGGCAGAGTTTTGTGATTTTGTAACCAACATTTTAAAAAAACGAATAATGGAGAGCGTTAAGATTTGCACGCCAGGATGGCCGAGCGGTCTAAGGCGTCAGATTTAAGCTCTGATCCTCGAAAGAGGGCGTGGGTTCGAACCCAACTTCTGGCAGATTTTAATGATTTTGTAACCAACATTTTCAAAAAACGAATAACGGAGAGCGTCAACCATTGCAAGCCAGGATGGCCGAGTGGTCTAAGTCGTCAGATTTAAGCTCTGATCCTCGAAAGAGGGCGTGGGTTCGAACCACACTTCTGGCAGAGTTTTGTGATTTTGTAACCAACATTTTAAAAAAACGAATAACGGAGAGCGTTGAGATTTGCAAGCCAGGATGGCCGAGTGGTCTAAGGCGTCAGATTTAAGCTCTAATCCTCGAAAGAGGGCGTGGGTTCGAACCCCACTTCTGGCAGAGTTAAATGATTTTGTAACCAACATTTTCAAAAAACGAATAACGGAGAGCGTTGAGATTTGCAAGCCAGGATGGCCGAGTGGTCTAAGGCGTCAGATTTAAGCTCTGATACTCGAAAGAGGGCGTGGGTTCGAACCCGACTTCTAGCAGAGTTTTGTGATTTTGTAACCAACATTTTAAAAAAACGAATAACGGAGAGCGTTGAGATTTGCCAACCAGGATGGCCGAGTGGTCTAAGGCGTAATCCTCGAAAGAGGGCGTGGGTTCGAACCCCACTTCTGGCAGAGTTAAATGATTTTGTAACCAACATTTTCAAAAAACGAATAACGGAGAGCGTTGAGATTTGCAAGCCAGGATGGCCGAGTGGTCTAAGGCGTCAGATTTAAGCTCTGATCCTCGAAAGAGGGCGTGGGTTCGAACCCCACTTCAGGCAGAGTTTTGTGATTTTGTAACCAACATTTTAAAAAAACGAATAACGGAGAGCGTTGATATTTGCAAGCCAGGATGGCCGAGTGGTCTAAGGCGTCAGATTTAAGCTCTGATCCTCGAAAGAGGGCGTGGGTTCGAACCCCACTCCTGGCAGAGTTTTGTGATTTTGTAACCAACATTTTAAAAAAACGAATAATGGAGAGCGTTAAGATTTGCACGCCAGGATGGCCGAGCGGTCTAAGGCGTCAGATTTAAGCTCTGATCCTCGAAAGAGGGCGTGGGTTCGAACCCAACTTCTGGCAGATTTTAATGATTTTGTAACCAACATTTTCAAAAAACGAATAACGGAGAGCGTCAACCATTGCAAGCCAGGATGGCCGAGTGGTCTAAGGCGTCAGATTTAATCTCTGATCCTCGAAAGAGGGCGTGGGTTCGAACCCCTCTTCTGGCAGAGTTTTGTGATTTTGTAACCAACATTTTCAAAAAACGAATAACGGAGAGCGTCAAGCATTGCAAGCCAGGATGGCCGAGCGGTCTAAGGCGTCAGATTTAAGCTCTGATCCTCGAAAGAGGGCGTGGGTTCGAACCCCACTTCTGGCAGATTTTAATGATTTTGTAACCAACATTTTCAAAAAACGAATAACGGAGAGCGTCAACCATTGCAAGCCAGGATGGCCGAGTGGTCTAAGGCGTCAGATTTAAGCTCTGATCCTCGAAAGAGGGCGTGGGTTCGAACCACACTGCTGGCAGAGTTTTGTGATTTTGTAACCAACATTTTAAAAAAACGAATAACGGAGAGCGTTGAGATTTGCAAGCCAGGATGGCCGAGTGGTCTAAGGCGTCAGATTTAAGCTCTAATCCTCGAAAGAGGGCGTGGGTTCGAACCCCACTTCTGGCAGAGTTAAATGATTTTGTAACCAACATTTTCAAAAAACGAATAACGGAGAGCGTTGAGATTTGCAAGCCAGGATGGCCGAGTGGTCTAAGGCGTCAGATTTAAGCTCTGATCCTCGAAAGAGCGCGTGGGTTCGAACCCCACTTCTGGCAGAGTTTTGTGATTTTGTAACCAACATTTTAAAAAAACGAATAACGGAGAGCGTTGATATTTGCAAGCCAGGATGGCCGAGTGGTCTAAGGCGTCAGATTTAAGCTCTGGTCCTCGAAAGAGGGCGTGGGTTCGAACCCCACTCCTGGCAGAGTTTTGTGATTTTGTAACCAACATTTTAAAAAAAAAGAATAATGGAGAGCGTTAAGATTTGCACGCCAGGATGGCCGAGCGGTCTAAGGCGTCAGATTTAAGCTCTGATCCTCGAAAGGGGGCATGGGTTCGAACCCCACTTCTGGCAGATTTTAATGATTTTGTAACCAACATTTTCAAAAAACGAATAACGGAGAGCGTCAACCATTGCAAGCCAGGATGCCCGAGTGGTCTAAGGCGTCAGATTTAATCTCTGATCCTCGAAAGAGGGCGTGGGTTCGAACCCCTCTTCTGGCAGAGTTTTGTGATTTTGTAACCAACATTTTCAAAAAACGAATAACGGAGAGCGTCAAGCATTGCAAGCCAGGATGGCCGAGTGGTCTAGGGCGTCAGATTTAAGCTCTGATCCTCGAAAGAGGTCGTGGGTTCGATCCCCACTTCTGGCAGAGATTTGTGATTTTGTAACCAACATTTGAAAAAAAACGAATAACGGAGAGCGTTGAGATTTGCAAACCAGGATGGCCGAGTGGTCTAAGGCGTCAGATTTACGCTATGATCCTCGAAACAGGGCGTGGCTTCGAACCCCACTTCTGGCTGAGTTTAATGATTTTGTAACCAACATTTTCAAAAAACGAATAACGGAGAGCGTTAAGCTTTGCAAGTTAAGATGGCCGAATGGTCTAAGGCGTCAGATTTAAGCTCTGATCCTCGAAAGGGGGCGTGGGTTCGTACCCCACTTCTGGCAGAGTTTAATGATTTTGTAACCATCATTTTCAAAAAACGAATAACGGAGAGCGTCAAGTTTTGCAAGCGAGGATGGCCGAGTGGTCTAAGGCGTCAGATTTAACCTCTGACCCTCGAAAGAGGGCGTGGTTTCGACCCCCACTACTGGCAGAGTTTTGTGATTTTGTAACCAACATTTTAAAAAAACGAATAACGGAGAGCGACTAACTTTGCAAGCCAGGATGGCCGAGTGGTCTAAGGCGTCAGATTTAAACTGTGATCCTCGAAAGAGGGCGTGGTTTCGACCCCCACTTCTGGCAGAGTTTTGTGATTTTGTAACCAACATTTTCTAAAAACGAATAACGGAGAGCGATTAACTTTGCAAGCCAGGATGGCCGAGTGGTCTAAGGCGTCAGATTTAACCTCTGACCCTCGAAAGAGGGCGTGGTTTCGACCCCCACTACTGGCAGAGTTTTGTGATTTTGTAACCAACATTTTAAAAAAACGAATAACGGAGAGCGACTAACTTTGCAAGCCAGGATGGCCGAGTGGTCTAAGGCGTCAGATTTAAACTGTGATCCTCGAAAGAGGGCGTGGTTTCGACCCCCACTACTGGCAGGGTTTTGTGATTTTGTAACCAACATTTTCAAAAAACGAATAACGGAGAGCGTTAAGCTTTGCAAGCCTGGATGGCCGAGTGGTCTAAGGCGTCAGATTTAAGCTCTGATCCTCGAAAGAGGGCGTGGGTTTGAACCCTACTTCTGGCAGAGTTTAATGATTTTGTAACCAACATTTTCAAAAAATCTGGCAAAAGTCCAAAAAGAGCCCTATATATTAAAATGCAAATGGCCGTAACTTTTCTCTGCGACCTCCTTGACAAAAACCGATTGCAGTATTAGAAAGTAACATTACGTATATTATTTTAAAATCATAAAATTATGCTTCGACACTCGGAAAAGGTGTTTCGCCACTCGATAGAAATCTAGCAAAAGTCCAAAAAGAGCCCTATATATTAAAATGCAAATGGCCGTAACTTTTCTCTGCGACCTCCTAGGCATAAACCGATTGTACTATTAGAAAGTTAACATTACGTATATTATTTTAAAATCATAAAATTATGTTTCGCCACTCGGAAAAGGTGTTTCGCCACTCGATAGAAATCTAGCAAAAGTCCAAAAAAGAGCCCAATTTATTAAAATACAAATGGCCGTAACTTTTCTCGGCGACCTCCTAGACATAAACCGATTGCACTATTAGAAAGTAGACATTACCTATATTATTTTAAAATCATAAAATAATGTTTCGACACTCAGAAAAGGTGTTTCGCCACTCGATAGAAATCTAGAAAAAGTCCAAAAAGAGCCATATATATTAAAATGCAAATGGCCGTAACTTTTCTCTGCGACCTCCTAGGCATAAACCGATTGTACTATTAGAAAGTTAACATTACGTATATTATTTTAAAATCATAAAATTATGTTTCGCCACTCGGAAAAGGTGTTTCGCCACTCGATAGAAATCTAGCAAAAGTCCAAAAAGAGCCCTATATATTAAAATGCAAATGGCCGTAACTTTTCTCTGCGACCTCCTAGGCATAAACCGATTGTACTATTAGAAAGTTAACGTATATTATTTTAAAATCATAAAATTATGTTTCGCCACTCGGAAAAGGTGTTTCGCCACTCGATAGAAATCTGGCAAAAGTCCAAAAAGAGCCCTATATATTAAAATGCAAATGGCCGGAACTTTTCTCTGCGACCTCTTAGGCATAAACCGATTGCACTATTAGAAAGTTAACATTACGCATATTATTTTAAAATCATAAAATTATGTTTCGCCACTCGGAAAAGGTGTTTCGCCACTCGATAGAAATCTGGCAAAAGTCCAAAAAGAGCCCTATATATTAAAATGCAAATGGCCGTAACTTTTCTCTGCGACCTCCTAGACAAAAACCGATTGCACTATTAGAAAGTAGACATTACTCATATTATTTTAAAATCATAAAATTATGTTTCGCCACTGGGAAAAGGTGTTTCGCCACTCGATAGAAATCTAGCAAAAGTCCAAAAAGAGCCCTGTATATTAAAATGCAAATGGCCGTAACTTTTCTCTGCGACCTCCTAGGCATAAACCGATTGTACTATTAGAAAGTTAACATTACGTATATTATTTTAAAATCATAAAATTATGTTTCGCCACTCGAAAAAAGTGTTTCGCCACTCGATAGAAATCTAGCAAAAGTCCAAAAAGAGCCCTATATATTAAAATGCAAATGGCCGTAACTTTTCTCTGCGACCTCTTTGGCATAAACCGATTGCACTATTAGAAAGTTAACATTACGCATATTATTTTAAAATCATAAAATTATGTTTCGCCACTCGGAAAAAGTGTTTGGCCACTCGATAGAAATCTGGCAAAAGTCCAAAAAGAGCCCTATATATTAAAATGCAAATGGCCGTAACTTTTCTCTGCGACCTCCTAGACATAAACCGATTGCACTATTAGAAAGTAGACATTACGTATATTATTTTAAAATCATAAAATTATGCTTCGCCACTCGGAAAAGGTGTTTCGCCACTCGATAGAAATCTAGCAAAAGTCCAAATAGAGCCCTATATATTAAAATGCAAATGACCTTAACTTTTCTCTGCGACCTCCTAGACATAAACCGATTGCACTATTAGAAAGTAGACATTACGCATATTATTTTAAAATCATAAAATTATGTTTCGCCGCTCGGAAAAGGTGTTTCGCCACTCGATAGAAATCTAGAAAAAGTCCAAAAAGAGCCCTATATATTAAAATGCAAATGGCCGTAACGTTTCTCTGCGACCTCCTAGGCATAAACCGATTGTACTATTAGAAAGTTAACATTACGTATATTATTTTAAAATCATAAAATTATGTTTCGCCACTCGAAAAAAGTGTTTCGCCACTCGATAGAAATCTAGCAAAAGTCCAAAAAAGAGGCCTATGTATTAAAATGCAAATGGCCGTAACTTTTCTCTGCGACCTCCTAGACATAAACCGATTGCACTATTAGAAAGTAGACATTACGTATATTATTTTAAAGTCATAAAATTATGCTTCGCCACTCGGAAAAGGTGTTTCGCCACTCGATAGAAATCTAGCAAAAGTCCAAAAAGAGCCCTATATATTAAAATGCAAATGGCCGTAACTTTTCTCTGCGACCTCCTAGGCATAAACCGATTGTACTATTAGAAAGTTAACATTACGTATATTATTTTAAAATCATAAAATTATGTTTCTCCACTCGGAAAAGGTGTTTCGCCACTCGATAGAAATCTGGCAAAAGTCCAAAAAGAGCCCTATATATTAAAATGCAAATGGCCGTAACTTTTCTCTGCGACCTCCTAGACATAAACCGATTGCACTATTAGAAAGTAGACATTACGTATATTATTTTAAAATCATAAAATTATGCTTCGCCACTCGGAAAAGGTGTTTCGCCACTCGATAGAAATCTAGCAAAAGTCCAAAAAGAGCCCTATATATTAAAATGCAAATGGCCGTAACTTTTCTCTGCGACCTCCTAGACATAAACCGATTGCACTATTAGAATGTAGACATTACCTATATTATTTTAAAATCATAAAATAATGTTTCGCCACTCGGAAAAGGTGTTTCGCCACTCGATAGAAATCTAGCAAAAGTCCAAAAAGAGCCCTATATATGAAAATGCAAATGGCCGTAACTTTTCTCTGCGACCTCCTAGGCATAAACCGATTGTACTATTAGAAAGTTAACATTACGTATATTATTTTAAAATCATAAAATTATGTTTCGCCACTCGGAAAAGGTGTTTCGCCACTCGATAGAAATCTGGCAAAAGTCCAAAAAGAGCCCTATATATTAAAATGCAAATGGCCGTAACTTTTCTCTGCGACCTCCTAGACATAAACCGATTGTACTATTAGAAAGTTAACATTACGTATATTATTTTAAAATCATAAAATTATGTTTCGCCACTCGGAAAAGGTGTTTCGCCACTCGATAGAAATCTGGCAAAAGTCCAAAAAGAGCCCTATATATTAAAATGCAAATGGCCGTAACTTTTCTCTGCGACCTCCTAGACATAAACCGATTGCACTATTAGAAAGTAGACATTACGTATATTATTTTAAAATCATAAAATTATGCTTCGCCACTCGGAAAAGGTGTTTCGCCACTCGATAGAAATCTAGCAAAAGTCCAAATAGAGCCCTATATATTAAAATGCAAATGGCCGTAACTATCTCTGCGACCTCCTAGACATAAACCGATTGCACTATTAGAAAGTAGACATTACGCATATTATTTTAAAATCATAAAATTATGTTTCGCCGCTCGGAAAAGGTGTTTCGCCACTCGATAGAAATCTAGCAAAAGTCCAAAAAGAGCCCTATATATTAAAATGCAAATGGCCGTAACGTTTCTCTGCGACCTCCTAGGCATAAACCGATTGTACTATTAGAAAGTTAACATTACGTATATTATTTTAAAATCATAAAATTATGTTTCGCCACTCGAAAAAAGTGTTTCGCCACTCGATAGAAATCTAGCAAAAGTCCAAAAAAGAGGCCTATGTATTAAAATGCAAATGGCCGTAACTTTTCTCTGCGACCTCCTAGACATAAACCGATTGCACTATTAGAAAGTAGACATTACGTATATTATTTTAAAGTCATAAAATTATGCTTCGCCACGCGGAAAAGGTGTTTCGCCACTCGATAGAAATCTAGCAAAAGTCCAAAAAGAGCCCTATATATTAAAATGCAAATGGCCGGAACTTTTCTCTGCGACCTCCTAGACATAAACCGATTGCACTATTAGAATGTAGACATTACCTATATTATTTTAAAATCATAAAATAATGTTTCGCCACTCGGAAAAGGTGTTTCGCCACTCGATAGAAATCTAGCAAAAGTCCAAAAAGAGCCCTATATATTAAAATGCAAATGGCCGTAACTTTTCTCTGCGACCTCCTAGACATAAACCGATTGCACTATTAGAAAGTAGACATTACGTATATTATTTTAAAATCATAAAATTATGCTTCGCCACTCGGAAAAGGTGTTTCGCCACTCGATAGAAATCTAGCAAAAGTCCAAAAAGAGCCCTATATATTAAAATGCAAATGGCCGTAACTTTTCTCTGCGACCTCCTAGACATAAACCGATTGCACTATTAGAATGTAGACATTACCTATATTATTTTAAAATCATAAAATAATGTTTCGCCACTCGGAAAAGGTGTTTCGCCACTCGATAGAAATCTAGCAAAAGTCCAAAAAGAGCCCTATATATGAAAATGCAAATGGCCGTAACTTTTCTCTGCGACCTCCTAGGCATAAACCGATTGTACTATTAGAAAGTTAACATTACGTATATTATTTTAAAATCATAAAATTATGTTTCGCCACTCGGAAAAGGTGTTTCGCCACTCGATAGAAATCTGGCAAAAGTCCAAAAAGAGCCCTATATATTAAAATGCAAATGGCCGTAACTTTTCTCTGCGACCTCCTAGACATAAACCGATTGTACTATTAGAAAGTTAACATTACGTATATTATTTTAAAATCATAAAATTATGTTTCGCCACTCGGAAAAGGTGTTTCGCCACTCGATAGAAATCTGGCAAAAGTCCAAAAAGAGCCCTATATATTAAAATGCAAATGGCCGTAACTTTTCTCTGCGACCTCCTAGACATAAACCGATTGCACTATTAGAAAGTAGACATTACGTATATTATTTTAAAATCATAAAATTATGCTTCGCCACTCGGAAAAGGTGTTTCGCCACTCGATAGAAATCTAGCAAAAGTCCAAATAGAGCCCTATATATTAAAATGCAAATGGCCGTAACTTTTCTCTGCGACCTCCTAGACATAAACCGATTGCACTATTAGAAAGTAGACATTACGCATATTATTTTAAAATCATAAAATTATGTTTCGCCGCTCGGAAAAGGTGTTTCGCCACTCGATAGAAATCTAGCAAAAGTCCAAAAAGAGCCCTATATATTAAAATGCAAATGGCCGTAACGTTTCTCTGCGACCTCCTAGGCATAAACCGATTGTACTATTAGAAAGTTAACATTACGTATATTATTTTAAAATCATAAAATTATGTTTCGCCACTCGGAAAAGGTGTTTCGCCACTCGATAGAAATCTGGCAAAAGTCCAAAAAGAGCCCTATATATTAAAATGCAAATGGCCGTAACTTTTCTCTGCGACCTCCTAGACAAAAACCGATTGCACTATTAGAAAGTAGACATTACTCATATTATTTTAAAATCATAAAATTATGTTTCGCCACTGGGAAAAGGTGTTTCGCCACTCGATAGAAATCTAGCAAAAGTCCAAAAAGAGCCCTGTATATTAAAATGCAAATGGCCGTAACTTTTCTCTGCGACCTCCTAGGCATAAACCGATTGTACTATTAGAAAGTTAACATTACGTATATTATTTTAAAATCATAAAATTATGTTTCGCCACTCGAAAAAAGTGTTTCGCCACTCGATAGAAATCTAGCAAAAGTCCAAAAAGAGCCCTATATATTAAAATGCAAATGGCCGTAACTTTTCTCTGCGACCTCTTTGGCATAAACCGATTGCACTATTAGAAAGTTAACATTACGCATATTATTTTAAAATCATAAAATTATGTTTCGCCACTCGGAAAAAGTGTTTCGCCACTCGATAGAAATCTGGCAAAAGTCCAAAAAGAGCCCTATATATTAAAATGCAAATGGCCGTAAATTTTCTCTGCGACCTCCTAGACATAAACCGATTGCACTATTAGAAAGTAGACATTACGTATATTATTTTAAAATCATAAAATTATGCTTCGCCACTCGGAAAAGGTGTTTCGCCACTCGATAGAAATCTAGCAAAAGTCCAAATAGAGCCCTATATATTAAAATGCAAATGACCTTAACTTTTCTCTGCGACCTCCTAGACATAAACCGATTGCACTATTAGAAAGTAGACATTACGCATATTATTTTAAAATCATAAAATTATGTTTCGCCGCTCGGAAAAGGTGTTTCGCCACTCGATAGAAATCTAGAAAAAGTCCAAAAAGAGCCCTATATATTAAAATGCAAATGGCCGTAACGTTTCTCTGCGACCTCCTAGGCATAAACCGATTGTACTATTAGAAAGTTAACATTACGTATATTATTTTAAAATCATAAAATTATGTTTCGCCACTCGAAAAAAGTGTTTCGCCACTCGATAGAAATCTAGCAAAAGTCCAAAAAAGAGGCCTATGTATTAAAATGCAAATGGCCGTAACTTTTCTCTGCGACCTCCTAGACATAAACCGATTGCACTATTAGAAAGTAGACATTACGTATATTATTTTAAAGTCATAAAATTATGCTTCGCCACTCGGAAAAGGTGTTTCGCCACTCGATAGAAATCTAGCAAAAGTCCAAAAAGAGCCCTATATATTAAAATGCAAATGGCCGTAACTTTTCTCTGCGACCTCCTAGGCATAAACCGATTGTACTATTAGAAAGTTAACATTACGTATATTATTTTAAAATCATAAAATTATGTTTCTCCACTCGGAAAAGGTGTTTCGCCACTCGATAGAAATCTGGCAAAAGTCCAAAAAGAGCCCTATATATTAAAATGCAAATGGCCGTAACTTTTCTCTGCGACCTCCTAGACATAAACCGATTGCACTATTAGAAAGTAGACATTACGTATATTATTTTAAAATCATAAAATTATGCTTCGCCACTCGGAAAAGGTGTTTCGCCACTCGATAGAAATCTAGCAAAAGTCCAAAAAGAGCCCTATATATTAAAATGCAAATGGCCGTAACTTTTCTCTGCGACCTCCTAGACATAAACCGATTGCACTATTAGAATGTAGACATTACCTATATTATTTTAAAATCATAAAATAATGTTTCGCCACTCGGAAAAGGTGTTTCGCCACTCGATAGAAATCTAGCAAAAGTCCAAAAAGAGCCCTATATATGAAAATGCAAATGGCCGTAACTTTTCTCTGCGACCTCCTAGGCATAAACCGATTGTACTATTAGAAAGTTAACATTACGTATATTATTTTAAAATCATAAAATTATGTTTCGCCACTCGGAAAAGGTGTTTCGCCACTCGATAGAAATCTGGCAAAAGTCCAAAAAGAGCCCTATATATTAAAATGCAAATGGCCGTAACTTTTCTCTGCGACCTCCTAGACATAAACCGATTGTACTATTAGAAAGTTAACATTACGTATATTATTTTAAAATCATAAAATTATGTTTCGCCACTCGGAAAAGGTGTTTCGCCACTCGATAGAAATCTGGCAAAAGTCCAAAAAGAGCCCTATATATTAAAATGCAAATGGCCGTAACTTTTCTCTGCGACCTCCTAGACATAAACCGATTGCACTATTAGAAAGTAGACATTACGTATATTATTTTAAAATCATAAAATTATGCTTCGCCACTCGGAAAAGGTGTTTCGCCACTCGATAGAAATCTAGCAAAAGTCCAAATAGAGCCCTATATATTAAAATGCAAATGGCCGTAACTATCTCTGCGACCTCCTAGACATAAACCGATTGCACTATTAGAAAGTAGACATTACGCATATTATTTTAAAATCATAAAATTATGTTTCGCCGCTCGGAAAAGGTGTTTCGCCACTCGATAGAAATCTAGCAAAAGTCCAAAAAGAGCCCTATATATTAAAATGCAAATGGCCGTAACGTTTCTCTGCGACCTCCTAGGCATAAACCGATTGTACTATTAGAAAGTTAACATTACGTATATTATTTTAAAATCATAAAATTATGTTTCGCCACTCGAAAAAAGTGTTTCGCCACTCGATAGAAATCTAGCAAAAGTCCAAAAAAGAGGCCTATGTATTAAAATGCAAATGGCCGTAACTTTTCTCTGCGACCTCCTAGACATAAACCGATTGCACTATTAGAAAGTAGACATTACGTATATTATTTTAAAGTCATAAAATTATGCTTCGCCACGCGGAAAAGGTGTTTCGCCACTCGATAGAAATCTAGCAAAAGTCCAAAAAGAGCCCTATATATTAAAATGCAAATGGCCGGAACTTTTCTCTGCGACCTCCTAGACATAAACCGATTGCACTATTAGAATGTAGACATTACCTATATTATTTTAAAATCATAAAATAATGTTTCGCCACTCGGAAAAGGTGTTTCGCCACTCGATAGAAATCTAGCAAAAGTCCAAAAAGAGCCCTATATATTAAAATGCAAATGGCCGTAACTTTTCTCTGCGACCTCCTAGACATAAACCGATTGCACTATTAGAAAGTAGACATTACGTATATTATTTTAAAATCATAAAATTATGCTTCGCCACTCGGAAAAGGTGTTTCGCCACTCGATAGAAATCTAGCAAAAGTCCAAAAAGAGCCCTATATATTAAAATGCAAATGGCCGTAACTTTTCTCTGCGACCTCCTAGACATAAACCGATTGCACTATTAGAATGTAGACATTACCTATATTATTTTAAAATCATAAAATAATGTTTCGCCACTCGGAAAAGGTGTTTCGCCACTCGATAGAAATCTAGCAAAAGTCCAAAAAGAGCCCTATATATGAAAATGCAAATGGCCGTAACTTTTCTCTGCGACCTCCTAGGCATAAACCGATTGTACTATTAGAAAGTTAACATTACGTATATTATTTTAAAATCATAAAATTATGTTTCGCCACTCGGAAAAGGTGTTTCGCCACTCGATAGAAATCTGGCAAAAGTCCAAAAAGAGCCCTATATATTAAAATGCAAATGGCCGTAACTTTTCTCTGCGACCTCCTAGACATAAACCGATTGTACTATTAGAAAGTTAACATTACGTATATTATTTTAAAATCATAAAATTATGTTTCGCCACTCGGAAAAGGTGTTTCGCCACTCGATAGAAATCTGGCAAAAGTCCAAAAAGAGCCCTATATATTAAAATGCAAATGGCCGTAACTTTTCTCTGCGACCTCCTAGACATAAACCGATTGCACTATTAGAAAGTAGACATTACGTATATTATTTTAAAATCATAAAATTATGCTTCGCCACTCGGAAAAGGTGTTTCGCCACTCGATAGAAATCTAGCAAAAGTCCAAATAGAGCCCTATATATTAAAATGCAAATGGCCGTAACTTTTCTCTGCGACCTCCTAGACATAAACCGATTGCACTATTAGAAAGTAGACATTACGCATATTATTTTAAAATCATAAAATTATGTTTCGCCGCTCGGAAAAGGTGTTTCGCCACTCGATAGAAATCTAGCAAAAGTCCAAAAAGAGCCCTATATATTAAAATGCAAATGGCCGTAACGTTTCTCTGCGACCTCCTAGGCATAAACCGATTGTACTATTAGAAAGTTAACATTACGTATATTATTTTAAAATCATAAAATTATGTTTCGCCACTCGGAAAAGGTGTTTCGCCACTCGATAGAAATCTAGCAAAAGTCCAAAAAGAGCCCTATATATTAAAATGCAAATGGCCGTAACTTTTCTCTGCGACCTCCTAGACATAAACCGATTGCACTATTAGAATGTAGACATTACCTATATTATTTTAAAATCATAAAATAATGTTTCGCCACTCGGAAAAGGTGTTTCGCCACTCGATAGAAATCTAGCAAAAGTCCAAAAAGAGCCCTATATATGAAAATGCAAATGGCCGTAACTTTTCTCTGCGACCTCCTAGGCATAAACCGATTGTACTATTAGAAAGTTAACATTACGTATATTATTTTAAAATCATAAAATTATGTTTCGCCACTCGGAAAAGGTGTTTCGCCACTCGATAGAAATCTGGCAAAAGTCCAAAAAGAGCCCTATATATTAAAATGCAAATGGCCGTAACTTTTCTCTGCGACCTCCTAGACATAAACCGATTGTACTATTAGAAAGTTAACATTACGTATATTATTTTAAAATCATAAAATTATGTTTCGCCACTCGGAAAAGGTGTTTCGCCACTCGATAGAAATCTGGCAAAAGTCCAAAAAGAGCCCTATATATTAAAATGCAAATGGCCGTAACTTTTCTCTGCGACCTCCTAGACATAAACCGATTGCACTATTAGAAAGTAGACATTACGTATATTATTTTAAAATCATAAAATTATGCTTCGCCACTCGGAAAAGGTGTTTCGCCACTCGATAGAAATCTAGCAAAAGTCCAAATAGAGCCCTATATATTAAAATGCAAATGGCCGTAACTTTTCTCTGCGACCTCCTAGACATAAACCGATTGCACTATTAGAAAGTAGACATTACGCATATTATTTTAAAATCATAAAATTATGTTTCGCCGCTCGGAAAAGGTGTTTCGCCACTCGATAGAAATCTAGCAAAAGTCCAAAAAGAGCCCTATATATTAAAATGCAAATGGCCGTAACGTTTCTCTGCGACCTCCTAGGCATAAACCGATTGTACTATTAGAAAGTTAACATTACGTATATTATTTTAAAATCATAAAATTATGTTTCGCCACTCGAAAAAAGTGTTTCGCCACTCGATAGAAATCTAGCAAAAGTCCAAAAAAGAGGCCTATGTATTAAAATGCAAATGGCCGTAACTTTTCTCTGCGACCTCCTAGACATAAACCGATTGCACTATTAGAAAGTAGACATTACGTATATTATTTTAAAGTCATTAAATTATGCTTCGCCACTCGGAAAAGGTGTTTCGCCACTCGATAGAAATCTAGCAAAAGTCCAAAAAGAGCCCTATATATTAAAATGCAAATGGCCGTAACTTTTCTCTGCGACCTCCTAGGCATAAACCGATTGTACTATTAGAAAGTTAACATTACGTATATTATTTTAAAATCATTAAATTATGTTTCGCCACTCGGAAAAGGTGTTTCGCCACTCGATAGAAATCTAGCAAAAGTCCAAAAAGAGCCGTATATATTAAAATGCAAATGGCCGTAACTTTTCTCTGCGACCTCCTAGACATAAACCGATTGCACTATTAGAAAGTAGACATTACTTATATTATTTTAAAGTCATAAAATTATGCTTCGCCACGCGGAAAAGGTGTTTCGCCACTCGATAGAAATCTAGCAAAAGTCCAAAAAGAGCCCTATATATTAAAATGCAAATGGCCGGAACTTTTCTCTGCGACCTCCTAGACATAAACCGATTGCACTATTAGAATGTAGACATTACCTATATTATTTTAAAATCATAAAATAATGTTTCGCCACTCGGAAAAGGTGTTTCGCCACTCGATAGAAATCTAGCAAAAGTCCAAAAAGAGCCCTATATATTAAAATGCAAATGGCCGTAACTTTTCTCTGCGACCTCCTAGGCATAAACCGATTGTACTATTAGAAAGTTAACATTACGTATATTATTTTAAAATCATAAAATTATGTTTCGCCACTCGGAAAAGGTGTTTCGCCACTCGATAGAAATCTGGCAAAAGTCCAAAAAGAGCCCTATATATTAAAATGCAAATGGCCGTAACTTTTCTCTGCGACCTCCTAGACATAAACCGATTGTACTATTAGAAAGTTAACATTACGTATATTATTTTAAAATCATAAAATTATGTTTCGCCACTCGGAAAAGGTGTTTCGCCACTCGATAGAAATCTGGCAAAAGTCCAAAAAGAGCCCTATATATTAAAATGCAAATGGCCGTAACTTTTCTCTGCGACCTCCTAGACATAAACCGATTGCACTATTAGAAAGTAGACATTACGTATATTATTTTAAAGTCATAAAATTATGCTTCGCCACGCGGAAAAGGTGTTTCGCCACTCGATAGAAATCTAGCAAAAGTCCAAAAAGAGCCCTATATATTAAAATGCAAATGGCCGTAACGTTTCTCTGCGACCTCCTAGGCATAAACCGATTGTACTATTAGAAAGTTAACATTACGTATATTATTTTAAAATCATAAAATTATGTTTCGCCACTCGAAAAAAGTGTTTCGCCACTCGATAGAAATCTAGCAAAAGTCCAAAAAAGAGGCCTATGTATTAAAATGCAAATGGCCGTAACTTTTCTCTGCGACCTCCTAGACATAAACCGATTGCACTATTAGAAAGTAGACATTACGTATATTATTTTAAAGTCATAAAATTATGCTTCGCCACTCGGAAAAGGTGTTTCGCCACTCGATAGAAATCTAGCAAAAGTCCAAAAAGAGCCCTATATATTAAAATGCAAATGGCCGTAACTTTTCTCTGCGACCTCCTAGGCATAAACCGATTGTACTATTAGAAAGTTAACATTACGTATATTATTTTAAAATCATAAAATTATGTTTCGCCACTCGGAAAAGGTGTTTCGCCACTCGATAGAAATCTGGCAAAAGTCCAAAAAGAGCCGTATATATTAAAATGCAAATGGCCGTAACTTTTCTCTGCGACCTCCTAGACATAAACCGATTGCACTATTAGAAAGTAGACATTACGTATATTATTTTAAAGTCATAAAATTATGCTTCGCCACGCGGAAAAGGTGTTTCGCCACTCGATAGAAATCTAGCAAAAGTCCAAAAAGAGCCCTATATATTAAAATGCAAATGGCCGGAACTTTTCTCTGCGACCTCCTAGACATAAACCGATTGCACTATTAGAATGTAGACATTACCTATATTATTTTAAAATCATAAAATAATGTTTCGCCACTCGGAAAAGGTGTTTCGCCACTCGATAGAAATCTAGCGAAAGTCCAAAAAGAGCCCTATATATTAAAATGCAAATGGCCGTAACTTTTCTCTGCGACCTCCTAGGCATAAACCGATTGTACTATTAGAAAGTTAACATTACGTATATTATTTTAAAATCATAAAATTATGTTTCGCCACTCGGAAAAGGTGTTTCGCCACTCGATAGAAATCTGGCAAAAGTCCAAAAAGAGCCCTATATATTAAAATGCAAATGGCCGTAACTTTTCTCTGCGACCTCCTAGACATAAACCGATTGTACTATTAGAAAGTTAACATTACGTATATTATTTTAAAATCATAAAATTATGTTTCGCCACTCGGAAAAGGTGTTTCGCCACTCGATAGAAATCTGGCAAAAGTCCAAAAAGAGCCCTATATATTAAAATGCAAATGGCCGTAACTTTTCTCTGCGACCTCCTAGACATAAACCGATTGCACTATTAGAAAGTAGACATTACGTATATTATTTTACAGTCATAAAATTATGCTTCGCCACGCGGAAAAGGTGTTTCGCCACTCGATAGAAATCTAGCAAAAGTCCAAAAAGAGCCCTATATATTAAAATGCAAATGGCCGTAACGTTTCTCTGCGACCTCCTAGGCATAAACCGATTGTACTATTAGAAAGTTAACATTACGTATATTATTTTAAAATCATAAAATTATGTTTCGCCACTCGAAAAAAGTGTTTCGCCACTCGATAGAAATCTAGCAAAAGTCCAAAAAAGAGGCCTATGTATTAAAATGCAAATGGCCGTAACTTTTCTCTGCGACCTCCTAGACATAAACCGATTGCACTATTAGAAAGTAGACATTACGTATATTATTTTAAAGTCATAAAATTATGCTTCGCCACTCGGAAAAGGTGTTTCGCCACTCGATAGAAATCTAGCAAAAGTCCAAAAAGAGCCCTATATATTAAAATGCAAATGGCCGTAACTTTTCTCTGCGACCTCCTAGGCATAAACCGATTGTACTATTAGAAAGTTAACATTACGTATATTATTTTAAAATCATAAAATTATGTTTCGCCACTCGGAAAAGGTGTTTCGCCACTCGATAGAAATCTGGCAAAAGTCCAAAAAGAGCCGTATATATTAAAATGCAAATGGCCGTAACTTTTCTCTGCGACCTCCTAGACATAAACCGATTGCACTATTAGAAAGTAGACATTACGTATATTATTTTAAAGTCATAAAATTATGCTTCGCCACGCGGAAAAGGTGTTTCGCCACTCGATAGAAATCTAGCAAAAGTCCAAAAAGAGCCCTATATATTAAAATGCAAATGGCCGGAACTTTTCTCTGCGACCTCCTAGACATAAACCGATTGCACTATTAGAATGTAGACATTACCTATATTATTTTAAAATCATAAAATAATGTTTCGCCACTCGGAAAAGGTGTTTCGCCACTCGATAGAAATCTAGCAAAAGTCCAAAAAGAGCCCTATATATTAAAATGCAAATGGCCGTAACTTTTCTCTGCGACCTCCTAGGCATAAACCGATTGTACTATTAGAAAGTTAACATTACGTATATTATTTTAAAATCATAAAATTATGTTTCGCCACTCGGAAAAGGTGTTTCGCCACTCGATAGAAATCTGGCAAAAGTCCAAAAAGAGCCCTATATATTAAAATGCAAATGGCCGTAACTTTTCTCTGCGACCTCCTAGACATAAACCGATTGTACTATTAGAAAGTAGACATTACGTATATTATTTTAAAATCATAAAATTATGTTTCGCCACTCGGAAAAGGTGTTTCGCCACTCGATAGAAATCTGGCAAAAGTCCAAAAAGAGCCGTATATATTAAAATGCAAATGGCCGTAACTTTTCTCTGCGACCTCCTAGACATAAACCGATTGCACTATTAGAAAGTAGACATTACGCATATTATTTTAAAATCATAAAATTATGTTTCGCCGCTCGGAAAAGGTGTTTCGCCACTCGATAGAAATCTAGCAAAAGTCCAAAAAGAGCCCTATATATTAAAATGCAAATGGCCGTAACGTTTCTCTGCGACCTCCTAGGCATAAACCGATTGTACTATTAGAAAGTTAACATTACGTATATTATTTTAAAATCATAAAATTATGTTTCGCCACTCGAAAAAAGTGTTTCGCCACTCGATAGAAATCTAGCAAAAGTCCAAAAAAGAGGCCTATGTATTAAAATGCAAATGGCCGTAACTTTTCTCTGCGACCTCCTAGACATAAACCGATTGCACTATTAGAAAGTAGACATTACGTATATTATTTTAAAGTCATAAAATTATGCTTCGCCACTCGGAAAAGGTGTTTCGCCACTCGATAGAAATCTAGCAAAAGTCCAAAAAGAGCCCTATATATTAAAATGCAAATGGCCGTAACTTTTCTCTGCGACCTCCTAGGCATAAACCGATTGTACTATTAGAAAGTTAACATTACGTATATTATTTTAAAATCATAAAATTATGTTTCGCCACTCGGAAAAGGTGTTTCGCCACTCGATAGAAATCTGGCAAAAGTCCAAAAAGAGCCGTATATATTAAAATGCAAATGGCCGTAACTTTTCTCTGCGACCTCCTAGACATAAACCGATTGCACTATTAGAAAGTAGACATTACGTATATTATTTTAAAGTCATAAAATTATGCTTCGCCACGCGGAAAAGGTGTTTCGCCACTCGATAGAAATCTAGCAAAAGTCCAAAAAGAGCCCTATATATTAAAATGCAAATGGCCGGAACTTTTCTCTGCGACCTCCTAGACATAAACCGATTGCACTATTAGAATGTAGACATTACCTATATTATTTTAAAATCATAAAATAATGTTTCGCCACTCGGAAAAGGTGTTTCGCCACTCGATAGAAATCTAGCAAAAGTCCAAAAAGAGCCCTATATATTAAAATGCAAATGGCCGTAACTTTTCTCTGCGACCTCCTAGGCATAAACCGATTGTACTATTAGAAAGTTAACATTACGTATATTATTTTAAAATCATAAAATTATGTTTCGCCACTCGAAAAAAGTGTTTCGCCACTCGATAGAAATCTAGCAAAAGTCCAAAAAAGAGGCCTATGTATTAAAATGCAAATGGCCGTAACTTTTCTCTGCGACCTCCTAGACATAAACCGATTGCACTATTAGAAAGTAGACATTACGTATATTATTTTAAAGTCATAAAATTATGCTTCGCCACGCGGAAAAGGTGTTTCGCCACTCGATAGAAATCTAGCAAAAGTCCAAAAAGAGCCCTATATATTAAAATGCAAATGGCCGGAACTTTTCTCTGCGACCTCCTAGACATAAACCGATTGCACTATTAGAATGTAGACATTACCTATATTATTTTAAAATCATAAAATAATGTTTCGCCACTCGGAAAAGGTGTTTCGCCACTCGATAGAAATCTAGCAAAAGTCCAAAAAGAGCCCTATATATTAAAATGCAAATGGCCGTAACTTTTCTCTGCGACCTCCTAGGCATAAACCGATTGTACTATTAGAAAGTTAACATTACGTATATTATTTTAAAATCATAAAATTATGTTTCGCCACTCGGAAAAGGTGTTTCGCCACTCGATAGAAATCTGGCAAAAGTCCAAAAAGAGCCCTATATATTAAAATGCAAATGGCCGTAACTTTTCTCTGCGACCTCCTAGACATAAACCGATTGCACTATTAGAAAGTAGACATTACGTATATTATTTTAAAATCATAAAATTATGTTTCGCCACTCGGAAAAGGTGTTTCGCCACTCGATAGAAATCTGGCAAAAGTCCAAAAAGAGCCCTATATATTAAAATGCAAATGGCCGTAACTTTTCTCTGCGACCTCCTAGACATAAACCGATTGCACTATTAGAAAGTAGACATTACGTATATTATTTTAAAATCATAAAATTATGCTTCGCCACTCGGAAAAGGTGTTTCGCCACTCGATAGAAATCTAGCAAAAGTCCAAAAAGAGCCCTATATATTAAAATGCAAATGGCCGTAACTTTTCTCTGCGACCTCCTAGACATAAACCGATTGCACTATTAGAAAGTAGACATTACGCATATTATTTTAAAATCATAAAATTATGTTTCGCCACTCGGAAAAGGTGTTTCGCCACTCGATAGAAATCTAGCAAAAGTCCAAAAAGAGCCCTATATATTAAAATGCAAATGGCCGTAACTTTTCTCTGCGACCTCCTAGACATAAACCGATTGCACTATTAGAAAGTAGACATTACGTATATTATTTTAAAATCATAAAATTATGTTTCGCCACTCGGAAAAGGTGTTTCGCCACTCGATAGAAATCTGGCAAAAGTCCAAAAAGAGCCCTATATATTAAAATGCAAATGGCCGTAACTTTTCTCTGCGACCTCCTAGACATAAACCGATTGCACTATTAGAAAGTAGACATTACGTATATTATTTTAAAATCATAAAATTATGCTTCGCCACTCGGAAAAGGTGTTTCGCCACTCGATAGAAATCTGGCAAAAGTTCAAAAAGAGCCCTATATATTAAAATGCAAATGGCCGTAACTTTTCTCTGCGACCTCCTAGACATAAACCGATTGCACTATTAGAAAGTAGACATTACGTATATTATTTTAAAATCATAAAATTATGTTTCGCCACTCGGAAAAGGTGTTTCGCCACTCGATAGAAATCTGGCAAAAGTCCAAAAAGAGCCCTATATATTAAAATGCAAATGGCCGTAACTTTTCTCTGCGACCTCCTAGACATAAACCGATTGCACTATTAGAAAGTAGACATTACGTATATTATTTTAAAATCATAAAATTATGCTTCGCCACTCGGAAAAGGTGTTTCGCCACTCGATAGAAATCTAGCAAAAGTCCAAAAAGAGCCCTATATATTAAAATGCAAATGGCCGTAACTTTTCTCTGCGATCTCCTAGACATAAACCGATTGCACTATTAGAAAGTAGACATTACGCATATTATTTTAAAATCATAAAATTATGTTTCGCCACTCGGAAAAGGTGTTTCGCCACTCGATAGAAATCTAGCAAAAGTCCAAAAAGAGCCCTATATATTAAAATGCAAATGGCCGTAACTTTTCTCTGCGACCTCCTAGACATAAACCGATTGCACTATTAGAAAGTAGACATTACGTATATTATTTTAAAATCATAAAATTATGTTTCGCCACTCGGAAAAGGTGTTTCGCCACTCGATAGAAATCTGGCAAAAGTCCAAAAAGAGCCCTATATATTAAAATGCAAATGGCCGTAACTTTTCTCTGCGACCTCCTAGACATAAACCGATTGCACTATTAGAAAGTAGACATTACGTATATTATTTTAAAATCATAAAATTATGCTTCGCCACTCGGAAAAGGTGTTTCGCCACTCGATAGAAATCTAGCAAAAGTCCAAAAAGAGCCCTATATATTAAAATGCAAATGGCCGTAACTTTTCTCTGCGACCTCCTAGACATAAACCGATTGCACTATTAGAAAGTAGACATTACGCATATTATTTTAAAATCATAAAATTATGTTTCGCCACTCGGAAAAGGTGTTTCGCCACTCGATAGAAATCTAGCAAAAGTCCAAAAAGAGCCCTATATATTAAAATGCAAATGGCCGTAACTTTTCTCTGCGACCGCCTAGGCATAAACCGATTGTACTATTAGAAAGTTAACATTACGTATATTATTTTTAAATCATAAAATTATGTTTCGCCACTCGAAAAAAGTGTTTCGCCACTCGATAGAAATCTAGCAAAAGTCCAAAAAAGAAGCCTATGTATTAAAATGCAAATGGCCGTAACTTTTCTCTGCGACCTCCTAGACATAAACCGATTGCACTATTAGAAAGTAGACATTACGTATATTATTTTAAAGTCATAAAATTATGCTTCGCCACGCGGAAAAGGTGTTTCGCCACTCGATAGAAACCTAGCAAAAGTCCAAAAAGAGCCCTATATATTAAAATGCAAATGGCCGGAACTTTTCTCTACGACCTCCTAGACATAAACCGATTGCACTATTAGAATGTAGACATTACCTATATTATTTTAAAATCATAAAATAATGTTTCGCCACTCGGAAAAGGTGTTTCGCCACTCGATAGAAATCTAGCAAAAGTCCAAAAAGAGCCCTATATATTAAAATGCAAATGGCCGTAACTTTTCTCTGCGACCTCCTAGACATAAACCGATTGTACTATTAGAAAGTTAACATTACGTATATTATTTTAAAATCATAAAATTATGCTTCGCCACTCGGAAAAAGGTGTTTCGCCACTCGATAGAAATCTAGCAAAAGTCCAAAAAGAGCCCTATATATTAAAATGCAAATGGCCGTAACTTTTCTCTGCGACCTCCTAGACATAAACCGATTGCACTATTAGAAAGTAGACATTACGCATATTATTTTAAAATCATAAAATTATGTTTCGCCACTCGATAGAAATCTAGCAAAAGTCCAAAAAGAGCCCTATATATTAAAATGCAAATGGCCGTAACTTTTCTCTGCGACCTCCTAGGCATAAACCGATTGTACTATTAGAAAGTTAACATTACGTATATTATTTTAAAATCATAAAATTATGTTTCGCCACTCGAAAAAAGTGTTTCGCCACTCGATAGAAATCTAGCAAAAGTCCAAAAAAGAGGCCTATGTATTAAAATGCAAATGACCGTAACTTTTCTCTGCGACCTCATAGACATAAACCGATTGCACTATTAGAAAGTAGACATTACGTATATTATTTTAAAGTCATAAAATTATGCTTCGCCACGCGGAAAAGGTGTTTCGCCACTCGATAGAAATCTAGCAAAAGTCCAAAAAGAGCCCTATATATTAAAATGCAAATGGCCGGAACTTTTCTCTGCGACCTCCTAGACATAAACCGATTGCACTATTAGAATGTAGACATTACGTATATTATTTTAAAATCATAAAATTATGCTTCGCCACTCGATAGAAATCTAGCAAAAGTCCAAAAAGAGCCCTATATATTAAAATGCAAATGGCCGGAACTTTTCTCTGCGACCTCCTAGACATAAACCGATTGCACTATTAGAAAGTAGACATTACGTATTTTATTTCAAAATCATAAAATTATGCTTCGCCACGCGGAAAAGGTGTTTCGCCACTCGATAGAAATCTAGCAAAAGTCCAAAAAGAGCCCTATATATTAAAATGCAAATGGCCGTAACATTTCTCTGCGACTTCCTAGACATAAACCGATTGCTCTATTAGAAAGTAGACATTACGTATTTTATTTTAAAATCATAAAATTATGTTTCGCCACTCGGAAAAGGTGTTTCGCCACTCGATAGAAATCTAGCAAAAGTCCAAAAAGAGCCCTATATATTAAAATGCAAATGGCCGTAACTTTTCTCTGCGACCTCCTAGGCATAAACCGATTGCTCTATTAGAAAGTAGACATTACGTATTTTATTTTAAAATCATAAAATTATGTTTCGCCACTCGAAAAAAGTGTTTCGCCACTCGATAGAAATCTAGCAAAAGTCCAAAAAAGAGGCCTATGTATTAAAATGCAAATGGCCGTAACTTTTCTCTGCGACCTCCTAGACATAAACCGATTGCACTATTAGAAAGTAGACATTACGTATATTATTTTAAAGTCATAAAATTATGCTTCGCCACGCGGAAAAGGTGTTTCGCCACTCGATAGAAATCTAGCAAAAGTCCAAAAAGAGCCCTATATATTAAAATGCAAATGGCCGGAACTTTTCTCTGCGACCTCCTAGACATAAACCGATTGCACTATTAGAATGTAGACATTACCTATATTATTTTAAAGTCATAAAATAATGTTTCGCCACTCGGAAAAGGTGTTTCGCCACTCGATAGAAATCTAGCAAAAGTCCAAAAAGAGCCCTATATATTAAAATGCAAATGGCCGTAACTTTTCTCTGCGACCTCCTAGGCATAAACCGATTGTACTATTAGAAAGTTAACATTACGTATATTATTTTAAAATCATAAAATTATGTTTCGCCACTCGGAAAAGGTTTTTCGCCACTCGATAGAAATCTGGCAAAAGTCCAAAAAGAGCCCTATATATTAAAATGCAAATGGCCGTAACTTTTCTCTGCGACCTCCTAGACATAAACCGATTGCACTATTAGAAAGTAGACATTACGTATATTATTTTAAAATCATAAAATTATGTTTCGCCACTCGGAAAAGGTGTTTCGCCACTCGATAGAAATCTGGCAAAAGTCCAAAAAGAGCCCTATATATTAAAATGCAAATGGCCGTAACTTTTCTCTGCGACCTCCTAGACATAAACCGATTGCACTATTAGAAAGTAGACATTACGTATATTATTTTAAAATCATAAAATTATGCTTCGCCACTCGGAAAAGGTGTTTCGCCACTCGATAGAAATCTAGCAAAAGTCCAAAAAGAGCCCTATATATTAAAATGCAAATGGCCGTAACTTTTCTCTGCGACCTCCTAGACATAAACCGATTGCACTATTAGAAAGTAGACATTACGCATATTATTTTAAAATCATAAAATTATGTTTCGCCACTCGGAAAAGGTGTTTCGCCACTCGATAGAAATCTAGCAAAAGTCCAAAAAGAGCCCTATATATTAAAATGCAAATGGCCGTAACTTTTCTCTGCGACCTCCTAGGCATAAACCGATTGTACTATTAGAAAGTTAACATTACGTATATTATTTTAAAATCATAAAATTATGTTTCGCCACTCGAAAAAAGTGTTTCGCCACTCGATAGAAATCTAGCAAAAGTCCAAAAAAGAAGCCTATGTATTAAAATGCAAATGGCCGTAACTTTTCTCTGCGACCTCCTAGACATAAACCGATTGCACTATTAGAAAGTAGACTTTACGTATATTATTTTAAAGTCATAAAATTATGCTTCGCCACGCGGAAAAGGTGTTTCGCCACTCGATAGAAATCTAGCAAAAGTCCAAAAAGAGCCCTATATATTAAAATGCAAATGGCCGTAACTTTTCTCTGCGACCTCCTAGACATAAACCGATTGCACTATTAGAAAGTAGACATTACGTATATTATTTTAAAATCATAAAATTATGTTTCGCCACTCGGAAAAGGTGTTTCGCCACTCGATAGAAATCTGGCAAAAGTCCAAAAAGAGCCCTATATATTAAAATGCAAATGGCCGTAACTTTTCTCTGCGACCTCCTAGACATAAACCGATTGCACTATTAGAAAGTAGACATTACGTATATTATTTTAAAATCATAAAATTATGCTTCGCCACTCGGAAAAGGTGTTTCGCCACTCGATAGAAATCTAGCAAAAGTCCAAAAAGAGCCCTATATATTAAAATGCAAATGGCCGAAACCTTTCTCTGCGACCTCCTAGACATAAACCGATTGCACTATTAGAAAGTAGACATTACGCATATTATTTTAAAATCATAAAATTATGTTTCGCCACTCGGAAAAGGTGTTTCGCCACTCGATAGAAATCTAGCAAAAGTCCAAAAAGAGCCCTATATATTAAAATGCAAATGGCCGTAACTTTTCTCTGCGACCTCCTAGGCATAAACCGATTGTACTATTAGAAAGTTAACATTACGTATATTATTTTAAAATCATAAAATTATGTTTCGCCACTCGAAAAAAGTGTTTCGCCACTCGATAGAAATCTAGCAAAAGTCCAAAAAAGAAGCCTATGTATTAAAATGCAAATGGCCGTAACTTTTCTCTGCGACCTCCTAGACATAAACCGATTGCACTATTAGAAAGTAGACATTACGTATATTATTTTAAAGTCATAAAATTATGCTTCGCCACGCGGAAAAGGTGTTTCGCCACTCGATAGAAATCTAGCAAAAGTCCAAAAAGAGCCCTATATATTAAAATGCAAATGGCCGGAACTTTTCTCTGCGACCTCCTAGACATAAACCGATTGTACTATTAGAAAGTTAACATTACGTATATTATTTTAAAATCATAAAATTATGTTTCGCCACTCGGAAAAGGTGTTTCGCCACTCGATAGAAATCTGGCAAAAGTCCAAAAAGAGCCCTATATATTAAAATGCAAATGGCCGTAACTTTTCTCTGCGACCTCCTAGACATAAACCGATTGCACTATTAGAAAGTAGACATTACGTATATTATTTTAAAATCATAAAATTATGTTTCGCCACTCGGAAAAGGTGTTTCGCCACTCGATAGAAATCTGGCAAAAGTCCAAAAAGAGCCCTATATATTAAAATGCAAATGGCCGTAACTTTTCTCTGCGACCTCCTAGACATAAACCGATTGCACTATTAGAAAGTAGACATTACGTATATTATTTTAAAATCATAAAATTATGCTTCGCCACTCGGAAAAGGTGTTTCGCCACACGATAGAAATCTAGCAAAAGTCCAAAAAGAGCCCTATATATTAAAATGCAAATGGCCGTAACTTTTCTCTGCGACCTCCTAGACATAAACCGATTGTACTATTAGAAAGTAGACATTACGTATATTATTTTAAAATCATAAAATTATGCTTCGCCACTCGGAAAAGGTGTTTCGCCACTCGATAGAAATCTAGGAAAAGTCCAAAAAGAGCCCTATATATTAAAATGCAAATGGCCGAAACCTTTCTCTGCGACCTCCTAGACATAAACCGATTGCACTATTAGAAAGTAGACATTACGCATATTATTTTAAAATCATAAAATTATGTTTCGCCACTCGGAAAAGGTGTTTCGCCACTCGATAGAAATCTAGCAAAAGTCCAAAAAGAGCCCTATATATTAAAATGCAAATGGCCGTAACTTTTCTCTGCGACCTCCTAGGCATAAACCGATTGTACTATTAGAAAGTTAACATTACGTATATTATTTTAAAATCATAAAATTATGTTTCGCCACTCGAAAAAAGTGTTTCGCCACTCGATAGAAATCTAGCAAAAGTCCAAAAAAGAAGCCTATGTATTAAAATGCAAATGGCCGTAACTTTTCTCTGCGACCTCCTAGACATAAACCGATTGCACTATTAGAAAGTAGACATTACGTATATTATTTTAAAGTCATAAAATTATGCTTCGCAGCGCGGAAAAGGTGTTTCGCCACTCGATAGAAATCTAGCAAAAGTCCAAAAAGAGCCCTATATATTAAAATGCAAATGGCCGGAACTTTTCTCTGCGACCTCCTAGGCATAAACCGATTGCACTATTAGAATGTAGACATTACCTATATTATTTTAAAATCATAAAATAATGTTTCGCCACTCGGAAAAGGTGTTTCGCCACTCGATAGAAATCTAGCAAAAGTCCAAAAAGAGCCCTATATATTAAAATGCAAATGGCCGTAACTTTTCTCTTCGACCTCCTAGGCATAAACCGATTGTACTATTAGAAAGTTAACATTACGTATATTATTTTAAAATCATAAAATTATGTTTCGCCACTCGGAAAAGGTGTTTCGCCACTCGATAGAAATCTGGCAAAAGTCCAAAAAGAGCCCTATATATTAAAATGCAAATGGCCGTAACTTTTCTCTGCGACCTCCTAGACATAAACCGATTGCACTATTAGAAAGTAGACATTACGTATATTATTTTAAAATCATAAAATTATGCTTCGCCACTCGGAAAAGGTGTTTCGCCACTCGATAGAAATCTAGCAAAAGTCCAAAAAGAGCCCTATATATTAAAATGCAAATGGCCGTAACTTTTCTCTGCGACCTCCTAGACATAAACCGATTGCACTATTAGAAAGTAGACATTACGCATATTATTTTAAAATCATAAAATTATGTTTCGCCACTCGATAGAAATCTAGCAAAAGTCCAAAAAGAGCCCTATATATTAAAATGCAAATGGCCGTAACTTTTCTCTGCGACCTCCTAGGCATAAACCGATTGTACTATTAGAAAGTTAACATTACGTATATTATTTTAAAATCATAAAATTATGTTTCGCCACTCGAAAAAAGTGTTTCGCCACTCGATAGAAATCTAGCAAAAGTCCAAAAAAGAGGCCTATGTATTAAAATGCAAATGGCCGTAACTTTTCTCTGCGACCTCATAGACATAAACCGATTGCACTATTAGAAAGTAGACATTACGTATATTATTTTAAAGTCATAAAATTATGCTTCGCCACGCAGAAAAGGTGTTTCGCCACTCGATAGAAATCTAGCAAAAGTCCAAAAAGAGCCCTATATATTAAAATGCAAATTTCCGGAACTTTTCTCTGCGACCTCCTAGACATAAACCGATTGCACTATTAGAATGTAGACATTACGTATATTATTTTAAAATCATAAAATTATGCTTCGCCACTCGGAAAAGGTGTTTCGCCACTCGATAGAAATCTAGCAAAAGTCCAAAAAGAGCCCTATATATTAAAATGCAAATGGCCGTAACTTTTCTCTGCGACCTCCTAGGCATAAACCGATTGTACTATTAGAAAGTTAACATTACGTATATTATTTTAAAATCATAAAATTATGTTTCGCCACTCGAAAAAAGTGTTTCGCCACTCGATAGAAATCTAGCAAAAGTCCAAAAAAGAGGCCTATGTATTAAAATGCAAATGGCCGTAACTTTTCTCTGCGACCTCCTAGACATAAACCGATTGCACTATTAGAAAGTAGACATTACGTATATTATTTTAAAGTCATAAAATTATGCTTCGCCACGCGGAAAAGGTGTTTCGCCACTCGATAGAAATCTAGCAAAAGTCCAAAAAGAGCCCTATATATTAAAATGCAAATGGCCGGAACTTTTCTCTGCGACCTCCTAGACATAAACCGATTGCACTATTAGAATGTAGACATTACCTATATTATTTTAAAATCATAAAATAATGTTTCGCCACTCGGAAAAGGTGTTTCGCCACTCGATAGAAATCTAGCAAAAGTCCAAAAAGAGCCCTATATATTAAAATGCAAATGGCCGTAACTTTTCTCTGCGACCTCCTAGGCATAAACCGATTGTACTATTAGAAAGTTAACATTACGTATATTATTTTAAAATCATAAAATTATGTTTCGCCACTCGGAAAAGGTGTTTCGCCACTCGATAGAAATCTGGCAAAAGTCCAAAAAGAGCCCTATATATTAAAATGCAAATGGCCGTAACTTTTCTCTGCGACCTCCTAGACATAAACCGATTGCACTATTAGAAAGTAGACATTACGTATATTATTTTAAAATCATAAAATTATGTTTCGCCACTCGGAAAAGGTGTTTCGCCACTCGATAGAAATCTGGCAAAAGTCCAAAAAGAGCCCTATATATTAAAATGCAAATGGCCGTAACTTTTCTCTGCGACCTCCTAGACATAAACCGATTGCACTATTAGAAAGTAGACATTACGTATATTATTTTAAAATCATAAAATTATGCTTCGCCACTCGGAAAAGGTGTTTCGCCACTCGATAGAAATCTAGCAAAAGTCCAAAAAAGAAGCCTATGTATTAAAATGCAAATGGCCGTAACTTTTCTCTGCGACCTCCTAGACATAAACCGATTGCACTATTAGAAAGTAGACATTACGTATATTATTTTAAAGTCATAAAATTATGCTTCGCCACGCGGAAAAGGTGTTTCGCCACTCGATAGAAATCTAGCAAAAGTCCAAAAAGAGCCCTATATATTAAAATGCAAATGGCCGGAACTTTTCTCTGCGACCTCCTAGACATAAACCGATTGCACTATTAGAATGTAGACATTACCTATATTATTTTAAAATCATAAAATAATGTTTCGCCACTCGGAAAAGGTGTTTCTCCACTCGATAGAAATCTAGCAAAAGTCCAAAAAGAGCCCTATATATTAAAATGCAAATTTCCGTAACTTTTCTCTGCGACCTCCTAGGCATAAACCGATTGTACTATTAGAAAGTTAACATTACGTATATTATTTTAAAATCATAAAATTATGTTTCGCCACTCGAAAAAAGTGTTTCGCCACTCGATAGAAATCTAGCAAAAGTCCAAAAAAGAGGCCTATGTATTAAAATGCAAATGGCCGTAACTTTTCTCTGCGACCTCCTAGACATAAACCGATTGCACTATTAGAAAGTAGACATTACGTATATTATTTTAAAGTCATAAAATTATGCTTCGCCACGCGGAAAAGGTGTTTCGCCACTCGATAGAAATCTAGCAAAAGTCCAAAAAGAGCCCTATATATTAAAATGCAAATGGCCGGAACTTTTCTCTGCGACCTCCTAGACATAAACCGATTGCACTATTAGAATGTAGACATTACCTATATTATTTTAAAATCATAAAATAATGTTTCGCCACTCGGAAAAGGTGTTTCGCCACTCGATAGAAATCTAGCAAAAGTCCAAAAAGAGCCCTATATATTAAAATGCAAATGGCCGTAACTTTTCTCTGCGACCTCCTAGGCATAAACCGATTGTACTATTAGAAAGTTAACATTACGTATATTATTTTAAAATCATAAAATTATGTTTCGCCACTCGGAAAAGGTGTTTCGCCACTCGATAGAAATCTGGCAAAAGTCCAAAAAGAGCCCTATATATTAAAATGCAAATGGCCGTAACTTTTCTCTGCGACCTCCTAGACATAAACCGATTGCACTATTAGAAAGTAGACATTACGTATATTATTTTAAAATCATAAAATTATGTTTCGCCACTCGGAAAAGGTGTTTCGCCACTCGATAGAAATCTGGCAAAAGTCCAAAAAGAGCCCTACATATTAAAATGCAAATGGCCGTAACTTTTCTCTGCGACCTCCTAGACATAAACCGATTGCACTATTAGAAAGTAGACATTACGTATATTATTTTAAAATCATAAAATTATGCTTCGCCACTCGGAAAAGGTGTTTCGCCACTCGATAGAAATCTAGCAAAAGTCCAAAAAGAGCCCTATATATTAAAATGCAAATTTCCGTAACTTTTCTCTGCGACCTCCTAGGCATAAACCGATTGTACTATTAGAAAGTTAACATTACGTATATTATTTTAAAATCATAAAATTATGCTTCGCCACTCGGAAAAGGTGTTTCGCCACTCGATAGAAATCTAGCAAAAGTCCAAAAAGAGCCCTATATATTAAAATGCAAATGGCCGTAACTTTTCTCTGCGACCTCCTAGGCATAAACCGATTGTACTATTAGAAAGTTAACATTACGTATATTATTTTAAAATCATAAAATTATGTTTCGCCACTCGAAAAAAGTGTTTCGCCACTCGATAGAAATCTAGCAAAAGTCCAAAAAAGAGGCCTATGTATTAAAATGCAAATGGCCGTAACTTTTCTCTGCGACCTCCTAGACATAAACCGATTGCACTATTAGAAAGTAGACATTACGTATATTATTTTAAAGTCATAAAATTATGCTTCGCCACGCGGAAAAGGTGTTTCGCCACTCGATAGAAATCTAGCAAAAGTCCAAAAAGAGCCCTATATATTAAAATGCAAATGGCCGGAACTTTTCTCTGCGACCTCCTAGACATAAACCGATTGCACTATTAGAATGTAGACATTACCTATATTATTTTAAAATCATAAAATAATGTTTCGCCACTCGGAAAAGGTGTTTCGCCACTCGATAGAAATCTAGCAAAAGTCCAAAAAGAGCCCTATATATTAAAATGCAAATGGCCGTAACTTTTCTCTGCGACCTCCTAGGCATAAACCGATTGTACTATTAGAAAGTTAACATTACGTATATTATTTTAAAATCATAAAATTATGTTTCGCCACTCGGAAAAGGTGTTTCGCCACTCGATAGAAATCTGGCAAAAGTCCAAAAAGAGCCCTATATATTAAAATGCAAATGGCCGTAACTTTTCTCTGCGACCTCCTAGACATAAACCGATTGCACTATTAGAAAGTAGACATTACGTATATTATTTTAAAATCATAAAATTATGTTTCGCCACTCGGAAAAGGTGTTTCGCCACTCGATAGAAATCTGGCAAAAGTCCAAAAAGAGCCCTATATATTAAAATGCAAATGGCCGTAACTTTTCTCTGCGACCTCCTAGACATAAACCGATTGCACTATTAGAAAGTAGACATTACGTATATTATTTTAAAATCATAAAATTATGCTTCGCCACTCGGAAAAGGTGTTTCGCCACTCGATAGAAATCTAGCAAAAGTCCAAAAAAGAAGCCTATGTATTAAAATGCAAATGGCCGTAACTTTTCTCTGCGACCTCCTAGACATAAACCGATTGCACTATTAGAAAGTAGACATTACGTATATTATTTTAAAGTCATAAAATTATGCTTCGCCACGCGGAAAAGGTGTTTCGCCACTCGATAGAAATCTAGCAAAAGTCCAAAAAGAGCCCTATATATTAAAATGCAAATGGCCGGAACTTTTCTCTGCGACCTCCTAGACATAAACCGATTGCACTATTAGAATGTAGACATTACCTATATTATTTTAAAATCATAAAATAATGTTTCGCCACTCGGAAAAGGTGTTTCTCCACTCGATAGAAATCTAGCAAAAGTCCAAAAAGAGCCCTATATATTAAAATGCAAATTTCCGTAACTTTTCTCTGCGACCTCCTAGGCATAAACCGATTGTACTATTAGAAAGTTAACATTACGTATATTATTTTAAAATCATAAAATTATGTTTCGCCACTCGAAAAAAGTGTTTCGCCACTCGATAGAAATCTAGCAAAAGTCCAAAAAAGAGGCCTATGTATTAAAATGCAAATGGCCGTAACTTTTCTCTGCGACCTCCTAGACATAAACCGATTGCACTATTAGAAAGTAGACATTACGTATATTATTTTAAAGTCATAAAATTATGCTTCGCCACGCGGAAAAGGTGTTTCGCCACTCGATAGAAATCTAGCAAAAGTCCAAAAAGAGCCCTATATATTAAAATGCAAATGGCCGGAACTTTTCTCTGCGACCTCCTAGACATAAACCGATTGCACTATTAGAATGTAGACATTACCTATATTATTTTAAAATCATAAAATAATGTTTCGCCACTCGGAAAAGGTGTTTCGCCACTCGATAGAAATCTAGCAAAAGTCCAAAAAGAGCCCTATATATTAAAATGCAAATGGCCGTAACTTTTCTCTGCGACCTCCTAGGCATAAACCGATTGTACTATTAGAAAGTTAACATTACGTATATTATTTTAAAATCATAAAATTATGTTTCGCCACTCGGAAAAGGTGTTTCGCCACTCGATAGAAATCTGGCAAAAGTCCAAAAAGAGCCCTATATATTAAAATGCAAATGGCCGTAACTTTTCTCTGCGACCTCCTAGACATAAACCGATTGCACTATTAGAAAGTAGACATTACGTATATTATTTTAAAATCATAAAATTATGTTTCGCCACTCGGAAAAGGTGTTTCGCCACTCGATAGAAATCTGGCAAAAGTCCAAAAAGAGCCCTACATATTAAAATGCAAATGGCCGTAACTTTTCTCTGCGACCTCCTAGACATAAACCGATTGCACTATTAGAAAGTAGACATTACGTATATTATTTTAAAATCATAAAATTATGCTTCGCCACTCGGAAAAGGTGTTTCGCCACTCGATAGAAATCTAGCAAAAGTCCAAAAAGAGCCCTATATATTAAAATGCAAATTTCCGTAACTTTTCTCTGCGACCTCCTAGGCATAAACCGATTGTACTATTAGAAAGTTAACATTACGTATATTATTTTAAAATCATAAAATTATGCTTCGCCACTCGGAAAAGGTGTTTCGCCACTCGATAGAAATCTAGCAAATGTCCAAAAAGAGCCCTATATATTAAAATGCAAATGGCCGTAACTTTTCTCTGCGACCTCCTAGACATAAACCGATTGCACTATTAGAAAGTAGACATTACGCATATTATTTTAAAATCATAAAATTATGTTTCGCCACTCGGAAAAGGTGTTTCGCCACTCAATAGAAATCTAGCAAAAGTCCAAAAAGAGCCCTATATATTAAAATGCAAATGGCCGTAACTTTTCTCTTCGACCTCCTAGGCATAAACCGATTGTACTATTAGAAAGTTAACATTACGTATATTATTTTAAAATCATAAAATTATGCTTCGCCACGCGGAAAAGGTGTTTCGCCACTCGATAGAAATCTAGCAAAAGTCCAAAAAGAGCCCTATATATTAAAATGCAAATGGCCGGAACTTTTCTCTGCGACCTCCTAGACATAAACCGATTGCACTATTAGAATGTAGACATTACCTATATTATTTTAAAATCATAAAATAATGTTTCGCCACTCGGAAAAGGTGTTTCGCCACTCGATAGAAATCTAGCAAAAGTCCAAAAAGAGCCCTATATATTAAAATGCAAATTTCCGTAACTTTTCTCTGCGACCTCCTAGGCATAAACCGATTGTACTATTAGAAAGTTAACATTACGTATATTATTTTAAAATCATAAAATTATGTTTCGCCACTCGAAAAAAGTGTTTCGCCACTCGATAGAAATCTAGCAAAAGTCCAAAAAAGAGGCCTATGTATTAAAATGCAAATGGCCGTAACTTTTCTCTGCGACCTCCTAGACATAAACCGATTGCACTATTAGAAAGTAGACATTACGTATATTATTTTAAAGTCATAAAATTATGCTTCGCCACGCGGAAAAGGTGTTTCGCCACTCGATAGAAATCTAGCAAAAGTCCAAAAAGAGCCCTATATATTAAAATGCAAATGGCCGGAACTTTTCTCTGCGACCTCCTAGACATAAACCGATTGCACTATTAGAATGTAGACATTACCTATATTATTTTAAAATCATAAAATAATGTTTCGCCACTCGGAAAAGGTGTTTCGCCACTCGATAGAAATCTAGCAAAAGTCCAAAAAGAGCCCTATATATTAAAATGCAAATGGCCGTAACTTTTCTCTGCGACCTCCTAGGCATAAACCGATTGTACTATTAGAAAGTTAACATTACGTATATTATTTTAAAATCATAAAATTATGTTTCGCCACTCGGAAAAGGTGTTTCGCCCCCGATAGAAATCTGGCAAAAGTCCAAAAAGAGCCCTATATATTAAAATGCAAATGGCCGTAACTTTTCTCTGCGACCTCCTAGACATAAACCGATTGCACTATTAGAAAGTAGACATTACGTATATTATTTTAAAATCATAAAATTATGTTTCGCCACTCGGAAAAGGTGTTTCGCCACTCGATAGAAATCTGGCAAAAGTCCAAAAAGAGCCCTACATATTAAAATGCAAATGGCCGTAACTTTTCTCTGCGACCTCCTAGACATAAACCGATTGCACTATTAGAAAGTAGACATTACGTATATTATTTTAAAATCATAAAATTATGCTTCGCCACTCGGAAAAGGTGTTTCGCCACTCGATAGAAATCTAGCAAAAGTCCAAAAAGAGCCCTATATATTAAAATGCAAATGGCCGTAACTTTTCTCTGCGACCTCCTAGACATAAACCGATTGCACTATTAGAAAGTAGACATTACGCATATTATTTTAAAATCATAAAATTATGTTTCGCCACTCGGAAAAGGTGTTTCGCCACTCGATAGAAATCTAGCAAAAGTCCAAAAAGAGCCCTATATATTAAAATGCAAATGGCCGTAACTTTTCTCTGCGACCTCCTAGGCATAAACCGATTGTACTATTAGAAAGTTAACATTACGTATATTATTTTAAAATCATAAAATTATGTTTCGCCACTCGAAAAAAGTGTTTCGCCACTCGATAGAAATCTAGCAAAAGTCCAAAAAAGAAGCCTATGTATTAAAATGCAAATGGCCGTAACTTTTCTCTGCGACCTCCTAGACATAAACCGATTGCACTATTAGAAAGTAGACATTACGTATATTATTTTAAAGTCATAAAATTATGCTTCGCCACGCGGAAAAGGTGTTTCGCCACTCGATAGAAATCTAGCAAAAGTCCAAAAAGAGCCCTATATATTAAAATGCAAATGGCCGGAACTTTTCTCTGCGACCTCCTAGGCATAAACCGATTGCACTATTAGAATGTAGACATTACCTATATTATTTTAAAATCATAAAATAATGTTTCGCCACTCGGAAAAGGTGTTTCGCCACTCGATAGAAATCTAGCAAAAGTCCAAAAAGAGCCCTATATATTAAAATGCAAATGGCCGTAACTTTTCTCTTCGACCTCCTAGGCATAAACCGATTGTACTATTAGAAAGTTAACATTACGTATATTATTTTAAAATCATAAAATTATGTTTCGCCACTCGGAAAAGGTGTTTCGCCACTCGATAGAAATCTGGCAAAAGTCCAAAAAGAGCCCTATATATTAAAATGCAAATGGCCGTAACTTTTCTCTGCGACCTCCTAGACATAAACCGATTGCACTATTAGAAAGTAGACATTACGTATATTATTTTAAAGTCATAAAATTATGCTTCGCCACGCGGAAAAGGTGTTTCGCCACTCGATAGAAATCTAGCAAAAGTCCAAAAAGAGCCCTATATATTAAAATGCAAATGGCCGGAACTTTTCTCTGCGACCTCCTAGACATAAACCGATTGCACTATTAGAATGTAGACATTACCTATATTATTTTAAAATCATAAAATAATGTTTCGCCACTCGGAAAAGGTGTTTCGCCACTCAATAGAAATCTAGCAAAAGTCCAAAAAGAGCCCTATATATTAAAATGCAAATGGCCGTAACTTTTCTCTTCGACCTCCTAGGCATAAACCGATTGTACTATTAGAAAGTTAACATTACGTATATTATTTTAAAATCATAAAATTATGTTTCGCCACTCGGAAAAGGTGTTTCGCCACTCGATAGAAATCTGGCAAAAGTCCAAAAAGAGCCCTATATATTAAAATGCAAATGGCCGTAACTTTTCTCTGCGACCTCCTAGACATAAACCGATTGCACTATTAGAAAGTAGACATTACGTATATTATTTTAAAATCATAAAATTATGCTTCGCCACTCGGAAAAGGTGTTTCGCCACTCGATAGAAATCTAGCAAAAGTCCAAAAAGAGCCCTATATATTAAAATGCAAATGGCCGTAACTTTTCTCTGCGACCTCCTAGACATAAACCGATTGCACTATTAGAAAGTAGACATTACGCATATTATTTTAAAATCATAAAATTATGTTTCGCCACTCGATAGAAATCTAGCAAAAGTCCAAAAAGAGCCCTATATATTAAAATGCAAATGGCCGTAACTTTTCTCTGCGACCTCCTAGGCATAAACCGATTGTACTATTAGAAAGTTAACATTACGTATATTATTTTAAAATCATAAAATTATGTTTCGCCACTCGAAAAAAGTGTTTCGCCACTCGATAGAAATCTAGCAAAAGTCCAAAAAAGAGGCCTATGTATTAAAATGCAAATGGCCGTAACTTTTCTCTGCGACCTCATAGACATAAACCGATTGCACTATTAGAAAGTAGACATTACGTATATTATTTTAAAGTCATAAAATTATGCTTCGCCACGCAGAAAAGGTGTTTCGCCACTCGATAGAAATCTAGCAAAAGTCCAAAAAGAGCCCTATATATTAAAATGCAAATTTCCGGAACTTTTCTCTGCGACCTCCTAGACATAAACCGATTGCACTATTAGAATGTAGACATTACGTATATTATTTTAAAATCATAAAATTATGCTTCGCCACTCGGAAAAGGTGTTTCGCCACTCGATAGAAATCTAGCAAAAGTCCAAAAAGAGCCCTATATATTAAAATGCAAATGGCCGTAACTTTTCTCTGCGACCTCCTAGGCATAAACCGATTGTACTATTAGAAAGTTAACATTACGTATATTATTTTAAAATCATAAAATTATGTTTCGCCACTCGAAAAAAGTGTTTCGCCACTCGATAGAAATCTAGCAAAAGTCCAAAAAAGAGGCCTATGTATTAAAATGCAAATGGCCGTAACTTTTCTCTGCGACCTCCTAGACATAAACCGATTGCACTATTAGAAAGTAGACATTACGTATATTATTTTAAAGTCATAAAATTATGCTTCGCCACGCGGAAAAGGTGTTTCGCCACTCGATAGAAATCTAGCAAAAGTCCAAAAAGAGCCCTATATATTAAAATGCAAATGGCCGGAACTTTTCTCTGCGACCTCCTAGACATAAACCGATTGCACTATTAGAATGTAGACATTACCTATATTATTTTAAAATCATAAAATAATGTTTCGCCACTCGGAAAAGGTGTTTCGCCACTCGATAGAAATCTAGCAAAAGTCCAAAAAGAGCCCTATATATTAAAATGCAAATGGCCGTAACTTTTCTCTGCGACCTCCTAGGCATAAACCGATTGTACTATTAGAAAGTTAACATTACGTATATTATTTTAAAATCATAAAATTATGTTTCGCCACTCGGAAAAGGTGTTTCGCCACTCGATAGAAATCTGGCAAAAGTCCAAAAAGAGCCCTATATATTAAAATGCAAATGGCCGTAACTTTTCTCTGCGACCTCCTAGACATAAACCGATTGCACTATTAGAAAGTAGACATTACGTATATTATTTTAAAATCATAAAATTATGTTTCGCCACTCGGAAAAGGTGTTTCGCCACTCGATAGAAATCTGGCAAAAGTCCAAAAAGAGCCCTATATATTAAAATGCAAATGGCCGTAACTTTTCTCTGCGACCTCCTAGACATAAACCGATTGCACTATTAGAAAGTAGACATTACGTATATTATTTTAAAATCATAAAATTATGCTTCGCCACTCGGAAAAGGTGTTTCGCCACTCGATAGAAATCTAGCAAAAGTCCAAAAAGAGCCCTATATATTAAAATGCAAATGGCCGTAACTTTTCTCTGCGACCTCCTAGACATAAACCGATTGCACTATTAGAAAGTAGACATTACGCATATTATTTTAAAATCATAAAATTATGTTTCGCCACTCGGAAAAGGTGTTTCGCCACTCGATAGAAATCTAGCAAAAGTCCAAAAAGAGCCCTATATATTAAAATGCAAATGGCCGTAACTTTTCTCTGCGACCTCCTAGGCATAAACCGATTGTACTATTAGAAAGTTAACATTACGTATATTATTTTAAAATCATAAAATTATGTTTCGCCACTCGAAAAAAGTGTTTCGCCACTCGATAGAAATCTAGCAAAAGTCCAAAAAAGAAGCCTATGTATTAAAATGCAAATGGCCGTAACTTTTCTCTGCGACCTCCTAGACATAAACCGATTGCACTATTAGAAAGTAGACATTACGTATATTATTTTAAAGTCATAAAATTATGCTTCGCCACGCGGAAAAGGTGTTTCGCCACTCGATAGAAATCTAGCAAAAGTCCAAAAAGAGCCCTATATATTAAAATGCAAATGGCCGTAACTTTTCTCTGCGACCTCCTAGACATAAACCGATTGCACTATTAGAAAGTAGACATTACGTATATTATTCTAAAATCATAAAATTATGTTTCGCCACTCGGATAAGGTGTTTCGCCACTCGATAGAAATCTGGCAAAAGTCCAAAAAGAGCCCTATATATTAAAATGCAAATGGCCGTAACTTTTCTCTGCGACCTCCTAGGCATAAACCGATTGTACTATTAGAAAGTTAACATTACGTATATTATTTTAAAATCATAAAATTATGTTTCGCCACTCGAAAAAAGTGTTTCGCCACTCGATAGAAATCTAGCAAAAGTCCAAAAAAGAAGCCTATGTATTAAAATGCAAATGGCCGTAACTTTTCTCTGCGACCTCCTAGACATAAACCGATTGCACTATTAGAAAGTAGACATTACGTATATTATTTTAAAGTCATAAAATTATGCTTCGCCACGCGGAAAAGGTGTTTCGCCACTCGATAGAAATCTAGCAAAAGTCCAAAAAGAGCCCTATATATTAAAATGCAAATGGCCGGAACTTTTCTCTGCGACCTCCTAGACATAAACCGATTGTACTATTAGAAAGTTAACATTACGTATATTATTTTAAAATCATAAAATTATGTTTCGCCACTCGAAAAAAGTGTTTCGCCACTCGATAGAAATCTAGCAAAAGTCCAAAAAAGAGGCCTATGTATTAAAATGCAAATGGCCGTAACTTTTCTCTGCGACCTCCTAGACATAAACCGATTGCACTATTAGAAAGTAGACATTACGTATATTATTTTAAAGTCATAAAATTATGCTTCGCCACGCGGAAAAGGTGTTTCGCCACTCGATAGAAATCTAGCAAAAGTCCAAAAAGAGCCCTATATATTAAAATGCAAATGGCCGGAACTTTTCTCTGCGACCTCCTAGACATAAACCGATTGCACTATTAGAATGTAGACATTACCTATATTATTTTAAAATCATAAAATAATGTTTCGCCACTCGGAAAAGGTGTTTCGCCACTCGATAGAAATCTAGCAAAAGTCCAAAAAGAGCCCTATATATTAAAATGCAAATGGCCGTAACTTTTCTCTGCGACCTCCTAGGCATAAACCGATTGTACTATTAGAAAGTTAACATTACGTATATTATTTTAAAATCATAAAATTATGTTTCGCCACTCGGAAAAGGTGTTTCGCCACTCGATAGAAATCTGGCAAAAGTCCAAAAAGAGCCCTATATATTAAAATGCAAATGGCCGTAACTTTTCTCTGCGACCTCCTAGACATAAACCGATTGCACTATTAGAAAGTAGACATTACGTATATTATTTTAAAATCATAAAATTATGTTTCGCCACTCGATAGAAATCTAGCAAAAGTCCAAAAAGAGCCCTATATATTAAAATGCAAATGGCCGTAACTTTTCTCTGCGACCTCCTAGGCATAAACCGATTGTACTATTAGAAAGTTAACATTACGTATATTATTTTAAAATCATAAAATTATGTTTCGCCACTCGAAAAAAGTGTTTCGCCACTCGATAGAAATCTAGCAAAAGTCCAAAAAAGAGGCCTTTGTATTAAAATGCAAATGGCCGTAACTTTTCTCTGCGACCTCATAGACATAAACCGATTGCACTATTAGAAAGTAGACATTACGTATATTATTTTAAAGTCATAAAATTATGCTTCGCCACGCGGAAAAGGTGTTTCGCCACTCGATAGAAATCTAGCAAAAGTCCAAAAAGAGCCCTATATATTAAAATGCAAATTTCCGGAACTTTTCTCTGCGACCTCCTAGACATAAACCGATTGCACTATTAGAATGTAGACATTACGTATATTATTTTAAAATCATAAAATTATGCTTCGCCACTCGGAAAAGGTGTTTCGCCACTCGATAGAAATCTAGCAAAAGTCCAAAAAGAGCCCTATATATTAAAATGCAAATGGCCGTAACTTTTCTCTGCGACCTCCTAGGCATAAACCGATTGTACTATTAGAAAGTTAACATTACGTATATTATTTTAAAATCATAAAATTATGTTTCGCCACTCGAAAAAAGTAATTCTCCACTCGATAGAAATCTAGCAAAAGTCCAAAAAAGAGGCCTATGTATTAAAATGCAAATGGCCGTAACTTTTCTCTGCGACCTCCTAGACATAAACCGATTGCACTATTAGAAAGTAGACATTACGTATATTATTTTAAAGTCATAAAATTATGCTTCGCCACGCGGAAAAGGTGTTTCGCCACTCGATAGAAATCTAGCAAAAGTCCAAAAAGAGCCCTATATATTAAAATGCAAATGGCCGGAACTTTTCTCTGCGACCTCCTAGACATAAACCGATTGCACTATTAGAAAGTAGACATTACGTATATTATTTTAAAGTCATAAAATTATGCTTCGCCACGCGGAAAAGGTGTTTCGCCACTCGATAGAAATCTAGCAAAAGTCCAAAAAGAGCCCTATATATTAAAATGCAAATGGCCGGAACTTTTCTCTGCGACCTCCTAGGCATAAACCGATTGCACTATTAGAATGTAGACATTACCTATATTATTTTAAAATCATAAAATAATGTTTCGCCACTCGGAAAAGGTGTTTCGCCACTCGATAGAAATCTAGCAAAAGTCCAAAAAGAGCCCTATATATTAAAATGCAAATGGCCGTAACTTTTCTCTTCGACCTCCTAGGCATAAACCGATTGTACTATTAGAAAGTTAACATTACGTATATTATTTTAAAATCATAAAATTATGTTTCGCCACTCGGAAAAGGTGTTTCGCCACTCGATAGAAATCTGGCAAAAGTCCAAAAAGAGCCCTATATATTAAAATGCAAATGGCCGTAACTTTTCTCTGCGACCTCCTAGACATAAACCGATTGCACTATTAGAAAGTAGACATTACGTATATTATTTTAAAATCATAAAATTATGCTTCGCCACTCGGAAAAGGTGTTTCGCCACTCGATAGAAATCTAGCAAAAGTCCAAAAAGAGCCCTATATATTAAAATGCAAATGGCCGTAACTTTTCTCTGCGACCTCCTAGACATAAACCGATTGCACTATTAGAAAGTAGACATTACGCATATTATTTTAAAATCATAAAATTATGTTTCGCCACTCGATAGAAATCTAGCAAAAGTCCAAAAAGAGCCCTATATATTAAAATGCAAATGGCCGTAACTTTTCTCTGCGACCTCCTAGGCATAAACCGATTGTACTATTAGAAAGTTAACATTACGTATATTATTTTAAAATCATAAAATTATGTTTCGCCACTCGAAAAAAGTGTTTCGCCACTCGATAGAAATCTAGCAAAAGTCCAAAAAAGAAGCCTATGTATTAAAATGCAAATGGCCGTAACTTTTCTCTGCGACCTCCTAGACATAAACCGATTGCACTATTAGAAAGTAGACATTACGTATATTATTTTAAAGTCATAAAATTATGCTTCGCCACGCGGAAAAGGTGTTTCGCCACTCGATAGAAATCTAGCAAAAGTCCAAAAAGAGCCCTATATATTAAAATGCAAATGGCCGTAACTTTTCTCTGCGACCTCCTAGACATAAACCGATTGCACTATTAGAAAGTAGACATTACGTATATTATTTTAAAATCATAAAATTATGCTTCGCCACTCGGAAAAGGTGTTTCGCCACTCGATAGAAATCTAGCAAAAGTCCAAAAAGAGCCCTATATATTAAAATGCAAATGGCCGAAACTTTTCTCTGCAACCTCCTAGACATAAACCGATTGCACTATTAGAAAGTAGACATTACGCATATTATTTTAAAATCATAAAATTATGTTTCGCCACTCGGAAAAGGTGTTTCGCCACTCGATAGAAATCTAGCAAAAGTCCAAAAAGAGCCCTATATATTAAAATGCAAATGGCCGTAACTTTTCTCTGCGACCTCCTAGGCATAAACCGATTGTACTATTAGAAAGTTAACATTACGTATATTATTTTAAAATCATAAAATTATGTTTCGCCACTCGAAAAAAGTGTTTCGCCACTCGATAGAAATCTGGCAAAAGTCCAAAAAGAGCCCTATATATTAAAATGCAAATGGCCGTAACTTTTCTCTGCGACCTCCTAGACATAAACCGATTGCACTATTAGAAAGTAGACATTACGTATATTATTTTAAAATCATAAAATTATGTTTCGCCACTCGGAAAAGGTGTTTCGCCACTCGATAGAAATCTGGCAAAAGTCCAAAAAGAGCCCTATATATTAAAATGCAAATGGCCGTAACTTTTCTCTGCGACCTCCTAGACATAAACCGATTGCACTATTAGAAAGTAGACATTACGCATATTATTTTAAAATCATAAAATTATGTTTCGCCACTCGATAGAAATCTAGCAAAAGTCCAAAAAGAGCCCTATATATTAAAATGCAAATGGCCGTAACTTTTCTCTGCGACCTCCTAGGCATAAACCGATTGTACTATTAGAAAGTTAACATTACGTATATTATTTTAAAATCATAAAATTATGTTTCGCCACTCGAAAAAAGTGTTTCGCCACTCGATAGAAATCTAGCAAAAGTCCAAAAAAGAGGCCTATGTATTAAAATGCAAATGGCCGTAACTTTTCTCTGCGACCTCATAGACATAAACCGATTGCACTATTAGAAAGTAGACATTACGTATATTATTTTAAAGTCATAAAATTATGCTTCGCCACGCGGAAAAGGTGTTTCGCCACTCGATAGAAATCTAGCAAAAGTCCAAAAAGAGCCCTATATATTAAAATGCAAATTTCCGGAACTTTTCTCTGCGACCTCCTAGACATAAACCGATTGCACTATTAGAATGTAGACATTACGTATATTATTTTAAAATCATAAAATTATGCTTCGCCACTCGGAAAAGGTGTTTCGCCACTCGATAGAAATCTAGCAAAAGTCCAAAAAGAGCCCTATATATTAAAATGCAAATGGCCGTAACTTTTCTCTGCGACCTCCTAGGCATAAACCGATTGTACTATTAGAAAGTTAACATTACGTATATTATTTTAAAATCATAAAATTATGTTTCGCCACTCGAAAAAAGTATTTCGCCACTCGATAGAAATCTAGCAAAAGTCCAAAAAAGAGGCCTATGTATTAAAATGCAAATGGCCGTAACTTTTCTCTGCGACCTCCTAGACATAAACCGATTGCACTATTAGAAAGTAGACATTACGTATATTATTTTAAAGTCATAAAATTATGCTTCGCCACGCGGAAAAGGTGTTTCGCCACTCGATAGAAATCTAGCAAAAGTCCAAAAAGAGCCCTATATATTAAAATGCAAATGGCCGGAACTTTTCTCTGCGACCTCCTAGACATAAACCGATTGCACTATTAGAATGTAGACATTACGTATATTATTTTAAAATCATAAAATTATGCTTCGCCACTCGGAAAAGGTGTTTCGCCACTCGATAGAAATCTAGCAAAAGTCCAAAAAGAGCCCTATATATTAAAATGCAAATGGCCGTAACTTTTCTCTGCGACCTCCTAGGCATAAACCGATTGTACTATTAGAAAGTTAACATTACGTATATTATTTTAAAATCATAAAATTATGTTTCGCCACTCGAAAAAAGTATTTCGCCACTCGATAGAAATCTAGCAAAAGTCCAAAAAAGAGGCCTATGTATTAAAATGCAAATGGCCGTAACTTTTCTCTGCGACCTCCTAGACATAAACCGATTGCACTATTAGAAAGTAGACATTACGTATATTATTTTAAAGTCATAAAATTATGCTTCGCCACGCGGAAAAGGTGTTTCGCCACTCGATAGAAATCTAGCAAAAGTCCAAAAAGAGCCCTATATATTAAAATGCAAATGGCCGGAACTTTTCTCTGCGACCTCCTAGACATAAACCGATTGCACTATTAGAATGTAGACATTACCTATATTATTTTAAAATCATAAAATAATGTTTCGCCACTCGGAAAAGGTGTTTCGCCACTCGATAGAAATCTAGCAAAAGTCCAAAAAGAGCCCTATATATTAAAATGCAAATGGCCGTAACTTTTCTCTGCGACCTCCTAGGCATAAACCGATTGTACTATTAGAAAGTTAACATTACGTATATTATTTTAAAATCATAAAATTATGTTTCGCCACTCGGAAAAGGTGTTTCGCCACTCGATAGAAATCTGGCAAAAGTCCAAAAAGAGCCCTATATATTAAAATGTAAATGGCCGTAACTTTTCTCTGCGACCTCCTAGACATAAACCGATTGCACTATTAGAAAGTAGACATTACGTATATTATTTTAAAATCATAAAATTATGTTTCGCCACTCGGAAAAGGTGTTTCGCCACTCGATAGAAATCTGGCAAAAGTCCAAAAAGAGCCCTATATATTAAAATGCAAATGGCCGTAACTTTTCTCTGCGACCTCCTAGACATAAACCGATTGCACTATTAGAAAGTAGACATTACGTATATTATTTTAAAATCATAAAATTATGCTTCGCCACTCGGAAAAGGTGTTTCGCCACTCGATAGAAATCTAGCAAAAGTCCAAAAAGAGCCCTATATATTAAAATGCAAATGGCCGTAACTTTTCTCTGCGACCTCCTAGACATAAACCGATTGCACTATTAGAAAGTAGACATTACGCATATTATTTTAAAATCATAAAATTATGTTTCGCCACTCGGAAAAGGTGTTTCGCCACTCGATAGAAATCTAGCAAAAGTCCAAAAAGAGCCCTATATATTAAAATGCAAATGGCCGTAACTTTTCTCTGCGACCTCCTAGGCATAAACCGATTGTACTATTAGAAAGTTAACATTACGTATATTATTTTAAAATCATAAAATTATGTTTCGCCACTCGAAAAAAGTGTTTCGCCACTCGATAGAAATCTAGCAAAAGTCCAAAAAAGAAGCCTATGTATTAAAATGCAAATGGCCGTAACTTTTCTCTGCGACCTCCTAGACATAAACCGATTGCACTATTAGAAAGTAGACATTACGTATATTATTTTAAAGTCATAAAATTATGCTTCGCCACGCGGAAAAGGTGTTTCGCCACTCGATAGAAATCTAGCAAAAGTCCAAAAAGAGCCCTATATATTAAAATGCAAATGGCCGTAACTTTTCTCTGCGACCTCCTAGACATAAACCGATTGCACTATTAGAAAGTAGACATTACGTATATTATTTTAAAATCATAAAATTATGTTTCGCCACTCGGAAAAGGTGTTTCGCCACTCGATAGAAATCTGGCAAAAGTCCAAAAAGAGCCCTATATATTAAAATGCAAATGGCCTTAACTTTTCTCTGCGATCTCCTAGACATAAACCGATTGCACTATTAGAAAGTTGACATTACGTATATTATTTTAAAATCATAAAATTATGCTTCGCCACTCGGAAAAGGTGTTTCGCCACTCGATAGAAATCTAGCAAAAGTCCAAAAAGAGCCCTATATATTAAAATGCAAATGGCCGAAACTTTTCTCTGCGACCTCCTAGACATAAACCGATTGCACTATTAGAATGTAGACATTACCTATATTATTTTAAAATCATAAAATAATGTTTCGCCACTCGGAAAAGGTGTTTCGCCACTCGATAGAAATCTAGCAAAAGTCCAAAAAGAGCCCTATATATTAAAATGCAAATGGCCGTAACTTTTCTCTGCGACCTCCTAGGCATAAACCGATTGTACTATTAGAAAGTTAACATTACGTATATTATTTTAAAATCATAAAATTATGTTTCGCCACTCGGAAAAGGTGTTTCGCCACTCGATAGAAATCTGGCAAAAGTCCAAAAAGAGCCCTATATATTAAAATGCAAATGGCCGTAACTTTTCTCTGCGACCTCCTAGATATAAACCGATTGCACTATTAGAAAGTATACATTACGTATATTATTTTAAAATCATAAAATTATGTTTCGCCACTCGGAAAAGGTGTTTCGCCACTCGATAGAAATCTGGCAAAAGTCCAAAAAGAGCCCTATATATTAAAATGCAAATGGCCGTAACTTTTCTCTGCGACCTCCTAGACATAAACCGATTGCACTATTAGAAAGTAGACATTACGTATATTATTTTAAAATCATAAAATTATGCTTCGCCACTCGGAAAAGGTGTTTCGCCACTCGATAGAAATCTAGCAAAAGTCCAAAAAGAGCCCTATATATTAAAATGCAAATGGCCGTAACTTTTCTCTGCGACCTCCTAGACATAAACCGATTGCACTATTAGAAAGTAGACATTACGCATATTATTTTAAAATCATAAAATTATGTTTCGCCACTCGGAAAAGGTGTTTCGCCACTCGATAGAAATCTAGCAAAAGTCCAAAAAGAGCCCTATATATTAAAATGCAAATGGCCGTAACTTTTCTCTGCGACCTCCTAGGCATAAACCGATTGTACTATTAGAAAGTTAACATTACGTATATTATTTTAAAATCATAAAATTATGTTTCGCCACTCGAAAAAAGTGTTTCACCACTCGATAGAAATCTAGCAAAAGTCCAAAAAGAGCCCTATATATTAAAATGCAAATGGCCGTAACTTTTCTCTGCGACCTCCTAGGCATAAACCGATTGTACTATTAGAAAGTTAACATTACGTATATTATTTTAAAATCATAAAATTATGTTTCGCCACTCGATAGAAATCTAGCAAAAGTCCAAAAAGAGCCCTATATATTAAAATGCAAATGGCCGTAACTTTTCTCTGCGACCTCCTAGACATAAACCGATTGCACTATTAGAAAGTAGACATTACGTATATTATTTTAAAATCATAAAATTATGTTTCGCCACTCGGAAAAGGTGTTTCGCCACTCGATAGAAATCTAGCAAAAGTCCAAAAAGAGCCCTATATATTAAAATGCAAATGGCCGCAACTTTTCTCTTCGACCTCCTAGGCATAAACCGATTGTACTATTAGAAAGTTAACATTACGTATATTATTTTAAAATCATAAAATTATGTTTCGCCACTCGAAAAAAGTGTTTCGCCACTCGATAGAAATCTAGCAAAAGTCCAAAAAAGAAGCCTATGTATTAAAATGCAAATGGCCGTAACTTTTCTCTGCGACCTCCTAGACATAAACCGATTGCACTATTAGAAAGTAGACATTACGTATATTATTTTAAAGTCATAAAATTATGCTTCGCCACGCGGAAAAGGTGTTTCGCCACTCGATAGAAATCCAGCAAAAGTCCAAAAAGAGCCCTATATATTAAAATGCAAATGGCCGTAACTTTTCTCTGCGACCTCCTAGACATAAACCGATTGCACTATTAGAAAGTAGACATTACGTATATTATTTTAAAATCATAAAATTATGTTTCGCCACTCGGAAAAGGTGTTTCGCCACTCGATAGAAATCTGGCAAAAGTCCAAAAAGAGCCCTATATATTAAAATGCAAATGGCCGTAACTTTTCTCTGCGACCTCCTAGACATAAACCGATTGCACTATTAGAAAGTAGACATTACGTATATTATTTTAAAATCATAAAATTATGCTTCGCCACTCGGAAAAGGTGTTTCGCCACTCGATAGAAATCTAGCAAAAGTCCAAAAAGAGCCCTATATATTAAAATGCAAATGGCCGAAACTTTTCTCTGCGACCTCCTAGACATAAACCGATTGCACTATTAGAAAGTAGACATTACGCATATTATTTTAAAATCATAAAATTATGTTTCGCCACTCGGAAAAGGTGTTTCGCCACTCGATAGAAATCTAGCAAAAGTCCAAAAAGAGCCCTATATATTAAAATGCAAATGGCCGAAACTTTTCTCTGCGACCTCCTAGACATAAACCGATTGCACTATTAGAAAGTAGACATTACGCATATTATTTTAAAATCATAAAATTATGTTTCGCCACTCGGAAAAGGTGTTTCGCCACTCGATAGAAATCTAGCAAAAGTCCAAAAAGAGCCCTATATATTAAAATGCAAATGGCCGTAACTTTTCTCTGCGACCTCCTAGGCATAAACCGATTGTACTATTAGAAAGTTAACATTACGTATATTATTTTAAAATCATAAAATTATGTTTCGCCACTCGAAAAAAGTGTTTCGCCACTCGATAGAAATCTAGCAAAAGTCCAAAAAAGAAGCCTATGTATTAAAAAGCAAATGGCCGTAACTTTTCTCTGCGACCTCCTAGACATAAACCGATTGCACTATTAGAAAGTAGACATTACGTATATTATTTTAAAGTCATAAAATTATGCTTCGCCACGCGGAAAAGGTGTTTCGCCACTCGATAGAAATCTAGCAAAAGTCCAAAAAGAGCCCTATATATTAAAATGCAAATGGCCGTAACTTTTCTCTGCGACCTCCTAGGCATAAACCGATTGTACTATTAGAAAGTTAACATTACGTATATTATTTTAAAATCATAAAATTATGTTTCGCCACTCGAAAAAAGTGTTTCGCCACTCGATAGAAATCTAGCAAAAGTCCAAAAAAGAAGCCTATGTATTAAAATGCAAATGGCCGTAACTTTTCTCTGCGACCTCCTAGACATAAACCGATTGCACTATTAGAAAGTAGACATTACGTATATTATTTTAAAGTCATAAAATTATGCTTCGCCACGCGGAAAAGGTGTTTCGCCACTCGATAGAAATCTAGCAAAAGTCCAAAAAGAGCCCTATATATTAAAATGCAAATGGCCGGAACTTTTCTCTGCGACCTCCTAGACATAAACCGATTGCACTATTGGAATGTAGACATTACCTATATTATTTTAAAATCATAAAATAATGTTTCGCCACTCGGAAAAGGTGTTTCGCCACTCGATAGAAATCTAGCAAAAGTCCAAAAAGAGCCCTATATATTAAAATGCAAATGGCCGTAACTTTTCTCTTCGACCTCCTAGGCATAAACCGATTGTACTATTAGAAAGTAGACATTACGCATATTATTTTAAAATCATAAAATTATGTTTCGCCACTCGGAAAAGGTGTTTCGCCACTCGATAGAAATCTAGCAAAAGTCCAAAAAAGAAGCCTATGTATTAAAATGCAAATGGCCGTAACTTTTCTCTGCGACCTCCTAGACATAAACCGATTGCACTATTAGAAAGTAGACATTACGCATATTATTTTAAAATCATAAAATTATGTTTCGCCTCTCGGAAAAGGTGTTTCGCCACTCGATAGAAATCTAGCAAAAGTCCAAAAAGAGCCCTATATATTAAAATGCAAATGGCCGTAACTTTTCTCTGCGACCTCCTAGGCATAAACCGATTGTACTATTAGAAAGTTAACATTACGTATATTATTTTAAAATCATAAAATTATGTTTCGCCACTCGAAAAAAGTGTTTCGCCACTCGATAGAAATCTAGCAAAAGTCCAAAAAAGAAGCCTATGTATTAAAATGCAAATTTCCGTAACTTTTCTCTGCGACCTCCTAGACATAAACCGATTGCACTATTAGAAAGTAGACATTACGTATATTATTTTAAAGTCATAAAATTATGCTTCGCCACGCGGAAAAGGTGTTTCGCCACTCGATAGAAATCTGGCAAAAGTCCAAAAAGAGCCCTATATATTAAAATGCAAATGGCCGTAACTTTTCTCTGCGACCTCCTAGACATAAACCGATTGCACTATTAGAAAGTAGACATTACGTATATTATTTTAAAATCATAAAATTATGCTTCGCCACTCGGAAAAGGTGTTTCGCCACTCGATAGAAATCTAGCAAAAGTCCAAAAAGAGCCCTATATATTAAAATGCAAATGGCCGAAACTTTTCTCTGCGACCTCCTAGACATAAACCGATTGCACTATTAGAAAGTAGACATTACGCATATTATTTTAAAATCATAAAATTATGTTTCGCCACTCGGAAAAGGTGTTTCGCCACTCGATAGAAATCTAGCAAAAGTCCAAAAAGAGCCCTATATATTAAAATGCAAATGGCCGAAACTTTTCTCTGCGACCTCCTAGACATAAACCGATTGCACTATTAGAAAGTAGACATTACGCATATTATTTTAAAATCATAAAATTATGTTTCGCCACTCGGAAAAGGTGTTTCGCCACTCGATAGAAATCTAGCAAAAGTCCAAAAAGAGCCCTATATATTAAAATGCAAATGGCCGTAACTTTTCTCTGCGACCTCCTAGGCATAAACCGATTGTACTATTAGAAAGTTAACATTACGTATATTATTTTAAAATCATAAAATTATGTTTCGCCACTCGAAAAAAGTGTTTCGCCACTCGATAGAAATCTAGCAAAAGTCCAAAAAAGAAGCCTATGTATTAAAATGCAAATGGCCGTAACTTTTCTCTGCGACCTCCTAGACATAAACCGATTGCACTATTAGAAAGTAGACATTACGTATATTATTTTAAAGTCATAAAATTATGCTTCGCCACGCGGAAAAGGTGTTTCGCCACTCGATAGAAATCTAGCAAAAGTCCAAAAAGAGCCCTATATATTAAAATGCAAATGGCCGTAACTTTTCTCTGCGACCTCCTAGGCATAAACCGATTGTACTATTAGAAAGTTAACATTACGTATATTATTTTAAAATCATAAAATTATGTTTCGCCACTCGAAAAAAGTGTTTCGCCACTCGATAGAAATCTAGCAAAAGTCCAAAAAAGAAGCCTATGTATTAAAATGCAAATGTCCGTAACTTTTCTCTGCGACCTCCTAGACATAAACCGATTGCACTATTAGAAAGTAGACATTACGTATATTATTTTAAAGTCATAAAATTATGCTTCGCCACGCGGAAAAGGTGTTTCGCCACTCGATAGAAATCTAGCAAAAGTCCAAAAAGAGCCCTATATATTAAAATGCAAATGGCCGGAACTTTTCTCTGCGACCTCCTAGACATAAACCGATTGCACTATTGGAATGTAGACATTACCTATATTATTTTAAAATCATAAAATAATGTTTCGCCACGCGGAAAAGGTGTTTCGCCACTCGATAGAAATCTAGCAAAAGTCCAAAAAGAGCCCTATATATTAAAATGCAAATGGCCGTAACTTTTCTCTTCGACCTCCTAGGCATAAACCGATTGTACTATTAGAAAGTTAACATTTCGTATATTATTTTAAAATCATAAAATTATGTTTCGCCACTCGGAAAAGGTGTTTCGCCACTCGATAGAAATCTGGCAAAAGTCCAAAAAGAGCCCTATATATTAAAATGCAAATGGCCGTAACTTTTCTCTGCGACCTCCTAGACATAAACCGATTGCACTATTAGAAAGTAGACATTACGTATATTATTTTAAAATCATAAAATTATGCTTCGCCACTCGGAAAAGGTGTTTCGCCACTCGATAGAAATCTAGCAAAAGTCCAAAAAGAGCCCTATATATTAAAATGCAAATGGCCGTAACTTTTCTCTGCGACCTCCTAGACATAAACCGATTGCACTATTAGAAAGTAGACATTACGCATATTATTTTAAAATCATAAAATTATGTTTCGCCACTCAATAGAAATCTAGCAAAAGTCCAAAAAGAGCCCTATATATTAAAATGCAAATGGCCGTAACTTTTCTCTGCGACCTCCTAGGCATAAACCGATTGTACTATTAGAAAGTTAACATTACGTATATTATTTTAAAATCATAAAATTATGTTTCGCCACTCGAAAAAAGTGTTTCGCCACTCGATAGAAATCTAGCAAAAGTCCAAAAAAGAGGCCTATGTATTAAAATGCAAATGGCCGTAACTTTTCTCTGCGACCTCATAGACATAAACCGATTGCACTATTAGAAAGTAGACATTACGTATACTATTTTAAAGTCATAAAATTATGCTTCGCCACGCGGAAAAGGTGTTTCGCCACTCGATAGAAATCTAGCAAAAGTCCAAAAAGAGCCCTATATATTAAAATGCAAATTTCCGGAACTTTTCTCTGCGACCTCCTAGACATAAACCGATTGCACTATTAGAATGTAGACATTACGTATATTATTTTAAAATCATAAAATTATGCTTCGCCACTCGGAAAAGGTGTTTCGCCACTCGATAGAAATCTAGCAAAAGTCCAAAAAGAGCCCTATATATTAAAATGCAAATGGCCGTAACTTTTCTCTGCGACCTCCTAGACATAAACCGATTGCACTATTAGAAAGTAGACATTACGCATATTATTTTAAAATCATAAAATTATGTTTCGCCACTCGGAAAAGGTGTTTCGCCACTCGATAGAAATCTAGCAAAAGTCCAAAAAGAGCCCTATATATTAAAATGCAAATGGCCGTAACTTTTCTCTGCGACCTCCTAGGCATAAACCGATTGTACTATTAGAAAGTTAACATTACGTATATTATTTTAAAATCATAAAATCATGTTTCGCCACTCGAAAAAAGTGTTTCGCCACTCGATAGAAATCTAGCAAAAGTCCAAAAAAGAGGCCTATGTATTAAAATGCAAATGGCCGTAACTTTTCTCTGCGACCTCATAGACATAAACCGATTGCACTATTAGAAAGTAGACATTACGTATATTATTTTAAAGTCATAAAATTATGCTTCGCCACGCGGAAAAGGTGTTTCGCCACTCGATAGAAATCTAGCAAAAGTCCAAAAAGAGCCCTATATATTAAAATGCAAATGGCCGTAACTTTTCTCTGCGACCTCCTAGGCATAAACCGATTGTACTATTAGAAAGTTAACATTACGTATATTATTTTAAAATCATAAAATTATGTTTCGCCACTCGGAAAAGGTGTTTCGCCACTCGATAGAAATCTGGCAAAAGTCCAAAAAGAGCCCTATATATTAAAATGCAAATGGCCGTAACTTTTCTCTGCGACCTCCTAGACATAAACCGATTGCACTATTAGAAAGTAGACATTACGTATATTATTTTAAAATCATAAAATTATGTTTCGCCACTCGGAAAAGGTGTTTCGCCACTCGATAGAAATCTGGCAAAAGTCCAAAAAGAGCCCTATATATTAAAATGCAAATGGCCGTAACTTTTCTCTGCGACCTCCTAGACATAAACCGATTGCACTATTAGAAAGTAGACATTACGTATATTATTTTAAAATCATAAAATTATGCTTCGCCACTCGGAAAAGGTGTTTCGCCACTCGATAGAAATCTAGCAAAAGTCCAAAAAGAGCCCTATATATTAAAATGCAAATGGCCGTAACTTTTCTCTGCGACCTCCTAGACATAAACCGATTGCACTATTAGAAAGTAGACATTACGCATATTATTTTAAAATCATAAAATTATGTTTCGCCACTCGGAAAAGGTGTTTCGCCACTTGATAGAAATCTAGCAAAAGTCCAAAAAGAGCCCTATATATTAAAATGCAAATGGCCGTAACTTTTCTCTGCGACCTCCTAGGCATAAACCGATTGTACTATTAGAAAGTTAACATTACGTATATTATTTTAAAATCATAAAATTATGTTTCGCCACTCGAAAAAAGTGTTTCGCCACTCGATAGAAATCTAGCAAAAGTCCAAAAAAGAAGCCTATGTATTAAAATGCAAATGGCCGTAACTTTTCTCTGCGACCTCCTAGACATAAACCGATTGCACTATTAGAAAGTAGACATTACGTATATTATTTTAAAGTCATAAAATTATGCTTCGCCACGCGGAAAAGGTGTTTCGCCACTCGATAGAAATCTAGCAAAAGTCCAAAAAGAGCCCTATATATTAAAATGCAAATGGCCGTAACTTTTCTCTGCGACCTCCTAGACATAAACCGATTGCACTATTAGAAAGTAGACATTACGTATATTATTTTAAAATCATAAAATTATGTTTCGCCACTCGGAAAAGGTGTTTCGCCACTCGATAGAAATCTGGCAAAAGTCCAAAAAGAGCCCTATATATTAAAATGCAAATGGCCGTAACTTTTCTCTGCGATCTCCTAGACATAAACCGATTGCACTATTAGAAAGTAGACATTACGTATATTATTGTAAAATCATAAAATTATGCTTCGCCACTCGGAAAAGGTGTTTCGCCACTCGATAGAAATCTAGCAAAAGTCCAAAAAGAGCCCTATATATTAAAATGCAAATGGCCGAAACTTTTCTCTGCGACCTCCTAGACATAAACCGATTGCACTATTAGAAAGTAGACATTACGCATATTATTTTAAAATCATAAAATTATGTTTCGCCACTCGGAAAAGGTGTTTCGCCACTCGATAGAAATCTAGCAAAAGTCCAAAAAAGAGGCCTATGTATTAAAATGCAAATGGCCGTAACTTTTCTCTGCGACCTCCTAGACATAAACCGATTGCACTATTAGAAAGTAGACATTACGTATATTATTTTAAAGTCATAAAATTATGCTTCGCCACGCGGAAAAGGTGTTTCGCCACTCGATAGAAATCTAGCAAAAGTCCAAAAAGAGCCCTATATATTAAAATGCAAATGGCCGGAACTTTTCTCTGCGACCTCCTAGACATAAACCGATTGCACTATTAGAATGTAGACATTACCTATATTATTTTAAAATCATAAAATAATGTTTCGCCACTCGGAAAAGGTGTTTCGCCACTCGATAGAAATCTAGCAAAAGTCCAAAAAGAGCCCTATATATTAAAATGCAAATGGCCGTAACTTTTCTCTGCGACCTCCTAGGCATAAACCGATTGTACTATTAGAAAGTTAACATTACGTATATTATTTTAAAATCATAAAATTATGTTTCGCCACTCGGAAAAGGTGTTTCGCCACTCGATAGAAATCTGGCAAAAGTCCAAAAAGAGCCCTATATATTAAAATGCAAATGGCCGTAACTTTTCTCTGCGACCTCCTAGACATAAACCGATTGCACTATTAGAAAGTAGACATTACGTATATTATTTTAAAATCATAAAATTATGTTTCGCCACTCGGAAAAGTTTTTCGCCACTCGATAGAAATCTGGCAAAAGTCCAAAAAGAGCCCTATATATTAAAATGCAAATGGCCGTAACTTTTCTCTGCGACCTCCTAGACATAAACCGATTGCACTATTAGAAAGTAGACATTACGTATATTATTTTAAAATCATAAAATTATGCTTCGCCACTCGGAAAAGGTGTTTCGCCACTCGATAGAAATCTAGCAAAAGTCCAAAAAGAGCCCTATATATTAAAATGCAAATGGCCGTAACTTTTCTCTGCGACCTCCTAGACATAAACCGATTGCACTATTAGAAAGTAGACATTACGCATATTATTTTAAAATCATAAAATTATGTTTCGCCACTCGGAAAAGGTGTTTCGCCACTCGATAGAAATCTAGCAAAAGTCCAAAAAGAGCCCTATATATTAAAATGCAAATGGCCGTAACTTTTCTCTGCGACCTCCTAGGCATAAACCGATTGTACTATTAGAAAGTTAACATTACGTATATTATTTTAAAATCATAAAATTATGTTTCGCCACTCGAAAAAAGTGTTTCGCCACTCGATAGAAATCTAGCAAAAGTCCAAAAAAGAAGCCTATGTATTAAAATGCAAATGGCCGTAACTTTTCTCTGCGACCTCCTAGACATAAACCGATTGCACTATTAGAAAGTAGACATTACGTATATTATTTTAAAGTCATAAAATTATGCTTCGCCACGCGGAAAAGGTGTTTCGCCACTCGATAGAAATCTAGCAAAAGTCCAAAAAGAGCCCTATATATAAAATGCAAATGGCCGTAACTTTTCTCTGCGACCTCCTAGACATAAACCGATTGCACTATTAGAAAGTAGACATTACGTATATTATTTTAAAATCATAAAATTATGTTTCGCCACTCGGAAAAGGTGTTTCGCCACTCGATAGAAATCTGGCAAAAGTCCAAAAAGAGCCCTATATATTAAAATGCAAATGGCCGTAACTTTTCTCTGCGACCTCCTAGACATAAACCGATTGCACTATTAGAAAGTAGACATTACGTATATTATTTTAAAATCATAAAATTATGCTTCGCCACTCGGAAAAGGTGTTTCGCCACTCGATAGAAATCTAGCAAAAGTCCAAAAAGAGCCCTATATATTAAAATGCAAATGGCCGAAACTTTTCTCTGCGACCTCCTAGACATAAACCGATTGCACTATTAGAAAGTAGACATTACGCATATTATTTTAAAATCATAAAATTATGTTTCGCCACTCGGAAAAGGTGTTTCGCCACTCGATAGAAATCTAGCAAAAGTCCAAAAAGAGCCCTATATATTAAAATGCAAATGGCCGTAACTTTTCTCTGCGACCTCCTAGGCATAAACCGATTGTACTATTAGAAAGTTAACATTACGTATATTATTTTAAAATCATAAAATTATGTTTCGCCACTCGAAAAAAGTGTTTCGCCACTCGATAGAAATCTAGCAAAAGTCCAAAAAAGAAGCCTATGTATTAAAATGCAAATGGCCGTAACTTTTCTCTGCGACCTCCTAGACATAAACCGATTGCACTATTAGAAAGTAGACATTACGTATATTATTTTAAAGTCATAAAATTATGCTTCGCCACGCGGAAAAGGTGTTTCGCCACTCGATAGAAATCTAGCAAAAGTCCAAAAAGAGCCCTATATATTAAAATGCAAATGGCCGTAACTTTTCTCTGCGACCTCCTAGGCATAAACCGATTGTACTATTAGAAAGTTAACATTACGTATATTATTTTAAAATCATAAAATTATGTTTCGCCACTCGAAAAAAGTGTTTCGCCACTCGATAGAAATCTAGCAAAAGTCCAAAAAAGAAGCCTATGTATTAAAATGCAAATGGCCGTAACTTTTCTCTGCGACCTCCTAGACATAAACCGATTGCACTATTAGAAAGTAGACATTACGTATATTATTTTAAAGTCATAAAATTATGCTTCGCCACGCGGAAAAGGTGTTTCGCCACTCGATAGAAATCTAGCAAAAGTCCAAAAAGAGCCCTATATATTAAAATGCAAATGGCCGGAACTTTTCTCTGCGACCTCCTAGACATAAACCGATTGCACTATTGGAATGTAGACATTACCTATATTATTTTAAAATCATAAAATAATGTTTCGCCACTCGGAAAAGGTGTTTCGCCACTCGATAGAAATCTAGCAAAAGTCCAAAAAGAGCCCTATATATTAAAATGCAAATGGCCGTAACTTTTCTCTTCGACCTCCTAGGCATAAACCGATTGTACTATTAGAAAGTTAACATTTCGTATATTATTTTAAAATCATAAAATTATGTTTCGCCACTCGGAAAAGGTGTTTCGCCACTCGATAGAAATCTGGCAAAAGTCCAAAAAGAGCCCTATATATTAAAATGCAAATGGCCGTAACTTTTCTCTGCGACCTCCTAGACATAAACCGATTGCACTATTAGAAAGTAGACATTACGTATATTATTTTAAAATCATAAAATTATGCTTCGCCACTCTTAAAAGGTGTTTCGCCACTCGATAGAAATCTAGCAAAAGTCCAAAAAGAGCCCTATATATTAAAATGCAAATGGCCGTAACTTTTCTCTGCGACCTCCTAGACATAAACCGATTGCACTATTAGAAAGTAGACATTACGCATATTATTTTAAAATCATAAAATTATGTTTCGCCACTCAATAGAAATCTAGCAAAAGTCCAAAAAGAGCCCTATATATTAAAATGCAAATGGCCGTAACTTTTCTCTGCGACCTCCTAGGCATAAACCGATTGTACTATTAGAAAGTTAACATTACGTATATTATTTTAAAATCATAAAATTATGTTTCGCCACTCGAAAAAAGTGTTTCGCCACTCGATAGAAATCTAGCAAAAGTCCAAAAAAGAGGCCTATGTATTAAAATGCAAATGGCCGTAACTTTTCTCTGCGACCTCATAGACATAAACCGATTGCACTATTAGAAAGTAGACATTACGTATACTATTTTAAAGTCATAAAATTATGCTTCGCCACGCGGAAAAGGTGTTTCGCCACTCGATAGAAATCTAGCAAAAGTCCAAAAAGAGCCCTATATATTAAAATGCAAATTTCCGGAACTTTTCTCTGCGACCTCCTAGACATAAACCGATTGCACTATTAGAATGTAGACATTACTTATATTATTTTAAAATCATAAAATTATGCTTCGCCACTCGGAAAAGGTGTTTCGCCACTCGATAGAAATCTGGCAAAAGTCCAAAAAGAGCCCTATATATTAAAATGCAAATGGCCGTAACTTTTCTCTGCGACCTCCTAGACATAAACCGATTGCACTATTAGAAAGTAGACATTACGTATATTATTTTAAAATCATAAAATTATGCTTCGCCACTCGGAAAAGGTGTTTCGCCACTCGATAGAAATCTAGCAAAAGTCCAAAAAGAGCCCTATATATTAAAATGCAAATGGCCGTAACTTTTCTCTGCGACCTCCTAGACATAAACCGATTGCACTATTAGAAAGTAGACATTACGCATATTATTTTAAAATCATAAAATTATGTTTCGCCACTCGGAAAAGGTGTTTCGCCACTCGATAGAAATCTAGCAAAAGTCCAAAAAGAGCCCTATATATTAAAATGCAAATGGCCGTAACTTTTCTCTGCGACCTCCTAGGCATAAACCGATTGTACTATTAGAAAGTTAACATTACGTATATTATTTTAAAATCATAAAATTATGTTTCGCCACTCGAAAAAAGTGTTTCGCCACTCGATAGAAATCTAGCAAAAGTCCAAAAAAGAAGCCTATGTATTAAAATGCAAATGGCCGTAACTTTTCTCTGCGACCTCCTAGACATAAACCGATTGCACTATTAGAAAGTAGACATTACGTATATTATTTTAAAGTCATAAAATTATGCTTCGCCACGCGGAAAAGGTGTTTCGCCACTCGATAGAAATCTAGCAAAAGTCCAAAAAGAGCCCTATATATTAAAATGCAAATGGCCGTAACTTTTCTCTGCGACCTCCTAGACATAAACCGATTGCACTATTAGAAAGTAGACATTACGTATATTATTTTAAAATCATAAAATTATGTTTCGCCACTCGGAAAAGGTGTTTCGCCACTCGATAGAAATCTGGCAAAAGTCCAAAAAGAGCCCTATATATTAAAATGCAAATGGCCGTAACTTTTCTCTGCGACCTCCTAGACATAAACCGATTGCACTATTAGAAAGTAGACATTACGTATATTATTTTAAAATCATAAAATTATGCTTCGCCACTCGGAAAAGGTGTTTCGCCACTCGATAGAAATCTAGCAAAAGTCCAAAGAGAGCCCTATATATTAAAATGCAAATGGCCGAAACTTTTCTCTGCGACCTCCTAGACATAAACCGATTGCACTATTAGAAAGTAGACATTACGCATATTATTTTAAAATCATAAAATTATGTTTCGCCACTCGGAAAAGGTGTTTCGCCACTCGATAGAAATCTAGCAAAAGTCCAAAAAGAGCCCTATATATTAAAATGCAAATGGCCGTAACTTTTCTCTGCGACCTCCTAGGCATAAACCGATTGTACTATTAGAAAGTTAACATTACGTATATTATTTTAAAATCATAAAATTATGTTTCGCCACTCGAAAAAAGTGTTTCGCCACTCGATAGAAATCTAGCAAAAGTCCAAAAAAGAAGCCTATGTATTAAAATGCAAATGGCCGTAACTTTTCTCTGCGACCTCCTAGACATAAACCGATTGCACTATTAGAAAGTAGACATTACGTATATTATTTTAAAGTCATAAAATTATGCTTCGCCACGCGGAAAAGGTGTTTCGCCACTCGATAGAAATCTAGCAAAAGTCCAAAAAGAGCCCTATATATTAAAATGCAAATGTCCGTAACTTTTCTCTGCGACCTCCTAGGCATAAACCGATTGTACTATTAGAAAGTTAACATTACGTATATTATTTTAAAATCATAAAATAATGTTTCGCCACTCGAAAAAAGTGTTTCGCCACTCGATAGAAATCTAGCAAAAGTCCAAAAAAGAAGCCTATGTATTAAAATGCAAATGGCCGTAACTTTTCTCTGCGACCTCCTAGACATAAACCGATTGCACTATTAGAAAGTAGACATTACGTATATTATTTTAAAGTCATAAAATTATGCTTCGCCACGCGGAAAAGGTGTTTCGCCACTCGATAGAAATCTAGCAAAAGTCCAAAAAGAGCCCTATATATTAAAATGCAAATGGCTGGAACTTTTCTCTGCGACCTCCTAGACATAAACCGATTGCACTATTGGAATGTAGACATTACCTATATTATTTTAAAATCATAAAATAATGTTTCGCCACTCGGAAAAGGTGTTTCGCCACTCGATAGAAATCTAGCAAAAGTCCAAAAAGAGCCCTATATATTAAAATGCAAATGGCCGTAACTTTTCTCTTCGACCTCCTAGGCATAAACCGATTGTACTATTAGAAAGTTAACATTTCGTATATTATTTTAAAATCATAAAATTATGTTTCGCCACTCGGAAAAGGTGTTTCGCCACTCGATAGAAATCTGGCAAAAGTCCAAAAAGAGCCCTATATATTAAAATGCAAATGGCCGTAACTTTTCTCTGCGACCTCCTAGACATAAACCGATTGCACTATTAGAAAGTAGACATTACGTATATTATTTTAAAATCATAAAATTATGCTTCGCCACTCGGAAAAGGTGTTTCGCCACTCGATAGAAATCTAGCAAAAGTCCAAAAAGAGCCCTATATATTAAAATGCAAATGGCCGTAACTTTTCTCTGCGACCTCCTAGACATAAACCGATTGCACTATTAGAAAGTAGACATTACGCATATTATTTTAAAATCATAAAATTATGTTTCGCCACTCAATAGAAATCTAGCAAAAGTCCAAAAAGAGCCCTATATATTAAAATGCAAATGGCCGTAACTTTTCTCTGCGACCTCCTAGGCATAAACCGATTGTACTATTAGAAAGTTAACATTACGTATATTATTTTAAAATCATAAAATTATGTTTCGCCACTCGAAAAAAGTGTTTCGCCACTCGATAGAAATCTAGCAAAAGTCCAAAAAAGAGGCCTATGTATTAAAATGCAAATGGCCGTAACTTTTCTCTGCGACCTCATAGACATAAACCGATTGCACTATTAGAAAGTAGACATTACGTATACTATTTTAAAGTCATAAAATTATGCTTCGCCACGCGGAAAAGGTGTTTCGCCACTCGATAGAAATCTAGCAAAAGTCCAAAAAGAGCCCTATATATTAAAATGCAAATTTCCGGAACTTTTCTCTGCGACCTCCTAGACATAAACCGATTGCACTATTAGAATGTAGACATTACGTATATTATTTTAAAATCATAAAATTATGCTTCGCCACTCGGAAAAGGTGTTTCGCCACTCGATAGAAATCTAGCAAAAGTCCAAAAAGAGCCCTATATATTAAAATGCAAATGGACGTAACTTTTCTCTGCGACCTCCTAGACATAAACCGATTGCACAATTAGAAAGTAGACATTACGTATATTATTTTAAAGTCATAAAATTATGCTTCGCCACGCGCAAATGGTGTTTCGCCACTCGATAGAAATCTGGCAAAAGTCCAAAAAGAGCCCTATATATTAAAATGCAAATGGCCGGAACTTTTCTCTGCGACCTCCTAGACATAAACCGATTGCACTATTAGAATGTAGACATTACCTATATTATTTTAAAATCATAAAATAATGTTTCGCCACTCGGAAAAGGTGTTTCGCCACTCGATAGAAATCTAGCAAAAGTCCAAAAAGAGCCCTATATATTAAAATGCAAATGGCCGTAACTTTTCTCTGCGACCTCCTAGGCATAAACCGATTGTACTATTAGATAGTTAACATTACGTATATTATTTTAAAATCATAAAATTATGTTTCGCCACTCGGAAAAGGTGTTTCGCCACTCGATAGAAATCTGGCAAAAGTCCAAAAAGAGCCCTATATATTAAAATGCAAATGGCCGTAACTTTTCTCTGCGACCTCCTAGACATAAACCGATTGCACTATTAGAAAGTAGACATTACGTATATTATTTTAAAATCATAAAATTATGTTTCGCCACTCGGAAAAGGTGTTTCGCCACTCGATAGAAATCTGGCAAAAGTCCAAAAAGAGCCCTATATATTAAAATGCAAATGGCCGTAACTTTTCTCTGCGACCTCCTAGACATAAACCGATTGCACTATTAGAAAGTAGACATTACGTATATTATTTTAAAATCATAAAATTATGCTTCGCCACTCGGAAAAGGTGTTTCGCCACTCGATAGAAATCTAGCAAAAAGTCCAAAAAGAGCCCTATATATTAAAATGCAAATGGCCGTAACTTTTCTCTGCGACCTCCTAGACATAAACCGATTGCACTATTAGAAAGTAGACATTACGTATATTATTTTAAAATCATAAAATTATGTTTCGCCACTCGGAAAAGGTGTTTCGCCACTCGATAGAAATCTAGCAAAAGTCCAAAAAGAGCCCTATATATTAAAATGCAAATGGCCGTAACTTTTCTCTGCGACCTCCTAGACATAAACCGATTGCACTATTAGAAAGTAGACATTACGTATATTATTTTAAAATCATAAAATTATGCTTCGCCACTCGGAAAAGGTGTTTCGCCACTCGATAGAAATCTAGCAAAAGTCCAAAAAGAGCCCTATATATTAAAATGCAAATGGCCGTAACTTTTCTCTGCGACCTCCTAGGCATAAACCGATTGTACTATTAGAAAGTTAACATTACGTATATTATTTTAAAATCATAAAATTATGTTTCGTAACTCGAAAAAAGTGTTTCGCCACTCGATAGAAATCTAGCAAAAGTCCAAAAAAGAAGCCTATGTATTAAAATGCAAATGGCCGTAACTTTTCTCTGCGACCTCCTAGACATAAACCGATTGCACTATTAGAAAGTAGACATTACGTATATTATTTTAAAGTCATAAAATTATGCTTCGCCACGCGGAAAAGGTGTTTCGCCACTCGATAGAAATCTAGCAAAAGTCCAAAAAGAGCCCTATATATTAAAATGCAAATGGCCGGATCTTTTCTCTGCGACCTCCTAGACATAAACCGAATGCACTATTAGAATGTAGACATTACCTATATTATTTTAAAATCATAAAATAATGTTTCGCCACTCGGAAAAGGTGTTTCGCCACTCGATAGAAATCTAGCAAAAGTCCAAAAAGAGCCCTATATATTAAAATGCAAATGGCCGTAACTTTTCTCTTCGACCTCCTAGGCATAAACCGATTGTACTATTAGAAAGTTAACATTACGTATATTATTTTAAAATCATAAAATTATGTTTCGCCACTCGGAAAAGGTGTTTCGCCACTCGATAGAAATCTGGCAAAAGTCCAAAAAGAGCCCTATATATTAAAATGCAAATGGCCGTAACTTTTCTCTGCGACCTCCTAGACATAAACCGATTGCACTATTAGAAAGTAGACATTACGTATATTATTTTAAAATCATAAAATTATGCTTCGCCACTCGGAAAAGGTGTTTCGCCACTCGATAGAAATCTAGCAAAAGTCCAAAAAAGAAGCCTATGTATTAAAATGCAAATGGCCGTAACTTTTCTCTGCGACCTCCTAGACATAAACCGATTGTACTATTAGAAAGTTAACATTACGTATATTATTTTAAAATCATAAAATTATGCTTCGCCACTCGGAAAAGGTGTTTCGCCACTCGATAGAAATCTAGCAAAAGTCCAAAAAGAGCCCTATATATTAAAATGCAAATGGCCGTAACTTTTCTCTGCGACCTCCTAGGCATAAACCGATTGTACTATTAGAAAGTTAACATTGCGTATATTTTTTTAAAATCATAAAATTATGTTTCGCCACTCGAAAAAAGTGTTTCACCACTCGATAGAAATCTAGCAAAAGTCCAAAAAAGAGGCCTATGTATTAAAATGCAAATGGCCGTAACTTTTCTCTGCGACCTCCTAGACATAAACCGATTGCACTATTAGAAAGTAGACATTACGTATATTATTTTAAAATCATAAAATAATGTTTCGCCACTCGGAAAAGGTGTTTCGCCACTCGATAGAAATCTAGCAAAAGTCCAAAAAGAGCCCTATATATTAAAATGCAAATGGCCGTAACTTTTCTCTTCGACCTCCTAGGCATAAACCGATTGTACTATTAGAAAGTTAACATTACGTATATTATTTTAAAATCATAAAATTATGTTTCGCCACTCGGAAAAGGTGTTTCGCCACTCGATAGAAATCTGGCAAAAGGCCAAAAAGAGCCCTATATATTAAAATGCAAATGGCCGTAACTTTTCTCTGCGACCTCCTAGACATAAACCGATTGCACTATTAGAAAGTAGACATTACGTATATTATTTTAAAATCATAAAATTATGCTTCGCCACTCGGAAAAGGTGTTTCGCCACTCGATAGAAATCTAGCAAAAGTCCAAAAAGAGCCCTATATATTAAAATGCAAATGGCCGTAACTTTTCTCTGCGACCTCCTAGACATAAACCGATTGCACTATTAGAAAGTAGACATTACGCATATTATTTTAAAATCATAAAATTATGTTTCGCCACTCGATAGAAATCTAGCAAAAGTCCAAAAAGAGCCCTATATATTAAAATGCAAATGGCCGTAACTTTTCTCTTCGACCTCCTAGGCATAAACCGATTGTACTATTAGAAAGTTAACATTACGTATATTATTTTAAAATCATAAAATTATGCTTCGCCACTCGGAAAAGGTGTTTCGCCACTCGATAGAAATCTAGCAAAAGTCCAAAAAGAGCCCTATATATTAAAATGCAAATGGCCGTAACTTTTCTCTTCGACCTCCTAGGCATAAACCGATTGTACTATTAGAAAGTTAACATTACGTATATTATTTTAAAATCATAAAATTATGCTTCGCCACTCGGAAAAGGTGTTTCGCCACTCGATAGAAATCTAGCAAAAGTCCAAAAAGAGCCCTATATATTAAAATGCAAATGGCCGTAACTTTTCTCTGCGACCTCCTAGGCATAAACCGATTGTACTATTAGAAAGTTAACATTGCGTATATTTTTTTAAAATCATAAAATTATGTTTCGCCACTCGAAAAAAGTGTTTCACCACTCGATAGAAATCTAGCAAAAGTCCAAAAAAGAGGCCTATGTATTAAAATGCAAATGGCCGTAACTTTTCTCTGCGACCTCCTAGACATAAACCGATTGCACTATTAGAAAGTAGACATTACGTATATTATTTTAAAGTCATAAAATTATGCTTCGCCACGCGGAAAAGGTGTTTCGCCACTCGATAGAAATCTAGCAAAAGTCCAAAAAGAGCCCTATATATTAAAATGCAAATGGCCGGAACTTTTCTCTGCGACCTCCTAGACATTAACCGATTGCACTATTAGAAAGTAGACATTACGTATTTTATTTCAAAATCATAAAATTATGCTTCGCCACGCGGAAAAGGTGTTTCGCCACTCGATAGAAATCTAGCAAAAGTCCAAAAAGAGCCCTATATATTAAAATGCAAATGGCCGTAACATTTCTCTGCGACTTCCTAGATATAAACCGATTGCTCTATTAGAAAGTAGACATTACGTATTTTATTTTAAAATCATAAAATTATGTTTCGCCACTCGGAAAAGGTGTTTCGCCACTCGATAGAAATCTAGCAAAAGTCCAAAAAGAGCCCTATATATTAAAATGCAAATGGCCGTAAGTTTTCTCTGCGACCTCTTAGGCATAAACCGATTGCACTATTAGAAATTTAACATTACGCATATTATTTTAAAATCATAAAATTATGTTTCGCCACTCGGAAAAGGTGTTTCGCCACTCGATAGAAATCTAGCAAAAGTCCAAAAAAGAGCCCTATTAATTAAAATGAAAATGGCCGTAACTTTTCTCTGCGACCTCCTAGGCATAAACCGATTGTACTATTAGAAAGTTAACATTACGTATATTATTTTAAAATCATAAAATTATGTTTCGCCACTCGGAAAAGGTGTTTCGCCACTCGATAGAAATCTAGCAAAAGTCCAAAAAAGAGCCCTATTAATTAAAATGAAAATGGCCGTAACTTTTCTCTGCGACCTCCTAGGCATAAACCGATTGTACTATTAGAAAGTTAACATTACGTATATTATTTTAAAATCATAAAATTATGTTTCGCCACTCGAAAAAAGTGTTTCGCCACGGAGAGCGTCAAGCTATGAAAGCCAGGATGGCCGAGTGGTCTAAGGCGTCAGATTTAAGCTCTGATCCTCGAAAGAGGGCGTGGGTTCGAACCCCACTTCTGGCAGAGGTTAATGATTTTGTAACCAACATTTTCAAAAAACGAATAACGGAGAGCGATAAACATTGCAAGCCAGGATGGCCGAGTGGTCTAAGGCGTCAGATTTAAGCTCTGATCCTCGAAAGAGGGCGTGGGTTCGAACCCCACTTCTGGCAGAGTTTAATGATTTTGTAACCAACATTTTCAAAAAACGAATAACGGAGAGCGATAAACATTGCAAGCTAGGATGGCCGAGTGGTCTAAGGCGTCAGATTTAAGCGCTGATCCTCGAAAGAGGGCGTGGGTTCGAACCCCACTTCTGGCAGAGTTTAATGATTTTGTAACCATCATTTTCAAAAAACGAATAACGGAGAGCGATAAGCTTTGCAAGCCAGGATGGCCGAGTGGTCTAAGGCGTCAGATTTAAGCTCTGATCCTCGAAAGAGGACGTGGGTTCGATCCCCACTTCTGGCAGAGTTTAATGATTTTGTAACCAAAATTTAAAAAAAAAAAAAAAAAAAACAATATCGGAGAGCGACGTAGATTTCAAGCCAGGATGGCCGAGTGGTCTAAAGCGTCAGATTTAAGCTCTGATCCCCACTTCTGGTAGGCTCTAATTATTTTGTAACAAACGTCAGGTTTTTAACCATTATTAACCGAGGGGCAGAGTGCAGTGTAAGGAATGTTCTGAAATTTAAACTCGGATTCTCGAAAAGGGTGCTAGGGTGAAATCCCTATTTTGGCATAATATAATTATTTTGAACTAAAATGCTGCATCAGACCTTTATATACATATTTTTGAAAATATTAAATTGGAAAATAATCGTCTAACGATAAGACATTTATTTCATTTCAGATATGTCATCATCTTGATCTCTAAAGGCTAATCAAAAATGGGATCAAGTTAAATTGGCAGTTCTGATACGAGAGTGTCTCGGGAAATCACGTGCTTTTATGTCTGAAAGTGATAAAAAATATTCCCGAAGGCGTAATGCGATATTATTATTTTCTACGCGTTAATATGAACTGATCTGAAATATTTTTCTGAATGAATCGTCTTCAAGATCTTCCAATTTGTAAGTACTATTCTTATTTTGAATTCTTAATTTACTTGTATTTTCGTACGCCCATTTGATTGGTATTTTAAACTTCTTGTTCAATGATACTTAAGTCCAAGTTTTTCCCTAGTTTTAATTGTTCATTCAGGTGTTTGTGATTTTGGTTTACCCCCATTTCGCCCAAAACATTTGGCCCAATTCCCATTTCGCCCAATCTCAAATAATCTAACCTAACCCTACCTAACCTAACAATTGGGCGAAATGGTAATAGATCATTTTGGGCGAAATATTTGGGCGAAATGGGAACACACCGTGATGGTATTTGACGGAATGATTGATTTGTGATCAAAAATCCGACGTTCTAGAACCTCTCATTATTGGCTCTTTGCCCTCGTTGTTCCTTTGATAACTTTTGGATATTCAAACACCACGCTAATCCTAAAGAAAGTTTTAAACTTAGCGATGGGTGATTTGTTTCTTTAGTTTTAGGGGTGAATGATCTATGACTTTAATTTGAGAAGGAGTGATTTGTGACTTTAATTTGAGGGAGGGGTGATCTGTGACGTTAAGCGATGGGTTATCTGTAACTTTAAGGGATGGGTCATCTGTGAATTTAAGGGATGGGTCATCTGTGACTTTAAGGGATGGATCATCTGTGACTTTAAAGGATGGGTCATCTGTGAATTTAAGGGATGGATCATCTATGACTTTAAGGGATGGGTCATCTGTGACTTTAAGGGATGGGTCATCTGTGAATTTAAGGGATGGATCATCTGTGACTTTAAGGGATGGATCATCTGTGACTTTAAGGGATGGATCATCTGTGACTTTAAAGGATGGTTCATCTGTGACTTTAATGGATGGGCGACCTGTGATTTTAGTTTAAGGGCTTTGTGGCGTGTGACTTTAATTTAAGGTAGGGATTTTTGTGACTTTAATGTAAGAGCTGATGTATAGTTCTAAACTATGAAACTTTTCCTTTAATACCATATAAATGTTTAAATAGCTTACCGTGTCTTAAACTTCGTTTAAATTTAAAGAAGGTTTATTTATGCATAATGTAAAAAACTTATTCCGTCTCTCGTTTGACAATGTCAGCTAATTTGAATCACCTCTTTTTATCTTTGGTGTAGAATATATATCCCAAAGTCATGCACAAACTATAGCTAGGCAGCCCTCTATGTCTAAGAAACGAAAATATATTGATGAAGGATAGTCTAGCTTTCAACCCCTTTGGAAATCTTTGAATGAGTTCTTCTAGAATAAACTTGAAAGGATGTAGAAAAAAAAAATTCTCCTAAAACTGCTTAAGACTTTTTAACCTGCTTGCTGATTTAGGCTATTTCCATCCTTTAAAGGAAGGCTGGAAGAAATATCAGGGTCGATTCTTTAATTTCAAATAGCCATTAAAACCACTGACATTCTTCTTTAAAAAAAAATTGTAGACGTAATTTTAGGCTAGGTACTTTATTTTAATAGCATATCACATTTACTTTAAATATGATGTTGCATTTTTCAACTTATCGAACTTTTTGATTATTCTGTTCAATATACCTTTATTTTTTTCTCAATTCGTTTAGTGAAGCTTTTTATAGTTAGTAATCATCATTTTTTACCCCTTTTCTATCGCAACGATGTGCAACGTAAGCGAGTTTGCAAATTTTGATTTGGAATTTTTTAAACTTTTTTTTTTTTTTTTTTTTTTTTTTTTTTTTTGTTAGTCTTGAAACCTCGCAAATGTGTAGTTTTGGATATTTGTAGAAGGCTCGAAAGTTTAGTATAAAGTTCGAAAGTTTGACAGTTTGTTAAAATTGACTCGAAAGGTTTGAAAAATTGAAATCATACAGTTTGTAAAAGTGGTTGAAATAGTTTTGTAAATGTGGGCACGATTATTTTTTAAATATGGGCACAAAAGCCAAGTTGAAGTGGGTTTGAAAGTGTGTAAGCATGGCCTCGAATAACCCTTTATTGAAGTAAAGGAATTTTTGTTAAAGTGAGCAAAATCGTTTTGTTGAAGTAGGCTAGGAAGTTTCGTTAAAGTAAGCTAGGAAGTTTCGTTAAAGTAGGCTAGGAAGTCTTGTAAAGTTTCGAAAATAGTTTGTTTCAACCAAAAATGGAAGCTTATCCTAAAATAACCCTTCGCGTTTGGTTAGATAGTTCTACTGGGGTTCAATAGAAAAGAAAGGGAGCGTATAAATATTCATTCATTCATTCATTCAATACAAAATATCAAAGTTTCGCCTCTGAGCACCGATGCGCAGTTGGAGAAACATATTTACAGGCTTTTCTTACATAAAATCATGATAAAATATATTTAACGGGAACGTAAAACTTTTTCAAATAGTCACTTTAAAATTATGTAACTAGCATATTCCTCATAAATAAATGATATACGACCCTAAGTAAACGTCCATGTGACACAATAGCACAATGGGATACGGTCAATTTAACGTGTGTAATTTATCGTAACTATTTTACCGTGGGCACTTTACCGTTTAAAATTCATCGTACATTCATTATTATCGTTTACCTATTCACCGTAAACCACATTAACGCCATAATTAATCGTAACATTTTTTTACCGTAAATTTATTTACCGTGTTAAGTTTTAACGTACACAAGATACCGTAAATATTTTACCGTTATCAACGTTAACCATATATCGTATTTTCATTATTAACGTGTGAAAATGTGTCGTTCACCTCATTATAAAGCTAATAGGGAGTGTCAAATTATTTAAAAGCAAAAAACTTGATTAAAATAAGAGTTTGTTAAATATTCGAAATGCGTAAACATTTATCCAAATGGAGTTTGCTAAGCATTAAAGTAGGTTAGGTTCGGTTGAAAGTCGACCGCGAAAAAATTTAAATCCTAAAGTTGATCGCCCTTGCAAAAAGACTGGTGACAGGCGACTCCGGGAATTCTAAATATCCTTTAAAAAAAGTCGTACGCGCGAGAGTGGATCTGATAAGTATTAATTTAGATATTTTTTATCGGTGTGTTCTTAGGTTAGGCTAGGTTAGGTTAGGTTAGGTTAGGTTAGGTTAGGTTATCAGTCGAACTAGCTCGTCCCAGTTTGTTACGACCAATGTTTACACGATAAACTGACTGCAATTTTTTCTCGGGATACGGTAAATATGTAACGGGAAGAATGTATCAACGGTAAATTTAGTCACGGTGAACTTTTTACGATATAATATGGTCTACGGTCAATTGTATACTACGGTAAATTGAATACGATAAATTGTCCACGATAAATTTGTTACGACCAATGTTCACACGATAAACTGTCCGTAAAGCAATTACAATAAATTTGAATTATTAGATAGGCCAAAACTGATATATTTTTCCAATATGATCTATAATTCATTATTTTCTTTCCTCTTGGTATCTTTGGCCTCTCCCTATCTATCGCGCGGTACTTGGTATCAGTCCGAGAACATCCGTACTACTTTCTTCTCTTGTTAGTTTAACATTGAGTATCACTTCGCGGTATCGTTCAAAAATAAAACTATTTCCCACTTGAAAAAAAAAATAAATAAATAAATAAAATAATGATGAATTATTTCTCTGATATTGTCGTATTTCCTTCAGTAGATTCATCCCTCTTTCCCCATTGATTGTTCTTAGTTTAGGGTTTTCTATTAGCCTCGGACCATTGGGTCAACTATCCAACAAGATTAATAATCGGTGACTACCTGGATAGGCTTAAGATATTTATTTCCAACGCAATCTATAAGTTTTGATGACAATTAATTATTTGAAAAGTGTTTTTGATATCGTTGAGAATAGCGTTTTATTAAACGATTGTTTTTTGACGCTTTTTTAATTAAAATTTTTACATTCAAATAAAAAAAAGCGCATCTTAAAATTTTAAATTTTATTGCTTTAGTTTGCACTAAATACGTATATAGCATTTATTAATTAATTAATCGTCTGAATAGCGATATTCCCCGAGGGAAGTTGCATATTTTTACTACAAAGATGGCTATAAACATATAATACTCTGTCGTTAAACCCTTACAATTTATTAAAGGCAAAAGTAGGCTTCGTTAAAGGGAGTATTGAACCGAAAACTATTTTTGTTTAATTAGAAACTTTACTTTTAAAGTTTTTTTAGACAAGCTTAACGATAGAAATCGAGCAAAAGTCCAAAAAAGAGCCCTATGTATTAAAATACAAATGGCCGTAACTTTTCTCTGCGACCTCCTAGACATAAACCGATTGCACTATTAGAAAGTAGACATTACGTATATTATTTTAAAATCATAAAATTATGTTTCGCCACTCGATAGAAATCTAGCAAAAGTCCAAAAAAGAGCCCTATGTATTAAAATACAAATGGCCGTAACCTTTCTCTGCGACCTCCTAGACTAAACCGATTGCACTATTAGAAAGTAGACATTACGTATATTATTTTAAAATCATAAAATTATGTTTCGCCACTCGGAAAAGGTGTTTCGCCACTCGGAAAAGGTGTTTCGCCACTCGATAGAAATCTAGCAAAAGTCCAAAAAGAGCCCTATATATTAAAATGCTAATGGCCGTAACTTTTCTCTGCGACCTCCTAGGCATAAACCGATTGCTCTATTAGAAAGTTAACATTACGCATATTATTTTAAAATCATAAAATTATGTTTCGCCACTCGGAAAAGGTGTTTCGCCTCTCGGTAGAAATCTAGCAAAAGTCCAAAAAGAGCCCTGTATATTAAAATGCAAATGGCCGTAACTTTTCTCTACGACCTCCTAGGCATAAACTGATTGTACTATTAGAAAGTTAACATTACGTATATTATTTTAAAATCATAAAATAATGTTTCGCCACTCGGAAAAGGTGTTTCGCCACTCGATAGAAATCTAGCAAAAGTCCAAAAAAGAGCCCTGTATATTAAAATGCAAATGGCCGTAACTTTTCTCTGCGACCTCCTAGGCATAAACCGATTGTACTATTAGAAAGTTAACATTACGTATATTATTTTAAAATCATAAAATTATGTTTCGCCACTCGGAAAAGGTGTTTCGCCACTCGATAGAAATCTAGCAAAAGTCCAAAAAAGAGCCCTGTATATTAAAATGCAAATGGCCGTAACCTTTCTCTGCGACCTCCTAGGCATAAACCGATTGTACTATTAGAAAGTTAACATTACGTATATTATTTTAAAATCATAAAATTATGTTTCGCCACTCGAAAAAAGTGTTTCGCCACTCGATAGAAATCTAGCAAAAGTCCAAAAAAGAGGCCTATGTATTAAAATGCAAATGGCCGTAACTTTTCTCTGCGACCTCCTAGGCATAAACCGATTGCACTATTAGAAAGTAGACATTACGTATATTATTTTAAAGTCATAAAATTATGCTTCGCCACTCGGAAAAGGTGTTTCGCCACTCGATATAAATCTAGCAAAAGTCCAAAAAAGAGCCCTATGTATTAAAATACAAATGGCCGTAACTTTTCTCTGCGACCTCCTAGACATAAACCGATTGCACTATTAGAAAGTAGACATTACGTATATTATTTTAAAATCATAAAATTGTGCTTCGCCACTCGAAAAAAGTGTTTCGCCACTCGATATATATCTAGCAAAAGTCCAAAAAAGAGCCCTATGTATTAAAATACAAATGGCCGTAACTTTTCTCTGCGACCTCCTAGACATAAACCGATTGCACTATTAGAAAGTAGACATTACGTATATTATTTCAAAATCATAAAATTGTGCTTCGCCACTCGAAAAAAGTGTTTCGCCACTCGATATATATCTAGCAAAAGTCCAAAAAAGAGCCCTATGTATTAAAATACAAATGGCCGTAACTTTTCTCTGCGACCTCCTAGACATAAACCGATTGCACTATTAGAAAGTAGACATTACGTATATTATTTTAAAATCATAAAATAATGCTTCGCCACTCGGAAAAGGTGTTTCGCCACTCGATATAAATCTAGCAAAAGTCCAAAAAAGAGCCCTATATTAAAATACAAATGGCCGTAACTTTTCTCTGCGACCTCCTAGGCATAAACCGACTGCACTATTAGAAAGTTAACATTACGCATATTATTTTAAAATCATAAAATTATGTTTCGCCACTCGGAAAAGGTGTTTCGCCACTCGATAGAAATCTAGCAAAAGTCCAAAAAGAGCCCTATATATTAAAATGCAAATGGCCGTAACTTTTCTCTGCGACATCCTAGGCATAAACCGATTGTACTATTAGAAGGTTAACATTACGTATATTATTTTAAAATCATAAAATTATGTTTCGCCACTCGAAAAAAGTGTTTCGCCACTCGATATAAATCTAGCAAAAGTCCAAAAAAGAGCCCTATGTATTAAAATACAAATGGCCGTAACTTTTCTCTGCGACCTCCTAGACATAAACCGATTGCACTATTAGAAAGTAGACATTACGTATATTATTTTAAAATCATAAAATAATGCTTCGCCACTCGGAAAAGGTGTTTCGCCACTCGATATAAATCTAGCAAAAGTCCAAAAAAGAGCCCTATATTAAAATACAAATGGCCGTAACTTTTCTCTGCGACTTCCTAGGCATAAACCGATTGCACTATTAGAAAGTTAACATTACGCATATTATTTTAAAATCATAAAATTATGTTTCGCCACTCGGAAAAGGTGTTTCGCCACTAGATAGAAATCTAGCAAAAGTCCAAAAAGAGCCCTATATATTAAAATGCAAATGGGCGTAACTTTTCTCTGCGACCTCCTAGGCATAAACCGATTGTACTATTAGAAGGTTAACATTACGTATATTATTTTAAAATCATAAAATTATGTTTCGCCACTCGAAAAAAGTGTTTCGCCACTCGATAGAAATCTAGCAAAAGTCCAAAAAAGAGGCCTATGTATTAAAATGCAAATGGCCGTAACTTTTCTCTGCGACCTCCTAGACATAAACCGATTGCACTATTAGAAAGTAGACATTACGTATATTATTTTAAAATCATAAAATTATGTTTCGCCACTCGAAAAAAGTGTTTCGCCACTCGATATAAATCTAGCAAAAGTCCAAAAAAGAGCCCTATGTATTAAAATACAAATGGCCGTAACTTTTCTCTGCAACCTCCTAGACATAAACCGATTGCACTATTAGAAAGTAGACATTACGTATATTATTTTAAAATCATAAAATAATGCTTCGCCACTCGGAAAAGGTGTTTCGCCACTTGATAGAAATCTAGCAAAAGTCCAAAAAGAGCCCTATATTAAAATACAAATGGCCGTAACTTTTCTCTGCGACCTCCTAGGCATAAACCGATTGCACTATTAGAAAGTTAACATTACGCATATTATTTTAAAATCATAAAATTATGTTTCGCCACTCGGAAAAGGTGTTTCGCCACTTGATAGAAATCTAGCAAAAGTCCAAAAAGAGCCCTATATATTAAAATGCAAATGGCCGTAACTTTTCTCTGCGACCTCCTAGGCATAAACCGATTGTACTATTAGAAAGTTAACATTACGTATATTATTTTAAAATCATAAAATTATGTTTCGCCACTCGAAAAAAGTGTTTCGCCACTCGATAGAAATCTAGCAAAAGTCCAAAAAAGAGGCCTATGTATTAAAATGCAAATGGCCGTAACTTTTCTCTGCGACCTCCTAGACATAAACCGATTGCACTATTAGAAAGTAGACATTACGTATATTATTTTAAAATCATAAAATTATGTTTCGCCACTCGAAAAAAGTGTTTCGCCACTCGATATAAATCTAGCAAAAGTCCAAAAAAGAGCCCTATGTATTAAAATACAAATGGCCGTAACTTTTCTCTGCAACCTCCAAGACATAAACCGATTGCACTATTAGAAAGTAGACATTACGTATATTATTTTAAAATCATAAAATAATGCTTCGCCACTCGGAAAAGGTGTTTCGCCACTTGATAGAAATCTAGCAAAAGTCCAAAAAGAGCCCTATATTAAAATACAAATGGCCGTAACTTTTCTCTGCGACCTCCTAGGCATAAACCGATTGCACTATTAGAAAGTTAACATTACGCATATTATTTTAAAATCATAAAATTATGTTTCGCCACTCGGAAAAGGTGTTTCGCCACTCGATAGAAATCTAGCAAAAGTCCAAAAAGAGCCCTATATATTAAAATGCAAATGGCCGTAACTTTTCTCTGCGACCTCCTAGGCATAAACCGATTGCATTATTATAAAGTTAACATTAGAAAGTAGATATTTAGCGTATTTTTTTAAAATCTTAAATAAACGAAAAGTTCGTATAATCAAGGGTAAAATCCAATTTAATCTTTTCACTCTCCCTTTAATTCTTTAATGTCATTCCCAATAAACGTTAACTGTTTACTATTGGAAATATCCTAAAGGAACCTTATAACCCTTGCTCGCTCGTTCTGCCATGCAAAAGGGCTTTAGGAAAAATAAGCGATCCATTCCGTTCGGGTATCTTTATCGTGGAACAACGATAATAGCCCCAGAGTAGCGACGGACCGAAACTAAACTGCTCTATACATATATCGCTATACCCCGGTGAAATTATATTGTAACTCACTTAAGTTTTGAAATTACTTTAAAGGATAAGTTTAAGAATAAATATGCCTTCAATAGACCTCCAGTTTTGCTTTCCAGTAGTAGTACCAACAGTCTATGACTTTATTCTATAAAAGTAAACAAGGCCACGTTGTTATCAGCAAAGGTCCAGGTAAATGTACGCCAGATTCTGATTCGAGACACTCTAGCGACCGCAGTCGGTTTAAATAGTGAACGGAGGAAGCGACATTCTTTGGAGAAATTCCGAGTTGGGAGGGAAGACAATATAGCCAAGCGCGGCCCGCCCAAATTTGTCCCTCTCTCCCGACTCAAAATATCGAAGATAAGTCCAAATCACTCGAGCCAGACAGGAGTGATGACTCTGTAATTTATTAAAAAATAAATATAAGAGGTATTGATAGCGTAAACTTGAAAATATTTTGGGCTTGAAAAGGAAATTTTCACGAGACTTTTACTTTAAAATGTATTTCAGATTCTTCATTCGAAACTATCTTAATTACGGGTCGTTTCTGACGAAATTTTAAAGCGCTCGGCCACCAGTATCTGAAACTTATAATAGGTAGTCTCCCAAATATATTTCAAAACCTCATAAACTTGGTTTTAAACTGTTCGTGAACTAGAATATATAGTTACATCCGCTACTGATTAAAGGGATAGTTTCATCTTAATTTGTAAAATTATAAATCCACGACCAATCCGAGGTCTGGTATTTTCCAAATTTCGCGTAATTTATCTTGGCAGGTATCTTACTTCGTGACAGTTATTGACTACATTGACCGTATTGTCTCATTAAATTGGTATTAAACTCGCCTTAATTTTTAAATAAATTTAAAACCATCAAAATAGGCTTAGCTTGATTCATAAGGACTATCGACCAATGTCATTTGTCGTTAGTCCTTATATGGGGAGTTCAGGGTGTCCAGCTAAGCCTACTTTGATGGTAAGTTTTAAATTTATTTCTAGTTTAATATTTGTAATTTTTTTTAGTGTTGGACTAGGTTTTTTTAAACGATAAGGAATCGATAAAAAATCACTTGTTCTTAGGTTGCATTCTCCCTTTAGAAAACCTTTATGATATGGGATAAATGTAGGAGTTGGTTTTGCGTTTATATTTAAATGTAAACCTTGAACTCGTAATGTACACTTAATAATAATGATAATTTCGAAAACTTAAGTCCGTTTTGCCCCAAGGAGGCGATTTAGGAAAATGAGAGAGACCGACTCTTAATCAAGTAAAAAGAGCGGATGAACGTAAGCGAAAGGGTCAAGATTAGAAACGGAATGCGCTTTAGGATGCCCTGGGATGCATCGGGGCGCTTCGTAATAGGAGAGGGGTGAGGGATCCGAAGTTACGAGAGGTATAAAAGTCAAAGCAAACATAAATGGCCTAGGGACGTACTCGTATCGTAGAGCTTTAGTAAAAGAGGCGTATAGGGCAAAAATCGCGACACGCGCATTGACTCTGGAATAATTAGATTTTCGGTAGCTCGACCATCTCGATCTCGTTAGGGTTTTACCTATACTCCCTAGAGCAATCCTGTTGACTGACTGACTGACTGACTAACTGACAGAATATCTGGCTGCCTGCATCCGCGTTATCAAGGGCTAATTTAGGAAACTCGAGAACGTAACTAAGGGTTCGCGCACGACCTGGAAAAGCTAGAAAGGTCAGGGAATATGGAAATTGGCCCAAAAGATCAGGGGAAGGTTAGGGAATTTGAAAATTTACCCAAAAGTTAGGGAAAAGTCCCAGAATTTTAAAATTAGCCCAAAAGGTCAGAGATATTAACATCTTGGTACGTGTCAAGGAACTGTTTATGATTGCTTGACCCATTTATTTCTAAAATAGTTATTTTATACTGAAAATATTTGCCTAGGGTTTAAATATTTTTCTCATATTCCTAGTAAACTACCGATCCTGATTGATAAACTATATGTCAAATAGAAAGTTTGAATTGCCAAGAGCTCTCTCGTAAGAATAAATTCGTTTAAAACATTAAAATTGGTCAGGGAAATTATTTAGAAATGGTCAGGGAAAACCTGGAAAAGTCAGGCAAAGCTTCCAAAATTTTGTACGAACGCTGATATATAAATTATTTTTACTTGGGATCATTTTGGACGCCATTCTCTACGTTTTTACATAGACAGATTGGTTGATAGATTTAACCATTTTTTTTTTTTTTTTTTTTTTTTTTTGAATTCCTATGGATTATATTTTTAGTTTTATCATACTATTAAAACGCCATTTTCAAAATTTTATTCCTCTTTGACGCGTTAAGAAACTTCAAAATTAAAATATAAAATATATAGGTTACTATTTTTCGTATGTATGACGTAGTTTATTTCTGGAACGTATTTAACGATAATTCTCATACGAAAGTGATGACGTTGTATTGCGGAAAATTAAATCTTTTCGAAAAAGGCGATTATAAAATATGTTTTTTTACTATCGCGATAATATTTTCTATGGCATACCTATATATATTTTCACACATTTATGAACGATCTTTCCGAAAATGCTACTCAAATTCGATTTGGATATCTTGAAAAATTCGTGAACCTCAGTTTAAGAGCCCGACTTGTTTTTCATGAAAAAAAAGAACTTGCAATATACGATGGAACATTGATGGGGATGACAATAAATGTTTCGGTGACTAGTTTTCGGATTTGGTCGTCGAGGAGTGGAAATAACACGCTAGTGTAAATAAGAACTATTACTTCTAATATTAGTAGGATTGAGTAATGAATTCCAACTGTCAAGTTAATATATAGGTACCTTCGAGTATATACCTAAACCTTTACGCCCACGACAGAAAGAGTTCTACCAATATCGTTGCGGGGGAGGAGGTAGAAGACCAAAAACCCTAGTCTATTCCAACTGTACATGGAGTCGAGCTGAGTTTTCAGACTAGACTTACAGTTTCTATATCTGATGTTATTAGTTTCGTATAAGGGAAAGAAGTTCTTAAAGTCTCTTAGATGCTGAAATCTTTAACTGACTTTGACAAGGTTCAAATGAGTCTCCATTATCTTCCAGAATTTCTCGTTCGAGAAGGGAGAGACAGAGTATGTTAGGCTTAGGACTTCCACGCGATTAAATTACAAGTCACACGGTGAATTTTTGTACAATAAGAATTATTAGTTGGTTTAATTACAGCAAGAATTTATTCACTTTCGTGTATGAGAAAATAAATACATTGAGAAATGGCTTCCATTCTCACCCCTTTATAACTCAGATAGTAGGCGGTTAAATGTATTAGATTACCTAATACGGGCTTCTACTATCCGTATTAAAGTAGATTTTTCATTGGCTTAGGAACGGGGGGAGTACAGGGGTACAATGTGCCGTCTAAAATATTTGAAGGGATCCAAAATCAAGGGATGCCATGAGTCTATCAATTGCCAAAATCAAGTTTATGTTGCAACCCCCCTCCCCCAATCGAAAACGTTCCTACGCTTCTGTCTAAGACCAATTTCAATGGGGTTGCGACATTGGTGGGTACCCCAAATTAGGGTGTTTGCTTATCGCTCAGCGGGGGTAAATGATATTCTGGGATGTTCTTTTGGATAAAAAACTGAAGTGTTTGATAATAACCTAGGTGAAAGGCTCAAAACTGAAGCCCTCCCTTTTGGATGGTGTGCAGGAGCCCGTACTCTCGCCTTAATCCCACTCTGTTAAAAGATCGCAGGCTTTGGGGGTCGCCGAATATTTGGTAAAATAACCATGCAATTTAATTTAATCCATAAATTTTCAAAACAATTTTCGTTTATCTCGCATGCAAGTGGTCCTTTAGTCTCTTTGGTAATGGTTTCTAATCAGAAACCGAGTTTTTTATTAGTGGCGGCCGGCTCGGCTTCCCCTGAGGCCCGGAAGATTTGATTGTCCACACCTCTGGGTTATTGCGAGAAGCGCTCAACCGTCTCTACCAATAAAAATCATTTTCCTATACAATTCTTGGCGAGCGCTGAAGGCTATTGAGGCAGAGAAATCTAGGCTAAAGAATAAATAGGATAACCATTTTTCTCTCCCTCGCTCGCTCGCTATAGCGACCCTAATATTTCCCGATGACTTATAGGGACAAATTAAAAGTATAGCCATGTAGAGACTATTCGTACGAAGTAATATCTATTGTTACGGCCGATGTATAGTCTGGATATGGTTCCTTTTGTGGTCGACTAGGGAACTAGATTATTTTTTTTTTTTTTTTTTTTTTCCATACGTAAATAATTGGGTCATTTGTTTTATTCCGTGCCTTTTTATAAGCGCCTGTTCACACTAGACATCAAGCAGTATCACGTGAAAGCGTCGCCCTCGAAAATCCCTCTGACGTCATTCCCGATTAAGGAAGAAGTATATAATTATTTCGGGCGCTTTAGTAAAAATTATTAAACAAAAGTAAGCGCGCGTGCCGATTCCCGCGCATTACGCGTTTCATAGCTAGATTTACCGATGGGATTGCGCAATACTATGGACACGTCCCTTTTCTCAAAATTTAAAGAAATCTTATTAATACACCCTTTGATCGTTTAATTTCAAGAGCAGTTAATCTAATGGGTGGAAACCATTTCGGAAATGATATATAGACTTAAACAAAGTAATAATAGAGTAGTAATTGTGGCATCCCTTTTTTGATTAGGAACAGAAGAGAGATATAAGTGGAAAGATCTCGTTCTAAAAATTTAATTTATTTAACCGCTTTGCGTTCCTCACGATGATGTTGCAATTAAGAGACACGTGTTATAAGACCATCAAAGCGTATGAGCACATTTTATTTAATTACATTTTAACAAACTGCGAAAGAATTAAGGAAATATCACGTATGATATAACGAGCTCAAAGGCCATTTATCATAATTTAATTAAAAATGAATTAAACCCGCTAATTCAAACTTCGTGTCTCTTTTCCGAGACATATTTAATTAATGTAAGATGAAAAGGAAAATAAAGGGAGTGGTAACGTATTTCGCTGACGTCTTCTTTTAGAAATAATTAAAAATTGGTATAAATCCAACCTTCCAGGTTGCTTTTAGTTTAATTTAAACGCCACTAATCCTAACTTTCGAGCAATATTTAAATTTTTCGCGAATCTTGAAACTTGAATTCTCAAAAGACCATCATATTTGATTCCATATATCTCCTCATTCGTAAGAAAACATATTTTACATGTCTGGGCCCTATTTTTCAAGAACTGTTTGCGAGCGAGCGAAAGCTAGGGCGAATTACTACGCAATGTTAATCCTGATATGGTATAAAAATTGTTTGGAAAACATCTCTCGAACCTGCAACTTTCGGGGGGCATAACTCTTCAGTACCGATGATGCTTATAACTCGGAGAAGCGGTTCCCAACCATTTATCATTCTAAATTCAAAATCAAGTGTAGTTTTCAACACGTCCAAAGCCAGTAGATAAATTCTTTCTCTAAGAGAACAAATAATATACACATAAAAGGGAGAATGAGGTCCGAAAAGTGAATTAATATTTTGCTTCCATATCCTAAAAATTAGATTTCTAAATTGGAAATGGTAAATTACCCTGGCCATTTGCCGTTTCCAGAAACTATTTATTTATCGTGGGAAAATGTGTCCGAACTAGGTCATTCAAGGCCGCTTTTATACTTTTTCATTTAAAACAAGTTCAGAGGACGTACATATACATGGCATGGGCACGCTCGTGTAGTGAACATTCTAAATCTATAATTTACCCTGACAATTTACGCATTTTAACCAAAAACAATAGTTGCGTTTTAAGTGAAAAAATTGCATAAAGAGGTTAAATTTAAACCTATAATCGTCTATAAGTCTACTTATTGCTTGGCATCGTTAACGAAATCCACATTTGAAATCACAGTAATATTAAAACTTTAATTCTAATCAAGAAATTTAACAACATATTTATTGGATTTTTACAAATTGGTGATTGGCCGTCAACCCTTGAGTAGCGGATTTACTCCGTGTTAAGCCTACTTTATGAGTATTGTAATTCTGATTTCTATCTTAATTATTATAATTTATTACAGTAATTTAGACTCATTATTTATTGTAGGACTTCATTCTTCATTTATAAGTAACCCTAGTTTTGTACACGTAGTGAAATCTAAACTAGATTTCTACTTCTCTTTTTCTATACCAGAATGGGGTAGGTGTCGGTCGCCTCATTACTCTTCACTTTGATCACGCTTTGATATAACCTTGACTTTTTTCTTATCCGCTATAAATGCCGTTCCACTGAAACGCATTAAACACCATTACAGATAAGAAACTAAGCGGTTTTCTTCCTCAGATAGGTGAGGAAAAGAGGCGTATTTTAGGTTAAGGCGGGTTTACTCATCTGTTACAAGTTAGGCATCTAAACTTTACCGGTTTGTGACCAAGTTTTGGAAATATAGATTTTGTTTCTATTTTTCGGCCCATTGTTTAAGTACCCTAGTTAAGATACTTTAAAGGGATAATAAAAACCTTATCCATTGAAGGCGAAAAAAGCCTTGCCATAGGTAGTAAATTTATTAACAATGGTGACTTTCAAAAAGCTTAATGTGAATTTTATCGATTTCTCACCTGTTTTAAAATATATCTAATAAGTTCAGACTTTAGAAACGGATTGAAAACGGTCTAGTACGCTCGAAAGCTCTCATAAAAACGTTTATATAATAAACTAGCTGTAAAAAAATTAATTTCAACTTACTCGGAATGTAGGATTAACAAAGATCCATGGAAAATTCGAAATCACCAACGAGTAAAACCTTCAGTCCCTAGAATTTTTACTGCCTGTCATCTAGAAATAAACTCACCTTCGAGGCTTCCTCTTGCATTTAGGGTTTCCTCAAAACAGGTTTTCGTCGCTAGACCGTCGTCAAAAACCTGTTTTGAGGAAAACCTAATTTCCAGGGTGACAGGCAGAATAAATTCTAGGCCTTGAAGCCTATTTGTACCATTTTATTATCAGATATCAAACTCTCTGTGGATCCTTCCTAAGACTGTCTGAGTACGTTAAAATTTGACTTCTAGCTTGTGTAATATATGATTGTTAATTTTCATATTAATGAATTAGATTCATTTGAAAGAATTTAATCTCATCGTTAGAAAATCGAGGGGTTAACCACTTTCGTGGTTACGTAACGCATCTTACATACTTTTAGTAATGCTAATTACGTACCCAGTTACGTAATCTCTAGTCAGTCTAGTACAGTCAAAGATACTGATACAGACTTGTACACTGATTACCGGGAATAATCAAACCCTTTCCTTTAAAATGATAGCAACTACATTAAAGTCAGGATAAAGGTGTAATTTTTTTATCGCGCAAGCTTGTTTAGATTCTTATCGTATATTAAAGATGCTTTTAACTCAAATCCATTCAATTTTGAAGTAAGAAAAGAACATAAACACCGTATTGGCAGTTTATGTCCTTTATCAGTAAAATACTCTATTGAAAATAACACGGATTGCTATCGCTATATTTTAATCCATTGAGCTTCTCTATGTATGCCACTTTCAAGCTATTAAAAAGTCTTAAATCCCTTACGAAGAAAAAAAGGAAAGAATTTGAGAAGTCTATGTCTGACAACTTAAAAATAGTTTTTCTCTTCATTTATAAGAAGCTTAAAGTTTTACTTTCAATTTATAGTTAATCTCAGGTATCTTAGGTAACAATTTTATGAGAGTCTTACTACATTTTTGCCATCATTTCCTTTGAAGGACTTGCGTATTATATTTTGGGAGCTAAGCTTATTTAATGTTTCCAGAAGTTTTTAGTTTTGTTCGTTGGTGGAAAAGTTGGGATTGCGTTACAAATTTTATAAATGGATTAGAATCATTAAACTTAAGACGTTAAAGGAGAAACTATAGATAGTTGCACTCTTGGAACGCGCGTTTTCAATTAAGATTTTTTTGGCGCAGGAATCAAGCTTTTGCTTCAAAACAAAGTTGAAGCTTAAATGAATCCATGCGTTTATCCCATGTTAACACGCTTCGAGTGATAACTAAATTAATTTGATATAATTAAGCCTCTCTTGGAAAAGCAGAAAATTAGTGACGTAAACAAATTATGAAAACTTCTAGCTATTACGCGTCAAAGAGCATTTAAAATGTTACTCAGAAAATAAATTAAAATCATACTATAGGAACTAGGCTGTCTGAAATTACCATCAAACACAAAACCAAAAGATTAAAAGTATGTTTCTTATATCACTTCATTGGCCCCTTAGTTTTAATTTAAATTAAGTGACTTTCCAGAAGCATAACGTGATGCTTGTAATGTCCTAACATTGAAAGAAAATACCAGCGTTTGATGGCCAAGGTCTTAGGCATCAAACGCAGGCCTATTCTTTTAATGTTAAGACATTACAAGCCTAGCTGTTGAAGGCTGAAATAATATCATAATTTTGTTGACCCTTCTAAGAGCAGAAACAGCAGTTTCCCAATCAATTTTAACTTCTAAAGAACAAAGAAGTTATCATTCTAAGAAAGTTTCAAGGGGCACATCTCTTGATTCTATACTTGGTTTGTTAGAAAAGGGAAGAGCTTAAATCTGATAGAACCGGACTGAACCATGCCGCGAGAGAGTGTTGAGGGGTAAATTGGGGCCAACTGGAGCTCGCGAGTTTTTAATCGATTTGTCCATATCTTACTTCTTTTAGAGTAGAGGAAAACTAGCGACAAATTAAGGAGTGGGATGGAAAATTATTGTTGATTCAAGTTTGGGTTTTGGTTCTTGACTTATCCATGCCTCGTGCTTTCAATTCCTTCGACTTCTTTGAACAGACTGGGTGTACAATGTTTTTCAGATAATTAACAAATGGAGAAGAAAATGATAGTACAGTTGAATTTTAACGCTTTGACCCCAATAATACACTTGAATTATATTTAAATTAATATTAAATAATTTTTTAAACATGATTCCATGCAGGATAATAACGACGCAATTTTAACTGGACTTTTAACATAAAAACTTGTATAATTAAAGTGCCGTTAGCCGTTAGATTTAAAGGTTCAAAAATTAATTTCTAGACACCTTTAAAAGTAACGTTATCCGCTCTCGCCACGGGGAGGCCGCACTTAGAGAGAGCATTTGAATATATTTTAAATCCACTTCCCTCATTCAGAGTCATGAGAGAAGTGGTTTTAAAATATATTCTTTTTTTTTTTTAGTTTTTTTTTAGTTTTATCTTTTTTTTTAATTATTATTATTATTATTATTATTATTTTTTTCGATGGCAGCTGATGGTCTTTCAAAACGTCCAACCCTAGAATTAAAAATACAAAATGTTTTTAAAAAGAACAATATCAAAGTTAGTTCAATTTAGCCTTCGGTCTAAATACGTTTTCTCTATTAAACTTAAATTTTACACTAAATTAACTTTAAATTTTGCACTTTCTCAACTTTAAATTTTGAACTTTCTCAACTTTAAATTTTGCACTTTATCAACTTTAAATTTTGCATTATCTCAATCAACCTTAAATTTCGGAAAACCCTTGCGGGTTAATAAGGGGCAAACCTTGCGGGTCGAAATCGGGAAACCCAATCGGGACGACAGCGAGAAACCCTTGTGGGTCGAGATGAGCGGTTAGCCCTTGCGAATCGAGAGCGGTTAGCCCTTGCGGGTGGAGCGGGAAACCCTTCCGGGTTATAAGCGGGAAACCCTTCAGGGTTATAAGCTGGAAACCCTTCCGGGTTATAAGCGGGATACCCTTGCGGGTTAAGAGCGATAAACCCTTGCGGGTTAAAAGCGATAAACCCTTGCGGGTTAAAAGCGAGAAACCCTTCCGGGTTAAAAGCGAGAAACCCTTGCGGGTTTATGAGACGCGCTAGCTAGCGACCACGTGACAACAGTTTACCTCGAGAATTTCCTATCCCCCCTTTCCACCCGAGTGGGAGGTTGGCTCTTCTCTCTCTAACTCAACGCAGCCCCACATTTCCTCTCCTTGTCTAATCCTCCTTGGTTCTGTTTAAACCTTTGATTGGTATTTTTCATTTCAAATTTTCAATATTGTTTGTTTTGAATTTTTATAGTCGGAATTATGTAATAGGGGCGCATCAAACGCTGTTGAGGGCGCACTGATTTAAAAAGGGTTAGTACACGACTTGGAAAACCTGAAAAAGTCATGGAATTTGGAAATTGGCCCAAAAGGTCGGGGGAAAGTCGGGGAATTTGAAAATTGTCCCAAATTATAAAGGTCAGGGAATTTGAAAATAAGCCCAATGGTCAGATACGTTGAATAACTTAAAATAATATTGCAAACGTTGAAATGACATTTCCATCTACGTGACTAACAAAATTGTTTTTGAGCCATGATTGGCTAGAATTTAATTCACTTTTGTTCAAATTTTACCAAACTTCAGAAATTAATTTAAACACCAAAAACTTGTCTAAAAATTCCGAAAATAAATTCAAAAGATGTTCCATTTTTATCTCAAGTTTCCCTTTAAATTTAAAACGGAACACTATCGTATAAGCACTCCCTCCTGGTTTGATATAGTAAAATCACTATAGCGACCAAGATAATATGAAAGACGTTGATTCTAATCTTTCCCTTGGTCTTGTATTATATGGAACAGGAACTTCGTAATGATCAGGTTCTAATGATTAGTAAATAACCGAGAGTTGGGCTCCGGTAACGACGACGGATTATAGCGTACACTCGTTTATATATAATAGTTAAATTCATACTGCATTTGTAATTGTTATACACTATAGAAAGACTGAAAATGGGGCGCTGTCGCCTGCTTAAATTTTAAGCCTTTCTTAATTATACTACCTCAATTATAATTTTATTCCGTCCCCATTCAAACTACCGTCTTTAACGGATTAGATTCGCGTTAAACTCCCCGCGAATCTCTCGTCACCAAAATGATTTATACTTAATTTCTCGAATCTTATTATTGTCGTATATGGAATTAGATTTTCTAATATTTCGACTGTATACGGTTTTCCCCTTTTAGAATTATAATGAATTTGGGGAAATAATAAAGGCATATTGTAACTATAGGAGTTTTGAAGCAAAGCAATTCTAAAAAAAGGAATAAGAACATTACGTTACAAGCGTAGGTTTATTTACATCATTACTAGCGTTTCTTAATCGATTAGAAACGAAAAAATCAAACCGATATTCAAATCGCCAGGAATCGTTTTAAGCGTCACGCGTTCGCGCATTATTTTTATAAATCGATTTATCGTAGCTTCATTTATCGGTTGTTGAAACCGATTGGGTATGAAACTGGTTCCCGAAGCAGTTTACAGAAATCGAATCAAATCGATTCGAGAAACGACGGTTTTCCGTTCACACGACTCTAGCGAAACCTTTTGAAACGGTTTAAATCGATTCCAAGGCCTAGTAACAACGCAGCTATAGTTAACTAAAAAAAACTTTTGACCCGACTATTTGTCTACTGATTTTTATATCAGATTTTTTTGTTTAAACTGATTACATTTTTTGGAGTAACCAATACTCAAACGAATAACTGTCAACTTAACTCTAATTCTGTTATTTTTTAGCAATTTCTTTACAATAGTTCTAATTATTTTTTTAAGCGACTATACATTTAAAAAGCGTTTCATAACTAGCTTAAGACGGATAAAAACATTATGTTAATAACTTCGGATAAGCGTTTAACGGGTACCGGTTTCTCGAAGTTAGATTAACAAATCCGTTAATCCGATTTAGAACCATTTAAAATAACGGTTCTACCCCGATTCGCCCAAAACATATGGCCCAATTCCCATTTCGCCCAATCTCAATTGGCCCAAACTCAATTGGCCCAATCCTAACTGGCCCAATCCCAACTGGCCCAATTCCCAATCAGCCCAATTTATTAGGCCCAATTCCCAATCAGCCCAATTTATTAGGCCCAATTCCCAATCAGCCCAATTTATTCTTATTTCGCCCAATCCACACCCAAGGCATATGCGAACAAAATCCTCTTGATCTGTTCCTTCGTCCTGTTTAATTATTTCTACCTAACCTAACCTAACCTAACCTAACCTAACCTAACCCAACCTAACAATTTTAGGCGAAACGGGAAAAGGAATTTTAGGTTGAGCGAAATGGGAATAGATAATTCTTTACTAACTGATAAAACGATTGGGCGAAGTGGGATTGGGCGAATTGGGACAAGGAAATTTTGGTTTGGGCGAATTGGGAATCGATAATTTTGGGCCAAATGATAATACGTTTGGGTGAAGTAGGATTGGGCGAAATGGGAATAGATAATTTTGGGCGAAATATTTGGGCGAAATGGGAACAAACCAAAATGGTTATCGGTTTTATCTGTTGGCCGAACAGATATCTAAACGCGGTTGGAAGGGCTAACAGCGGTAAAAATGTTAAATTTTAATATGTTATTACATCCTATGTCATATAATGTTACGTATATATACACTACCCTTTTTTAAATAAAGAGGACCTTTTCAGTATCATTTTCATCTGGCAATTAAAAACTCATACGATACCCTTGTTTAAAAATGAGGATATCTTTTGCCTACGCCGTTTTGCAAATATCCAATTTCACTTTTAGAAAATTTAAACTTTTTTAAAGTGAGTCTCTCACCATTTTTTTTTTTCGAATGCTTATGGATTATATTTTTAGTTTTATCATACTATTAAAACGCCGTATTAAAAATTCTATACCTCTAGATTAACACGTTCTTAAGAAACTCCAAAATGAAAATCTATTTGATTCGATTTCTCGAAACTGCTTCGGGAACCAGTTTCATACCGATTCGGTTTCAACAACCGATAGATGAAGCTGCAATAAATCGATCTATAAAGATAATGCGTGACGCTCAAAACGATTCCTGGCGATTTGAATATCGGTTTTATTTTACCGTTTCAAATCTATAGTTCTGGTCGATTTCCAAAACCGGAAGTCTAGAGACCCTCGCGAAAATTTTGGCGGGGAAAACTTTTTGTCACGTGATCGTCCGCCATCTTTTTCTAGTGTGAAAATAGCGACAGACTAACCAACGCCTCCTATATTTTATCATATAGGAAGCGTTGGACTAACAACTTGAATTTGGTTTGTGGGAAATAAAACTAGAAATAGTCTGGCAGCCTGTTACTACAAAAAGATGGCAGCGCGGCTATGAGACAAGGGCCCATTTCCGGCAAATCGACCAGGACTATTAAGAAATGCTAGTGTGACCGTAGCTTTATAGACAGAAAACTGGGCAGAATTTATATTTTTACGCGCTGAAAATTTCACTACAGCGTATTTCCAGGATTTATAAGTCACGGGAGTGGAACCTATAAAAGAACGGGTCGCGTGAAACTATAGATCTCGATTATCCGAACGATGTGATCTTATATTTCGTTTTCTAGCTCCTATCCCCAGTTTTCCCCGGTGAAACTTTTGCCCGGTTATAATGGTAGCAGTTTCCGGATGTTCCGGACGTATCCGCGCTCGAGTTATCTTTTCCCGCCGTACCGTGGAGAGAAGGAAGGGTTATCGAAGCGAGTTTTCCTCTATATATGACCCACCATCCTTTACTTTTGGCGGGAAAACAACAGCTTCTGATAAGGGCCACTTTCCGCGCGACCTAAGAAACGGTTCCCTCGTGTTATATACTTCTCTATATAACCTAACCCTAGATATCAAGCCGTATTGTATAATACACGTTCAAGGACCAAAAGCGAATGGAATGGAACAGATTATATATGTTTTTGGATGGGTTTCGGTTTGAGGGAACTTCTTAAGCAATGCTTTATTCTGATTTCGAACGTGAAATGAGAATAAAGTTCGACAAAAAGTTATTATTTATTGATTTCTTTTCCTTAAAATAGTCGTAATATTCTAATTATAACCAAAAGTGAGCTTTTTCAGTTGCTCAACTCTATCTCCATTGGACCAAATCATATTCATTAAAGGGATGAATTATTTTATCTATAAATTCATTTTCGTTAAGATAGGCGTAATTACGAGAAGGTCATGTTAGTAGATTTAATTTAAACTAATCAAATAATAATCAACAAATTTCGCTGAAAACGATCCATCTTCTTAGCCTAATTTGAGAAAAATGAATCTATACCAGAAAATTCAAATATGAATACTTGTTTTTTGCCATCACACGATACGATACATATAATTTTGGGCTTTCGCCAATTATCTTTCTCGTATTCTTCTTGGGAAATGAAATATTTCATTTTTTTCTCGTCCATAAACTATTTTTTTTTTTCGTCTACAGGACTAATGAGGCCATCTTGTAAATTTAATAGGATTTTAAGAAGGGAACTATATTTTTCTTTCTTGAAAACCCAATTTTTATTCTTGCGTTTGATTAAACTTCCGCAGTTCCACTCGAAAATTACCAAATTAATAGGGACAATTTTTAAAGAGATTTTCCTTTAGGCTTTAAGGGTTTCCGTCTTCTTTAATTAATTGAAGCTCTGGTTATTTCTTTGAACCAATTCATTTCAAATCAAGCTTTTTTTTTTCAAAAGTTTCGCTGTAAAAATTAATGAGGTCTTTTAATAATGTCTATTTTTAGCTAAATTTTTCTACCTAGAAATTATCAATTCTGTTGGTTTGCATAAAGAAGTTTTAATTTTTAAATTTTCATCTTCTTTTGGAAACTTTCAGATTAAACTACATGACCAATGAAGAAGTGTTGATATTAATTAAAATGAAAAAAATATGGTGATTAAACCTAAATCATATCACTAACGGTTTTATCAAAACTAGTTTTTAACCAATTAGGGGGTGGATATTGGCTATTATTACAATGTTACAACGCAATACATCGGATTCAATATAGAGGAAGTTTTGAAATTTAGTCCTTAACCAATAATTCAATAATTCATTGTTAAGTTGATTTCCGACATTCGTAGATCAATCTTGAATTTAAAAAAAAAAAAAAATGTTTTTCAATCCAGATTTATCGAATTTCGTTTCCTGTCTGAAAAGAAAAATACTTTATCCTATATAGGGGTATTGAAAAAAAAATGAAAGAATATCTTTTATTTGAGGCTGACCAGGGTATATTATCGATACGTCATTACGGTCTTAGGCAGCTGATAAATAGGATTGATTCGAAACATTGCCCACAGCGATGTCATTCACTCGCGGTCCATAGGGATACAAGAAAGGATCATTCGATAGAGCTTTTTTTCCTTAATCTGAAAGAAAAAAACCTAGTAACTCGATAAATTTACTTCATTTTTGCTTTTAAGGGTTAATAAATACTTTAAATATCAAATAAGCTAAATACTATTATTTGATCTCATAAACAATACCGGGAAACTCTTTCCCTTTAAAAAATCGTATACAAATAATGGAACCAAGGATTTTTTCCGCGTCTTTAAAACAATTCTGTAAATGTGACGCGCTATAGCTGTGGTTTTTGGCATTAATTTCTATGAGCAAAACAAAATAATTTAAACACCACGGTTATCTGTGGAAAACAGTGTTTATTAAAGAGGAAAAGTTCCTACACAAATTTATCATTTAGGCGCATTCAACAGAACTGGGTTCCAAAAATAAAATAATTCCTTACGTAGTGTTATATTAAATTCTGGAGTCGTTAGAATATTTCTGTCAATTATGTTTATTAATTTTATTTCGAAATTAAGGGGAAAAAAGCCTTTACTTGGTTCTTGCTTTATGTGGTCACTTTTTGCTCCTCCATCTTTTCCTTTCGTGGAAGAAAAAGAAAAAGAAAAAGAAAAAAAGGCGAGAGATTCTATTATTGACGCGGAATTATAGAAATCCGGCTTTGAGCGTCGTTGGTCGGCGCTATCTTCCGCTTACCACAAGCGCCTCTACTATGATGGATGGCGTAAATTCTTTCTTTCGAAGTTTTGAGACCGACGGGACTCGCTGCGTTCAGGCCCATGCTCGATGTCTTTTAGTAAATTCCTCCAGCATGCACTCTATATATGCTTATACCTAATAGTTTGAAAGGCTGGACCAAAGAAAAGCTCGCAATGATGAAATTTCTCGTCTATCTTTCTCCATGCTTATCATACTATTCATTCTAAGTCAGTGGATGGACTATATTAAGAAACAGGTCAAAAGCCTTTCCAGACATTTTTATTTTTATTTATTTTTAAATATTTTAAATTCTTAAAAACCAATGGATAATATCAAAAGTCTATCACTTTAATCCATAAAAGTAAACAACGCCCCGTAGCTTAATATTATTAGCAAAGGTCCATGTAAATGTACCTTCAGATTCTGATTCTAGACACTCTAGCGGCCGAAGTTGATGTAAATAGTGAAATCGGAAGCGCCACTCTTTGGAGAAATTTCTGAGTTGGGAGGGAAGACAATATTGATCAGCGTGGCCCGCCTAAATTCCGTCCCTCTCTCCCGACTCAAATTATCAAGGAAGAGTCCAAACAACTCGAACAAGACAGTGGTGATTACTTTTTTGGCTAGTTTTAAGTGATGGGTTAGTACGTTTACCTGGCCCTTTGTTGATTGTATTAAGCTACGTGATAGACTTTTGAAAATATCTGATTAAAATAATTCAGATCTTATCCAATTAATAAATATTGTAGGAACTCATAGCAATGAATATCAAATATACGTTTTGTAAACACGATAATTAAATATCGTTGGAAGGCAATCATTTATTGAATAATTTGGATTTTAAGGTTTTGGGCCATTTATACGAATTGCAAAAATTTAATCAGTGAATTCGCTTTACCAAGTCTTAGTTAAGCCTTTGAAATAAACTGGGAAACTATTTTTATTTGCGAAGAAATATTTGAGTCAGAAGAGATCCATTACCCATATTATGAGAGGAGACAAGTATTCGGTTATAAGGTTATAGCAATATGGTTTCCTCACAATCTCCCTTGTCAAGACGCCACGCGATTCGTCTCTATAGAAACGGAAAAGGGTTTATGCTTGCCCTGAAATGTTGACAGACAGATTTCGCCTCGTACTATTGATATAAACTATATTATTTCAGTTAGATATTTCATGCGTAGAATAAATCTATGTACATTCTTGTTTCAGAGTAGTTTTCAACGTAACTAAAGCAATATTAAATGATATAGGTGGAAAATTAGTTTTAAACATATTTATCTTGTTTAAACCTAAAAAAAGCTCCTCAAAACTGTATTAAATTATTTAGAGGGAAATTTGTGGCTCATAAGAACAGTAACGAACTACGTAGATTATCAAAGCTCTGTTACTTTTTTATACATGTCGATATTGTTCCATTTTCGAGCTCTTAATTACTGTGACCGGTGCCCTTAGCGATTGGACAGTCTGGGGTCACGTGCAAACACATGTGACCCATACCAATACCTATTCTTTCAAAGCAGATGACAAATTATCACCTTTTAAAATATTTTTATCATATTTTTGGAATTCTTAAAAATTAATTTTATCGTTCTTAGCTCTTCGATAGATTCAGTAAAACTGTGTGTCAAAAATGTGTTTCTTCAGATTTATTATTTAACGTAGAATGGTGGCGTAGCTTTGTAAGAACTGAAATTTCTGCTTGAATTGGATTATACAGTTGCGGGGAGATGGCCAGTAGGTGTCTAAAGATATTACACTTGCATCGTAGAGATCGATATTTTCTATACCTACATCAAAAATCTTTTTTATCGAAAGCGTATGCCTGAAATCACCATGAAAATGATAAGTCTGACCCGAGAAAAACCTTGTCAAACGACCGATCACTTTAAGAAAAATTCATTTTTTTCCTAATCTAAAACTAAGCTTAGAAATTTTCGAAAATTTTTATCTTTTTTATTTCAAAGAATAGATGTTATCTGCCAATCGCTGAATATTATAGAGAATCATTACGTTGGGGAAAAGCGTCAGTTTATCTGATTTTAATGCAAAGAAGAACCCAAATGGTCCTTAGTAATTTGGTCAAGATGATGTTAAAGTCACCATTTTTTAGAATACCTATGGATTATATTTATAGTTTTATTATACTATTAGAACGCATTACTTTAAATTTAACCTCTGGGTTGAAGCGTTCTTAAGAAGAGGTTATTATTTTTTCCGATAATGTCGTAACTTATTTCTGGAACGTAATTAACGGTAATTTTTATATGAAAGGTACAGAACTTTTTGTTCACACGATCATAGTGATGACGTAGTTTTGCGGGTAATTTTTATTTTAAAAATTTCGAAAAAGGCAAATTATAAAATATGAATTTTTGCTGTTATGGTAATTTTATATACGACATTTGTAAATATACTGTATTTTGAATCGTTTTTCAACAGTCTTTCCCAAAATGGTACTCAATTTCCATTTGGAGTTTATGAAAAACACATGACAGCCTCACTTAATTTTTATTTGAATGTTTTAGCCTCACTTTTTTTAACAACAGTTGGCAGTAACTACTTTCATTCCAGTCTGATTATTATTAGGATAAACACGTTCGTGTTTATCCCTTTATCTAAACTCGAATTTCATCAGAAACCGTAATGTCTTTTCCAATGGACCCGCGGCGCTTGATAACTGAAATCGTCGTCGTCGTCGTCGTCGTCGTCGTTTCCCTCTTCCCACCGTCCACTGAATTCGAATTAATACAAACAAAGGTACTTTTGAAAAAATTTGATAAGACTTCGTTCGGGTACAAGAGTATCTCTAGTTAAACACAGATTTCAATAATGAAATGTTGATTAAGTATATGAAGTAATAGAAAGTAAGGTGCCTGAATGGGTTACAAAAGGGTGAGATCTTAAGCTTAGCCGAGCTTTACTAATTGCTTCAAAATGATAAACAAAATTTTATTTCTTAAACAGTAGAATGATAATGAATATCCATAGAATTCGAGTTAATAGAGAGACAGATGGCTGTATGGGTGACGAAAAGGGTAAAACATATAACTAGCCGAGCTTTATTAATTGGCTTTAAATTGATAAACAAAAATTGATTTTATTAAACAGTTGATAAGCTTTTTTTAATGGCATTTTTTATCGTTAACGGAAAATTGCATTTATTGGGTTCTTTTACTAGGGTAGACCTCTCCAGCCGTCTAATTTTGACTATTATGTCATATCATGAGTATCCCATGATATTCACCCTAATTCACCGTAATTAAAAAATCATTTGATTTTTTAACTTTAATAATACATCTCTTCTCGGCCTATATAAACGAGATTAGCATATTCAGTACTCAAAGATGCACCGTCTTTGATTGTTTAGGCAATCGTTTCTCACCTATATTTCGGTGATAAGAGACCTATTTCTCACGATCTTTTGGGTAGAGTACTCGAATAAAGCGAGGCGATTGAATGTAAATCGCATTTAATTTAATATATTAAGTCACTGTAAAAACATTTCACAATGAGAGTTCTAGGGATTAAATATCACTTGAGTTGGACTTCATATCCTGCCAAGTGCTCGATTACACATGAAATTTATAGTTTAACGTTTTCAATCTCTACTCTATTTCTTAAAATACTTGAGTTTTGCGACTAGGATGTGCTTTAGATCCAATAGCTTCGTCATTACTACTACGTAATAATGTTGCTATTAAGTAGTTGGCCAATTATTGAAGTCTGTATCTAAAGCACGTCGAACTTAAGTATAATAAAAAATAAAGATTTAGAATGTTAAATAGGATATACACTTGAAACCAACGACACTTGAAACAAACGACACTTGAAACCAACGACACTTGAGACAAACGACACTTGAAACAAACGACACTTGAAAACAACGACAGTTGAAACAAACGACACTTGAAACCAACGACACTTGAAACCAACGACACTTGAAACCAACGACACTTGAAACAAACGACACTTGAAACAAACGACACTTGAAACAAACGACACTTGAAACCAACGACACTTGAAACCAACGACTCTTGAAACCAACGACACTTGAAACCAACGACACTTGAAACAAACGACACTTAAAACAAACGACACTTGAAACAAACGACACTTGAAACCTACGACACTTGAAACCAACGACACGTTAAACCCTAATTCACCGTAATAAAAAAGTTGGCATGATTTTCTTATCATTTGATTTTTTAACTTTAATAATACATCTCTTCTCGGCCTATATAAACGAGATTTGCAGATTCAGTACTCAAAGATGAACCGTACCAATAAGTGGTTTACGTTAGCTTTTAAAATTGTGGCGAACCCTCTCGTTTGTGCAATGGTGACGTCTTTGATTGTTTAGGCAATCGTTTCTCACCTATATTTCGGTGATAAGAGACCTATTTCTCACGATCTTTTGGGTAGAGTACTCGAATAAAGCGAGGCGATTGAATGTAAATCGCATTACCTAGAAATGTGGCCAATTTAATATATTAAGTCACTGTAAAAACATTTCACAATGAGAGTTCTAGGGATTAAATATCACTTGAGTTGGACTTCATATCCCGCCAAGTGCTCGATTACACATGAAATTTATAGTTTAACGTTCTCAATCCCTACTCTATTTCTTAAAATACTTGAGTTTTGCGACTAGGATGTGCTTTAGATCCAATAGCTTCGTCATTACTACTACGTAATAATGTTGCTATTAAGTAGTTGGCCAATTATTGAAGTCTGTATCTAAAGCACGTCTAACTTAAGTATAATAAAAAATAAAGATTTAGAATGTTAAATAGGATATACACTTGAAACCAACGACACTTGAAACCAACGACACTTGAAACCAACGACACTTGAAACCAACGACACTTGAGACAAACGACACTTGAAACCAACGACACTTGAAACCAACGACACTTGAAACCAACGACACTTGAAACAAACGACACTTGAAACCAACGACACTTGAAACCAACGACACTTGAAATCAACGCCCTTGAAACCAACGACACTTGAAATCAACGCCCTTGAAACCAACGACACTTGAAACCAACGACACTTGAAACCAACGACACTTGAAACCAACGACACTTGAAGCAAACGACACTTGAAACCAACGACACTTGAGACAAACGACACTTGAAACAAACGACACTTGAAACCAACGACAGTTCAAACAAACGACACTTGAAACCAACGACAGTTCAAACAAACGACACTTGAAACAAAACGACACTTGAAACCTACGACACTTGAAACCAACGACACTTGTAACCAACGACACTTGAAACCAACGACACTTCAAACCAACGACACTTCAAACCAACGACACTTGAAACAAACGACACTTGAAACAAACGACACTTGAAACCAACGACACTTGAAACCAACGACTCTTGAAACCAACGACACTTGAAACCAACGACACTTGAAACCAACGACACTTGAAACAAACGACACTTGAAACAAACGACACTTGAAACAAACGACACTTGAAACCTTCGACACTAGAAACAAACGACACTTGAAACCAACGACACTTGAAACCAACGACACTTGAAACAAACGACACTTGAAACAAACGACACTTGAAACCAACGACACTTGAAACCAACGACACTTGAAACCAACGCCACTTGAAACCAACGACACTTGAAACCAACGACACTTGAAACCAACGACACTTGAAACCAACGACACTTGAAACCAACGACACTTGAAACCAACGACACTTGAAACCAACGCCACTTGAAACCAACGACACTTGAGACAAACGACACTTGAAACCAACGACACTTGAAACCAACGACACTTGAAACCAACGACACTAGAAACAAACGACACTTGAAACCAACGACACTTGAAACCAACGACACTTGAAACAAACGACACTTGAAACCAACGACACTTGAAACCAACGACACTTGAAACAAACGACACTTGAAACCAACGACACTTGAAACCAACGACACTTGAAACCAACGACACTTGAAACCAACGACACTTGAAACCAACGACACTTGAAACCAACGACACTTGAAACCAACGACACTTGAAACAAACGACACTTGAAACCAACGACACTTGAAACCAACGACACTTGAAACCAACGACACTTGAAACCAACGACACTTGAAACCAACGACACTTGAAACCAACGACACTTGAAACCAACGACACTTGAAACCAACGACACTTGAAACAAACGACACTTGAAACAAACGACACTTGAAACAAACGACACTTGAAACCTACGACACTAGAAACAAACGACACTTGAAACCAACGACACTTGAAACCAACGACACTTGAAACAAACGACACTTGAAACAAACGACACTTGAAACCAACGACACTTGAAACCAACGACACTTGAAACCAACGCCACTTGAAACCAACGACACTTGAAACCAACGACACTTGAAACCAACGACACTTGAAACCAACGACACTTGAAACCAACGACACTTGAAACCAACGCCACTTGAAACCAACGACACTTGAGACAAACGACACTTGAAACCAACGACACTTGAAACCAACGACACTTGAAACCAACGACACTAGAAACAAACGACACTTGAAACCAACGACACTTGAAACCAACGACACTTGAAACAAACGACACTTGAAACCAACGACACTTGAAACCAACGACACTTGAAACAAACGACACTTGAAACCAACGACACTTGAAACCAACGACACTTGAAACCAACGACACTTGAAACCAACGACACTTGAAACCAACGACACTTGAAACCAACGACACTTGAAACCAACGACACTTGAAACCAACGACACTTGAAACCAACGACACTTGAAACCAACGACACTTGAAACCAACGACACTTGAAACCAACGACACTTGAAACCAACGACACTTGAAACCAACGACACTTGAAACCAACGACACTTGAAACCAACGACACTTGAAACCAACGACACTTGAAACCAACGACACTTGAAACCAACGACACTTGAAAACAACGACACTTGAAACCAACGACACTTGAAACCAACGACACTTGAAACCAACGACACTTGAAACCAACGACACTTGAAACCAACGACACTTGAAACCAACGACACTTGAAACCAACGACACTTGAAACCAACGACACTTGAAACCAACGACACTTGAAACCAACGACACTTGAAACCAACGACACTTGAAACAAACGACACTTGAAACCAACGACACTTGAAACCAACGACACTTGAAACCAACGACACTTGAAACCAACGACACTTGAAACCAACGACACTTGAAACCAACGACACTTGAAACCAACGACACTTGAAACCAACGACACTTGAAACCAACGACACTTGAAACCAACGACACTTGAAACCAACGACACTTGAAACCATCGACACTTGAAACCAACGACACTTGAAACCAACGACACTTGAAACCAACGACACTTGAAACCAACGACACTTGAAACCAACGACACTTGAAACCAACGACACTTGAAAACAACGACACTTGAAACCAACGACACTTGAAACCAACGACACTTGAAACCAACGACACTTGAAACCAACGACACTTGAAACCAACGACACTTGAAACCAACGACACTTGAAACCAACGACACTTGAAACCAACAACGACACTTGAAACCAACGACACTTGAAACCAACGACACTTGAAACCAACGACACTTGAAACCAACGACACTTGAAACCAACGACACTTGAAACCAACGACACTTGAAACCAACGACACTTGAAACCAACGACACTTGAAACCAACGACACTTGAAAACAACGACACTTGAAACCAACGACACTTGAAACCAACGACACTTGAAACCAACGACACTTGAAACCAACGACACTTGAAACCAACGACACTTGAAACAAACTCACAGATGCACCGTACCAATGGGTGGTTTACGTTAGCTTTTAAAATTGTGGCGAACCCTCTCGTTTGTGCAATGGTGACGTCTTTGATTGTTTAGGCAATCGTTTCTCACCTATATTTCGGTGATAAGAGACCTATTTCTCACGATCTTTTGGGTAGAGTACTCGAATAAAGCGAGGCGATTGAATGTAAATCGCATTACCTAGAAATGTGGCCAATTTAATATATTAAGTCACTGTAAAAACATTTCACAATGAGAGTTCTAGGGATTAAATATCACTTGAGTTGGACTTCATATCCTGCCAAGTGCTCGATTACACATGAAATTTATAGTTTAACGTTCTCAATCTCTACTTTATTTTTTAAAATACTTGAGTTTTGCGACTAGGATGTGCTTTAGATCCAATAGCTTCGTCATTACTACTACGTAATAATGTTGCTATTAAGTAGTTGGCCAATTATTGAAGTCTGTATCTAAAGCACGTCTAACTTAAGTATAATAAAAAATAAAGATTTAGAATGTTAAATAAGACATACGAAACGGAAATTGATGTCGGCGAGTTAAATAAACGGCCACATACTTCTGGTCTCCATAATTATGTTCTCTTGCTTTAAAGAATTGTTTCGCTTTCCATTCTGATTTTTTGTCGATGCGATTCAATATTATAAATTTAATCTCTAGTTCGGTCTAGCCCGTCCATCTTGTAATATTTTAGGTAAGGCTAGGTTAGTTAATCCCTCGACCTCCCCCGTCCATCTGGTAATCTTTAAGGTGAGGTTAGGTTAGTTAATCCCTCTAATTAGCCAATCCCTCCAACTAGTTAATCCTTAGCTCGGGCTATTTGTAATATTTTAGGTAAGGCTAGGTTAGGTTAGTTAATTCCTCGAATTAGCCCATCGTTCCAACTAGTTAATCCCTCGGGTTCCCCATTCCATCAAGTAATCTTTAAGGTTAAATTAGGTTAATTAAACCCTGGAAATAGCCCATCCCTCCAACTAGGTAATCCCTATAACTCGGGCTAACCCGTTCCTCTTGTAATATTTTAGGTAAGATTAGTTTAGGTTAGTTAATCAATTGAACTAGCCCATCTCTGTTTTACAACTTAGGTAAGGTTAGTTCTCTGCCTTTCGAAATTTGTACCAGGGTCTCAATTACGAATAGATTGAAGCCTCAATTAAACGCTTTAATTTTTATTCAGCATTAGTAAGAATTAAGGTTCATAAACCTATAAAGCAAAATAGTGAAATGTGGAAAAGGTGTATATTTTTGGTGAAAAAAGGACAGAAATTATACAAAAAAGAGGTTGCTTCGCACCCTTAAAAAAACTCTTTATCTAACTCGAATCAAACCCGTGAAGGGACAGAAATTATTTGTTAGAGAAAGAGCAATTTCATATCTTTAAAATTATAGTTAGTAGATTTAGTCTACTACTTCAAAGATTTTATTACTATTATATATTTTCCAAAAAACGGATAAAGACGACCTAGTTAACCTTCCTCTCCCAATGATGTTAATTTTAAATTCTATCAGTATCACTAATAAAATTAGCTAAAGATGAAGTTCCTTTAATGTATATATATATTTATCATTAGTCCTAGGTCGTCTTTATCCGTTTTTTGGAAAATGTATAATAGTAATAAAATCTTTGAAGTAGTAGACTAAATCTACTAACTATAATTTTAAAGATATGAAATTGCTCTTTCTCTAACAAATAATTTCTGTCCCTTCACGGGTTTGATTCGAGTTAGATAAAGAGTTTTTTTAAGGGTGCGAAGCAACCTCTTTTTTGTATAATTATAACTATTATAACTAAAAATTAGGCGTTGCAATAATTTGAAACTAGTTTAAATCTTTCAAACAAATGGTTTAAGGTTTTATCTCACTCCTGGGAAATAAGCAAATTCCAGAAGTGCCTGGAAATTTTCAATGAAGAAATATCGTAACCCTTTAATATTCTGATTCCAAAAATATAAATTTTAATCATTTATTTATTTTTTATTAATATTTTTGGGGCTATAAATCTCCAGCAGACAAAAATAGAGAAAAAAAGCTCTTAGCGTATTAAAATTAGACATTGAATCATTCATTATTATTTGGTGAAGTTAAATCTGCAGGCCTCTTTATGGTATAATAAAGGGAAGAAAAGGGTTATATAGGGATTAATTTTGGAAGCTCGCGAAAGTACTCGTGGGATTTTTCATCTCTCAATAAGAGAAATGTGTGCATTAGCGCT